>CM041632.1:18593224-18656467 GCA_023333625.1 Bothriochloa decipiens | reverse complement strand
GGTGCGGTAGGAACAGAGCAGGAGGTGGAGGGGATCAAAGGCGAGCGCGACGGCGACGGGGAAGAAGAAAAGGGCGGTGGTGTGGTGAGCCTGGAACCGTGAGAGAGGGATTTAGCTTGATCTGACTGTGATTTTGATCGTGTTTACCTGTGCCGTTAAGCCGTGGGGAAAGTGCTCTCACTCTCTCTGACGGGGCAGGTTTGGCAGGTCGTTAGGATGACACATGTGCGTGGGGGAGGGGTGACTGGACACTGGACAGGGGTGCCGGGCCTGTGGCTGCGGGGGAGGCCGCGGGGGCCATCTGGCCGACAGTCAGGCAGCGTGTCGTCATTTTGGGTGGGTCGATGCAAAAAATGGATGGCTTTCGGCGGAGGGAGCAGGCGTGGCGAACTGGAAAGCTGATGCCGCCACTGCCGTACGGTTTACCTGCGTCTTGTACAGTACCGTCCTCCGTATGTACATTGTCTCTTCTGGCAAATTGTTGGTGTATTGCACACTTGGCTGTGCTTCCCGGTCGCCAAGCTACGGCTTGTGCGAACTCGTTTAACTGCCGGGTTACCAGGTACTCCGTACTCCTACCTGATCTAGCGCCGTGTATGTGCATTTTGTGCAGCTGCTATGATTGTTTGTTTAATCATACAATCCGAGATAAGCAACGGCGCTCGTTCGTTACGTAACATAGCAGCGATCTGCTGTCGTTGAAGGCTTGATGCTGTGATCCTACGCAGCAGCACGGATACTTCACGTCGTCAGGGTCGTATCCCGGATACGGATACGCGAAGGACGATTCGCCGCCGATACATATACCCAGAGTATCATTTATCATGTTATATATTATGGACTTGTGATGATCTTCCAGAACGGTGAACTCTAGTATGGAGTATGGATTATTTGTGAATTTGGTGTATCAATGTAATGTATGCACTATCTAGTTACGTATTGAAAATTTAACATGTATCATTGTTATTTATATTAAAAAAATTTCTTGTATCGTTTTTTTCAATAAAATTGACGTATCCATATCCTTATGATACCGATGTACGCATGCTGCGTAGTTGTGAGCCATGTGCGATTGGTGCAGCTTGTCTTCCTTCCACAAAAGAAATAAATATTGCAGCTTATCAGGACGACGAACTAGTTCTTGTTCTCGTGGACCACATGTGCATGACATTCCGTTTTGAATATGTACTTACAGTACATGACAGTGGGCTGCATTGTACTAAACGTCTAAACGGCGTAAGAAAACTCCTTACGATCAATTCCATTCCATATATCTTGTCTCGAGCATTTCGATGGGAAAGCGCATGAATATGACGGACCGGGTTGCTTGCTAGCTTGCAGCAAATGGAAGAGCTAAGCAAGCACGCGTCGTAACACAACTCGTCTCCACGGGCCCGATCGATCAGCTCGGTTCGGCCGTGCGCGCCTATCATGGACCCCGGCGCGGATGAAAATATTGGCCGCATCCTCATCCTTCCAGCTCAAACGCGGCACGTCTGTTTCTCGTTGGACGGTGGAACAGTGAACAAGACTGTCAGCAGTTGCACGACAGGCCAGGCATTAGTCATCAAGGACTCCTCTGCCCGGGTGATGCCGTTAGCAACTTGTTGTGATGGTACCCGGCCGGGCGCGGCCAGCATGTACATACAGTTGTTATCGGTGTAGTTGCCGAGGTCGTGCAGGTACGTTTTCGCCACTACCGGTCTACTACGTACGGAGTACGCCGCTAGCTGTCCGGCTTCGCCACAGTTTTCTTGGTGCTAGACGTCGTCAGGTACTAGTAGGCAACTAGGCATCGGCCAGCAGCCCGACACGGTTGCAGCAATTGCCGTCCCAGCACTACCTCCCGGGTGCAGGCCGTGCGTGGTTGCCACAACATGCGCACCCGAACGAACGCAACGCACGATCCACAGGATCGAGTACGTCGGAGTATAATAAACCAGACAGGATGCTTCATGCTTGCTGTTCTGGCGATCGATGCGACGACGGGTACCCTCAGAGTTTGAAACGGCTAGAGGAAAACAGGCGCGCGGACGGACGGACTGGTCAGTACGTGTCGGTGTCCGTTCAAAACTGGACCGCTAGTGGCGCCGCCTCACTCTTTCGCTGGTTTTCGGTGTACGCCGCCTCACTCTTTCACTGGTACTAGTACGCCGTGGGGGAAAAGTGGCTGGCGGAGAAGGTAAGAAATCAACCGCCACCGCCCACCGCGATGCGATGATGGCGGCGTCGCCCACCGCCGCGTCCTTGTGGCTGGCGTGCCGTCCATTTCAATCCACATTAATTTGAGACTGGAAGATGGTCGCTGCAACTGTAAGAACAGAAAACAGATTGGAATTCTCCACGGATTATATTAGGATCCCGGCCGGAAAGGTTCTTATTATCGTGATGACGCTTCCAGGATCTAGAAAAAGTCGAGGCTTTGGTGCCATGCTTGAACGAGATTCAAATCTCGTTCAAAAGCTGAAAATGTCATCCTCCTCCGGCTTTTGAACGAGATTCAAATACCGCATTTCTTAGTTTTCCGAATACTGGAAGTGTGGCTGATGGCTACCCTTGCTTGCAGCTCTGCAAGCTGAAAATGTCACCCTCCCATCGACCTATCAGATGACAGCAAATTACGCTCTCAGGCAAGCAACATGCTCATCACGATTACCAGCCAGGCCACCAGTAAACGAGCAAGCCGCGGCTGCGTTGGCTGGATCCAGCGCACCGCTGCCACCCGCGCCATGGTCTCAAATGCGCAGCGCAGCTGAGAGCTGACCAACGAACGCAACTGGACCTACCAGCTTTTGTTCCAGACTCCCGGTGCACCGTAGTTTGGACTGGGCAGCTGGGCTTGCGATAGAACCGGACGAAATGGCATGGCATGAACTGCTTACGCTGCTCAAGTTGTGCGCACAAAAATTGAACAAAATAAATCCAGGTAGAACACGACGGGAGGGCTGGCGTTTCCTGTCAAAAACGAGTGCTCCGTTACCTGCTTCTCTGGTTTCGCCGTTTCGGTGGACAATAATGGAATCAAGCGCCCCCCTGGAAGAGATCACGAGAACAGATTCCAGCGATTTTTCTTTTGCCCCTGTGCCGAATGATGATTCGATGAGCTGTCGATCGAGACACGACCTGCAAATTCCATAGACAAATTTTGCGTCCAACCAACGAAGCTTTTATGGAACCATGGGGACCCTCCTTAGACAAAGCCAGGATCATCACAGCCACGGCGCATCAATGAACTCTTGCTAACCTATGCTGATGCACTAACCTGCCCAGAAAGCTCCATAATGCATCGCTGCCAATTGTAAAAGGTGGCGATTCATGAAACGGTAAAAGAGGATGAGACGTAATTCATGCTATGGTAAAAAGAAGATTAAAAGATCACAGGGGTCCCTTATCAGTCTAGAACTAGAATTCAAAGAAACCCACGCCCATTTTTCACTTGTACTACTGTAAAATAAAAGGGCCTTTCGTTAGTCATAACATAGCATGCGTGCCAAATGTAAATCTGAACAAACTGACCTCACAGTTTGTTGTGCTCATCTTATACACACCAGAAACTGATACTGATGAACTAATGATTAACAAGATAACAAGAGATGTATGATGGTTATGGCAGCCTGCAAAAGACAGTGTTGCACCTTCAGAGGCAGAAGCCACTCTAATTGTGACAAGAGAAATACCAGTTTCTCTGTATGGTTCTCACGAGAATACGGAAGGAACACCAAAAACAAACTATGCAGTATATGAAAACTGATTCTACGCAAGAGAACTCAATGTACATGATTTCATAATCCACTAGGAACATTCCCAGCGAGGCCCAATCACAGATAAGTAAGCCCCCTTCTAATGAGAATATGAGATAGACCAACCTTCCTGGCGCTAACTACTGAATCGCCAAGCCATCACCGAAATCTCGTGTCCTTTTGAAGCATGATATTTGGATTCCGTGAATGACTCTTGTTTCCTGTTAGCTCGCCCCACCTGGTCCCTGCTCCATGAACACGTGAAGAAATGCTCCAGAGGGTGTCTCCTGCCTGACCAGCTGCCTCTTTGGTTGGCTTCACGATAGCTTTGGATTTCATCAGAGGATGCTTGTTTCCCTTGCCCATGCCAGCTGCAAGCAACCATCTAGAGCCAGACTGCTGCTGCGTTTGATTGCCCCATGGTTTCGTCTTCTCAGGTTCGCTCTTGAAACCAGCGACATGCACTTCTGTAACCTTGAATTGGGGAATGGGATCCTCTAACTCCTCAGCCTTCTCTTCCGTGACCAATGCCTTATCTGGAACCTCTTCGGTCTTGGGTTCCTCATCATCCTGCTCGCTGTTCCCTTTGTCTGAGACAGTACTGTAGATTTTGGGCTTTGGGGGTACAAAAACCCTTTCGACTTGAATTAAAGCAAGCATTGGTGTGCCCACTGGTTCATAGTTGCGTAGTGGGTCACACAGTTGAACCATGAGAGCAACTGTAAAGTTATTCCCTAACAAGCCCCATCTTCTACCAGATCTCCTGCTCTTTCTGTCTCCATTCCGTTTTTCAGCAACATGGTGAGCAGCAAGTATCTTCGATGTCCGTTCACTGTATTGTTCTTCCTCGTCCACTACCCCAGAATCAAGCCTCATCCACTCATCTAGAGTGATTGACAAGCCCATTAATCCATCAACTTCTTCTCCACTTTGCTTAACATCCAGAAGCTGCAAACCTGCAGTTCCCTCTAAACCAAGGGACAAGGTATTCTCTGCACACTTTCCTTGCAGAGATGAAAATTCCCCAATGGGCTTCGCACTGATATTGGAGGGTGCCTCTTCTTCTGCCATGCCAGATTGTATCCTCAAACCCTCAATGGAAAGAGCTTCAATCTTTTCCATAGCTAAAGGTGCAAGGTCCTCAAGTGAAACATATTCTGATGCATTCTCAGATGAATGATCAGCACACCTACCTTTCTTTTTCTTACCAGAGGGAGCATTTCCACCCCCTCCTACCAAAGCATCGATGCTATGATAGTCCAATGCATCATATCTGCATTGATAGAAGACAAAACTTTTAAGCAAGGCATAGGATAAAGTAGGAAAAAGCACAAACAAGCATGAAAATGAAGATTACAAACCTTTCAGCAGACTCCAGAGCTGGAGCAGCTTCCCAGGCAATCTGCTGCATCATTTTACCATTAACATCTTCCAAGGGCATAAGTTTGTTTGCCTGCATTGATAACTTCTCAATTCCAACTGATGCCAGACCATGCAATATATCCATAATCCCAGATCCCATCTCTGCTGGCAGTACAATGGGAGAAGAAGCCTGCATAACCAAGCTGCAGTTGTTCTTTGCATTTTTGAACAGGGCTGGGTTCATTGATCGCAAAAATCCTCCATCTTTGGTCTGAATAAATGGACCTAAACCTTCGGCCAATGGCGGCAGTTCCAGGGGCTGCTCAGGTGGGAGGTTAATGGGGCTACCAAACCCACTTCTACTTTCAGGTGGAGAAGATTGGAAGGACTTCTCGTTTAGCCCAAATTGACGCATTAAGGCCTCAGTTTCTTCATCTTCCAGCGACTTAGCTCGAAATTTGGCATCAATGGGTTGGCTTCCATTCTTAAGCTCGAGCTCAGCCTCATGTATCATTGCAGAGAGATCGAAATCCTCCACAACATTCTCACATATAGGTCCTTCAGATCCATCGTCAAAGTCCAAGCCAAGAATAGCATTTCCAGATGCTAGGGCTTCCTTTTCAAACTGCTTCCAAAGTCGTTCTCTAGGTGACTCAGAATCACTATCTGAGGGTTGCCCCAACGGGCTATGCTCTATTCCAAGCATATCCAAGAACTCATTAGCAACAGAATCAGTTGAAATATCCATGCTGCGCGATCTGCCCTTCCTACTGCCAGACTTGTAACTATCAGTCACACCTGTGCAGCTCAATCGCCTAGAATGCTTATCTTCTACTACTGGTGATTCAAATTCCTCTGGCTCAGCAACTGAGAGCTCGTTCAAAATACATTCCAGGTCCTCCAGTTCCACATCTGCTCCAAACTGATCCTCTGCTTGAAGAGCAGCGCTAGGCAGTGAAGAGGCTTTGACTATTCCATCCTGTTTGTCTTCCACATTCTCCCTTTCAACAGCAATATCACTGACCGCCACCTCAGTCTTCAATCCACCAGTCTGATCTTCAGCGACTTCACCACTTACTTGCAAAGGCTTGAACGATCCCTCTTCGTCAATTTTGAACCCTGAATCCTCATTTTGATCAGCAGCATTGCTGGTTTCCACAAGTTTGAGCCTTTGTGGGTCATCTGAAGCAACCTCAACTCCATGCTCAACGACATTGAACTCCGCCGTGCCCCAATCGCCATCTGGACGCACCAAGTCTCCCTTCTTAACCTCTACCGACGTGCAGTGCTTTGCCTCCGGAGACCCCTCCTCCGTGCAGTCCAGCGCTGCCGCCTCCTCCTTCCTCGCACCAGGACCCCCGCCGCCAACAAAAGGCAGCGACCTGGCAGACCTCAAGCTGGGCAGCACCTCGTGAAGCACCCTCACGTCCCTGCTCCGCGCCGGCACAGGCGTCGGCGCCTGCACCGACACCGGCCGTGCCATGGACCCGCGCCGCAGCCCCGCCACTTCCCCGGCCTTGTGCTGCTCGCTGGCGCCGCCGCCGCCGCCGCCCACGAGGAGCGAGCAAGAGAAGGTCACGTTGAGCCGCGCGCCGCGGGCGGGGCCGGAGAGCCGGAAGCTGGTGCTCCACTTGCCGAAGCCGGAGTAGCCGCCGTCCTCGAGGTCGTCGAAGGATAGCGGGAGCAGGCGGGTGAGGTCGACCTCGTGCTTCCCGAGCTCTAGCGTGGATGCGGCGACGGAGACCGCAAAGGCGCGGGGCTCGTACTTGACCGCGGCCTTGGCGCCGCGGGAGAAGTAGACCGGGGACCGCAGCGTGAGCGCCTCCTCGAACGCGGCGGCGCCAAGCGCGGCAGGGACCGCGCGGGTGGAGGCGGACACGGACATCCGGCGGAAATGGACGGAGACCGCGGACCCGTCGAGCGCGGCGGGGAGGCCGTCGACGGAGTGCACGTGCAGCGCGAACGCGCAGTCGAGGCGGCGCCGGCCCAGGTGCGAGATGGCGGTCAGGGACTTCTTCCAGAAGGAAGAGGAGGAGGAGGAAGAGGAAGAGGAAGTGGAAGCGGAGGAGGAGGAGGAGGAGTTCGCGGTGGACGGCAGGAGCTTGCGCGACGAGGAGGAGGAAGAGGAGAAGGAGGGCTTGAGCCGGGGCTTGTGGCGCGGCTGCTCGGTGGCGGCGGGGGACGGGGAGGGGAGCGGTAGGGAGCGGCGGCGGCGGGCGGAGGGGTCGAGGGAGAGCGCCTTGTGGAGCGTGACGATGTCGCGGGCGAGGGCGGCGTCGCCTGCGTCGCCCCCGCGGTGGTCGCCGCCGCCGGGGTGGGGGAAGCGAGACGACATAGCTGGCGGCGCTTGGACTTGGGATGGGTCGGGGATTTTCACGAGGCGATTTGAAGTGGGCGGCGCGGCCGGCGACGTGGGGAAGGCACACAGACACAGAAACAGACAGGGAAGGGGAGCGGAGCGGGGGAGGGGATGCGTTGCTTTGTTGGTGCGTTTTGTTTTCTTGTTGCTACTCTACTACTGGGCTTGCTGCTTCGGTGGGGCTCGCCTCAGCGTGGGCTGTTGGCTTGCTTTGTTTGTGAGCTGGATTTGGGATCTACGTTGTACCAGTAGAAGCAATTGGATGGAAAGAATTCCCGTCACGTGAATCATGAAAGGGAAGGATGGGGTGAGGATTTGGTTGTTGGAATGTTAGATAGATGGTTGATGGGAGTGCGTTGATGATTTGGAAGTTGGAATTTGGGGCCATTTTCAAAACTGAGCTGTTTTATGCTTTTGGCATTTGTTTTGAGTATGGAACTGTGTTCGTGGTGTAGTCCCAGACGAGATTTTGAGTATGGAAAAGAATAGTAATGGACGAGGGATGAATGGATGGATTTGAATTCGAGCCATTTATTACTCCTGCTTGTTTCTGTCCACATTGTACTATAGGAAACATAGATGCCGAAATTGCGGGACCAGGATACGTACATCCATCGATCAAAGAGCGTTGCTGGAAACAAATCGTGCATCTCAAATTTGTAAACAATGGCCTTATTAGACTCAGCATACCAACTGGTGCCTGTTGACACGAGTCATCAGTCATCACGTACGCTTAACCGATTTTTTTCTTGCCAATTAAATATGCTGAATTGCTGATGACATGCAACATTGCATGTTTTCACTAGAGATTCAGGACTTCAGGAGTGTGGCTTGAATCAAGTCAAATGTGAATTCTCCCTCAGCTCGCAATTGTTGCCAGTGTCATTTTCGACGGATGCTGCTAGGTGTGAGTCAACATCACGCAGTTGCCTTCAAACAAAAACATCAGGGAGTTGGGAGTAGGTGAACGCTGAGGTTGCAGCATACACCTCGTTTTTGTCAACGCATATGCTCGACTCTATGGGGAGCCTTTTAAACAATATTCCTTCTCCATCATCCGCGGACACAATTCCTTTTACCAAGCCTCCATGCCTATCAGTTCATCGCTATATTTGTTTTAACTTATCTTAAAACAAAGCAATATCAGTCAACTTATCAATTGCAGAAACCATCAATCGAAAAGCTTGTGTGGCACGTCCCTCGTATCATCCCGACTAGCTGCCACGTGACGGCTCATGGCTTTGTGCGGGCAGGTTGTTAGAGCATTCACAATGGCTAGCTCACAAACTAGCTCTTTGCATTTTTTTTTACTTTAATAAAAGAGAGAGAGAAGCTAGCTCTTAATTATAGGCTCATACACATGTTTCCAAAATCATATAAGAGTGTCCTACTAGTTTAATAATCATACAATGAGTCATTGCTAAAAGTCAGTATCATTGGAGAGATTAGCTTGGAGCTACTAATTTGGGTATGATGGTCTATAGGCATAGGATGCCTTTTGATTGGAGCAGTACTACGTACTATCCTCTTCATTCTAAATTATAAGCCAATTCAAGAATCCTGGAGAGTCATAGTATTTTAAGTTTGACCAAAATTAGATAAAAAAATATAAATATTTATGACTTACATTAAATAGATATACTATAAAAATATAATTAAGAAAGAATTCAATAATACTTAGTTAGCATCTAAATATTATTATATTATTGTATAATTTAATTAAACTTAAAATACTTTGATTTTTTAAGATTTTTGTAATAACTTCCAAGGAAGGGAGTACATATTTGGGAGACAAAAGCACACGAAAGACCTTGAAAAGTCAACATCACGATCAAGTGGAAAAGGCTCCGGAGTAGCGACTTGGGAGCGGCCAATTTTGAATTTGAATGCTGTGAGGCTCGAGAAGTGCTATCGTGGGCCAACACAATCCATGCATGTTTTTTCCCTGTTGTTACCTTTTTAAAGATACACGGCCCATCTGCGCTGATACTCCTGTTCCTTAGTTCAACAGTAGAACGGTCCAGTGGGACGCTACCCATCAGAGTTTAAATCCTGGTGCTCACACCTTTTTCTGAGATTTTTCTAAGAATTTTCTTCATAGGGATGAGTATGCGTGCGTGTGTGGGTGTCTGCGTTATACTGTATACTTCTCAAAAAATATTAACAATAAATATTAAACATATACTTGTACATTTTATAACTAGAAGATGTGTTATATTAGCATTAAAATCCATGTATATAAATCTGATTAATCCAAGGAAAAAATACAAGTTCAAACTTACTAATATAAAATAAATTATGTCTAATCCAAAATTATCTATACATCTCCAAATTACACATAAAAAATAAAATAAAAAATTCTATCTAGATTTTTCCAAGGTCTTGTTCCCTAGTGTCTTTTCTTGATGTAGAACAGATCGAGTCATGTTGAAACTGAAACCAAATTCCAGTCCTTATGCTAAATCTAACCATCAACGCCATAATGTTATACATGTCGCATGATTCAACATTCCGAAACTAGTCCAGAACACCTCTGAAACAAGAAAGAGGATCGATATGGTTCCATCGTCAAAAGGTTTTGCACTAGAGACCGGAGAGCCTCAGATGGGTGGGAGTGAGGGACGTATGAGCGAGCATAGCAGACTATAGTAAAACGAGGAACAGAAGGATTGAGAAGAGACTGACAAATTGAGCCACACGAAAAAGAAACATCCTTACTTTACTGCTGAATGTAAATATAGATAGAGATAGACTAGTGGTCATGCACTATCAGAAATTGAATATTTCGTGAGAGGGATAGTTTTTTCATGAGAGTGCTCCATGCACCATCATAAAAATATATAGGGGCGATCCGTCATGCGAGTGATGTACATACGATTAGGCCAATGCTTTGAAACATTCTCCTATTTCTCCCTCTTAAATTAAATATTTCTATATATTAGGGCCTATATGTGTCATGTATCAGCATTCATACATATACACGTATGATTGAGTTTCTCAGGAAATATTTCTAGGTGATAATCAAGTTAAAGATCGATAAGAAGCAACTCCTTCATAATTAAGTAACCTTTGGCTATTTTCCTATATGCGACAACATAATTCATATTTTGTAGGAAAAAATTAAAACTTGCAAAAAGAAAAATTGATCAAAACTGGAGGGGGGTTTGCACCCCTACAGCAAATTTATTGAAAGAACTAAGGTCCAAGCAACAACGTACAAAAAGGAGAAGGGGGAAGTGTAACATCCTAGATGTTAATAAGCATTTAAAATATTAATCAAGTGCTTTAGAAAGTATAATCATTGAGCATCATGGCATAAATACATTCATGTTTCATTAATATATTTTATGTGATGCTTTGTTTAATATATGAAATGATGATGCTTAGGGTGTTTGTTTAATTTCAAAATCCTTCAAATTATAAATATCCCTTTTATCCCCTTTTGTGTAATTAAAAATCTAAAAAGAAATTGAGGGTGTTTTCAAAAGCAAGTTTGTAGATCTTGTCGAGACATACAAATTGTGTTTTGAGGTTTTTAAGTTTCAATGCAATTTTTAAAAGTAATTTTGAAAATGCATGTTTTTAGAATTTGTTCCTCTTTGATTTTAAATCTATAATTCGAAAGTTATGCATAATTTGGAAAAGTCCAAAATAGGAAAAAATGTTGGGTTTGAAAAGTTGAGTAAACCTTATTTTTGAATATTTTCAAGTCCTATTCAATTTTGAAAGTAATTTTAAAAGTTCCAAACTAGAGTTTTGTCCTCTTTTTATCCCTTTTCAAATTTGATTTCAAAACTCATATTTTCAAACAGAATTGGAAAACCCTTATATTGAGAAAAATGTAGATCTTTCAAAATCATGAAAACTTTATTTTTGGAGATTTTTTATCTTCTATTTAAAAGTTTGGAGTATTTTCGAATTTTTGACCGATGGCAGTCTTGTAATTTTCGTGAACAGTATCCCCGACCTCCCAGCCTGGCAGCGACCTGACATCGGAACTTTCGGTCCGACCTCATCGGAACTTCCGGTACGATCAGAACTTCCGGTTTATGGCCGGAACCAGTGTGGCAGAACCTCCTAAATCATATGGCCCACATGCATGATTATTGTCTAAATAAACTCCAAATAACCATGACTGTGTTCCATATGACTTAAAAAGTCTGTCGGGTAAATCCCGAATCATCCACGATTCTCCGAGCAGGGTCAATCGTTATAAAGAGGCATTGCAGTATTACAACAGTTTGATATAAATAATA
Organism: Bothriochloa decipiens; assembly: GCA_023333625.1. Taxonomy (NCBI): domain Eukaryota; kingdom Viridiplantae; phylum Streptophyta; class Magnoliopsida; order Poales; family Poaceae; genus Bothriochloa; species Bothriochloa decipiens. The sequence continues at coordinate 18,644,750 of CM041632.1, read as the reverse complement.
TACATTGGAGTAAAATAGCGGAAGACTTATAACAACATAAGTTTATAAACCTTTGAGTTTCAAAGATTTATAACTGTAATTTTTAAATTGTACAAACCATAATAGTAGTGGAGTAGCGGTAGATAACTTTATTACAATACCAAACGATAAGCTCTGCCCAAGAGCTAAACATCTTACTCGTCGTCACTTTCCTCGACGACTGTCATGCAGCAGGATGCGAAGCATTCCTGCCCATGATGTTCACCTGCAACAAGGGTTCAACAAACCCTGAGTATAAAAGTACTCAACAAGACTGATCTGACGAAAAAGAGGGGTGAAGACTCAAGAAATGCAGGCTAGAGGGACAAGATAAGGCTTGTAAGAGATAAGAAATTTTACGGAAAAGCTTAACAGAAAATAAAGTTTGATTGGATCTAGCTCCAATTAGCAACCAACTTCATTATTAAACCTTAATCATTGTTCAAGTTGTTACTATGATGATGAACACCGATTGAGCCTTCTTCTCTGAGAAGCAACGGCGATTCAAATCCATTTTCATACCCAGCTGGGACCTAGGTCACTGAGATACCGGAGACTTTAACTCCGATGCACCCCAGATGAACCGATATACCGGGATAACAACCGCAGCCATATATCACCACATGATACACCTGAGCTCTTCAGCCCTGTGTACCGAAATACATGGGAACTTAAACCCATAGTATAACACACTATGACATATGTGGGGACTCTGGCCCACTATATGTCACTCCATGATATGCGTGGGGACTCTAGCCCACTGAATACCACTTCATGCACGTGGATTTCTAATTTCTCGATATCACCAGTTCACCAACGGACGGGACCTAGGGCATCAATAGATGGAAACATTACAGAGGGACTCCATTCCCAGTGCAAGTTAGCCGTCCGAACTCGATTTATTAACTATTATCAAGATTTCAACAAATAAAACCAATCTCATCTTTTTTATTCTTTTACCTTTAAACACTTAACTAATTAAGCAGGGCTAAGCGTTACTACTTATCTTCCAAAGCAGGTAACAAGGAATAAGGAAATAAGACAGGTAATGCAATTGGTGGGTTTTCACTCAACTCCTATTACTTAATGCAACATATCAAAGCTGAAGCGATAAAACTTTTATAAATAGAATAGGGTTTGAATGCATCCGGGGCTTGCCTTGGTATTCGGGGCAGACAGGCTCGAACTCTGGATCAACTTCCAATTCCTAAATCTGCTCGTCCTTGGGATCTGGTGCGACAACGTTAACTTTCCGTTAACGGAAACTATTCGATAATTGATATGCTTTACATGATGGAATAGTAAACATGATGCTCGATGGATGCATGATCAGATTAAGGGTTTGAGTACAACTTTTCTTCACGATAAAGTTGCAAGCCAACAAAACTTCGCGTATTAAGCTCATTAGGGTTAACTACGCCATTTAAGAAATTAATTAAACACATGCAATAACATTGATTAAGCCCTAATGACATGATTAACATAAGCGTAAACAATTAATTAAAGTGCCAAAGGTCATTAGGGTTAATAACCTAAGGTCATCAATCAATCCCAAAGTCAAACAAATCCTATAATGATTAAACTCAATTAAAGGGATTAATTAATTATTTAAAGGCATTAAATAAAGGCATAAAATTAAAGTTATCAAATTAAGCCTAAAATTTTATTTTGGAAAGCTCTTAGCCTAATTAGATGGAAAAACAAATTTTAGAATTAAAAGCTATTTATTTTATTTATTAAAAATCATTGAAGGTCCATTTTTCAATTAAAAGGGCTAATTTTAACATCTGCAAAAATTACTCAAATTTATCATTTCATATTTTTCCTAGGTAGATGACATCATAAAGAACACACATAAAAATTTTTAGAAATTTTGGAGCTATATATGAATTACTATGATTTTTCAAAGAAAATAGCATTTAAATCATTTTCTAAAAATAGAAAAAAAAATCAGCACAGTACTCCCACGCTGACCGATGGTCCGCCGGTGGTTGACCGGTGATTACTCGCCGTCGGTGAGGTCTCCGGCGACCGAACTTGAACCATCGGGCTCAGCTTGGCACGGGGAGTCAATCAAGGTAGCTAACGTGGCGGCGGAGCGACGGCGACACCCACGCCGGCGGCCATGGCGGCGTGGCGGAGCTCGGGCCCGGCGGCGACGCTCACCGGAGTGATTTCCGACGATGGTGAGCACTCGAGCGTATGCAAGGCACTCAGGCGAACCCGTTTGGCAACAAGATGACACCGTCCCCGGTCCCTAGCCAAAGTGGCAACATGCGCGGCGGCGCTGGCCAGGCATGCCGGTGGCGAGCTTCGGTGCCCAGCGTCTACGACTTGATAAAGATGAAATTGATAGCACATACAGCTACAGGAGCTCACCACGGTGCTGATGCGCACGTTAATGAAGGCCCGGAGTAGCTGAATCGAGCTGCGGACGACGGCGGTGATGGCGACGGCGGCGCTCCGATGGAAGGTCAGCGTCACCGGAGTTCCTGTGGACCATCAAGACGGCCAAGAAGCGCATGAGGGGTAGGATAGCATGGAGAACACGACAGGAGGGTTAGAGGACATATATTTTCACCCTGTTCGACGGTCAACGGCGAAAGAGTTCGCGGCGGCTCGGCGACCGGCCGTGAAGAAGACGACGGCGCGCGGGCAGCTTGGGCAAGGAGAGCAAGCACGAGCTAGCTCAAACTGACCATAAAGATGTGGCAGAGCTAATGGCAAGAGCAATCGGGCAGTGGTGAATTGACGGCGGTGAATTCGAGCGGCGGAGCGAGGTCGTCGGCGACGGCGGCGGGGAGAAGAAGGAGAAGAAGTCGGCCACGGCTGGCCTATTTATAGGGCGGAGGCGATGTATAAACGGGCGACACGACGACGATGAACCTTCGCGCGTCCAGGAGCGCGCTGGTGGCCAAGCATGTGCGGCGGTGGACGGCGGCGCGGGTTGAGAAGTCGGCGATGGCGGCCGACGATAGGTTTCGGTACTGTTCGAGAAAATTATTGAATTGCCATTCGTTTAAAAATACAAATTACTCCAAAATTCATATAAGAACTTGAAAATATATAAAAATATCATTTGCATAACTTTTTAAGAGCTACACTTTTCCTTTAACTGGCATCCTCAAATTCTATGTGGATTTTGAATTTTGAATCCAAATTCAAAAAGGGAATAAAACCCTAGAAACAAACATTTGAAATTACTTTTGATTTTTTTATAAAACTTGAAAATCTTCAAAACTATGAAATATTTAAATTTCCAAACCAAACATTTTTCATATACAAAAGTTTCCCAAATTATGCATAATTTTTAAATTATGGTTTTAAAATCAAAAGGGGACAAATGCTAGAAAACTATATTTTCAAATTCATTTGAAATTTCTTTTAGAAACTTGAAAAACTTTATATACCAACTTTGTAGCCCTTGTCAAGATCTACAAACTATCTTTTTAGAGTATCTCCAAATTCTTTATAGATTTTGAATTAGAAAAAAGGGGGTAAAACTAGGTTTTAGGATAAAGGGTTTTTGAAATAGAATTCAAACTCGATTTGGTTTCTAACTTAATTGGTTGGTCATTAGTGATCACAAACATCATCCAAGGACATTTTTGGGTCATTTACCCAATGACACCCTTGGTTGACCAACTTGACTTTCGAAAAACACTTTATAGCTTTCCAATTTGAATTTTAAATTTGAATTACAAAGCTTGGGAATAAGCTTTGAAATCCAAATTCAACTTCAAATATGAAAACAAATTTTTAGAGTTGGACTTAGGTTTATACACTATGTTTGACACTAGTGTAAACATGGTTTACACCTCAAGTACATAGAATATAACCCAAGCATTTGCGATGACATTCAAAAGTAGGGCTTTATTATTTCATGTGACAAAACATTCCAGAAACACAATCAACCTATGAAATGTAAGCTTGTTTTAGTTAATGCACATTAAGGTTGATTTAAACATGAATGCTTTGCAGTGCATATGATGACATGACATGTTTTAGTTAATATAACACCAGAGGTGTTACAGCCCTTCCCCCTTAAAGAAATCTCGTCCCGAGATTTAAAGCCTTGAGTGAAGTAATGGAAAAGAAAATGTGTCAGAAAACACACTTCAACTAAATTTATAAGGGAAAAGAATTGTACCACTCACACTAGAGAAGCTACAACCCATAGAAGGAATTATCAATTAGATAGAAGCATAAAATTCTGGGAAATTCTCCAACAGGTAATCTTCTGATTCCCAAGTAGCTTCTTCTTCTGAATGTTGATCCCACTGTATCTTGTACCACCTGATTGTCCTGCTTCGAGTAACACGGTCTTTCCGATCCAAAACTCGAATTGGATACTCGGAGTAAGTCAAGTCAGGTTCAAGTTCAATACCTTCAACATCAACAATTTTATCTGGTACACGGAGACACTTCTTGAGTTAGGACACATGGAACACATTATGTACAGCCGATAATTGTTTAGGCACATCTTTCTATAATTTAAAATGGTCCAATATATCGAGGTGCTAATTTACCCTTAACTCCGAATCGAGTAACTCCTTTCATGGGTGACACCTTTAGATACACGTAATCTCCATTATTGAACCACAATGGTCGACGCCTTTGATCCGCATAACCTTTCTGACGAGATTGTGCCACCTTTATATTCTATTGTATCTACTTAACTTTTGCTTTAGTTTCTTTTACAAAATCAACTCCAAAGAACCTTCTTTCTCCCGGTTCGGACCAACTTAACGGAGTTCTACATCTGTGACCATATAATGCTTCAAATGGTGCCATTTTTATGCTTTCTTGATAACTATTATTGTAAGAGAACTCTGCTAAAGGCAAACACTCATCCCATTTTTCTGGAAAATTAAGAACACATGCCCTTAACATATCTTCAAGTATTTGATTTACCCTTTCAGTCTGACCTCCTGTTTGTGGATGGTAGGCTGTACTATACAAAAGGTCAGTACCTAAAGAATTGTGTAAATGCTTCCAAAACTAGGAGACAAACTGCGTGCCTCTATCAGAAACAATGGTCTTTGGCACCCCATGAAGACTTATGATGCGCTCAAAATACAATTTGGCATATTGCGAGGCTGAATTTGTACTTTAAACTAGAAGGAAATATGCCGTTTTTGTGAGTCGATCCACTATAACCCAAATTGAATCAAAACCTCTTGTTGTTCTAGGTAGACCCACTATAAAATCTATACTGATATCTTCCCATTTCTAAGCTAGAATGGGTAATGGTTGAAGTTTTCCTGCTGACTTCAAATGTACAGCTTTGACTTTCTGACAAATATCACACTGAGCCACATACTTAGCAATCTCTATCTTTATTTTAGTCCACCAAAATTTCTGTTTCAAATCATGATACATCTTATTACTTCCTGGATGAATAAAAAACTTTAAAAGATGTGCTTCATCAAGGATCTTTTGTCACAACTCAGGATCTTTTGGTATGACCAGACAATTCTTATACCATAAGACATCTGCTTCATCAATTGTGAAACAAGAAACCTTTTCTCTTCTAACTTTTTTTTAATATATTTAATGCCTTTATTACTTCTCTGTGCAGCAATAATTTGATCTTTGAGGGTTGTCTCAACAGCAATGTTAGACAAACTTCCTTGTTATACCATCTCTATACCCAACTTTTCTATGTCATGACATATAGAGATATCCAAAGGCTTCACTGTTAAACAATGATAATGACTTTTTTGACTAAGTGCATCAGCAACTACATTTGCTTTACCAGGATGGTAATATATTTCCAAGTCATAATCATTGATTAATTCTAACCACCTTCTTTGCCTCATATTCAACTCATCTTGAGTAAATATGTATTTCAAACTCTTGTGATCACTATAAATATTATATTTATTACCCCACAGATAATGTCGCCATATTTTTAATGCATGGACAACAGCTGCTAACTCTAAATCATGTGTTGGATAATGCTCCTCATGTTTCTTCAACTGTCGAGAAGCATAAGCAATAACTCTCCCCTCTTGCATCAACACACATCCAATACCAATACCAGAAGCATCACAATAAACATCAAACGGCTTCTCAATGTTTGGTTGTGCTAGGATAGGGGCAGTAGTCATCAATTTCTTTAATTTCTGAAATGTCTCTTCACATGCGGGTGACCAAACAAACTTAACCTCATTTTTCAACAACTCAGTTATGGGAGGTATGAAACGACGGTAATAACCCGCCATTCCCAGAAAACTTCGAACTTGATGCCCAGTCTTTGGTGGTTCCCAATCAAGTATATTTTGTACTTTACTAGGATCAACGGCAACACCCTTGTCTGATAAAACATGTCCAAGAAATTTCACTTCTTTTAGCCAAAACTCACACTTACTAAACTTAGCATATAATTGATGTTCTCTCAGATGCTGTAAAACAATTATGAGGTGTTCAGCATGTTCTTCTTCATTTTTGGAATATATCAATATGTCATCAATGAAGACAACCATAAACTTATCAAGTTCTGGCATGAACACTGAGTTCATCAAATACATGAAATAGGCCGGTGCATTGGTAAGTCCAAAAGACATAACCAAATATTCATACAGACCATATCGAGTGGTAAAAGCAGTCTTTGGAATGTCTTCCGGGCGAATCTTGATTTGATGATACCCAGATCGAAGATCAATCTTAGAGAACACCTTTGCTTCCGGTAATTGATCAAAAAGCAGATCAATGCGGGGTAGAGGATACTTATTCTTGATTGTTACCTCATTCAAGGGACGATAATCCACACATAACCTCAAACTTTGATCTTTCTTTTTCACAAAGAGAGTAGGACATCCCCAAGGTGATGAGCTAGGTTGAATAAAACCTTTATCTCGTAGCTCTTGCAATTGAGTCTTGAGCTCTGCTAACTCAGGTGGTGCCATCCGATAAGCTCTTCTGGATATTGGAGCAGTACCAGGCTTCAAGTCAATTCTAAACTCCACCTTTCTATCAGGAGGTAAACCCGGTAACTCATCGGGAAATACATCAGGAAACTCACAAACCACTGGTATATCCTCAATCTCTTTTACAGAAATTGCACATACCTTTTGAACAGTCCTCTTAAGTGTCGGAAGTTGGATAAGAAGTGGAGATTTGCAATTAGGTATGTTCACTCTCACAGTTCTATTCAGGATGTCTATCACAGCACCATGCCGTTTCATCCAATTCATACCTAGGATCACATCTATATCTTGATCCTTTAATATTATCATATCAGTGGGAAAAATGTACCCACCCAAACTTACTGGCACATCATGTATCATTTCTTTAGTACACATACGCCCCCCAGGCGATTGTATAAAGAACTGTTTTTTCGTCCCCATTATTGGAATTTCATGTGTCTTAACAAATGTACCATTAATGAATGTATGGGATGCACCAGAATCTAAAAGCAGAATTGCAGGATGATCAGCAACAGGAAACGTACCCATCATGACAGGCTCTCTTTCTGGAATTTCCCTAACTTAAGTGTAGAACACTCTACCAGATTTTTTCTCATTCTTATTATTCGCACCTTCTGATTTCCTGCTTTATGCTGATTCTATGGTTGTTGTTGTGGTGCAGAAGTCCTGGGGACATAAGAGTTATACTGCCTCGGATACGGGCAGTTCCTTGAAAAATGACCAGGCTTACCATAGTTGTAACATGAAAAGATTGGTGGCTGGAAATTGGGGTTACGAATACCAGGGGCATTCGGCTGTCGTGGATATGAAAGATTAGCAGCAGGACGAACGATTGTCTATTGCTGGGCTTGGTATTATGGTGGATGATAAGACGAACGAAAATGATTCTGAGGATGATAGATTATTTTCTGGCGCTTTGGGTTGCCATCGGAAAATCCAGAGGTTACACTTTTCTTCTTCTTAGATTCCAGATGCTGACGATTCTTATCTTCATAAGATATAGCAATATTCACCGCCTCATGAAAAGTGGCATTTGGATTCCCAGTCATCATTCTCTGAATTTTACTATTCAGACCTCTGAGGAAACACTCTTTCTTTTTATGGTCAGTACTAACATAGTCTGACGCATATTGAGACTAGTGATTGAATTTGCTAAAATATTGCATTACCAACATATCACCTTGCCTCAGAGAAAGAAATTCTTCAAGCTTTATGGTCATGATTCCCTTAGGAATAAAATATGCTCGAAATGCTTCACAAAACTCAGCCCAAGTAATATGATGACCTTCAGGCTGAGCAGCGACGAAATTTACCCACCAGGCCCCTGCAGTACCTCTCAACTGCTGGGCTGCAAACATGGGCTTCTGATACACTGTGCATTTGATCAGCCCAAACTTCTACTCCATAGTGCGGAGCCAATCATCGGTCTCCATGGGTTCATCTACTCTGGTGAAAACCGGAGGACGAGTGTCTGTGAAATCCACATATGTGGTTTCATTTCTATTGTTCCGACCATAATTTTCCTGTCTGGCATTCTGTTTCTGATTTTGAGCCATCATTGTTGTTGCAGTGACTAATGCTGCAGCTGCATCAGCTAGAGTGGGTGGGACTGGTGGAGGATTTGGGATATCACCTCCATCATGAGATGAGCCAGCAACATCACGGGAACGGGTGTGAGCAGGCATCTGTTGATACACAAACTGCACTTTATTCACAAAACCTTATGGGATTTCATAAGGAGATATTACAATAGTGTAACACACTTATGATACACTATTTTTATTACAACAGTCTGCACTCCGGCAAGCCTTCCCACACCTACTAGGCTTTAGAAAGCAGGGAAAGGATATATTACACATTTCTCTTTCAATCTCCTTATTCATCCCCCTCAGGATCCTCTTCCTCTTCAGGATCTTCCGCCTCTTCAGGCTCTTCCTCTACTATCTCTGGATCTTCTTCTTCCATAACATCTTCTTCATTTTTATTCTCTATATTCATTTGGTTTTCTTCTTCCTCATCGATGACATCATCATCGACAGACTCTAGTTCTTCAGGGTCTTCCTCTTCTTCATCCTGACCCATTACAAGACCAAGATCATCTTGGACTACCTATCTTTGATATTCAGGATCCAATAAACTATTCAACCTCACACACTCATCATCAGCTTCCTCTGCATACTCTTCCAAATCTTCCACATAATCCCCAAGTTCTTGGATACAATTATTTGCTGCATCTTCTCGTGCCCAAGCATCATTTCTTTGTTGCTTCATATACTTCCGGCATCGCCTCAACTGAGTAATCTCGGTGGCCTCTTTAATCCTGTCGGCTTCAGCCCTCTCCAACTCGGACCTAAGCCTTGCTATTTCAGCTTGGGGATCCGGATGCGGATTGCTACTGCTTTCGCCAATCTCGTATCTGGGGGCTAACTGATGCCGAGGTACCCCTTTCGTGTGGCAGAACCTTCCAAATCATATGGCCCACACGCATGGTTATTGTCTAAACAGACTCCAAATAACCATGACTGTGTTCCATACGACTTAAAAAGTCTGTCGGATAAATCCTGAATCATCCACAATTCTCCGAGCAGGATCAATCGTTATAGAGAGACATTGCAGTATTACAACAGTTTGATATAAGTAATATACATCGGAGTAAAATAGCAAAAGACTTACAATAACATAAGTTTATAAACCTTTGAGTTTCAATTATTTACAACCATAAGTTTAGATTGTTCAAACCATAATAGCAGTGGAGTAGCAGTAGATAACTTTATTACAGTACCAAATGATAAGCTCTGCCCAAGAGCTAACCATCTTACTCGTCGTCACTTTCCTCGACGACTGTCATGCAGCAGGATGCGAAGCATTCCTGCCCATGATGCTCACCTGCAATAAGGGTTCAACAAACCCTGAGTACAAAAGTACTCAACAAGACTGACCCGACGAAAAAGAGGGGTGGAGACTCAAGAAATGCAGGCTAGAGGGACAAGGTAAGGCTTGTAAGATAAGAAATTTTGCGGAAAAGCTTAACAGAAAGTAAAGTTTGCTTGGACTAGCTCCAATTATCAACCAACTTCATTATTAAACCTTAATCTTTGTTCAAGTTGTTACTATGATGATGAACACCGATCGAGTCTTCTTCTCCGAGAAGCAACGGCGATTCGAATCCATTTTCATACCCAGCTGGGACCTAGGTCACTAGAATACCGGAGACTTTAACTCCGATGCACCCCAGATGAACTGATATACCGGGATAACAATCGCAGCCATATATCACCACATGATACACGTGAGCTCTGCGGCTCAGCGTACCGAGATACGTGGGAACTTAAACCCCACAGTAAAACACACTATGACACATATGGGATCTCTGGCCCCATGATAGGTCACTCCATGATATACACGGCTCCAACCATCCGTATATCACTTCATGCATGTGGATTTCTAAATTCTCGATATCACCAGTTCACCAACGGACAGGACCTAGGGCATCAACAGACGGAAACACTACAGAGGGACTCCATTCCCAGTGCAAGTTAGCCGTTCGGACTCGATTTATTACTATCATCAATATTCCAATAAGAAAAACAATCTCATCTTTTTCATTCTTTTGCCTTTGAACATTTAATTAAATAAGCAGGGCTAAGCATTACTACTTATCTTCCAAAGCAGGTAACAAGAAATAAGGAAATAAGATAGGTAATGCAATTGGTGGGTTTTCACTCAACTCCTATTACTTAATGCAACATATCATAGCTGAAGCGGTAAAACTTTTATAAATAGAATAGGGTTTGAATGCATCCGGGGCTTACCTTGATGTTCGGAATAGACGGTCTCAAACTCTGGATCAACTCCCGATTCCTGAATCTGCTCTTCCTTCGGATCTGGGCGACAACGTTCACTCTCCGTCAATGGAAGCTATTCGATAATTAATATGCTTTAACATGATGGAATAGTAAACATGATGCTCGATGGATGCTCGATCAGATTAAGGGCTTGAGTACAACTTTTCTTCATGATAAAGTTGCAAGCCAACAAAACTTCATTTATAAAACTCATTAGGGTTAACTACGCCATTTAAGAAATTAATTAAACACATAAAATAACATTAATTAAGCTCTAATGACATGATTAAGGTAAGCACAAACAATTAATTAAAGTGCCAAAGGTCATTAAGGTTAATTACCCAAGGTCATAAATCAATCCCAAGGTCAATCAAATCCTATAATGATTAAACTTAATGAAAGGGGTTAATTAATTATTTAAAGGCATAAAATAAAGGCATAAAATTAAAGTTATCAAATTAAGCCCAAATTTTTATTTTAGAAAGCTCTTAGCTTAATTAGATGGCAAAACAAATTTAGAATTAAAAGCCAATTATTTTATTTATTAAAAATCATTGAAGGTCCATTTTTCAATTAAAAGGGCTAATTTTAACATATGAAAAAGTACTCAAATTTGGTATTTCATATTTTTCCTAGGTAGATGACATCATAAAGAACACTCACAAAAATTTTTAGAATTTTTGGAGCTATATATGAATTACTATGATTTTTCAAAGAAAATAGCATTTAAATCATTTTCTAAAAATAGAAAAAAGAAATTCGACACAGTACTCCCGCGCTGACCGACGATCCGCCGGTGGTTGACCGGCGATTACTCGCCGACGGTGAGGTCTCCGGCGACCGGACTTGGACCGTTGGGCTCAGCTTGGCACGGGGAGTCGATTAAGGTAGCTAACGGCACGGCGGAGCGGCGGTGGCACCCACGCCGGCGGCCATGGCGGCGCGGCGGAGCTCGGGCGCTGTGGCGGAGCTCATCGGAGCTGTTTCCGGCGACAACGACCAACGGACACACGCAGCGCACTCAGGTGAACTCATTTGGCAATATATGAAGCTAAACGGGAACTCCAGCAGCGGTGGCTATGCGCGCGGCGGCACTGGCAACGTTGCGCCGGCGGCGAGCTACGGTGGCCGGCGGTTATGACACGGGATTGATGAAATTGATGGCACAGACAGATGCAGGAGCTCACCATAGTGCTGATGCACATGTTAATGGAGGCTCGGAGCGGCTGGGTCGAGCTGCGGACGGCGGCGCTGATGGCGGCGGCGGCGCTCCGATGGCAAGGATGTTGCTCCGGCGTGTCCTGCCCACCAAAGAATGAACCAAGGTGCGCGTGAAGAGCAGGATAGTATGAAGAACACGATGGCGGGGTTAAAGACAAAATATTTTCAACCTCGACGACGGTCGACGGCGAAAACGCTCGCGGCGGCTCGGCGACCGGCCGTGGAGAAGACGACGGCGTGCGGGCAGCTCGGGGGAGGAGAGCAAACACGAACTAGCTCAAAATGACCGTGAGGATGTGCGAAGCTAATGGCAAGAGCAATCGAGCAGTGGTGAAGCGTCGGCGGCAAATTTGAGCGGCGGAGCGAGGTCGTCGGCGACGGCGACGGAAAGCAGAAGAAGAACTCGGCCATGGCGGGCCTATTTATAGGACGGAGGCGACGTCTGGACGGGCGACACGACGACGGCGAAGGTTCAAGCGTCCGGAGCGAGCTGGCGATCGAGATATTCGTAGCGGTGGACGGCGGCGCGCGTTGAGAAGCCGGCGATGGCGGCCGACGATAGGTTTCTGTACTGTTCGAGAAAATTACAGAAATGCCATTCGTATCAAAATACAAATTACTCCAAAATTTATATAAGAACTTGAAAATCTCCAAAAATATCATTTGCATAACTTTTCAAGAGATACACTTTTCCTTTAACTAGCATCCTCAAATTCTATCTAGATTTTGAAATATGAATTCAAATTTAAAAAAGGAATAAAACCCTAGAAACAAACATTTGAAATTACTTTTGATTTTTAAATAAAACTTGAAAATATTCAAAACTATGAAATGTTTAAATTTCCAAACCAAACCTTTTTCATATACAAAATTTTCCAAAATTTTGCATAATTTTTGAATTATGGTTTTAAAATCAAAAGGGAACAAATGCTGGAAAACTGTATTTTTAAATTCATTTGAAATTTCTTTTGTAAACTTGAAAACTTTATATACCAACTTTGTAGATCTTGTCAAGATCTACAAACTATATTTTTAGAGTATCTCCAAATTCTTTATAGATTTTGAATTAGAGAAAAGGGGGTAAAATTAGGTTTTGGAATAAAGGGTTTTTGAAATAGAATTCAAACTCGATTTGGTTTCTAACTTAATTAGTTGGTCATTAGTGATCACAAACATCATCCAAGGACATTTTTGGGTCATTGACTCAATGGCACCCTTGGTTGACCAACTTGACTTTCGAAAAACACTTTATAGCTTTCCAATTTGAATTTTAAATTTGAATTGCAAAGCTTGGGAATAAGCTTTGAAATCCAAATTCAACTTCAAATATGAAAACAAATTTTTAGGGTTGGACTTAGGTTTATACACTATACTTGACACTAGTGTAAACACGGTTTACACCTCAAGTACATAGAATATAACCCAAGCATTTGCGATGACATTCAAAAGTAGGGCTTTATTATTTCATGTGACAAAACATTCCAGAAACACAATCAACCTATGAAATGTAAACTTGTTTTAGTTAATGCACATTAAGGTTGACTTAAACATGAATACTTTGCAGTGCATATGATGACATGGCATGTTTTAGTTAATATAACACCAGAGGTGTTACAACCAGATTCTTGCACGCGGTCGCACGCGGGCCAATTCACTACCGATACTTCCGGTCCGGTGACCAGAACTTCCGGTGTGCTGCCGCCGTGTTCGTTTTCTCCTCTGCTGCTGGTGTCCGCCGTGGCTGTCGCGTGCCTCCTCGCGACCTCGCACGATTGACCACCTGGCCGAGCGCGCGAAGACTCTAGCCACCTCATCGTCCTTTTTCCCCTCCTATTTAAGCCGACGAGGCCGCCGTTTCATTCTTTTCTTCTCCTCCGCTTCACCGTCGTCGTTCGTCACCCGCTGGCCAAATTCACTACTGCTCGTACATATTCACCCACTCAGTCTTGCTGGCAGGTTCGCCTCGTCGCTACGAGTCCAATGAGCCCGCTCGCGCCGACCAATTCCGCCGTAATCGGCCGCAAGTGTTGTTTCAGTCCCCTCGGTCTGCCATGGCTGCGAGCTTGAAGCTGCCCACGTTCCTCGCGCCCGTGCCTCCTTGTCCTCAGCTATGAGCGTCATCGCCTTCAACTCATTGCGCTGCACCTCCTGCGCCTCTTCCCCATCTCAAACGCCACCGGAGAGCTGCTGCCGCCGTGCCGCTCCGCCGACAAGTCGCGGCTCACGTAGCCACGCCTCCACGAACAGCCTCTGGCCGAGCTACGACCACCGTTGGGTGCGCCCGAGCATGGTGATGCTCTTCCACCACTTCATCGTCGCCGATAAGCAACACCGTCGCCGGAAATCGCCAAGTCCAGAGCCTCCTCTGTACATGAATCGCCTAGAGGACCTTGCAAAAGAATTTGACTGAAGTCAGGGTGATTTCTGCAAAGTATATGACTCAAGTGAATAGTGTTGTAAGGATATATTTATAAATACTTTTTTATATCTTTAAAAATTCATATCTAGAATTTCGTAACTTCGTTTTTGGTGAACCAAAATTTCTATGTCCCTTGTGATGCCTAGTTTTTACTAAAAATATAAAACATGCCATATTTTATAGAAAAATAATTAGTTATGTTTAATGCCTTTTATTTAGTGTTTAAAAAGAGATAAATTCATTTATCTTGCTTATAATTAATATATCATCATGCATCGTGTCATGCATTTCATCGTTCTAAAGCATGTGTCATTTATATATGTGTAGTGCATATGATAGTGAATCGGACTGTGTTAATCAAGTACGGAGAAGGACCATTCATCAGTGGTGTTGATGTCGAGGTCGACTTCGGTGATTCCTACGCGAACTCTAACTTCTCTGCAACGAAGGCAAGCTCTGCAACGAAGACAAGCTCCGGATGCATTTAAACGCTTCCTTGTTTTTATAAAGTTTTTATAACTCCAGCTCTTAAAATGATGCATTAAGTACTAGGAGTTGAGTGATATCCCACTTGCTACATTTACCTGCCTTGTTACTTTTATACCCCCTCTTTGTTACCAATTTATTTGAAAAATGCTTAGTAATGCTTAGTCTTGCTTAATTAGATAAGTTTTCCAAAAGAAGTTTTGAGATAAGAGAAAGTTGGCGTCACCTGTTGAATCATGATGATAGTTAATAAATCAAGTCCGGACGGTAAACTTACATTGGGAAAGAAGTCCCTTTATAGTGTTTTCGTCTGTTGATGCCCTAGGACCTGTCCGTTGACTTGGCCCTTGGATTATGAACTTAGTACTAATCACATGCCAGTGTTAAGCCCTACTTTGGCTATTCTATGATAAGACGAACAACCACGCACTGGGAGTGGAGAGATGGCGGGAGTAGCGTGTACCCACCCTACGGACCTGAGATGACTGGAATACATCTAAATTGGCTGTAGGGCGGTGGAGTACTGTGCTCTCGGGTGGTGTGAACCCGGTTTTGTTATCGAGGATCCATAGTTTGGGGGTTGATATATGCAAGCTTAAGTGCTACATATGTCGTGTGATTAGGAATCCCAGCTGGGTGAACAAGCGATTTGAATCGTCGTATGCTCCACGAGTAAGGAGACTTGATCCAGCACCATCAACGTAGTTAACAAGTGAAATGTTGAAAGAGGAAAAGAATAAAATTGTATTGTTAATCTTGATCTAGATTAGGATAATTTTACTTTCTGTTATAACCCTAATGATGAGTTAAAACTTGTTCTATAAGAACTTTTCCATAAAAGTACTGCAACTTTACCTTGTTGTCCCTTTGGTCTGCATTCCTGAGTTTTCACCTCTCTTTTTCGTCGGGTCAGTCTTGTTGAGTACTTTTGTACTCAGGGTTTGTTGAACCCCTGTTGCAGGCGCTCTTAGGTGTTGCTAATCAGTTCATGTCGGTGGGCTCGATGTGATCTGATTGACCTCTCCCAACTTAGGTGCTCTATCTAAGTTGTCTTTTGTAATTCTACTCTACTTCCGCAATTGAAGGTAAGTTTATAAAAGATAACTTATTTATAATTTGTAAATTTACTTTTATCATTCTTCGCACTCTGATTTTTATTTTGTAACAAATATTGTAATGTTACAGCTACTCCTTGGTTGATCCTGGTATGAGTTGTCAAATGTGGTTTAACCGGTGTTCTTTAAGGACATCTGACAGATCTTTTTAAGTTATCTGGTGTACATGTATAGCCGTCAGATGTCTTTGAGACAATGATAGATGGATATGGATCATATAATTTAGGAGGTTCTGCCACAGAAAGGGAGGAAAATTAAGAAACACCAACTTGCAAATCTAGATGTTTTTTTTTGATCGTTTTATATGTGCAAACGTACAGCAAATCAACGCGCGGGCATAACTTTCACTTACGTCAGCGACGACTCGCAAGGTGCCAAGCTAACTACCCCAGAGAATGCAATGGAAATTTCCAGCAGAATGAAAGGAAATTGTGGACGTGGGCCTAATGTTCGCTGATTAGCACGGTCAACTGACTCAAGGTGCCAAGTCTTCTCTTTGTGCAAGAATGCAAAGGAAATCGCGTGGGACGTGGAAAAAAGCGTCGCGAATATATAGCGAGCACAGTGAAGAGAAATTTCATGCGAGCTTCTTGAATTTGTGACCTTGAAGGCTTGTCAGGAAGCAGGAACTGTCCAGCACAGTGGAAGGCTGGAAACGAAATTTCGTGGTTCGTGGTGACCTCAGGCTGGAAAGAAATTTCGTGGTGAGTGGTGACCTCCTTGATGGTTGTCTGCAAACAAGAAACTCTCGCCCAACTCTGTACTATATAAATTGGATGTCCCGGCTGCTGGTAAGAACTCGCGCGAAGCAAGCAACAGCCCGCTGGGCGCCAGGATACTTCATGGACTATGGCAGACTTGCTCGTGAGGAGTGATGAGCTCAAACTCTCCCTAATTCCTCCTCCCTGCGCCTCCGGAGCCAGCTCCTCCGATGGCTCGTCGTCGTCATCGTGCGCTTCGGCCATCGCCCTGTCCTTTCTCGCACTCAACAGCGTCATAGCCATCTACCGCTCGAGACACGATCCCCAGTCCATACTGTTCGTGACCCTCTGCTTCCTCTGCGTCGTCCTTCTCTTCCACCTGCTTCGTGTGTTCGAGAGACTGCCACCGGAATCGGCCAGGAGGTTGCAGGTGAAGGCCGCCGTATGGGCGCTCACCACCACCCTGACGGTCATGTTCTCCGGCAGAATGGCCCCGTTGATGCCTGCTCCCGTGGCTGCCGTCGTCTGGTCCATGGCCGCGGTGACCATCCTTGCGGGCTTCTACTTGTTCTTCGTGTGCCCGGACGCCGCCTCCACCGCCGACGCGGCGTGCAAGGTTGCCGAAGGCCCGTAGATAGTTTTATGTCATTATGTGTGAGTATAATGTCCTACCAGAATGTAGTGTACACAGTGCGACTTTTATAAATTTCGTCGAACGGTCAAAGCACGCTCGCATGTTCGCACGTCCGATCCTCAAACGTTCCCGCGACCTCGAACTCGAACGTGCGCACGTCGAACTTCTGGGTGATTGGCGGCACGAGTTCGTGTATCCTCAAACTTTCTCTCCTCTCGTCGATGATTTACTTCATTGCTTGCATTACTGGCAACACGTTATTATCAAGTTGGGGAGGGAAGGGATCAGCGGAAGGGGCGGCCGATGGCCTGCACTCTGCCAGCAGGCTCCCGCGGTGGCGAGCAACGGTCCAATACACAGCGGTTGGTGACCCCTGACCCATGTTGCGGCTTCGTGCCCGCAGCCAGACGCCCTGCGGCCGCATCTGGCAGCTGCTCCGCGGCGAGGTGCGGCAACAAACCAGTGTCTCCAAAGTCAAACAAATCGTCAAGTACTGCAGAACCCAGATCGCAGCCGAAGGAGAAGCATGACCGTGAAATCAGCTGAAACTTTGAAAGGCCGAACCTGTGGGGGCGAAAAAGCTCGGATTGCAGTCACCTGCGAGCTGCGATGCGTCATGCGTGGGTGCGGCGCCATCCAGGACTGTCACTTTGTCGCGCGCTTGCACCGCCGCCATGCGCCATGATCCTTCTTTTTAGGGAGCGAAACGGGGCCCAACTTTCCCCATCCCACACGCACGACGGACCGAAGCAGGGTCGTGCCCTGCCTGTAAGCGCACAGGCGCAGGGCAAACGATCCTCTTGTCCAGGATGGTATCAGATGACACGCCAACTTTCCAGAACGTCCTGGAAGGTTCGTGAATATTCCGCATGCGTGCACAAATTTGCACACTAGCGTCGCTCTCGGCCTGAATATATGTATTTCCTGCTCCTAGATCTATCGGTGCTAGCTGGCCACTGCGTCCATCGGCCGTGTTCGTTAGGTTTGTTTCTAGCCGAATCCGACTGGTGCTGGCAGATTACCTCTCACGCGATACTGTAGAAATACACCAGCCGAACACGGATACGAAGTGGGCATCTAATTGTATTTTCTAAGTCAGCCAGGTAGTGACGTATCTGTCTGTACATGTAAGTTCTCAGCTTGACATGGATACATCTATCTTTTAGAAATTATTGTAGAAGAAGAAAATATGCTATTTTTTATAAACTTTTGCTAATATCAAAATCTACCGCTTAGTTAGTCAGACATGTTTATTAGGGTGTGTATTTCTTAAAGAGCATTACATTAGCTTATTTTATTAGCAAGTTACAATCTTATAGTCCAAAATAATTGAGTGTGTGATTGGTTTACTATCATTTTTTATCCAACCCAAATCATGACATACCAAAATTGATTCAGTGCTAAAGATTTGGCATACCAACATTTATGACCAAAGTTTTGGCAAATCTCTAAAAGATTCTTAAAATACATATAAAAATATTGGCAAGCCTTGGTTTTGATAGCCAACCAAATGCATACCTAAGTTTTTTGCCCCAACTTTAACAGCCTTGATTTTTGCAAGCCATAAATTTTGCTTTTCATAATTTTAGTTGGGCAAAAATTACCCTGAAACTTGCATCGCACCCTCTATGCCTGAAATTTCTATATGCACACCCTTTGCTTCTTTTTGCTTATGTTTTCTATGCCGTCATGTCTATTAATTTGTTTTTTCCTTGGTCTACTAACACACAAAATTGTGTTAAGCATGCTCATACCCTATTGATTTCAGGTGGTTTTTATGTTTTTTATATTTTTGACAGATCAACAGAGAGCCCCCTACCTATTTTTTTGTGTTTTCATTAAATAAAAGAATGTTATGTACATGAGAGTTACAAGGCCCCAGAGAAAAAAAAACTGCTATATCTCTCCAATTATCTAGCAGGGTCCTCCTAGCTGGTTCGGTTTTAGCACAAACAAAACAAGGCCTTCTTTGAAGTGCCTTCTCCTTTTTAAATTTTTATATGGCTTTTACTAGCTAGCTGAGTGAAAACTTCTATACACAAATTACAATTAGATAAAGCCATGTAGGTTCTACTGTTAATATCGGAAGTGTTGTTCTTTCTTGTTATGCTTACTCCCTCCGTTTTAAATTATAGTTCATTTGATTTTTTCCCTCAAATTTGACCATTAATCTTATTCAAAAATTATACAAAATATCATTTCTTTTGTTGTGGTATATGCTTTACTGATTAAAGGTCTTTAAGAGTGAATAAAATTTAACTATTTATATATATATTTTTTTAAATAAGACGATGGGTCAAACTTAAGATCTAAAAAGTCAAATAAACTATAATTTAGAACGAAGGAAGTAGATGCCAATCTGATCGAGAACCAAGCTATTTATAATATGCCAAGGTCAGAAGAAGTGGTTGCAAACTAATTAAGCTAACTTTCTTATGGTGAATGATTGCCAATCGCGTTCAAGTCGCTCAGTTTGTGGACATGTCAGTAAGACATTTTGCTAAATTGGAAAGTTATACACCGGTGAAAATAGGTTACTTTATCTCAAAGTTTAGACAATGTAACTTTTTTAAAGCTAGATTGACAACACCGACAAAAGAGAGTTGGGTTCCATTATATATTATTCCCTCCATTTTAAATTATAGTTTACTTTGACTTTTTTAGTCTATGTATTTTGCTATGTACCTAGATAAATAATATATCTAGGTATACATAGCAAAATACTTATACCAAAAGTCAATAAATTTCTAGTGAGTATAATTTATAGTGACTATACAAACATATGCTTAAATTTCTTTATTTTAACTATAATTAGATTCCACGTCCCATGAGACAAGACTAAAATTTAACTATGACATTAGATTTTTTTTTAAAAAAAATTATTTTATTTAGTGTTGAATCATTTTTTCCATCTTGTAATTTTGGCATTTATCTTATACTACTTTAGTCTCAAATAAGATGCAACTTTGGGTTTGGATTGATCATTAACCTTTTTATATATATAGAAAATATTCTTAACACTTTTTTACTTGAAAGAAGTAGACTTTGGAAATATATTCTACAATAATTGATTTACTGATACTTATTTTGGTGTAATAAATATTAATATCTCTTTATGTATATAGATTTGATCAAACTGAAATTAAACCTGTATGCCTCCTAAAAAAGTGGAAATTGCATTTGTTTTGTAGCTACATTTCAAATGAACACATATACGACTTTCCTAGAAGCTATACATAATTAGCTAGTATCTACTCCTAGTAGCAGCACAAAATCATCTAGCCCCACGGTAAACCAGAAGAGGCCATCGATTGATATGACAAATTATATATAAGCGACATGTCACGTCAGTTTCTATCTTGAGTAGGTTTGTCTCTACCCTTAATAGTCAGTGTGCAGTGTATCTATCTTACACTAATTAACACGCTCTGATATAGTCTGATCTCTCTGGTTGATCAGTGGCCTGGCTGATGCAGCCCGGCGACGAAGAAGCGGCCGGAGGCGGCGTCCTGGGTGGCGTAATAGATGGTGCCAGGACTCACATGGTTGTGCACTCCCTCATACATGGTCACAACATATCTCGGATCGTCCCTGTCTCGCTCTACCCTTTTCTTGACGTTGCAACCCTCCGTCGAGCACCGGTAGTAGTTCCTGAAATTCAAATTCATAATATGCACACATCGTTGTCGATTAGTTCATGATCATTCATCTCTCACTTTTGGGTTTTGAAATAATGATTTGCAAAAACCAGTGTTACTAGCACTTTTGAGCTTCAAACTACAAAATATTGTATATATTTACCTCGGATTCGGGCTGTTCTTGACGGATTTCTTGTGGTACTTCCTCCATTTGTAGCCGTCATCGAGTACCTCGTCGTCCGACCTCACCCGGAACGCAATTCTGTCCGTCCTCCTCGGCCCCTCGCCCGCCGCAGCCGCCGCAGTAGTCCTGAAAATACACGTCCAGGTTCACGAACCAGCTGATGAAACAAACGTGCACGTGCCACGTGGTGGCTCACGAGAAAGGCACCAGAAGTAATATTTCTCCTTTTGCAGACAAGAAGTGCACCACGTCTTTACTAGTCTGGACATGAAACTCACCTAGCAAGACTACTGTAGCTTGCAGAGTCCGGGACGACGCGCTCGGCCGGCATAAGCGGCGGTGGCGGCGTCGCGAACGCACCAGGTACAGCTGCCGGTGCCGGGACGGCGCCGCCGCCTTCGTCCGACAGGCACTCGAAGACGTCCAGCTGCGCCGCGGCCGTACCGAAAGCGGCCGACGGGAAAGGTGCCGCGCCGAAGTAGCTGGAGGCAGCAGAGCGCCGCTGCACGGCTGACGATACACCATGATCGCTGGGAGGAGGGCGTCGGCGGCGTATGAGCTGCGGGACAATAGCGCCATGTGCATGGGCGGCCAACCCGGGGCCAGCAGCGAGTAACTGTAGTGAGATGACCGCCGAAGCGCTTGGTTTTATAGGGGTGCCGAGATTCCCAGACGCCATCGTCGTCGGTTCTGGGTGGCGTGGGCGCGCGCGCGCGCGGCCTGGGGAGCGACGGCGACATGGGGCGCGGGTGTGGGCTTCGCACCGGCCTTCCTGAGCGCGCGGCAGAAGCTTCGACGCGGGCGGGTTGGAGGCGTGCAGCCCAACAGCCGGCCCGTTCCCAATACGTTGATTTGTTGCCGTCGCGGTCGCTGCCTGCCAATTTGGGGAGCCTTACGCAACGTGCCTGCGTAGCGGTAGCGGGTGAAAGGGAGGCCCATTCACAATGCAAGATTTCTTTTACATACATAAATGCTAGAAAAGGTAAAAGTAGAATGCGTAAGCATCATGAATCATATATACTAACAAACAAATAACTTCATGAATTATTTTGCATTTTATGGTATTTATATAAGAGTGGTATGAATAATTAGTAAATTTTGTACCAACTTTATCTCTGGATAGAATTATTTTTAGAAAAATCTTATGGAGACTACCTATAAATTATTAATCCCGATAGAGGCTATCTACTATAATATTCCAATCCTCTAAATTTTAACTTGCTTCCTTTATTTTTCTCTAATTTTAATTGAGGTCCCTGACTCTATGTGCCGCTGCAAAAAGGAGAGGGACTTGGGAAGGAGCATGTACCTTGTATAGGTGTTGAACGTTATGTCGCGTTCGAAAATTATTAGAAACAGTACCCTATGCATATTATCCTGTACCAATGTAGAAGGTTTGACTGATTTTTTGGACATTGAAGGCATAACATGTAATCATCCATGTCATCACACTTTGCACAAAAAAAACTATTTCATGAATTTAGGTCGTGTTTGGCTCTGAGGATGTTTGTTTCCTAGATTCGGCGGGGTGAACTTCTTTTGGTGCTTGATTGAGAGTGAGGCGTGGAAGATTAAGGACATGGGATATTTGCTCCATATTTGGGAAACTCAATCCCTCAAATTGGAGGGCCTATATATAAGCCGTCCCTCGCAAACATTGCCTTGCGCCAATCTGTATATGGCCAGGGCCATGAGTGTGGCAAACAAAAGGATTAACTGAGCATGACGGTCTAGGAAGCGCATGAGGAGGCCCTTGCAGCAATGATGTGGGCGTGAGGCGATTCATGAAGTGACGACGCAAGGGGACATAGTGACATATAGAGGCACACAAGCAGAGAAAAGTACCTAGCGTTGAATACTCGAAGATGGATGGGGCTGAGCAAGATATCTGGTGGCCATGAGTTCCTCCAATACCATAAACCTAGGAAAAGCCCTCACAAAAAGATATGGACTATTTATCCACCACTTTATAAGGTTTTGGACCAAGAAATACACTTTCAATGTTGATGGACCAAAGTGACACGGATAGACAAGTTGATGGACTAACGGTGCATCACTAGTCTTTTTTTTCTCATCAATCTTTGAGCTAGCTGAGAAAGAAGAAGAGTATAGAATGCCATATAGAGACTATATTTCCTATAGCTAAGGTGTTAAAACCTTAATCCCCTCCGACATTCCTCGTACTAAAAAACTAGGATGGACGAAATGCCTCTAACCAAAATGAATTAGGATGATCCTATCTCAAAATCATCATCTTATCCTACTGCGTTCCAAACTAAACACATGCCAAGATAGAATGGATGAGCTGCGTGGGGGCTTTGCTCTTGTACTACTTTCCTTGTTAAAACAAAAGGTTCAAAAGTGACCTTCCACGGACCGTTCCACTTGGCTAAATCCATAGATGGTTGACGTGGCCAGCGCAGAGAGGAATGGAGAGTACGTCCACGTGGATGCTATCCAGAGACCGGCACTGGTGCCTGCCTGCCCAGCTGGAACACCAGGAGGATCTTCTAGGCAGGTTTCACTTCCATCCGGCCGTCCGGTCAGCTGTTGCAGCGGCCACCACCATGGAAACACAACACCTGCGGTTCGGCCACGGCGCGGTTCGAGTCGACGGCCACAGGTCACGGCCTCAAGGTCATTCCGTTGACGTTGTTTGTGGCTTGTGGAGGCTGCTGGCCGGCTACGACCTGCTGTATTTTTACGACGGCCACGGGCCACGCGCGTGCGTGCGGTCCCCTGTCTCTCTCTGGCCAGCTTCGGCCTTAGCAAGCGGCCGGCCGGGGCTGAACAGGACTGGGTGCGCCATGCCCTATCTATCCATCGCTGACCAGTTGCCCTTGCCGTTCTTCTATTCCGCGGCTGCGGGCACATGGCCGATACCACTGTCTACGTGGAAGTTTCCACGGCACCATTCTGGTCTCTGTCATGGTCCATTGCGGGTTCTACAGTTCTACTGCTGTCATGTTTATCTGGCTGCCGGTTTCAGTTAAAGTCTTTCTGTACAGAGACGCTGTTCTGGTCATTCTAGCGTGTAAAAAAAGAACAGTCTGAGAGGCAGGAGAAGGTTTGAAAGCGTCTGATAATCTGCCGTGGCCCTGGCCTAGGATTTTGATTCATTCAGAACCAAGAAATCCTAGAGGAGTGTACAAGCATAGTTGAATTCGTAATCGTATATTGATGTAATCAACGAGAACCACGTATCATCCATTTGAACAAGTCAGTGGATCTATGTGTATACTTAGTACGACATGACAACGACAGAACGATTAATTAGACGAAAATAATCAAACTTCAGTTGCCCAGAACAAAACTGAACCAGTTGATTATGAAGGAAAGTGGACAGTAGCAACTAGCCACAGCGATACCAACACACAGCAGACTGAACAGAACGGGCCAAAACACTAGCTGCGATTCGGCAAAGGGATTAGCGAGGCGGCTGGACAGGAGTACGTACGCACAGGTGCAGAGGTGCTCTGTTGCCGAACTGCTGCTGGACAAGTAAGGTTTTTACAAACCTTTTTACAAACCAGACTAGATGCAGAGCAGGCCCCAGATCTTGTGAAATCTGGCGTCACATCTGCATGTGGCGCATATCGGCGTATGCATCTGGGTGTGGATTACTCTGCACTGGTTTGGTACGTGAGAGCATCGTGACCCCTTTCTGAACAGTAAATGTACTTACCTGATAAGCATAGGCATGAACGACGTGATTGGCAATGCCTTTGGTGTCCCTATCCAATGTCGCTGTTTCCCGCAATCCACTGCTGCAATAGATTTGCACCTACAAAGCATCGATCACTGCACGCTCTCGTTCGGAACTTGCCCGGAAATAGACCAAGGTTCTTCTTCGAAATAACAGTTGCCTTCGCCAATATAAATACGTGACGTGCTCGTGTGACTGTATGTGTTCTAGCGTCAATAAATAACAGCCTCACTGTCATCAAGTAAATGGCATTGTTCTCGCCAAGACAAATATTTCGTGTGGGCAGGCTGTTTAACTGTAGCTTTCTGCCTACATTGTTCATTCGAGTCATGTCATGTGATCTGACTCGGATGTCTTCCAGATTAACCTGGAAATCTCTGTCCTTTTTTCGAAATTGTTTTCTTTTGAAATAACAAAAGCCACTGCAGATTAGCTATCCCAATTGTCGACGACGACGAGTCAATATCTCTGTGAGAGTGAGACTAGGCTCCCTTTACTTAGCTGCCTTTCCACTTATCCAATCACGTTCCTTGTAGATGCTTCCCATAAGGACCATTCATCCAAGCACGTGCGCATATGAGGCGCCCAGGGCCCCAGGCTCAACAGTACCCTTCTTAGCTCAAATACTCTGCATTTGCGCTCTACAGATGGCTTTCATGGACGATGCTTCGTCGACTGAATTGTGGGCTGTGTTGCTCGTGCCTATACTTCAGGTACATCTCTCCCTGTCATAGGCTCATAACATGTCTAGTAGTAGAGTTTACACATGGCGTGGTGATGCAGAGCCAGAGGCGTGCTGACATGCTAAGCATAAAGTACGAGGGCAATACAAGGATGACGAGGAGAATAATCCGTCAAAGGCGAAAATTCCAGTTTCTGAACCTTATCGCTACCGGCACAGCAGGATCCCGGAAGGTCAAGCCAACTGTCCAAACGTGATTCATAGTACCGCTGGTTGAAATAAGGTTACGAATGTAACTTAGCTTTTGCAAAGTCACTTCGATGCGACATCACGAGTCGGACACTAACCGTGCAGTAATCAGAAGCAGCTATCACACACACAAAGGGCATCAAAAGGTCCTTGGCGTTTGGACCTTTCAATCAGCAGCGCATACATATTTGCCGTCCAATCCCACGACTGGCTTGCCAAACATCCACAAGCAATTGCCATTTTGCAGACGCAGAGACAACCTTTTAACATCGATAAGCCTTCATATCAACGAGCTCAAGTGCTCAACAAGCGGCAGCCGCACGAATGCAGCAATTGGAGCTAGGAGTTTGACCTTTCACCGGACACATCCTGAATAGTCTACACCTGCGTATTCTTATTACCCAAACCGAGAAAAAAGGGCTGGCCACCACATCAGTATACCGTGTACAAAGAAAAACCATGGTCACTAACTATCGTACAATTGGATAGAAAAAACAGAGTTGGACAGTTGGAACATTAGTGTACATTGCGAAAAATGAAAAGAATGCCGGCCCGGCATCACTGGAAAAAGTATGCCGCAATCAATAAGCAAAATCTGGAAGGGACAAGGATGATGACTAACTACTAGCATGCACATCCACTTCTCTGCTCAGCCTCAGGGACAGGATCTGCAACACTATGGAAGTAACTGAAGAGCATAAAAGAAAGAAGGGTGTAAATAACTAAGCTGGGAAAATTAGCAGTAAGTATCTTTCTGAAATAATGGAATGGAACATAGTGAAAACATGTGTGGGACGCATTTACTAAGACACAAACCATCACAGCTTAAACCAAGCACAAAACATTAGCCCAGTTCTAGCCTACTACAAAGTTTTAACTGTTATAAGCATATACTGTTATAAGCCTACTACAAAACATTAGCCCAGTTCTAGCCCAGTAATGGTTATCATTCACTAGCCAAAGTAGTTTTTATTCCTTCATCAAAAGCTACTAGCTATCTATGACAACTATCATTAGAGAAGAAAACAGTACTGGCCATAGGCTAGTGGTTTCTCAAAATGATTACATGTTCATAGTGATAAAGGTAGCTAATTTTAGTATACATGTGCGCTATTATGACCTTTGAACAGAAGTTTTTCAACATCGATAACATAGCAAGATATTGCTAAGACATTATCAAAGGTTTGCCATGCAAATCAAGAACCTTATTTACTGACAAAAAAGCCTGTAACAGTTTTTAGAAACTGGGAAAGTATAAAACCACATTAAATAGTCCATCCAAATCATTACCGAATATCTAAAAATTAGCTAAAGAAAAGTCATTCCACAAATAATAGGTCAGAGACTGAAGAAAAGTAGCAATCACCTATAACGGAGTTAAAAATGCTGCCCAACATATGAACATGTAACATATTCAATCAAGAAAGAACTAACAAGTTCAGTTAAAAAGAATATGGTCAAATAAGTGCAACAAGAGTATGGGCAGGTTAGGTATATTAACAAGGGAATGTTAACCCTAAGCAGTGAATGAGCTTCCTTCCATACAATACAACAAACAGAGATGATGCATTTTAGTTTACTCACATGTCCTGATCACGTTCATGCTCTAGAGCGAGCTTGGCAACAGTCAGGAAAGCGTTGTCAACATTGTAGTCCTCTTTTGCAGAAGTTTCAAAATAAGGGATATTGCCTTTAGAAGCACACCACTCCATTGCTTTCTTATCAGAAACCTATGTGGAAATATTCAATAAGGTAGTGGCATATCAAGAGACGAGAATTGCAATAAACCAATCACCACATTACAACAATACTAACCACTCTGCTTTTTCCACCATCCACATCAATCTTGTTACCGAGTAAGATGAAGGGGAAAGTTTTAGGATCTGATGGGCTAGCCTGAAAAGAAATAAGGATGACTATGTCAAGCAATGTTGTCAAGATACTACAAGCCATTATAAGAGATACAGATGCTATAGTATTAATAGATTAGTATATTACAACAAAATCGTCTCCAGACAAAAATGCTAAAGTATAAGGTTGTTTACCAAATAGTGCGTTCAACAAACACAATAAAAATGGATTAAAGGCCAATTTGCATTATTTTTGTACACATAACTTACTGAGAATTTCATGAACCCAACAAAGGTAATAAGTGCAAACAGTAGCTTTGTTATTACAGCATTACATGAATTGCGCCCACCGCTCAAACTATACCAAACTGAATACGCATGCAGAATGTTATGAGTTGTGGATTTATCAAAGTTTCCTGCACTAATTGAGCAGAACCAGTTTGGACCATGCATTACAATTCTAGATGCAAAAGATTATATTCTGAATCAGTTGTGTTATTTCATCTTGCAATAATAAATTGCTGACTGGACATACACAACTCTTATAGAAAATAGAGCATATCTGTACTAATATGGCATTAGACATTACAATCATTCCACCATAGTAACAGTTATAGATTCAGACCTCAATAGTCGCTTATCAACACTTCTGTTTTACATCAACACAACCACTCCAGCATTTATATGTTTGCTAGTTACGAGCTAGAGTGGAAACCACTACCCCTTCCCCCTCCCTAGTCCCTACCTCCCTCCTGACTCAGAACTTAGGAAATTCTAAGAACCATACAATTTGCTTTCCACGACAATTTTATATTGTAAACCATGTTTCATACATCCAATCAGAACTTCAGAAGTATTTATTACAAGTCCTAAATCCTAAAATAAATTCAAGAACTATCATAACAGGGATCTTGTATAATTTTCACATGCCGGTTACTAGAAATAGTGAAATCTCTCTCCTCGATAATGGTTTGCTATTATTATCAGGTTCAAGAAGAAATTAAACTGCCAAAGTAACATTACGCGAAAATTATGTTTCTGCCTGAAGCCTGAACACATCCTCGAAATCAAGTAAACAAAAGACAGAGACAGGAAGGGGAGGAGCAAGGACAGGTGCTGTCAGGGCTGCAGCATCGGCCTTGCCGGTACAATCCCTAAGAGAAATATAAGCCTAAATATCAAAACTCAATCCATTTTCAATCAATCCAACACTCTTTGTCTACAGTCAGTACCTATCTTTTTTTTTTCTTTAAAACCAGTATAGTTGATATCTACAACCATGACTAAAATCACGGCAACTTGTAAGATAATCATTCTTACTTGGTTGAGGAACTCATCATGCCATGTGTTGAGTGTATCGAATGACCTGTTAGAGTTGACGTCATAGACGAGCACACAACAATCCGCCCCTCTGTAGAATGCAACCCCAAGACTCTGGAATCTCTCCTGCCCCGCGGTGTCCCAGATCTAGCATCAAAGTAACATGATGACAACAACATGAACAACAGTCACTTCCTTCTCTTTGAAAGCTCACCAGCTCACGTGGACCCTCACCTGCAACGTGACTAGCCTGTCTTCGATGAGAACCTCCTTTGTGACAAAATCTGCACCAATTGTAGCTTTGTACTGCTGACTGAACTTTTTGTGGACATACCTAGCTGGGGTCAAGAATATCAAAGCGCCCAAAGTACTAAAGCCCTCTAGCAATTCAGATAGATTATATATGTCAAGATACTTGATTCCTCTTTCATTTGCATCATCTTAACTTTAATTCCCATACTGCAATAAGCAGAATGTACCATAGCTTTCAGAACGAGATTCACAAAATCACAGGTCCCGCTCAGAAACAGCAAGGAATGAGAATGCAGGTAAACAGTTATTGACTGCAACCATGCCAGTGTGAGTTCACGGTAATCCGAAATTCCATACCCCAAACCTAAAGAGATGCGTTCTTACAGCTCAACGGATGAAACACGTGTCTATAAAATGGCACGGATTATCGATACGAGCTGCAAATTTGCAGCCTTCCGAGCACTATGGCGTAAGTTGATCCATGGGGCAAAAAAGCAATTCACCCGAAATGGGGACCGACTACACGGAATGAAAGGGAGCCTAATTACCAAAAGCGACACATTGAGGGACTCAAGTCAAGGATACTGGTTCATCAACGACGTCTTCCCGACCCTGCAGAGATCACAGCGGACCAAATCAGACCAAAGGGACAGACAGAGTGAGACACAGAGGCCGCAGCAACCGCGTCCAAATCGAACCGCCAAGCTTCCTGGAAATCACAACAGCGACCCGGGAAATCCACGTGCGGGTGGATCCGAGGGAGGGACGGACGGGGAGCCGGGTTGGGGGAGGGGAGGGGAAGGGAGAGGGAGCAATGGGCTGACCCGCTGTCGCCAAGGACGATGACCTTGAGGAGTGTCCGCCTCCGCGACGTCGACATGGCTGCTCGATCGCGATCGGCGTCGGCCCCTCTCGCCGCTTGTCGTCGTCTCTGTCGCGACCCGCGAGGCGCACGAGGAGCCTGGGGGCCAGCGAAACGAAATCCAGAGGAGCAGGGGAGCTCACGGAGGTGCTGCTGGATGGATTTGATTTTTTATTTTGATTTGATCGATGTGATCCGGTTTTTGGCCTTAAAATTTGAAGGAGGCGTGTGACGGCGTGACGTGAGGCGACGCGAAGTGGCCGTGCAGGGGTTGGGGAGATCGGAGTAGAGGAGGACGGACGTGCCACTGTGCCAGCCTGCCAAGTGGGGTCGCTGGATTCCAGATGAGATGACCAGATGGGCGGTGCTGTATGGTGGTGACCGCGTGCCAGTGTGCCACTGGCTGGTGGGGACGTGCCTCCTAAGAAATTTGGACGTTTGCTGGTAGGAAGCCCAAGTTTCAATGGAATTTTGATCCGGCGATGTCTTGTCTGGAAGCTTGTTAGATTCACTTTAATCCACCGTGTGTTGGAGTGAATTAGGATAAAATTTAGTTTAAATTCTATTTCATTCCACCTCAACACATATGAATTCAACGATATTCAAATAAAGCTTAAATGATTTAGGGCATATTTGAACAAAGCAGTATAAAATAGAGAAATAAAAACAAATAAGATAGATGAATACTGAAGAACTATAGGTTTCAAACATAGGATTGAATATTTTGAGATGCATTGGAACGGAGGAAAAAAAGTAAAAAAAAAACATAAGTAAACATAACATGAAAGAGAGAGCAAATATTGTTTTTCTTGATTAGAGCCGATGTTTTATTTCTAGTACTCAAAATTTGTTCATTCCATAGACTGCAATATGATTCACTTCCATTGGAATTTATTCTTTCAGAATTTCTTTGAGAGTCCTTTAATCAAAACATGGTCTAAGGTAAATTCAGTTATTATTAGAGTTAAAAATTAATCTAAATCAGTTGAGGTTGTTCTAGGCTTGGCTAATAAATTAGTCATATATTTGGATGACATAGGGCTAATTTAGATTAATTTCTCTTGGTATGTAAATATGCCTTACATCATGCTTAGGGATGCAAGGCGAGTTATCTATGAACCTGCAATTAATTTTAAAATTTTTAGATTAAATATAATTTTACAGGATCAGGGACAGCCCCGCCTTATATATGTTGATATGATAAACACGAGCCGAATTATGGCCTGTATCGAACACTAGTGGCCATGTTATATGCGATGCAGATTGTATATGTTGATACACGAGCCAAATTATGGAATAAGGTTGATCTGCTATAAAGCAATTAAGCATAGAGCTTTCAGCTGTCAGTCCTCACGTTGAGGTTTTAGACCCATCAAGAAGTGGCTGCACTTACACTTCTACAGTTTTATGAAAACCCGTACAAACCATAAGAAAAAAGTCATCTAAATTTATAAAAAAATCACACATATAGATGATATGATGATACAACCTTATAAAATATCTTGTTCAAACTCGACTTTATTTGTGAGATATAAAAATAACAAATTTCTAACAAATCATTTGGACAGCTTTATGGCTTAAAATTTATTATTTTTATATCCCACAAACGAAGTCAAGTTTGGATAAGATATTTTATAAAATTATGTATCATCATATCATCTACATATGTAATTTTTTTAATAAATTTAGATAACTTTTTTACCATAGTTTATATAGTTTTTCACGAAGGTTGTGGTTTGCATTTGATACGTTGCCTAATAGTTAAAAGTGGGATGAACAACAATCCTAGGCTGCCTACTAACAATAATATGATTTCACACAGAAGACAATCATCACCAACGGAACTATGGAAGCAAGTCCATGGCAGTTGGCAAGCATTGCTGCTAAGGCCTTGTTTGGATGTAGTCGTATTCGTATTAATTCACGAGAAAATCTTAATAAATGTAGTGACGATTAAATTCCATTGTAGGAACTCAAACCAACTATCAAATTCCTCCAAATAAAAAGCAGAACAACATAACTCAGACTATAACGTTATCATTTGAAATTTGCAAAATATTCTGCAAGTGCACATGACGTTGCTGCAACAGGGTGTAGAGGCCTAATCAAGCGCTTCTACAACTGCTGAGCTCTTTCAGTGCCAGCTACTGCTTACAGACCACACGTATGTCCTATAAACACCATGTTCGCTTGAACTTATTAGCTCCGATTATTAGCCATGGTATAATGTTTTTTTTAACAACGAAACAACATCAACCAGACTTTTTAGCCACAAAAACCATCATAATTTAACGCAAGAGAATGAGGTCACTGTGACCACCTATCCAAATTACTCGGGGACAAGGGCACCCTCCTCCACTGCACTAAGTCTGATATTCAAATCATCTGTGTCCTGGCAGTTAGTTCAAAGAGAATTCAGATGCCACCAATAGAACAAGAGGGAACATCAGAGAGCATGTTTCTAAGTCACAAGCTAATGAATATGACAGCTTCTTCAATGGAGGTATTCCAGACAAGTTATGTTTGTTCCTGCATACTGGAAGGTCAGTGATAACATGGGACTTCAAGAATCTCATATAACAATAGTCAGGATGACTTTAGAGTAGCATTGCAAACGTGCCAGAGTTATGGTGATGGCTCAAATTATGCAATGAAGACAAAATGCCAAACAAGTTAGGCTATTTCTGTAGAACAGGTTTCCTTTTCATCACTTGACATTTGGTTTCTACATTCCACTGTCCTAGGAAAAGAAAATTTGTTTCATATTCAGAATCCAATTCTAACATTTTTATGTCAGTTTAGAAAATTGTTTCCGTTTCTTTCAAGAGCCAAATCCAAAGACAGATTTGTCATCATCTTTGTGGAAAAAATTATCAGGCAACTGTACTGACAAGGTGTGTGGGAAACTAATATAGCAGGTGTTTCACATGATTGCTCTCAATTAGTATGCAACTTTAACAACTCACAGTTTTCATTTTACTGAGGTAGCCTTTCTTTTTGGGCATGTTCGTTTGTTATGCCCCTTTTGTAAGCAGAGACTACATGAATAAACAGCTGACTTAGAACTATTAACTTTGTTAACCACATAGCTTGAAGCACCAATGCCCACATCAATGGATGTGGGGCAGTTACGCCGGTTGTGTCCCTTTTCACCGCATCGGCTGCAATGCCGAGGTCGTTGTTGGTGCTCTTTCTCGGACTTTGGTTTTCCACATGTTCGACTATTATGCCCTTCTCCGCCACACAACCGGCACCTGAACTGCAGCCTGGTTAAACCTTTCCTCACTGTAGGACAATAAAAGCTTCTATGTCCTTCTTGTCCACATTTGCTGCAGTAAAATTTCACCCCTGCAAAGCATCAGATTGAAATGTTGCTCATCAAATGTCAATTCTAAATAAATATGATGAAAACTAAAACAATCCAGTAAAAAAAAGGCAATAAGGTAAAACTGTGGGTGATTCTGGTGCTAATACAACAACTACATACTAGACATTTTGAGGACCATCCGATATAAGAAACATAATGGAAGGAGTATATGTACAAGGCTAAATGCTAACTAAGAATGCAAGGACAACAAGTAGGTTCTAGCTGGCTAGAAGTCAAACTGGGTGAAAATTAATTTTGATATGCATCTTCTGAGTTCAAGGTAAGATATATCATTAACCTTTCATGGCAATGCTTCTCTTGAGCCGGTTCTCAGGATCACTGAAGAATGCCTTTTGAATTTCAGAAGCATGCTTTCTTGCAGCAGCAGTACCTTTTGTTCTCTTCATATTCAGTAGCATTGGGGAAACGAACATGCCCAGATCAACTACTGCATTTAATAAGAACATAACAATGAAACACTTTGCATGGCATCTTACCTTGATTGCAGCAACTCTTTGAGCACGCAATTCGGGATCTTGGTGTATAAGCTTCATGTGCTTAGTAAACAATCCTGTTTGAGCATTTAGACTCTGCAATTAATATTTAAGACTATTTAAAAGTCAAAGGAAAAGAAAATAATTACAAAGCAAGTTCGTAGAGCTGAAAGTTTGTAGTGTCAAAGAGAAGGAACAGGGCTACATTGTTAATTGTAATCAGGTTATCAGGTGTATAGGGATTTAGTTAAGTACTTCTGTGTTAGTGGCGCATATAAGTTTTGTAGACCCATATAAATTATGGATAACAAGGTACAGTCGTGTCGGGTACCTGGATAAGGGGTACCCTAAACTCTCGATCTCCAGGAGAACAATTCAAGGTCAATTGGCATAAATCCCTCAAAAAGCCCACTGCCATTCCTAAGCAAAGGACAAAAGCCAAACACTAGGCTGTCGAGTGGTACTGGGCTGGCCCACGAACAGGACGAATCGGCCCGTATTCATATCAGTCGACGGGGGCCCTCGAGTGACGGAAGTCCGCCCGAGCGGATGACCCCCCCCCCCCCCCCGAGTGACGGACGTCCGCCCATGCGGACAACCCCCCGTCGAAGTGACGGAGCGCAGCACGGATGGACGACCCCCCGTCGAATGCCATGTCCCCTCGGTCCACCTACTCTCTGTACGGGAATCAGAGCATTCAATGCGTCCGCCAACCCCCGCCTAACCACATGGCTACAACGCGGATACAGTGACCAGGTATAGCGGTCAAATCCATCTTTTACCTGTTGGGAATATGCCCTAGAGGTAATCGTAGAGATGATGATATTCCGATTGTATCTATGACATGCATTAAGTGTTCATTGAATATCCATTATAGACAACTTGTGTTGATTGGCAATTATGTGAATTGTCCGTGGAACTCAATTACTTGAATGGTTATTCTAAAGTTGTCCCTGGTCGGCATTCTTGTGAGAACACGCTTGAATATTAGACCAGCACATGTATTAGTTGATGGCTATGTTTCACAAGTCATGGACATGGAGATGTCGAACTAATAATGTTGGCATATGTGAGACATGTAGGTTGGACTGACCCGACTTGAGATTGAATAGATTGTCTCTATTCACGTCATGTACGTTATGTCCTTAGAACTGAGATTGTGGTATGTACTCAAGATGTGAAACGGCCTACTTAGGGATTACCAAACACTGCTCCGTAACTGGGTAGTTATAAAGGTGGTCTTCGGGTGGTCGGGAAGCATGCTATGAGACATAGACATTCAAGATGAAATTTGCCCCTCTCTGCATGAGAGAGATATCACTGGATCACTCAAGTGATTGGATCAACAAATGCATGGCCGTGCTTGGGTTAAGTGTTAACCCACGAGTTGAACCATATATCAGTGGCAGGGAATAACTTGTACGTGGTCGTAGTGGTTCGTCTGATATGATCTTTGTGTATGCATAGGAGTTGTCACGCCTTGCTAGAGGCCGCTGTCAACTATTGGACGAGTAGGAATACTCGGTCCATGTCTATGTGTGCGTGAACCTATAGGGTCGCACGCTTAAGGGCTGGAAGCCTAGTACGGGTTAGACCCGAATTAGACAAGGCTTAGGGTTCCTGATGGGCCTCCAGGTCGGGGTCGCATAGGGACGCCTATATAAGTAAGGGGTAGGGGCGAGGCAAAAGGAATCTGATCCGATCGATCTATTCAGCTGTCGTCGCCCACCCCACACTCACGCCTTTGCACCTCGCGGACCTAGCAGTCCGGTTGCGCATTGCTTCTTCCCGCACGTGTGTGATACCTCAGAGGTGCTGCATCTGCGGTACAACGACGGACCTGGTCGGTCATGGTGGTCGGCAACTGGTCGGCGACTAGTTGAACTGGTCGGGAACGTGCTCCGACGATCCGCAAGCGAAGGGTGTACTTGACGGACGACCACGCAACTGCACGGCACTGCTGCGACGCGTTCGACTACATCGAGTCTTCGGCTGCATCTGCGCGTCTAGTGGTAATCCTGTGACCTATATCTAGCAGTAGATCCTAGTTTATGAGATAGAAAAGTTTTGTTTTCTGGCTGGCGTAGCACCCTCATAACCCTACATTACCGCCCATACCCGGAGTACCAGCGGTTCGTACTACTCTGTGACGCCATACTGAGTACTGCACACTGTCAGGCGCCCCCTCGAAGCGCATTTACCAGCATCCGTACCGTATTTCCCGGGGCTTTACCTTATCTACTCAGGCCTCGACCCCCTCGACCGCCCCTCGAGTCAGACCCCAACGCCTCCGGTCAGCGCTCCAACAACTCCCGACGCGACGTCAACAGGGACTCGCATGCCCTCCACAGGATCTCCGGTCTTTCACTGACTGTTACCGGCATCATCGTGACGCACCCGGAGGACAACCATCATCTCCAAGCACGTCGCTACAGGGTAGGCCATGCCCGGTGCACGTCTCTACAGCAACCATGACGCGATCGGCATCACCCCCTCGACGTCATCACCTATGACAGCCCTAGGATTCCTGCACACCTGAGCCTCCCCTTGGTCTATAAAAGGGGACGCTAGGGGCTAGTTTGGGACAATGGAACAAGCATCGGACAACACTTAGAGAAATCCGAGCACTCTAGCAGCAGGGCCTAGGCATAGCAATTCTAGACTTAGGCCTTGCTCGCCACCCCGAGTTCGTATACGCTCGCTTGTATCCCCCTGTATAAGCACTTCGGTGCAAGATAATACAATCTCTTCCCCCGCTGGACGTAGGGCCTTCTCTTGCCCGAACCAAGATAAAAATCGTGTGCTCTTCTTGCTTCACCATCCGGATTAGGGAGCACGCAGTACACATTTACTCGTCGGCTTAGGGCACCCCTGCGTTTGAACACCGACAATTGGCGCGCCAGGTAGGGGTATCTGCGTGTCACAAGCGCTTCCCGCCATTTTTCGGATGGCAGACTCCGTACCGTCGCTTCCGTTCGCTACGGTGATCTGGTTCGGGGGCTTGGAGTTCATGTCGCTAGGCCGTGGCCAAGACATGGTCCTTCTCTCGATCGAAGATCCGAGCCAAAGCATTCCTGGGTCCCTGCAACGGGCCAATCGCCAGTCTCGTCACCACGCTTCCGCGCCTAGGAGGAGGCGTGGCCAGCGCAACCACCATCGCCGCTCCGAGTCGACATCCACCTCGGTTCCTCGCTCCCAGCGGAGGATGCAGGGTCCCTGGTTGGGAACCTGGGAAACCTGCGCCTAGGACCGGAGGAGTTGGGAGGTCTCGATGGCGACCCGGACTTCGTCTTCACGATGCGTTCGCCGAGGGGGCCGGGTGTCACCCCTTCGGCGGGTGCGGCCTCAGCGCCACCCGATCTGTTGCCGCGCGAGATGTACGGGACTCGCCAGCCGTTCCCGTTCGGCCTGGACAACACTGCCAGGACGTACTCCACCGCTATGCGCTCCCGTCTCGGCGCTTACGAAGGTC
Organism: Bothriochloa decipiens; assembly: GCA_023333625.1. NCBI lineage: Eukaryota > Viridiplantae > Streptophyta > Magnoliopsida > Poales > Poaceae > Bothriochloa > Bothriochloa decipiens. Next base: position 18,607,303 of record CM041632.1, on the reverse strand, counting down.
GTCCCAGGCACCTCCTGCGTACTAGTCTAGATTTGGACGCACCCGCACCGGTCCCAGAGTGCGCAGGGCCGTCGAGGAACCCCGGCCCGAGACACTACACCCTTGGTACGCTCCGACGACAGCTGGAGGAGGAGCGGCGCGGGCAGTTCCCCATCTTCTACACCGGTAGCCCCAACTCCGACTCCGACAACTACGACCCCACGCGCGAGTGCTTCCACATCGACGGAGGCGTCGCGTCGAGCAGCGACACCGTCGACCCCACGGCCATGGCCGCAGCTGCGGCCGCAGCGGGAGGCGCCCTCATCGCGGCAGATCGGGAGGAGCAACCACCAGCTGCGCCAAACGACGCACGGTTGCCTCAGGACGCTCAGGACGCCTAGCTCGCGCAAGTTCGGGAAATGCGCGCCAAGCTCGACGAGGACCGGGAGCGTCTGTGCCAGCTCGAGCGGACCCTCGAGCAGGAACGCGGACGTCCTCCCAGCGGAAGCGCTCGAGCCAGAGCCCGAGAAGTCCACCGGCAAATCGTCGGGGGAGGGGGTGCGATCGAGCGCCCCATCTTAAACCGCGCCAGCCAGAACGTCGTCGCAGCAGCCATGCTTCTCCACAACATGCTGGCCCCCTCGAACCCCGAAGCCCGTCGCATCCAGCAGGAGGTTCAGGGCCTCCTCGAGGTAGCTGCCGCACAGCAGGCCGCAAGCTCAGCCTCGAGACGTCGAGGGGCGGTCTCGGAGCGACCTCCTGAACCCTCCCGTCATGAGAGGGAGGGCTCAGTCCATCAAGCGGATGCCCCCCGACCAAATAAGGCGATCCCCGTCCATGAGCGTATCCACGACAACCGCGAGCCTCGAGACACGCGCCACGATATCAACGAGAACCGGCGACGCAAGAGTGGTGATGCCGAGGCTCGAGGCTACAGCGCTCACAGGACCTTCGGAGCTGCAAAAAGAGGTCCGGGGAGTCCCTCCGTGATTTCGCTCGGCGCTTCTCCAAGCAACGCACCGAGCTTCCCCATATCCCCGACGACGATGTGATCCTGGCATTCATTGCCGGGACCGCCTGCGAGGAGCTGGTGCGGGAGCTGGGGCGCAACCCCCCAAGACCGCCGACGAATTGATGGACATCGTCGCCAATTATGCCGCCGGCGAGGAGGCTGTCGGCGCCTTCTTTGACGACGACCAGGGCAAGGGGGAGGCCAAGCAAGGCGATCCCGAAAGCTCGAATCGGGGTGACAAGAAGAATAACAAAAAGAAGAAGAAAAACCAGCAGGGCAAGCGCGAGGCTGCCCCGGACGATCTCGTGGCCGCCGCCGTGCGCAAGAAGCCTCGAGGCCCTCCCGAGAAGGGCCTCTTCGACGAAATGCTAAAGAAGCCGTGCCCCTATCACAATGGGCCTGCCAACCACAATCTCGAGGACTGCCGAATGCTCAGGAAGTACTTCGAGAGCTTGGGCCTCGGGAAGGACGATAAGAAGGAAGCTGCTCAAGGACCTACACTTGGGGGCTTGCGGCCACCACGCTGCTCCAAGGACCCTTGTCGGAAACACCTTCAGGCAAGGCTTTTACTGGCCGACCACAGTCTCCGACGCCAACGGCCGAGTCCGCTCATGCGAGGGGTGTTAATTCTACGCCAAGCAAACGCACCTCCCCGCTCACGCTCTACAGATGATCCCCATCACGTGGCCCTTTGCCGTGTGGGGGCTCGATCTCGTCGGACCCCTGAAGAAGACAACCGGGGGCTACACCCACCTGCTCGTAGCCGTCGACAAGTTCACCAAGTGGATCGAGGCTCGGCCCATCACCAACATCCGGTCCGAACAGGCGGTTCAATTCTTCACCGACATCATCCACCGCTTCGGGGTCCCCAACGTCATCATCACCGACAACGACACGCAGTTCACCGGCAAGAAGTTCTTGGACTTCTGCGACCATCATCACATCCGTGTGAATTGGTCCGCGGTCGCCCACCCTCGAACTAACGGCCAGGTAGAGCGTGCCAACGGCATGATTCTCTACGGGCTCAAGCCAAGGATCTTCAATCGCCTCAAGAAGTACGGGAAGAAGTGGGACGCCGAGCTACCCTCGGTCTTGTGGAGCCTAAGGATGACACCTAGCCGAGCCACAGGGTTTACTCCGTTCTTCATGGTCTACAGGTCCGAGGCTGGCCTCCCCACGGATCTTGAATACGGGTCCCCTCGACTAAAGGCCTACAACGAACAAACGAACGAGGAAGCACTCGCAAACGCCATCGACCAACTCGAGGAGGCTCGAGATGTGGCTCTCCTCAACTCCGCGAGATACCAGCAGAAGCTCTGACGCTACCACGACAAGAACATGCGCAAGAGGGACCTCTAGATCGGCGACCTCGTCCTCCGCCGACGACAGAGCAACAAGAGCCGCCTCAAGCTGACTCCACCATGGGAGGGTCCCTACATCATCGCCGAGGTGTTGAAGCCTGGAACCTACAAGCTATCAAACGGCAAGGGCGAAACCTTCACCAACACGTGGAACATCGAACAACTACGTCGCTTTTACCCCTAGGGCCTCGAGGCCTTATACATTTTCCATGTCATAAATGAATAAGAAGTACTTTCGTTTACAAGTTCAACTTTTTGTTCATATACATAAGGTAGCCTCGACTCTGCTTCATCAGAGTCGAGCCTCCCTCGGGGGCTATAAGGGGGGAACCCCCTAAGTTCCTAAAAAACTCCCACGTTTTTTCGCAACTCAAACGTCCTATTCTTTCTATGCCTCGATGCTTGCTGTCACTCGGTCGAAAGCGCCACGCAACGCCCCGAGTGGTCGAGGGGCGTCGAGTCGCGAGACCACCCACGCCCCTGGGCTACGGTATCTCCACTCATTCCCTCCCTTGAGGGGCAAGCATACGAGGCGAAAACTTTGTGAACGGCCAACTCAGGCAGAGCAAGAAATAGAACATTGAATATAAAACATATATAAAGGGGGGAACCCGCACGTTTTTGGGAAACTCGACGTTCTCCTTCTTCTCCTGCGCTTCGACGTCCTACTTTTACTTAGTCAAAAACGCCTCAAATCCCTAAGGGTCGAGGGTTGTCGGGCCGGGAGCTCACCTACGCCTCTGCGCTACGGTACCTCCACTCACCCCCCTCGAGGGACTCGAGCACGCGTCAAAAACTTGGTAAAAGTGTGAGTCAAGCAAAAGGAGATAAGAAATTCGAGCTAAAAAATACCCAAAAAGCATTCGGCACAATGCATATTGTTTTCAAGGCCCTCGGGGTCACGATGTTACCATCCTCAAAAACTAACCTATTACATGGACCTTCTGTCCAAATTTGGCTCACAGGTCGGCTTCTTCTTCGTCAACGACGGGAGGAAAGACCTCAGGCTCGAACAGCTTCGCCAGCCGACCACCGGGTTCCTCAGCAGCCTCGATCGAGGCCTTGTGCCTCTCCTCGTTCTCGACGTCGGTTTTGGTGGGGTCGTAGACAAAGTCGTGGGAGACCACCCCCATGTCGTAGGTAAAGCTGGAGCAGACAACCGCCATCGCCCGCTTCACACCGACATGGAGCGCGTTCCGGACTTCCTCCCTCGCGACCTGGCTGAGCTTGCACAACCGGTTGATGAGGGAGGTCCCACGCACTTCATCCTCGACCTCCGCTTCGAGGTCAACACTGAAGTCGTCACAGACCGAGGTGATCGAGGTACGGAGTGTGTTGGTCAACATCGCCTCGGCCCAGTAGGCGTCCTGGAGCGTCTTGGCGTTGTCCCGAGCCTTGATCAACTCCTCTTTGAGATCTGAAATATAAGACAGGGGTCAGCCACGATGAGCAAAGACGGCAAAGGCAAAAATACAAAAGCTAAAGAGGAAGGCTCACCGGCGGCGTGGGTATCAAGGGCCCTGTACCCATCTTTTAGCTCGGCGTACTCCTTCTTGGCCACCCCAGGGCGCAGGACGTCTCCGTCCTCTCCACCCTCAGGTCCTCGATCGCCTGGCCAGCCAGCGCGATGGCCTCCTCCTTCTGGAGGGTCTCCTTCAGCGCGGCAACCTCGGCGGACGGGGCCTGGGCGCGGCGCCATTCCTTCCCAACCGAGATCTGGGCGACGTCTACCTCGAGCCCCTTGATACGCTCCGAGGAGTCCCTGACCTCCCTCTCGAGCCCCCGAACGCGCTCTGCCAATAGGGAGAGGTCCTCGAGGGCCTTCAGCGTCTCCCCCCGGGCCATGGTGGCATCCTCCTTAGCCTGGGCCGCCTCCCCATGAGCTGCCGAGGCGTCCTCCTTGGCTTTCTCCGCCTCCTCCTGGGCCCTGGCCAGATCATCCTTCGCTCTCACAGTCTCGGCCCGGCAGCCTCGAGCTGGTCTCGCAGCTCGGGGACCTGCCCCCATCCACCTTGCGTCATGCGGATGAACTAGGACTTGGCCTGGGAGAGCATCCTAAGGTCCTGGAAACGAAGAAGCACAAAAGACTAAGAAACCATAAGGGAAACAACCTAGTCCCAACATAACAAGGAGCAGGTCACGTACCGCGAGGGCTCGGGGCATGTCCTCGACGGCGACGTCGACAGCCAGCTGCAAGGCGTGCTGCAGCCACGCCCGGAACTCCTCGACATTCTCCCAGCGCTCGACCTCCGCCGGGTCATCCATCTCGAAGAGGGGCGCGCCGGGATTTGTTGGGTCTTGGAGTCGAAGTGTCTCCCGACCCCAGCAGGAAAGGTCTCCCTCGACCCTCCCCCGAACGGCCGTCGTGATGCGGTCCGCCATCTCGATCGAGCCACCATGACGGACCACCCGGTCAGCTAAGGTTGGGAACGACGACTCGACCTCCCTCTCAGCTCCCGACGACTCGGCTCCTCCGGCCCTACGCTCCCCCTGGGCGGTATAGCCAACGGCGTGCGGGCCGGGGCCGTATAAGGATCCCTGGGCGGCCGACGCCCCAGCGGGCGGTGGGCGAGGCATCAGTGCCATCGCAACCACCCCAGACTCCGATGCATCTGCCGGGACCGCCCGCGCGATGGGTTGCTCGACCCTCCTCCACATCGGGACGACCTCGGCCGCCGGCCCTCCGGCTAGCTCGAGGTCAGCAGCTCCGGTCGCCTATCCTCCTGCCCCGCGTTCAGCGGGGCCTCCACCTCCTTCTCCCGCCGCTGCTGACGGGACGGGCTCGAGGCCATTGTCTCCTCCGGCTGTGCTTACTGCGGCAGGCTCGAGGCCGCTGGCTCCTCCTGCTGTAGTAGCGGCGGCGAGACCGCGGTCGACGCCTCCTCCTGCCGCTGTGGCAGGGCCGAAGACGCCGTCTCCTGCCCTTCTCGATGTTGATGCTGCTGCTGCTGTTGCGGCTGGCACGACGCCTGCCGCTCACCCTCCTGCGGCTTCTGCGGCCACTCCTGCTTCTGCCGCTCCTCCAGCTCGTGCAGCCCTTGTGGCCACGCTGGCCACGGCTGCTGCTGCTGAGGGATCTCCGCCATCTCCTCCGCATCACGGGCAGAGGGATCCACCCCCTCATCCTCGATGGTGATCGGGGCCTCCTCCGTCGACCCCGGCTCCCGGCCGCAGGCCGTGTCCCCGAGCCCAGCGGTGCCGGAGGACACGTCGGTCTGCTCCCGGCTCCGGGCCGCGTCCCTCCCCGCCACGGTCCCCGAGACGCTCGAGCCTGCAACGGAAGCAGCGCCCGTCAGCCTACCTTGAGTCATAGCGGCGCGGGCCTTCGCAACCCAGGCAGCCGCCGCGGCCGCTCGGGACATCGAAGTAGCACCTGGTGTCGAGGCCACAACCCTCACCGCGGCGTCGATCTTGAGCTGCTTGGCGGGGGAGGGGGCCGCCGTCTCTGCCGCCGCCTGTCGCTCGACCTCTGCTCCCGGGGCTGCTCCGAGGCCCTCGTTTCTCGACCTTCGGCAGGCACCGAGGCCGCCCTCGAGGCTTGAGGAGATGACCCCGCCCCGACCGAGTTCGTACGCCCGGCAACGATGATCGCGACTATTATGGCATACAACAACAACAACAACAACAACATAGCCTTTTGTCCCAAGCAAGTTGGGGTAGGCTAGAGATGAAACCCAAAAGAGGCATGAAAACAAAGAACACATAAATGGTACAAGAAAAAGATTACGGTTCAGGCACGTTAATTGCTAGTCTTCAAGCGCTCCTATCCATAGCTAAATCCTTAAGGATATTCCACTCCTTAAGGTCTCTCTTAACCGACTCGTCCCAAGTCAGTTTAGGTCGACCTCTACCTCTCTTTACATTATCGATCCGCTTTAGAACCCCACTACGCACCGGTGCCTCAGGAGGCCTCCGTTGGACATGGCCAAACCATCTCAACCGGTGTTGAATCAATTTTTCCTCAATTGGTGCCACCCCAACCCTATCCCGAATATCGTCGTTCCGGACTCTATCCCTCCTTGTGTGCCCACAACACCATCGTAACATACGCATCTCTGCTACACTCAATTGCTGGATATGTCGCCTTTTTTAGGCCAACATTCAGCACCGTATAACATCGCCGGACGAATCGCTGTCCTATAAAACTTACCTTTTAACTTCTGAGGCACCTTTCTGTCACAGAGGACGCCTGAAGCTTGACGCCATTTCAACCAACCGGCTGAAATTCTATGCCTAACATCTTCATCAATGTCACCATCCTTTTGTAGCATCGATCCTAAATACCGAAAAGTATCTTTCTTGGCCACCACTTGCCCATCGAGGCTAACGTCTCCCTCCTCATTCCTAGTCGCGCTGAAATCGCACCTCATGTACTCGGTCTTGGTCCTACTAAGTCTAAACCCTTTCGACTCTAACGTGTGCCTCCATAGTTCTAACTTCCTATTAACCCCTGCCCTAGTCTCATCCACTAGCACCACATCATCAGCAAAGAGCATACACCAAGGGATATCACCTTGTAGGTCCCTTGTGACCTCATCCATCACCAAAGCAAATAAATAAGGGCTCAATGCCGACCCTTGATGTAGTCCTATTTTAATTGAAAAGTCACTGGTGTCGCCATCACATGTTCGGACACACGTCACCACATCCCTGTACATATCCTTGATGAGGGTGATGTACTTAGTTGGGACTTTGTGCTTTTCCAAGGCCCACCACATGACATTTCTCGGTACTTTGTCATATGCCTTCTCGAGGTTAATAAAGACCATGTGCAAGTCCTTCTTCTGCTCCCTATACCTCTCCATCAACTGTCGTAATAAGAAAATTGCCTCCATGGTCGACCTACCAGGCATAAACCCAAATTGGTTTTGGGTCACACTTGTCACTCTTCTTAGGCGATGCTCGATAACCCTCTCCCAGAGCTTCATCATATGGCTCATCAACTTAATCCCACGGTAATTAGTACAATTTTGAACATCTCCCTTGTTCTTGAAGATCGGTACTAATATACTTCTCCTCCATTCTTCAGGCATCTTGTTTGACCGAAAAATGAGGTTAAAAAGCTTAGTTAACCATACTATCGCTCTGGCACCTAGGCATCTCCACATCTCAATGGGGATACCGTCAGGGCCCATCACTTTACCTCCCTTCATCCTCTTCAAAGCCTCCTCGATCTCTGTCTCCTGAAATCTCCTCACGAAACGTCTGTTGGTATCGTCAAATGAGTCATCCAACTCCAAGGTAGGACCCTCATTCTCCCCATTAAACAACTTGTCAAAGTACTCTCTCCACCTATCCTTGATCTCCTCATCCCTCACCAAAAGTTGATCCGTCCCATCCTTGATGCATTTGATTTGGTTGATGTCCCTCGTCTTCCTCTCGCGGATCCTAGCCATCCTATAAATGTCCTTCTCCCCTTCCTTCGTGCCTAGTCACTGATAAAGGTCATCATACGCCTGACTTTTTGCTACACTCACCGCTCGTTTTGCAGCCCTCTTCGCTATTTTATAGCCCTCAATGTTGGCTGCACTCTTGTCATGATGGAGGCGCTGGAACCACTCCTTCTTCTCCCTAATAGCCCTTTGCACCTCGTCATTCCACCACCAGGTGTCTTTCGCTTCCCGTTTGCCTCCCCTACTCACTCCAAACACATCCGAAGCCACCTTCCGAACACATGTTGCCATCTTTAGCCACATGTCATCTGCATCTTCTCCTTCTTCCCACGGCCCCTCATCTAGCATCCTCTCCTTAAATGTTTGCGCTGCTTCCCCCCTAAGCTTCCACCATTTTGTTCTCGCAATCTTGGCCCGATTGTCCCGATGGACACGTACCCGAAAGCGAAAATCCGCCACCACAAGCTTGTGTTGAGGGACAACACACACTCCCCAGGTAACACCTTACAATCTAAGCAAGCACGTCTATCCCCCTCCTTGCAAGGATAAAGTCGATCTGACTCAGGTGTTGTCCGTTACGAAAAGTCACTAGATGGGATTCCCTCTTCTTAAAGACGGTGTTCGCTATCAACAAATCGTAGGCCAACGCGAAGTTCAAAACATCCTCCCCCTCTTGATTTCTACCACCATACCCGAAACCCCCATGCACCCGCTCGAAACCTATATTAGTCGCACCCACATGGCCGTTGAGGTCTCCTCCTATGAAAAATTTCTCACTGATAGGCACAGTACTAACCATGCTATCGAGATCTTCCCAAAACTGCCTCTTGGTGCTCTCGCAAAGACCTACCTATGGGGCATAGGCACTGATCACATTCAGAGCCAAATCTCCAACTACCAACCGGACTAGGATAATCCGGTCGCCTTGCCTCCGCACCTCAACTACTCCATCCTTAAGGCTCCTATCGATCAAGATGCCTACACCATTCCTACCCGATGTCGTCCCCGTGTACCAAAGTTTGTAGCCAGTATCCTCCACCTCTTTCGCCTTCTGGCCCTTCCATTTAGTCTCCTGAACGCATAGAATATTTACACGTCTCCTAATTGCTGTATCGACTAGCTCTCTTAACTTACCCGTTATGGACCCTACATTCTAGCTACCTAGACGAATCCTGGCTCGGCTAGCTTCCTTACCCTTCGCACCCGTCGAGGGAAGTGCGAAGACCCTTGCTCATTTTTCACTACACCCGGGCGCAGATGTAGCGCGTCACAAAGGTTGCGACGACCCGACCCTTGCTCATTTATCATCGTACCCGGATCACGATACGACGCGCCACTAAGGGGATGACGACCCGGCCCTTGCACATTTGACACTGCACCCGGGTTCCGATGTAGCGCGTCGCTAAGAGGGTTACGCCCCAACGAATCCCTTGTGGGTTTCATATCCATGAGAGTGGCTGGTTTTGAAATATTGGCTAGCCACACCTAACACACCCTCCTCCTTTATCCGGGCTTAGGACCGGCTATGTTGAAATGACTCAAGAAAGTCTTCTAATCAACATAGGCGAAGTTGGCATAGTCGAAGAAATATACGAGCTCCACTTCGAGGGCCCCAAAGATCTTAAACCAGTGTGTAAAGTGGGTGTCAGCTCAGGCCATACGGGGCACCAAGGTGTCGAGACGCGCCTACACCCCTTCTTCATCACTGCCCTCATCTTCCTCCTCCTCCTCCTCTTCCGAGGGAGATTCCTCTTCGGGAAACCCCTCGTGCCTTTGCTTTGCCCGGCGTTGCTCACGCACAAGGCGCTCGAGGCTTTTCTTCTTCCGCTCTTTCTTTTCCTGATCTTTACTGTTTCTGTTGTTGGGCGGTGAAGCGCCTCACCTGGCGATCGGGGTCGTCCTCCTTGACCGGGGGCGTCGACACCCTGAAATTTATGGCCCCTGTGCACAAGCCCACGACAGAGAACACGGGGATGAGTCGAGGAAGAAAGGAATTCGAGGGAGATATTACGACATACTCACCAGATGGATGTGACTGTCGTCGGGCAGCATCGGGATGCTGTTCACATCCTCCGGCGCGAAAACGCCGGCGACCGCTCCCCTCACCCGCCTCACAATCTCCTCGAGGGACAGCGCCTCCACCGACATCTGGTACCCCTCGAGCGACGCACCGGGGACCATCTGGCCCAAGCGCAGCAGGCGCCGCATCAGCGGAAGAACCCTTCGGCTATGGAACACCGAGACGACGATCCCGGCGTTCAGCCCCCGCTCGCGCAGAGTCCTCAGCGCGTCGAGGAGAGGATTCAGCCTCGCCTGACGATCCTTCGCCACGCCGAGCGGCCAGTGCTCCGGGCGCTTCGCGATGGCGCGCCCGGTGTAGGACGACAGCAGGCCGCCGTCATTCCGAAGGTAGAACCACCCGGCGTGCCACCCGCCGTGGTTGGAAATCAACCCCGTCGGGATGAACAGGTCCGCCCGCTTCAACGACAGGTTGCAGCAGCCGACGCGGATGATGCTTCTCACCCCTTGCAACACCAGCTTGGTGAAGTGCTCGCCCTTGAAGAGATGGAGCCACAACTCCCAGTGTGGCTCCATCCCCAGGTATCCCTCGCAGACGGCGGCGTAAATCGCCGCGTTGGAGATGGTGTTGGGGGAGAAGTGCTGGAGCTCGACCTCGTAGTAGTTGGTCAGCATCCGCATGAACCGGCTCGGAGGTGACCCGAGCCCCATCCGATGGTACTTAACGAAGCTCACCACGTACCACTCCGGCGGGTTCGGCTCCAGATCCTCCCTCGGCAGGACTATCCATTCCGGCTGATCAGCCGAGACGACGGGGCGAAGGAGCCCGTCATCCACCAGCCCTAGAGCTCCCGTTCCGTCACGGCCGACGGGAGCCAATCCTCCATAGGAAGAAGTTCCGGCGCCATGGCGACAACGTGGATCTGCTCACCGGATGGACGGGAGGGAAGGTCCCCAATCTCTCTCTCTCTCTCTTTCTCTTTTGCGCTAACGAACAGGGCAACTCTGCTCTCTGGCGGCGACGGCGACGAAAGCAGGAAGGCAAGATGGGGAACGGACGAAACCCTACCTCCCCTCCCCGAATTTATAGGCAGGTCGAAGAGCGATGGGCGGATCCGACCGGGAGGCAAGTAAAATCTCGCATTTATTGCACCTACCTAACCACTCCCTCGACTCCCGGGAACAAGAACACGCGCTGACCGCAGGGCTCTAGCCGTTGCATGGGCCCACCACGACAGAGCCGCTCCAACTTTCGCCTAAAAAGATGCGCCCGACGAACGGGAGGAATCATCCACGGACGGAGCCTTCCACGAGAAGGAAAAGCGGGCCCAGGCCCCACGAAAAATCTCGAGGGAGCGGAGGCTGGCCCTCGGTCAGGGTTCGACAGCCGCCCTCGAGTACTAGAGTCAGGGATGACCGAGGGGGAGCCGACACGAGTCCCTTGCTCGTGAATGAACTCTCGAGGCCCCCTCGGACATTTTCAAGGCAAAACGAAAGGACAATTATGGAATCCCCTCGAAGGGAGGCATCGAGCCACCGAACCCTATCGAACGGGATCGGGATCCGTATGACCATTTGTTTGCTTCAATAAGAGCGCCCCCGCGGCCACAAGTCGACCCCCATCGAACGGGGCACGAGCTCTTGCCTGAATTTCCCGATAACAGCTCACCCAAGGACGTCGGAGCTCGCCCAAACGAGGGTAGCACGGCGCTTCTCACCCCTCCTCCCGACGAAAGGGAGTGCGAGGGTCGAAAGAAAAATACGGGCTTGTTCCTGATCGACCTCGACGAAAGAGGCTCGGAGGCTCGCTCGCAACCGGGTGGCCTCGACGGAAGAGGAACCAACCACCTAGGGGCTCGACTACGCCTCGCACCCCTCGACGAAAGAGGGTCGAACACGCTCGGGGTCTCGGTTGCACAAGTACCCCTCGACCACGTCTAGTAGATCCTCAGAGGATGAAGCGTCAGTGCTACGACACTAGTTCATAAGCACTCAGCCCTCGAACAGGAACTACCGCACCCGACCGCCACGAGAAGGCCTCCACGAAAGAAGCTCATACCCATCCAGGGGCTCGACCACTTGAGCACACCTCGACAAGAAAGGCATAAAGCCCTCGGAGGAGTTTTTCTACTCCGAGGCCTCGGGGGCTACCCCCGAAGGGTACGCTCGCGCGCACCCTTCTAAGAACGACAGACGCTACGACTCCAGTTCATGAGCCTCTGCGTGAGTGCCAACACTCGCGCAGAGACTCGGGGCTATTGTCGGGTACCTGGATAAGGGGGTACCCTAAACTCTCGATCTCCAGGAGAAACAATCCAAGGTCAATTGGCATAAATCCCTCAAAAAGCCCACCGCCATTCCTAAGCAAAGGACAAAAGCCAAACACTGGGCCGTCGAGTGGTACTGTGCCGGCCCACGAACGGGACTAATCGGCCCGTATTCATATCACTCGACGGGGGCCCTCGAGTGACGGAAGTCCGCCCGAGCGGACGACCCCCCCCCCCGAGTGACGGACGTCCGCCCATGCGGACGACCCCCCGTCGAAGTGACGGAGCGTAGCACGGACGGACGACCCCCCGTCGAATGCCGTGTCCCCTCAGTCCACCTACTCTCTGTACGGGAATCAGAGCATTCAATGCGTCCACCAACCCCCGCCTAACCACATGGCTACAGCGCGGATACAGTGACCAGGTACAGCGGTCAAATCCATCTTTTACCGCCCATACCCGGAGTATCAGCGGTTCGTACTACACTGTGACGCCATACTGAGCACTGCACACCGTCAGGCGCCCCCTCGAAGCGCATTTACCAGCATCCGTACCTTATTTCTCGGGGCTTTACCTTATCCATTCAGGCCTCGACGCCTCCAATCAGCGCTCCAACAACTCCCGACGCGACGTCAACAGGGACTCGCACGCCCTCCACAGGATCTCCGGTCTTTCACTGACCATTACCGGCATCATCGTGACGCACCCGGAGGACAACCATCATCTCCAAGCACGTCGCTCCAGGGCGGGCCATGCCCGGTGCACGCCTCTACAGCAACCATGACGCGATCGGCATCACCCCCTCGACGTCATCACCTACGACAGCCCTAGGATTCCTGTACACCTGAGCCTCCCCTTGGTCTATAAAAGGGGACGCCAGGGGCTAGTTTGGGACAATGGAACAAGCATCGGACAACACTTAGAGAAATCCGAGCACTCTAGCAGCAGGGCCTAGGCATAGCACTTCTAGACTTAGGCCTTGCTCACCACCCCGAGTTTGTATACGCTTGCTTGTATCCCCCCTGTACAAGCACTTCGGTGCAAGATAATACAATCTCCACCCCCCTCCCCTCGCTGGACGTAGAGCCTTCTCTTGCCCGAACCAGGATAAAAATCGTATGTTCTTCTTGCATCACCATCCGGATTAGGGAGCACGCAGTACACATTTACTCGTCGGCTTAGGGCCCCCCTGGGTCCGAACACCGACAAGTCGCGTGTGTACAGATGTGTAGAAAATATTACTTACTCTTAAAGATCGGCTAATCTTCATGGCAACTTCTGGTGAAGGTGATGCATAAGTACGCTTTGATCTTTTGGGGTTGTTGATATTTATCTCTAACTTGTCAACTTCATCATCTTCTTTTACTTTCAAAGGAGAACTGCAAATACAGAAAGGATATATGACAATGTATGCACAGGAATATTTTTTCTCGAACACATGTATGCACAGAAATCCACAAAAGGATTTCTTTCAATTTGCTGTGTGCCTGTGTATAAGAACCGTATCACGTAATGTTACTTCAGTCATCAGTAAAGGGCGTACCCAGTGCCGTAGGCTCCCGCACTGCGGGGTCTGCGGAAGGGAAAATAGCTAGCAACCTTTACCCGCACAAATGTGCAGAGGCTGGGGCTTGAACCCTGGACCTCTTGGTCAGAGACGGTAAAGCACTACCGCTTGCACCAGGGCCGCCCTTCACTTCAGTCATCAGTAAAAGTTACTAAAAATACTTGAATGCCGATGTGCTCGACAATTCAAAGCCATAATGCATCTCAGTTAAAACTTCAAGATTTTCAGGGAAACAATATGCAGTCGATCTGCTGAGAGAAACAGCAAATCACAAGGGGCAAGGTGAACATAACAAATATAGAAGAAAAGGGTACCTTGACCGAACTTTCTCCCATGGCTGTTCATCAACAGACTCCTGCCATATTACACACTCTCCACTACATTGTAGACACATTCGAATCCCCTGATACAATTGCATAGCATGAATTTGTAAGTTCACGAAATTTACATGTATACAATTATATTTTTCTCCTCCATGATG
>CM041632.1:18429607-18521190 GCA_023333625.1 Bothriochloa decipiens | reverse complement strand
TTGCTCCTTATTGATTCAATAGTGTGTATTTCTAGTTCTGAAAGAAATAAATGTTTCTCAGTGTCATCGTTAAACTCTTTAAAATCTTGAAGTCTCTCTTGATTCCTATCAAATTTGTGATGCAGAAATTGTCAGTGCATGTTTTTACTACCACATCAGCCTCACACTGTTTCTGGCATATCTATAGGGTCATTGGAGGTTCCCCTATGGTATGGAATTGCAAGGATACGCCTACATCCTGACACACCCTGGCACTCCTGCAGTCTTCTATGATCACATATTTTCACACTTACAACCAGAGATTGCTAAATTTATTTCCATCCGACAACGTCAAAAGATTCATTGCCGCAGCAAGGTAAATGCAACTAAACAACCGTGCTTCCCCCTTGTGTCCTATTTTCATGTCTCATGCTTGAATTGTTTGCCATGTGTACAGATCAAGATACTAAAGGCAGACAGGAGTTTATATGCGGCTGAAATTGATGAGAAGCTAATAATGAAAATTGGATCGGAACATTTTGAACCAAATGGTCCCCAGAACTGGATTGTTGCTGCTGAGGGTCAAGATTACAAAATCTGGGAGGTGTCTTCATAGACTTGGCGGGCTGCTGAGTGGCGTATAACTGCTAGAAGACTAAACAGGTACCCAGTATAGCTCTTAAAGAATGTTTGGATTGTGCAGGTTGAGATCCAGATCCCTAGGATTCAGTTCACTTTCGAACTAAATCTGAAATTCCTTGAGCAGTCTGCCTTTTCCAAACGAGAAGCTAGAAGAAAGCATAATGCTAGGAGATGGCACGTCAGAATGTTCAACTGGCGGAGGCTGCTGCCGCCGCCGTGGCTGAGCAGCAAAATTCAACCTTGTAGCTATGGAAGCGCCGTACTAAAAGGATTATCTAATAGGAGTTCCATTGAACATGCAATATATCCAGAACCACCCATCATTTGCAGGCACATTGCCCATTAATTTAGCTTCGTCCACTGTTTTGGAGCTATGTAAGATCATGCACGACTGTATATATGTGTAAAATAAAATTTGTATTGTCATCATGGGTCATGCGATGTATTTTTACCACATCAACATGACTTTAGGTAATTCTACATTCATAGTATGGAAACCGCAGGCAGAAATGATATATTGGACGAACCAAACCTTGATAACACATAAAGGTGAAGATAACCTGTAGACAAGATGCCAATAAAGCAATGTTCTTAGGCAGATGAACTTGATCACATTCTCGTTTGCTCATTCAGTTCTCAACATCTAAAACCAGCTAGGGATGAGACTACGAACTTCCAGGATGACACCAAGTTAGAGAAAGCGGGCTGAGGTTCAGAATTGTTTCACTCGACCTCAAGTACTCATACGGGAACCTAACTGTCCTAGGACCAAGGGGATCGACATCATCATCAGGGCTTGAGGACCAGTGACAGCCCAACCGTGGGGGGCTTCTTGACACCAGATGCGTCAATGTCGACCTCAGTGGATAGGGTGAAGAACGACTTGGATCTCCACTCGTGCTGGATGAGGGCGCTGGCCATTCCATTGCTGTTGTAGCGCGCCTTCACAGTGGTGGTAGGGTCCAGGGCATGCTGCGTCCCAAAGGTGACAGTGCTTGCCTTGGTTGAGAAGTTGTGGGTCACCTCAGCACCAACAGCTGTGTTCTTCTCTGTGTTCACCAAGTGGTAGTAGGACGCAGCAAGGCTCTCCCCTTTGCTGTTCCTGAAGGAATGTTAGCAATTAAATCACTTTGCACACCAAAAGGCCATAAAATTCATGCATTGCACTGGTATAAAAATCATTGAGGGCATGTTCGTTTGACCCCAAAACCAAGGGGGTTGGAGGAGATTGAGAGGGATTTAATCCCCTACAAATCAAAATCCCCCTCTATCCCCTTCATTCCCTCCCATCTCAAGATAAACGAACAGGGCCTGAAGAAAGTAACTAACCAACAAAAGGGCGTACCCAGTGCCCTAGGCTCCCGCACTGCGGGGTCTGGGGAAGGGAAAATAGCCAGCAGCCATCCCTGCACAAATGTGCAAAGGCTGGGGCTTGAACTCTGAACCTTTTGGTCCCAGGTGGTAAAGCTCTACCGCTTGCACCAGGGCCGCCCTTTTGCAACCAGAAAAAAAATTAAAACATGCCTAGCACTAACAGTTTGTCAAAGAATTTACTATGGACTGGCTAGTAGAAAGCACTTACAAGGTCACAGCAGCAATGAGATCTGCATTGGTGAAACTCAACCCAGCATTGTACTTGGTGAAATTCCCAGTAGCAGTATCATATGCAACATCAGCACCGGCAGCAACAGCTTTGTTGCCAAATACAGCAGAAAGGTTAACCAAAGGTTTTTTGTTCATGCCAGCACTGGCGCTGATACCCGCATAATCATGCAAGTACTGCATTTCAAACTGCAACCACAAGGTAGATAGTCAATAAAAGAAATCTACGAAATAGAGGTTCAACCAATCTGGAAAACATGAAGAAACATACCTTCCCAGAGCCTTGATGTGGAAAAGGAATGGTCATTATCTTTTTCAAGCCTGGTACACCGAGTTCCTCAACTGTGACTGTAGTTAAGAGCTGAAGAAAAAAATAGAAAATCAACCATATGCATAGAACAAATTTGATCTCAGGCAGTTAAACAAGAACCTCATAACATAACAAGGCTTGAATAAGACAGGAACAGTTTCAGAAGAAACTTACCACAGAGTCCGAATTTGCTTTCATGTCCACTGTGACATTCTTCTGCTTCAGCTGAGCCTGGATCTCACTGAAGATGGATTCATTTTTCTTTGTGCTCGAAGCTGTTATAACCTATAGTCATAAATATCATAAAGAAGAAGGCGTAGATCAGATTTAAATCATCAGTGAGAAGTATGAATACAATAGGTGTATGCAAACATAGACAAAATCATGCAAATGTTTCCACATTCACAACAATGTGACCAACAATTTAACAAAATAACTCTTAACCAACAAATGAATGTGTTGCACACTCACATATAAACAAGCTCAAGCCTTCCTTCAAGGATACCAGTACCACTCTCAATTGGTCAACTGATATTCTATTGATCAACTGAAATTCTATCATATGTAGTATTTATGACTACAGATGAAACATCGATAGAGAAACAGGCTCAAGCCTTCAAGGATACCACTCAGTTGGTCTACTGAAATTTCTACTATATTTATGACAATTGCAGTTACAGATTAAAAGTAAAGGATGAGTATAGATGTATGATGAAAACTAAATAAAACTTTGCACTTTCAGACACTCAATAAAACATTTTAACCCAGATATGAACTTATCACAGAGCATGCATTCTAACCTGCAGCAACTACAGATGCAAAACTGAACCAGTATTGGTAGGACAACAGAAATCTCGATTGATTTGCAGAAAAAAGAGGCACTCTCACTGTGTCACATGACACAGCAGTACTAGAATAGGCTAATAGCACAACTTAACCATAAAGACTACAGCATTTCACCAGCCCATTACATATTGACCATGCTTCCATCATCACAAACCTCTTACAACTACCCAATAGAAACATCTCAATACATTCAAATTTTCCAAAATAAGCTACAATCCATCAGCATTCACCAACTAATCGGATATTACCCGTAATCATCTTCCACCGTCCATATAAATAACCAACCCAAATGAAGTATCCATAAATTTTAACACCCATTGATCACAGATCTTCTTCGACTCACAATTATTCCGAACCAAACCAAAACCTTACCAGCACGCCAAACCCTAGGATGCAAGCCAATCCCCAATCTGGTCTTAAGAATAAGCTAAACCCTCCCAAATCCCGCTAAACACCGTATCTCATACCTAAAACCCATGAAGAATCCAATTCAAAACCACTGAAACTAACACATTAACCATCATAGCATGCAAGCCAAGAGTAGCGCGAGATACCGGTAAGAGCAACAAGAAACTATGATACTCACGGTTCCACTGGAGCTGTAGGTAGTGAGGATGAACTTCTGGTCCGTCTGGAAGTCCTTGCTCAGGAGATCTGCGAATCCAGCAAACAAAAACATCAGCAAAACAGTGTATCTACGGTACAAGTCACAAACGAAGATACCACTACATCCATCCCCAGCAAAACCCCAGAAATCCGGAAAAGAAAGAGCCGAAGAAAAAAAAAGTAGTAGACGGAAAACAAGCGCTCGTCCTGACCCCTGGCCTTCTTGCCGATGTCGGAGTAGAGGCCTGGACCCATGGCCAGAGGACGGAGGGGTTCTTCCAGAGAGGACCCGACGGCGACGGCGACGGCGGCGGCTGCGGCGGCGGGGAGAGGAGCCTGGAGATGTGCGGTGGTGGTGTGGGGTTTTGCGGGGGGACACGGGAGGAAGAGAGCATCTTATTATAGAGGCGGGGCACGGGGAGCCGCTGGATGGCGCCGGTTGTTAGATGGACGGTTAAGATCTCCTCCTGGCGGGCTGTTCGTTGTCTTTTTCTTGGAGAGAAAGAAGGGGACCTCGAGAACTAGAGGGCGCACGGCTCGTGCATTTTCTCTTCTTCTTGGAGAAAGGGTTGGTGACGGCAGGGACCCAGCGTGGACTTCATGTTATCCATATCTTTGATTTGAAATTTTATTCTTGTTCTCCTTTTTTCATTTTTTTTCTCTTTTGGCAAAACCAACTTTGAAATTTTGGATTTCATGAATCTTTATTTGTAGCCACTACACTCTGAAGACTCAAAGCGGTACTTGGCGCTTAAATGAATGACCAATGACAACATATATATACACTAGTATAAATGTAAATTTAAAAATTTTCAACTAACATGCTTGCAAGGCTGCAAAAAATATGAGAATAAAATATGCACTGCAACCATACACTTTCGTATAGCTGGCTAGAAACCAAAATTCTAGACTGCTAGAAAATACAAATGATTCGCTTTTTTAGCAAAACACAAAGGATGCGCCTGGAACAAAAAAAAATACCACCGCGAGCCCGGATAACAACTTGGGCCTTGAAGTTCTCTGGGCCAAGTGTGCGCATCCTTGAATTTTTTTTATTAATAAATTTATTTTTTAAAAAAATTACAAAATTAGTCTTCGTTTTTAAAAAATTACAGGTATAGGCCACCAGTCGCCCGTTGGAAGGGCGAAGACGGGCCTTGTCGCCCGACTGGCGGGCTATCTGGGCCATGTCGCCCGACCAGTGGGCGACTTGGCTGTGCACGTGGCATGGCGGGTCCCACGTCGCCCGGCCGATGGGCGACGTGGCCCATGTCGCCCGACCAGTGGGCGACTTGACCGTGCACGTGGCATGGCGGGCCCCACGTCGCCCGGCCGATGGGCGGCGTGGCCCATGTCGCCCGGCCAGTGAGCGACTGGGCCCATGTCGCCCGGCCAGTGGGCGACTGGGCCCATGTCGCCCGTCCAGTGGGCGACTTGGCCCATGTCGCCCGAACAAGGGGCGACGTGGCGCCGCTATATATAACGCGGCCGGCCGCGGCCGGCCGCTGCCGGCTGGGAGAAGAGAACAGAAGGAGAGGAGAGGAGAGGAGAAGAGAAGAGAAGAAGAGAAGAGAAGAGAAGAGAAGGAGAAGAAGAAGAAGAGGAGGAGGAAGAAGGAGAAGAGATGAAGAGAAAAATTTTCGGTAAGTAAAAAAATAATTTTATATATAATTATTTAATGTGTGTTATATTAATTGTTAGATAATGTAATGAGCAGTTAAGCGATTAATATTATATTTCGGTAGTATTACTTATATTTTTATTTTATATATATTGTTAAATTAAATAGTTATAGTTGAAATTTCGGTAGTATTTCGGTAGTTATTTCGGTAGTATTTCGGCAGTTGAGCGATTAATAGTATATTTCGGTAGTTATATTTTGGTAGTATTTTATATATTCTTATATTCTTATTACTTATATTGTTATTAGTAATATATTAATGAAAATGTATTTTAGTTGAAATTTTTAGATTACACAGATGTCGGAGAAGTTAGGATTTCAAATTTATTATGGAGAAGGAGAAATTATTCAAGGTGTACACGGGGTTGATCTGTCAGGATTTGCCTCAGTAACTAGATGGGTGTCTAGGGCAAATGAGAGAACAATTAGTGGTGTGCAGAATTGGTTGATGCGAATATTTGGGCTTGACAGCAACCAACATGACGTTAAGGTCATGGGTATGGTTAGTCGTGCTCGGGAGTGCACTTTTTGGGAGTTAGTACCGCTTAATGCAACATCAACATGGAGAAAATACGTCAACAAAGCTGTAGAACGTGGGTGGCCTCTAGTCCTTCTTGCTCAGGCATATACGAAGGAGGTTCATGAGGTACACGTTGTAGAAGAAGAAGGAGGTCCGAGCCATGACAATCACAATGATAATGAGGAAGATAATGAAGAGAGTGATCATCACCTGTCATCTATGGTACCGACGGGTGAAGCGGACGAAGGAGAGCGCATAGAGCATATAGTTGAAGAGATGGCGATGAAAGATATGGAGAATGAGAATATATCTAAAACTGAGTCATCTGAAGATGAGAATAAAATTCCTGTCCCACTGGAGTGGAAGAGTAACAGTTCGAAGAATTTGATGATCTACGAAGAAAATTCTGTGCCGTGGGAATATCATGAGAATGAAGTAGTAGAGGGAGGCATGTACAAAGGCAAAGATGAAGTGATGAGTGCCGTGAAGTACTGGTCTCTGTCAATGAAGCAGTCTTTTGTAGTTGTTAAGTCTAACAAGAAAGTATATGATGTTAAATGTGTGTTTTCGGACTGTCCATTTAGGGTACATGCTTATGAGCAAAAATGGAGTACAATTTGGAAGTGTTCTATAGTAACAGAACATACATGTGAGTTACAAGAATTAGAGAAGTCCAATACTGCTCTTACATCGAGCTTCATTGCAGAGTACATGTATAATCGAATTGTTGATAATTTAAGGTATGAGCCGAAATCTATAGTGACTACTATAGAGGAAGATTTTAAATACACCATCAGCTATTCGAAGGCGTGGCGAGCGAAACAGAAGGTCATTGAGAAGAGATTCGGTTCGTACGAAGCATCTTATGAGAACCTACCAAGATTGTTAGAAACCATCAGACAAAGAAATATTGGTACATATTATGATATCATGGATGTGTCTGATCCAAAAGAGGCCGAAAAGTTAATACTTCATCGAGCCTTTTTTGCACTAGGTCAATGTATAATGGCATTTCATCATTGCAGACCTGTTTTATGCATGGATGGTACATTTCTAACAGAAAAGTATAAAGGTCAGATTCTAACTGCTATTGGTGTTGATGGGAATAATCAAGTACTACCAGTTGCTTTTGCTTTTGTGGAAAGTGAGAACACAGATAGTTGGTATTGGTTTCTGGAGCGTGTGAAGTTAGCAGTGGTGCAAGGGCGACCTAATGTTTGTGTCATACATGACCGACATGCCGGTTTGTTGAAGGCGATAACGGATATGCAATATGGTTCAGTGGAGCGTGATCTTCCTCCTCGATGGTCGGACATACAATCAAGATGGTGCATGAGGCACTTGGGTGTAAATTTTTTCAGCCATTTCAAAAATAAACACCTTATGAATATGTTTAAGAGGTTGTGCAATCAGAACCAACAAAGAAAATTCAATGCAATGTGGACACGTCTTGATGAATTAACAACAAAGCAAACAGCAGAGTTAGCGACTCGTACGAATGAAGACCCGAATGATATGTCTGTTCCTCTTTCAGGCCTTCCAACGGATGCCTTGAGGAACGTGGTTCGGAGGTCGGGGTTATCAATCAGGTGCTTCTCAGATTGGATTGAGTACGAGCCAAAGGAGAAGTGGTCATTATTATATGACACAGATGGGGCGAGGTTTGGAATAATGACAACAAATTTGGCGGAGGTGTACAATTGGGTCATTCGAGGCATGAGAGGATTACCTCTTGTAGCAATCGTAGAGGGTATTTTGCATGGAACATGCAAGTACTTTCGTGAAAGATATATGATTGCTTTTAATGCGATGTCAGATAATACATTGATTTTTTCAACATTCATGACAAATTACATGAAAAAAAGGTGGAGAAGGCAAGCTTGCATCGTGCACATCCTATGGGCATAGCAGAGAATCGCTTTGAAGTTCTGTGTAGGGATCGGGGCCGTCGTGGTGGCAATCGAGAGAGAATTGCACAAGAGTGTGTTATTCGTTATAACTCATGCAGCTGTTCGTGCATGAAACCGAAACTTCTACACAGGCCGTGCTCACATGTTATAGCAGCTTGTTCACTTACTAATTTGTCCCCGAAGCCGTATGTCTCACATTATTTTACGAAGGAGGTAGTCATGACAACCTGGAATGCAGAGATTTATGGTTTCGCAATATTTGGTAGTTTTACAAATAATCCTGGAAGTAACTACCTGCGGGGGCCCGATAAGGACAAATTAAGACAGAAGCCTGGTCGTCGTAAGACACGGCGCATTAGAAATGATATGGATGACTCAGAAGTGGGAAGACTGGAGCATCGGTGCACCAAGTGCAATGGCACAGGACATACTTACAAAAAGTGCACGCGTGCAACCACCACAGAGAGAGCTGCAGAAGCAGGACCTTCAGGGAATCCGCAAGACGACCGGCGCCCTCGTGCACGTCGTGGATTCCGGAATCAAGACGAAAATGCTCTTTAAAAATAATAGTATGTCTGCTTTTTTGATTTAGTGTTTCATAGTATTAATTATATTTGTGCATTATTTTTTTACATTATTAAGATATTTTAGGTATAGCGATGGATGAGGGACACTTGGAGTTGTTGGACGCACAGTTGGACCAGCGCCACCGGTCCTACTTGAGTGCTGTGACAGCTGCTGAGCTACCTGTTCTACGGCCTAGGGTACCTCAGGAGTTGTGGCGGCTGGACGAGCGATGGATACCGAGGTATGCACAATAACACGTTCACTTATTTATTTTACTCATACAGACGATTTGGTAATATATATTTATATATAAATGTTGTATTTGCTACAGGCTACGAGCAGCTGGTCTACTGCCTCTGTGTAGGCTTGTGCAGGCTAGTGCTGTTGAGGCCCCGGCCGATGCGGTGACACGGTTTAACTTTGACCGTTCCTTACTTGCGGCATTGGTGGACCGCTGGAGGCCTGAGACGCACACGTTCCACTTTCCTTGCGGGGAGATGACTCCCACACTCGAGGACGTCTCCTACTTACTTGGTGTCACTACTGCTGGGCAGGCCGTCAGCCGTCCAGACGTGGAGGCCACTTGGCGTGAGGACCTTCTAGTCCGTTTCGAGGGTGTTGTGCGTCGACCAGACGCTCCAGAGTATCAAACTCTTGCTGAAAATCAGCATCACGGGCCTACGAAGACCTGGCTCTTGCAGTTTCAGGTAAATAGATAACATTGTGATATAGTTCATTAACATCAAATATTCATGTGTATGTTAAATGAAATTTGAACTTCTGTTTTCTAATTTAGGCCGAGTATATCCACCCTGCGGCGGATGAGGCCACTGTGTCGAGGCATTTGGAGGCCTATCTGTTGTGGTTGTTTGGTTGGATAATGTTCACATCGTCGCATGGAAACTCTGTCGTGAAGCACTTGATTCACTTCGCGCACGAGATAGCGGACGCACCGCTCGACGCCGTGCCACAGTACAGTTGGGCATCCGCTATCTTGGCAGCCACGTACCGAGGTCTTTGTGATGCGTGCACAAAGACCGACCCGTCAGCTATCCTCTCTGGTTGTCCACTATTACTTCAACTCTGGTCGTACGAGCGGTTTAGTATTGGACGACCAGTCATGGATTTCTCGACTTACGGAGCAGGTTTGTACGGGGAGACGGAGGAGGACGGCCCTACGATGGGTTCGTTGTGGGTCCGGCGGCGGGTAAGTCTTCTATATCGCAGTTGAACCTGTTTCTATTTATTTTCGAATAAATTGCACCTTACTATTATTTTCTATACAGCCTACTTGGGCAAACATTCAGGTTCACAGAGCCTATCCTGAGTACATGGCGGCGTTCGACCGGATTAGGGCAGACGACGTCCGCTGGACACCTTACAGCATGGAGGAGATTGTCGTACGAGCGCCTAATGGGTTGTCGACGTTCTGCACGAGGGATCAGGAGTACTGGATGACACGTAAGGCTGTCGTTTTCGACATCTTTGTCGAGGACTACGCTCCTCACAGAGTGATGCGGCAGTTTGGTCGTAACCAGACGTTCCCACTCCCGGTTGCCCATATTGTTCCTCTTTCCGTGCACGGGTAAGTATAAGACAATTAATTCGTTCTGATTGAGTATTTAATATACATAAAAAGATAATTAATACGTTTTGAAATCCATAGTTACGTGCGGAGGGGTCTACCGGCAGGCGTTACTTAGTCCTCCCGTATACAGCCGTGGGTCGACGAGTGGGCCAACGCACTACATGATGTGACCTACGAGCCCAGACCGTTTTTCTTGCAGGCTTACGGGGACTACTTACGTTGGTATATTCCTCGCACACGGATCAGAGTCACGTATACACCAGCGGAGCCACGGACCCACGTCCCCAGGTTGACGGACACGTACCCTGTGCACAGAGATCAGGCGATGTCGTTGGCGGTACGATCTTTATGAACTTCAACCCACTTCGTTTAATATTTTTCTTATCGTAATTACTTCAATATTCTCGTTTTGTTAATAGACCGACATGGCTCACCGTATCACTGTGGATGGTGGATCGCTCTTGCACCGGTTGAGGGAGGGCATTCAGATGACCAGCCACGAGCTTACCGCTGCGGTCCAGAGGATGTACGACTCTGCTGCAAACATTGTCAAGTTGACGTCGTGCCGGCCCTGCGGGCGACAGCCGGATGTCGTCCCTCGACCTTCACACGTGACACACAGGCCTGACGGACCGAACCTCCGCGGCCTACGTACCAAACAGGTGAGTAACTTATATTTTCTTCGTATGTAGTAATGCTAACTTGTTCGTTACTTATAAGTTTCATTATTCAGGTCCACCTACGTACTCTGTCGGTTGGCGTCCGGAGTTCGATATCATTGGATCATCTTCGCAGCCTGCTCACATGCCTACAGGTACGATATAGTGGTGAAATTTAATTATATTATCTAATACTGCTTTATTCGTAACATTACATTCACTCTGCATGGTCAGGTATGCACTTTGACGGTTCGCGGCATCAGTTCGATTTCGGAGGTTCCTCTTCACACGCTGTACCCATGGTTCCAGGTATGACCTACTTTTAAGAGTTCGACACGTTATATATTAGTTTTACCATGAGCGTTATCATAACGTTGATCTTATATATTTAGGGACGACCCGTTACGACTACGAGGGATCGGACATCTCTGAGCACGCTGACACTTTTCGTCAGCGATCCTCGTCACCCTTCGACCTTGAGAGTTACCTGCAGCAGGAGCCGGCGGACGTACTTGCATCATCGCAGTTACATGAAGCACCACCACAGACACAGCCCTCACAGGACGAGTACGTGACACCACCTGCTGCTGGAGGCCGTCCTGCACGTGTTACAGTTCCTCCTTCGCCGCTTACTTACTCAGCCAGCCATGTGCGAGCGGGCCGCAGAGCACCAAAGCCTGGCACGATTAGGGGTGTTGCACCTAAGCGTGGACGATATTAGTTTTGTATGATTTGCCGCCGATGTTGTTTTCTATGATATTGTACTGATACTATTTTAGTTTTTACAACTTAATTAATGTTTCACTGTTGTATTTTTTCATCTATTAAGTTTGGGCGAGCACACGACAACGGCGCTTTCGCACGCCCATTGCATGACTGCGTATTATTTTTGCTATTTCTCCGACTTCCATATTTTTTCTGAAATTTCCGAATAAATAATTATTATTTAAAAAACCGAAATTTTTTCTGAAATTTCCAAATAAATAAATATTATTTTAAAAAAACCCAAAAAACTAGGTCGCCCCTCGGCTGGGCGACGTGGGCCTGGTCGCCCTTTGGCCGGACGACGTGGGCCTAGTCGCCCATTGGCTGGGCGAACTGGGTCTGGTCGCCCATTGGCCGGGCGAACTGGGCCTGGTCGCCCTTTGGCTGGGCGACCTAGGCCTGGTCGCCCTTTGGCCGGGCGACCTGGGCCTTGTCGCCCTTTGAACGGGCGATTCTCTCACGTCGCCCTTCCAACGGGCGACTGGTGGCCTACTCCTGCAATTTTTTGAAAACGGAGACTAGTTTTGTTATTTTTTTAAAAAATAAATTTATTAATAAAAAAATTCGCGCATCCTTGGTTTGCACACCTGAACAACAAGACGCTAGGCTGGCTTCTGAGGCTTTGCAGTTTTTTTTTTCATGATTCCATCTGAGATCTGACCATTGCTGCGCGTCAGCTCTGAACGAGTTCGATGTTCAGAGTGTGTAATGCAGGTAATGTGAACGCAGAAAGAGCACATGCTCCAGGTACTGTGATCATGCCAAGGCGCCAAGCCAAGTTGGTCCAGGAGTCCGATTGCAGCGCATGGTCAGGCGCGCCACCTGCTCGACAGAATGCATGTGATGAACACGGCATACACGGGAAGGTTAACTACTGGACAAAGATTTCACGAATCCAAGCTGGTTGTTATCGTTAGCTTGAGTCAACTAATACAAATCCAGGCATGTACAACCTCCACACAAATATATCACAAGCACGTCAGCGATGCGAAAACATTTGCATCTCTAATAATCCTTTCTGCAAATGTGGGGGTTTGTTAGTGTCTGGGATGATCCATGACAAAGTAGTAACCCAAGGCCACCGGAACAGCAACCATCATTCCGAGAATTATCCTGCCAGATGAGAGAGATCTCCATTAGTTCTTTCACCATTTTGTTTGAAAATGGAATATATTAATATCTCAACTTCTGCATTGATCAATGCATATGGCTGATAAAGTTCTTTCACTATGTAGCTTCTTATATAATCATAGGAGTAAGATGTACTCACGCAGTGCTTAGAATATCTGCATGCACATTATACTCTTTGGCAAACACAAATGGCACTATTCCTTGAGGTAGAGCTGCCTGCAGAGAGTTTTCGCAAGTCAATGCAAGTGTCGTGTTTGTCTTTGAATTCCAGACTGTTCTTGTCAACTAGAATGGACGGTACAGATGAAAATTACTAGAGTTTACCTGTATTATGGCCACCTTCAGCAGAGTTCCACGCATCCCGATTGCATAGGAAGAGATCACCATCAGGGCTGGTCCTAGGAAGAATCTGATGCCTAGTGATAGTACCATGTTTTTGGTTCCACAGGCCACAATTTTAGTTTGTAGGGCAGTGAAGAGGCCTGCAATAGAAATAGTCAGAAGGCCTAAATTTATCTGCATATAGGCTACTTGCAGTCTGCAACAAATTCACACCTAAGCTGAACATTGCCATCCCTAGCCCTCCATCTGAAAGTATTCTTATGGAATTGTTGACGATCGATGGTAACTGTATTCGCCACCTGCAGGATATGGTACGCCATGAGATGACTTTTTGCATATCAAAATTACAGGGTAAACTCAGTTCATAAGCTTGCATTCATACCTGAAGCTGACCAGAGCCCAGATTAGGCCGATTAGGCTTGCATACATGTTGGGATTTGTCACTAGCTTCCTACCGACCACCAGTAAAAACTGAAAAGCGCCATAACATCTTGCCGATACTCCTTTTGCTTGTCCCTCTTCGTGTCCTTGATGCACAGGTCCTGGAATACCTGATTCTGCTTCATCTTTGAAACATGACATAGGATAAGTATTGTTCAACTAATTCTGTCATTAAGTTAAAACCTCAGAAGATAGGTTGTAGTACTTGCTTTATAGGTGCACACCAAAATTACAAAATATACTTTTAAGCATGGGATAATTGAGAAAAGTCTGCACAATGTTTAAGACACATACTATTGAATAAAATATGAGCTAGATTACAATCTACAAGTCTTAAGTATATTACTCTAATAAATCACTAGACATAATGGTATTTTCATGGCCTTTTTGTGTGGCCTGTATTGCTTCACAATGCCCCTTCTCTATCTGAAACTTTTTTTAGAGAGTTTTTCAATCTGACATATAAAGGTATAATAGGTACAATAACTGCAAAATTATGAACTGTTCTATGGAGGTGGCTTCTAGCTGCAGATAGGCATCCTCCTGCCTGTTTTCTTTAAACTTCTTCTGTACAATCAAATAGGCAGACCTTCCTGCCTATTCTCTTTTCAGTAAATAAATGAAGGGACAGCTCCATGTGTTTCATCATATTATAGTTTCAGCGTACACAGATAGGACTTATGCGGCTAGGATAGTCACTTTACAAATGAGCATTTACTTCTGCCAGAGACAGGCAATGTCATATTACTTGGTTATGGTATATTTGGAAGAACACA
Source organism: Bothriochloa decipiens (assembly GCA_023333625.1). Classification (NCBI taxonomy): domain Eukaryota; kingdom Viridiplantae; phylum Streptophyta; class Magnoliopsida; order Poales; family Poaceae; genus Bothriochloa; species Bothriochloa decipiens. The sequence goes on along the minus strand of CM041632.1, from coordinate 18,506,825 downwards.
GCCGCCTGCTAGAACATCCCTGAATTGAATATTTGAATCATGTATCATCTTAGGATGGTTATTTTCATTCAACGACACTAATTAGTTGGTCTGCTACTCTTCTTCATTTATTTGGATTAGTAAGTTCTAGTTCTCACAGAAGGAACAAGAGAAGTAATGAGATCTAACATCTTCAGACCAATGTTGATCAGTATAACCTGTTTAATTTTGTATGATATTGAGATTAACACAAAAAAAAGGGGGAATAACTGTAGAGATACAAAAAAAAACTTTTAAATCATATGCCTGCCAAACTTGAATAACACGTGAATAATTTTAAGTAATTCAAACTGTAGAGCAGAGACAAATTCAGATGTCAATCTTCAAAAATGCAGCAACCTTCAAAAATGCAGTGAGGACTGAGGAGGTTCTTACTTGTAGTTTCAGATGATGTTGTGATGGCCACTCCTCTAGCAGCCCGAAACTCAAACAGAAACAACAGAATTGTGTACCAAATTAGGCTTTGTAAGGCAACTATCTGACTTAGCAGCTTCACAGCTTCATCACCATACATTCCTTTCAGCAATGGGATACCAACAATCAAGGTATTTGGCAGTGTTGATAAAGAAAACCCTGTAATCAGCCAATCAAACTTCTCCTCACAACATGCTTTAGAGATAACTGCAAACCCCAGCAAGGAGAGCGATTTCTGTAGGATATCTGAGAATATGAGCTTTAAGTTCATGTTGTAAGGATTGTTTGTTGAGAGGATCTGGAAAGAGAGTAAAGGAATGGAAAACTTTGCCACAAACTTGTTGATACCAGAGCACTGCTCTGGGGTGAACAGCTTCCACCATTGTATGGATAGGTAGGCCACTATCATAGCTACATACAAGGGAACTGTTTCTTCAAGAACATGGTAGATGGTTGGCCAAGAGATCATAATGGAGGGACCTGAAGAACACTCCAAATGTCCTATCCAATCTGAGTCTGTAAGGTTTCTGAATGCACTGTAGCTGTCTTATATAGACAGAGACAGAAGCCTGGGATTGTGCAAACTTTTTCACACGTGTTTTAGCTTAGCAGAGCCATTGAAATTGTCCAAAATGCCCATGCTGGATTAAAGCCAGCTGCATGCCCATTCTTATTACCTGGACTGGAAATTTGAACTTCCTTGCAGGACTGAATGTGTGCAGTTCTTTTCCTTTGAGTGAACTATGGCAGCGAATTGACCATATTCATATGGAAATATATGTGAAGTAAAATGATTACTTAGACCAAATATCTTTCTGCTCCTTGATTCATCTTTTCTCAACCTAATAAAGTCCTTTATTGTTTTGTTTGTCTGTTGTACTATAACAATAGTGAAAGTGCAATCCAGAATATATATACTAAATGCATGACCTTTTGCTATCTTAACTTTATCTTGTTGACTGGCTGAACGTTTGATCCTCGACATATGGTCACGTTAATGACTCAAGGAAGAATCAGGCATATAATCTTATGAACTTTTAATCTTTCTAGTGATCTTGAGCCATATCTGCAGAAAAGGGACTCCTCTGTTTTGTTGTTTTTTTGAGAGCAAAGAGGCTGTTTATGTCATTATCTGTCCCATTGTCGGTCTGAACTGAATTCGGGTATCGCTGTCAAAGATGTCTCAAATCAGGTGTGAAACCAACCCGTGTCTAACGGGCTGTGTTTCTCTCTTGTGCAACCATTTGTTCTGCCCGTGATATCTTGTTAGTATGAGACATCCGGCAACATGCTCAGCAGTAAAATGACTAAGGCATGTGCCCCTACAGTTGAAAGCAGAGTAGCATTTCTTTCCTCTTCTCCTTTCGTTCATGGTCAGAGGAATTACACTTTGCAAAAAGAAATTGGGAGACAATTCCAGCAAATGATACAGAAGCTTTGGCATAGCTTGTCGGGCTGGTAATTCGCTGTTCTTGTCCTAGCAGCAGGCAGGGTAGTCCACAGTTCCACACTGATATGAATTTATGTTTTTACACATGAACCCTGAGTCTAAAACGTATGGACTCTCTGTCTCTCTTGACATACCATACCATTCATATGGTCCTGAATTAGATGAATTTTCAAGCAGTATTTTTAATCTGTCTCTGTATTGAATACTATACCATCTCGACACATCATCAGTGTGTTTTTGTCCTTTCAGGCTCGACGTCATTTTCTCCTTGGAATAAGAAAAAGAAAGAGGAGTTTTCAAAAAAAAAAAAAAAAAAAAAAAAAGAGGAGAAGAGAATTCACCTCAGCTTCCAGCAACTCACTGACATCCCTGTGAAGCCGATAAGGCGAAGGCAAGAACAAAGAAGTTAATTGCGGAGGAAGCAACGGAGAGATCGGTGGGTACCTGTACAGCGGCATCAGGTTTGTCTTGCTTCACCATCTATGGGAAAAGGGCCGGAATGAGTGCTCCGGTGAAACTCGCTTTGAGGCCATGGCATTTTTGCCTCGAATAGCAGCAGCGCTGCGCATCGCTCCTTTGCCAAAGGCTCGGCGGCGGCCGGCCTCCCGTTTACCGCTCCCTCTCTTCACGCTCGTGTCACCGTCACCGGATCCGTTCTCTTGCAAGACAGCAGGCTGTTCTCCTTTTATCTTCGCAACAGATCATGTTATCTTGTTCGCATGGATCAAACTCAAGTCTTAACCTAAGATGCTCACAAGTTAAAAGAGGGTTACATACAACACATGTTTGTAGAAGAGGGCATTGTAGTTCTGTGCAGTGTTTCGTCGTTTTTTAAACAAAATCAGAATGATTGATATCAGAACATGCGATACGATACAGCAGTTTTATACAATGGAATTTGTCATATGGGGATTTGTTCTTTCGTTTTGGATGAGGACTTGGCGTGTTTACTGTCAGTACTTGAGTATACTATAGTGTTTGTGTTTCAGAGAAGCATTTCGAACCGGCTAACCCGACAAAAAAACAACTTTGTCGGACTCATGTCAGTGATGTTTCTGTCCTGTATGTAGTAGATGCAGGTGGCGGCCCTTGCAAGCTTTCAGTGCAGTTTCCCCATTCTAATTTTTTGATCTTGCATTGCAGGGTGACAGGGATTCAGAGAGCATCTGCTTTGGCCCTCTTGCTCTTTCTTTGCATGTCTCTCAACTTTCTTTCTTTTTTCCCTCTGAAACCTCGATGCCTGTTTTCCATGACCTTTTTTTTTTGTTTAGTAAATATACAAGGAAAGGCCGCAGTTTGGAATTGAAATGGACAATCTAGTCCCTGCAGAGCCTTGTCCGGTAACGCACCGGATTGCACTGTTGTTTCAGCAGCGCCTGATCTGACTTCACTTGCCCATATCACGCCTGTGCTGTGCATGAACGCAAGCTACAAGCCTTGGCGTCATCATATCATACACAGGTTTTCGGCACCAAATCACGCTGGCGCTGCCCATAACATGGTCGTCAACACCATGTCACCATCTAGTTCGTTCGTTCGTGATTCACAGCTCTCATCCAGGCTGGTGTCTCGTACAACGATGGAACGTATGGCTCGCTCCCTCCCGGCTCCCACGGGCCACGCCGTGAAACGGACCCGTCGCCGGAGGCACAAGCTTGCGTTGCTGCAGCTCTCCATAGCAGGCCGGAAGCCCATTTCCCATCGGCCGGCCCAATCCTCACTGCACTTCAAAACTGGAAGGCATGGGCACCCGACGGTCCGGACCCAGTCCGGCTCCAACCCGATGCCACCACCGCTGCCCCGTCTCCGTGACCCGACCACGCTGCTCCCGTCACTCGCCGCGGCGTCCCCCCACCTCCGCGCGCTGCATGCGCACCTCCTCGTCTCGGGCCGCCTCGCCTCCCCGTCGCACCTGGCCGCCTTCCTCGCCTCTCTCGCCTCCTCCGACCACCTCCTCCCCTACGCGCGCCTCGTCCTCCCGCGGCGCTCCGCCACGCTGCTCGCCCACAACGCGCTCCTTCGCGCGCTCGCCCGCGGGCCGCGGCCGGGCCTCGCGTTCGTCGCGTTCCGGGACCTCCCGCTCCCGCCCGACCACTACTCCCTCAACTTCCTCGTCCGCGCCGCCACCGCCCTGGCGGCCTTGGCCTCCGCGAGAGAAAGGCCCGCCGCGGTGCGCGCCGAGACGAACGTGAGGCTGCAGCTGCAGGCGGTGTCCGCGCACGGGGCCGCGGTCCGCTGGGGCCACGCGGCGGACCCGCACGTCCAGAGCGGGGTGGTCTCCATGTACGCCGCGCTCGGGGACGTCGCCGCCGCGCGGGCCGCGTTCGCGGAGATCGCGTGCCCGGACGTTGTGTGCGTCACGGCGATGGTGGCGGCGCTCGCTGCGGGCGGCGACGTGGACGCGGCGCGCGACCTGTTCGACGGAATGCCGCGGCGGGACCACGTCGCGTGGAGCGCCATGGTCGCGGGGTACGTGCACGTGGGCAGGTCGAGGGAGGCGCTGATGCTGTTCGACGAAATGCTCAGTGCTGGCAACACTGCTGGCGAGGCGACGCTGGTCTCTGTGCTCACTGCCTGTGGGCAGATGGGCGCATTGGACCGTGGTAAGTGGGTACACTGGTACGTGCGCAGTCGAGAGATGCAGATGTCGGTCAAGCTCGGCACCGCGTTAGTTGATATGTATTCCAAGTGTGGTGCGGTGGTGACAGCCATGGAGGTGTTTGAGAGCATGGCTGAAAGGAATGTTTATACCTGGACAAGTGCTGTTAGCGGCCTTGCAATGAATGGCATGGGGACCGAGTGCCTTCAGCTGTTCAAGCGCATGGAGAGTGCTGGAATACAGCCTAACGGTGTCAGCTTTGTCGCAGTGCTCAGCGGATGCTCTATGGCTGGGTTTGTTGAAGAGGGACGAGCATGTTTTGACTCGATGGACGAGTATGGTGTTGATCCTTGGCCAGAACACTATGGCTGCATGGTTGATATCTACGGTCGAGCAGGGCGTCTAGACGATGCCATCAATTTCATCAATGCCATGCCAGTGAAGCCACAAGAAGGTGTGTGGGGAGCTCTACTCAACGCTTCTAGGATTCATAACAGAGTTGACTTGGGCAAATATGCATTAGACAAGCTCTTGGCAATCGAGTCTGAAAATGATGCAGCTCATGTCCTACTGTCCAACATCTATGCGGAATCACAGAATTGGAAGGGTGTCTGCAGGGTTCGAGGCATGATGAAGGCCAAGCGAGTGAAGAAAGTGCCTGGGTGGAACACTATTGAGGTTGATGGCAAGGTACACGAGTTCTTTGCGGGAAGCAAGTCACACCCAAGATACAATGAGATCGAGCTGATGATTGCAGAAATGAATCGGAGGCTGAGACTGCAAGGGTACACTGCCAACACCAAAGAGGTCTTGTTTGATATTGAGGAAGAGGAGAAAGAGGGTGCCATCTCCTTGCATAGTGAGAAGCTGGCACTGGCCTTTGGGTTGATCGCCTTGCCAGAAGACGTGGAAATTAGGATTGTGAAGAACCTAAGAGTATGCAGGGACTGCCATGATTACACCAAATTGGTATCTAAGGTCTTCAACAGGGAAATTGTAATGAGAGATAGGAATAGGTTTCATCATTTCAAGGGTGGGGAGTGCTCGTGTAGGGATTACTGGTGATTGGCCCAAGGTCTTCAACAAGGAGATTATAATGAGATATAGGAAATAGGTACAATCGTCAAAGGGTGGAATGTGCTCCTGTAGGGAGTACTAGTGATAGTTTATCTATTTGGTGAATGGTCTTAAATTCAATTTTGACGATCCATTCACATTTAAAGGTGGCAATGTTGACGCTTCAATCAAATATTTTTCAACTTCATCTGATTGTTAATAAAAATAATAACATATAAATCTCGATACAAATATGTATTAACAAATGCAAGCGTAATTGGCATAAACCATAAAAGCACACGCTATGGAACAGAGGTGCCCTTGTTTGCCCTAATCCTTAATTCCTTATTCGTGCAGACTAATTGCAGTTTTGTTGGGGTATTCATGCAGATTAATTGCAGTTTTGTTGGGGTGGTGGGTTTTGTAGTTCCCAGTGAAAGATGATGTATTTTATTTTGATGTCGGCTTTGATGAAGCCACATACGGGTAGGGGTGTAATATTTGATGGCTGATTGGCAGGAACAGATTAGCAGTGTGATAGCCATCAATACTTCCATCCCAGTACAGCTTAATTTAAATAAAAAAAAATACAGAGATGGACTTTAATTTATATTCAAAACGGACTCAAGGAAGCAGCACATTGCATAACATGCTTCTAACCACATAGAAACAGCCTAGAAGTTTGTAATTAAAATGCTCAAAGTCATAAGTAATGCTATAATCCCTTGCTAATATTAGGAGCATATTTGGGCGAATGGGGTTGCTCTAGGAATTCAAACTAAAATCTAACAAATTTGGATCCCAGTCGATTGCCGATTGGTATATAGATCCTATAAACCTTGATACACATTTGAAGTAAATCAATGACTTTTTGAGCAGCCTACCTATCCAGCGAGGTATTAAGAGTACAAGTTTTAATAAAATAAATTAAAACACAACTAAATATATGGAAAAACATAATTCTTCTCTAGAAGGGAATGAGTATTGCTTTGTACTAATAGAGATCAAATAACAGCACTATGCATGCCACCACAAAAACCACTGATACTGTGCTGGTAATTTAGAAGAGATGTAGTACAGAACTGTATATCGCGCATTCACACTTTTAAAACATCGAGAACGAATTCTTTCACCTCCTATCAGAATATAGACTGCAATTATTACAATTTAATTAACTTGAATTGTGAGAGTAACATAGAGTTCTGACAGCAACTACTTCTGCCTCTGTCTTTGCCTTTAAGTATACTCAGATTTCTTCAAAATAAAGGTAAATCTGTTGCTGCCTCATGAGACCCAGCCAAACTTCTTCATGACATCCTTGGTTCTCTTCCTAAGCCTCATGAACACAATGACCATGCAAGCCAGCACCCATGGTGGGAATTTCACCGTGCCCAGCTTGGATGACTGAAGCCACTCTGGCATCTTGGCCTCCTTCAGTAGCACTGCAGCTACCACAGTCATAGCAGACACCCCAATCACCATCTTCGTGATGGGCTTCAGCAAAGAATCCTATACCATCATCAAAGATACAAACGCATGATATGAGGAGAAAATTGGCTATTTGCCATACTAAACCTTATATAGGCGACAAGGTATGTTAAACAATTGTTAAATCAAGGAGCAAGTAAGGTGAGGCGAAATTGATGTGCGCTGGTGTTTGTGGATGCTGCTTCTAAAATTATTACCTTGGGCTCGCCGTCTAGGAAGATCGTGGAGCTAGGGGCGTAGGTGAGGAGGGAGCGGCCGTTGCGGGGGTTGAAGCGGATAGCGACGCCGCGTTTGCGGGCGGCGGGGTCGAAGGCGAAGACGGACTTGAGGCCGTGCTGCTCCAGGATGTCGCCCACCTCCAGCTGGTCCTGCATATACCCGCCCAGCTGCGACCGGAACACGGTCACCGGACGCCCGCGCCGAAACAGCTGCACCTCCACCTCCGGCGCAGGGGCCGCCGCCGCCCCTGATCCGGGCTTTCCGTCTGAGGAAGGAGCCGTGGCTGGGGACTCCTCCAGGATGGCGTCGTCGCTGGTCTCCGCGGTGACTGCCGGCGCCGGCGCCGGCGCCACGGCCTTGTCACCTTCCGACTCCATCTCGATCGGGTTCAGGAAACGGAATCTGGTGCTCTGGCCGTCTCGTGCTTTAGAGAGTTGAGACTTGAGAAACCCAGGTGCTAACTTTTTTTTTAGCATAACCCAGGTGCTAACTGCTAAGTAAAGTACTGCTAAGCAAAGTTCTTACTGGGCTGGGCCTAAACTTGGTAAAGGCCTAGATAATCAAATTATCTCCCTCTTCCACATAAATAAAAAGAATAAAAAGTGTACATTTTTTTCGGTGCGATAAATACTTTTTTTTTACCCTCCCGCTGCGATCCCTACCCCATCCGCACGATAAAAGAGGAAAGAAAAAATTCCCGTCCCCATCCACTCTGTAAAAAAAGGAAATAAAAAATGCTCGATAAAAAAGAAAGAAACAACTCTCGTAATCTCCTCCGCTCGTGGCGACGGCTCCGTAGTCTCCTCCGCTCGCCACCGCCCACACCCGGTGCTGCGCCCTCGCCGTTGCCGTCTCCCTCTCCCTCGCCATCGCTGTCGTCCTTGCCCTCGCCGGCGTCGGTGGCGTAGGCCACGCGGCATCCTGGTTCTGGAGGCGGCGAGGCATCCAGGAGCCAGAAGCAGCACAAGCGTCCATGCATGGCCTGATGGCCCTCAGCCTCGCATAGGTGCGGCCTCTCCCTCGCCCTCACCCTCGCGGTCGCCGTCTCCCTCACCCTCACCCTCGCGGTTGCCGTCTCCCTCGCCCTCGCCCTCGCCCTCGCCGTTGTCAACAGCATAGGCGGAGCGACATCCCAGCCGGTTCTGGAGACGGCGAGGCATCCCGCGGCCAGAAGTGGCGCAGGTGTCCGTGTGTGGCGCATAGTCTCGTGGCGGTGCGCGCTCGACCTCGCCATCGTCGTCGGCCACGTCATAGCCAGCATGGTGTCGTGGTTCTGGCGGCGGCGAGGCATCCCAGAGCTAGAAGCGGCGCAGACGATCCGTATTTGGCCTCCAGGGTGGTTGCAACACTACTACACTAGGACGGCTAAGATGACAATGCTTATGATCTACCTGCCAGGTATGTGATTTTGTTTGATTGGTGACTTAAGAGGTTGTAGCAAATTACATACCACACTGATTGCTTAGTGTTTGCCAACAGTTCGCTTTCTGGAAATTGTAGTGCTGAATAAGCCTCTTTAGGTGATACATGAGTCTTCATCTCCATAGGCAAAGGCACGGGTAGTATTGCTCATTTGAAGTAGTATAAATTTTGGACACCTTTTAGTGATTTATTTCAATTACTGTTACAACTTGCCAGTGAACATCTTAAAATGTTATGGTTAGCTTAGGTCCATTTATTTTTACCAATTTTTAGGTGATACATTTGGTGCACTATGACATCTGATTTGATGTATTATTATCTGGTATAAAATCTTATTTGAATTTCATTTTGTAGAATGACATATTTGATGAAACGGTGCTGGAAAAATTAACCAAATTGTTTACTTTGACAAGATTGGATGGACTATCCTATGTAGGCAGTGAGGATCATCTCAAAGATCAGTTCCATTTAAACATTAATAAGTATGCAGGCACAGAAGGATGGCAGATTTTAATTAAATTTGAAAGAGAGGGAATGCAGTGAGGTTAGTATTTTTCGTAGCCACATGAACCTTATAAACCACTATGTGCAAAAGGGAATGGTTGAGATCCATGAGATTCTCGATCTTTATGCTTTCTTGGGTATTTCTTGTGGACAACTCCCTTTGGAGGATGCCCTTCTCTGTTGAGCAGCAGCAACTCAGGTGCGCTTTTATTTTTAAGAAAGCGAACTAATTAGCATTCAGTTTCTTAGTATTTTTTCTGCTTTCTGTAGCTTGCAGACATGAGCTTACAAGTAAACAAAACACTGGTTTTGATATCAGCTGGAAACGCTGCCCTTAATAAATCTGTGGGTAGTGGAGGCCAACTGAAAATTGTTGGATTTTGATCTTACCTCAAGGAGTGTCCTATAGGGACGGCGTTATCGAAAGTCGTCAGTTTAATCAGGTACTGAACATTGAGTTGCAACAAATCATCAAGGTATGTTTTGTTAGCAACTCTACTGACATGCTCTATTACTGCTGTTGTCATGGTTCGTTTTATTCAAGCATCTTATACTTCATGCTTGTCCATACTAATCTGCTACTATTACTTCTGCAGGCTTGCACTTTTCTTGATTAGAAGTGGAATTCCATGTTCATGTTGGCTTATTGCCCGGAAGAATCATCATTAATTTTTGAGTAAAATGCATAAATAGGCCATCAACTTACGCGGGTGTATCGATTTGGGCCACCAACTTTGAAAGTGCATTTTTTGGTCCAAGAACTTGAGAAGTGGTTCACAAACAAGCCATACCCCTTCGTTTCATGTTTATATTTACAGAAACAACCTTATATCTATTTTTCTTTCACAAGCTTGTCCTTCACCGGCGACGGTGAGGTCTCCGGCCATGTGGTCGTCATCTTCTACACGGTGGCGGCGCACGCGGCGCCTGGGCAGAGATTGCCGTCGCCTGCGGCCGAGCGGAGCTCCCCCGGGCTCGTGCGCGTGGCCACGGCGGCGGGGCGGAGTTCCCCCGGGCTCCCGCGCGTGGCCGCGGCAGTGGGGCGGAGCTCCCTCGGGCTCCCTCGCGTGGCCGCGGCGGCGGGGCGGAGTTCCCCCGGGCTCCTGCGCGTGGCCGTGGTCGCGCCCGTAGGAGCAGGAGCGGGCGCGCACCGGCGGGAACAAGGGCGGGCGCCCGCTGGCGGGAGCAGGGGCAGCCGAGCGCCGGCGGCAGCAGGGGCGGCGTCGCGCCCGCGGGAGCAGGGACGGGCGCGCGCTGGCGAGGAGCAGGGGCGGGCGAACACTGATGAGGACCAGGGGCAGGAGCAGGGGCGGGCGCCCGCCGTCGGCAGCAGGGGCGGCGTCGCGCTCGCGGGAGCAGGGGCGGGCGCGTGCTGGCGAGGAGCGGGGGCAGGAGTAGGGGCGCCAACAAGCGCTCGAGCGGCCTCCTCGTGGATCCAGGGGCGGGCGGCGAGCTGTGCTCCTCCCCTTTTTCCTCTCCGGCGACGGGCGGCGAGCTCGGAGCCGGCGGCCATGGCGAGCCAAGACGAGCTCGCTCCCGCAGCCTCCCTCCCACGCGGGGCGGGGCGGAGCGGAGCTCGGGCCGCCGCCCCTGCCTCCCTCTCCGGCGGCGCGGTGGCCGGAGCCGGAGCAGGCCGGCACGTCCCCTGCTCTCTCCGCCAACATGTGGAGTGAGAGGGTATGGATGTGAAAAGGAAACTAAATATATGGTTGTTTCTGTAAATATAAACATGAAACGAAGAGGTATGACCTGTTTGTGAACCACTTCTCAAGTTCTTGGACTAAAAAATGCACTTTTAAAGTTAGTGACCCAAATCGTCACACCCGTGCAAGTTGATAGCCTATTCATGCATTTTTACCCTTAATTTTCATTCCTAGAAAGCCAGAAAATGTCTCACATGGTAATCTTCAACACCTACCAGTCTGCTATTGCAATTGTGTAGGCTCATTTAATGGTGACCTTGTTACATTCTTTAATCATACCAATGGCTTTATCTATAGAAACTGTTGTGGACAACAAAGTCTGCCATCCAAGGAACTTTGATTTCTACATGTGTTAGCATGTTGGAATGATCGTAAGCATTATGTGTGTTTGGATTTGGTCTCCAGTCAATTGGTGTTGTTTTGGGATTGTTAGTTTGCCCTGAAATGAGAAATGCCCTACATTTATAACCCTACACAGAACAGCTGCATTTAAACTGTTGCCTTCCTGCAGTTGCTGCCATCTGCTATGCGCATCTCGCAGTTGCTTAGGTTGGTCAGTTCATAAAGTTCGATGAGATGTCGGAGATGTCCTCTAGCCATGGCGGGTACACTTGGGCGGGCAGCGTCCCTGTCTAGGAGTTGCCCAGTCTGCATGAGAAAGTGAGGAGCTCGATATTCTTCTGCTAAGCGTGGAATGCTTCTTGGTTTTACTTTCTTGAGAATATTAGTATGAGTGCTGAATCAAACCATTTTTTTATTTGGTATGTTAACTTCTTGGAATATATGTCTGTACAAATCTAATGTGTAATGTGTCAATTAAAAGTTGTGATTATGGCTCAGAATGAGAGTATGCAGAAAAAAAAAATGAAAATGGTTGACAATGTTGTATGAAGTTTCATTTCTTTTTGAATGAATCTTAGTTACCATTTTATTCTTTAATATGGAAGCATAATCTTTTCGTTATTTTATATACAGGTGCATTCTACAATGTCAATAATGTTGCAATTATTTTGGCTACCTCAAAAATTAAAGGAAGAATGCGTTTCTGAATTGGTGTTTTATGCATGTTTGCAAGGAGCTTGTCAGGCCACACAAACATACAAGCTTGGCAGAGGCTGTAAATCTTGTTTCGGCACACAAGCTTGGTAGAGGTTGTGCAGCTTTATTCAACAGAGGAACCTATATAAGATAAAAAGGATCTGAAGATTCTCTACTTGCAGTTGAATGAGGTTTCCACTTGCCCACTTGTATTGTCCTGTCCGCATGCACGCAACAACCACAACGGTAATCTCCCTTACCTTAGTGCTAACTCGTGTCCTTTCTAGGGCAATAATGACAACAAATGGACGAGGAGAGCTACTGCTGTTCTTTGAGAATCTGTCACCAATTTTGTAGACAGATAAATTTGACATCTCTCCTTTTTTTCTCCTTTTTTTATGTTCTTCACTTGCTCTTGAGACCTGTCATTACCCAGTTAGTCATTTGCAATAATGCTACTATCATTTCAAATCCCAAGATCAGTTTGTTTACATTGTTTGGTTTGGTTTATTTTCTTACCATGTGGGCTCCTTTTATACCGGATCAGTTTGGGCCTTACAGCCTAGGCTCCAGCTTTAACAGGCCCATGGCTTCAATTTACAAAACCCATGAGACATTGATTAAGCATTAAGAAATTATTTTTTATGAATGTCAGAACCTGATCCAATTTTGGTCGTCTTTCCAATGTTCCACAGTTGGCTCAATTTCATAATGTGTTAAAGAATTTGACATCGTTTTCCGTGCTTTTTAATCAAATATTCACTTTAACTTCGCTATTTTATTTCACAATATTATCATTTTATTGTACGATTTGTATGCTTTTAATAAAAAATTTAATTGTCCCGTAGCAACGCACAATCATGATACTGTTTGATATATATTCCTAAGTTTTTGGTAAAAAAGATACCCGAAACACGTTGCCGGCAGGCGGCAGGGACGCTTGGGCTCGACGCTCGCAGCCGCTGGGACGCCTGGGCGGCACGACAGTGTGGCTCGACGGAGCCGCCCGTGCGGCCACCAGGGACGCGGAGGCCGAAGCTCGCAGCTCACGCTTTTTTTTTGTCCCGTTCGTTCAAAGATGTCTTCGCTGCTGTGCACTGTGCTCCTGGATTGTGGAATCTCGTCTCTCTTTTGGTGATTTTTTTTATTTTTTATATGTGTAACTCCATTTATTCTTACAAAGAAAAGATAAAAATAAAGGCTCTGTTCGGCTAGTAGAAAAGCCGGCAGAATTCGACAGATTTAATAGTGATCTGTGAAAGAAAATAAGCCGAAACATGCTGAAATCTACCGGCCGAACACAGCCAAAGATAAAAGAATAGATAATAAACAGTATTATGTTCTTCAAAACTTAGACATTATAATAATAACAATTAATTATTTCTATCCATAAGTTGTCGATCTAATTTGATTAGAAATATATATATATAAGCACACTTTCAAGAAAGAGCTAACGTATGGAAATCGATCGGTCATTCTTCGTAATCATTAATAGAGAGACTAATTATCAACGACTAACCCTTTGTTGACTTTAACAACTTTAACAAGATATTAAAATTAGATATTTTTGTGGATCCTTAAAAAGTCATGGAATTTATATCTAACTCTATCAAAACATGAATACTCCATGATATTTACACATTTCAATACAACACTAAAAAATTTATCATGTTATTACTAATATTTACTTATATCATGGACACCATGATATACGACGTAACTATTTTTCAAGATCAATAAAGTGTGCCAAGTGGCTTTACTAAAAAAACTATATTTGTTCCTTCCAAAGAATGAAACAAAAAAAATGTGTCAAGGTTATTATATTTCAAAAGAATATTTACACATTTCAATACAACACTAAAAAAATTATCATATTATTACTAATATTTAATTATATCATTGACACCATGGTCATATTAAAATAAAGTATAATAACTTTTAAATTTTGTAGAAATTATAAATAATAAATAGATTATTTTGAGGGGAAAAATAAATAGATATGTAACATCTTCCTCATTTCCATTAACGAGCCCGTTAATTTTGTAATTGGTGTAACAATCACTAACAACAACAAACGCAGCACTTATACAAATTTAAATTGTTGCATCTACGGTAGCGATGAATAAGTCGAATGTTTGATTTTTTTTCTCCTGTTGCAACGCACGGCATATTTGCTAGTATTCCTAAGTTTTTGATAAAAAAGATACCCGAAACATAAAAAGCCTCCAGGAAAGAAAACAAAAGGAAAAACCATGAATATCTGAGGCATTTCACCTCTTGTACATCTACAGTTGTACTTGCATTGACATTTGACGAGAAAGTATTGTAATTGACATGATAGTAATATGATCAGCAAACCTCTGAAAATAATTCATGATCAGGACTAGTCCTCTCCAACTGCAAGCCCAGGCCATCGACGACGTTGTAAATCTCAGCTGACCTCGGGTGATATGTATCCTGTACCAGGAACCTGTGCACCTCACCTTCTAACTCGATCCAACTGTAGGCGGACAGCTTCTGCAAGTTCTTGCTCCTCATCAGGTCTCTGATCTCCCTCACATCGCCCCATAGCCCTGCATCAGCGTAGATATTGGAGAGAAGGACGTAGATCGACGAGTTATTGGGCTCCAGCACCACAAGCTTACTCGCGGCGAGCTTGGCAAGCTCAACGTCGGCATGGACTCTGCAGGCACTGAGCAGCGTGCTCCAGATCACAGCGTTTGGTTCAACTTCCATGTCACAGATGAACTTGTAGGCTTCCCACAGCTTGCCAGACTTGCAGAGGAGGTCCACTATGCAAGCGCAGTGCTCAACTTGAGGAGAGATATATTGCTTCTTCATCTCTTCGAAGAATGCTATGCCTTTGTCTACCAAGCCAGCATGGGTGCATGCTGTCAATAGTGCGACAAAGGTGACCTCATTGGGCTGAATCCCATCTCCTACCATCTTTCTGTACAAGGCGATTGCATCTTCTGCAAAGCCGTTCAGTGCTAGGCCTCTGATCATGGAGTTCCAAGTAACAACCACCTTCTGTTCCATCCGGTTGAAGACACTGCGAGCTCTGGCAACATGCCCGCACTTGGTGTACATATCAATCAGAGCAGATCCGAGATAGCTGGTTAGTGGCAGTGTCTGACTCTCAATATAGTTACCAATCTGTTCTCCGAGTTCATCAGAACCCAGCTGAGCAGAAGCAGACAACACACCAACAAGAGTAACTTCGTTTGGCTTGCAATCGGCTGCCTTCATCATCTCAAACAGCTCAAGAGATTCATGTGGCCTCCTATTTTGTGAATAACCAGCAATCATGGTGCTCCATGCTACGACATCCCTTCGTGGCATCCGATCAAACTCGTGACGTGCCTCGTCAATAGCACGGCATTTGACATACATTTCCATCAAAGCAGTGTGGACTATCACGTTCTGCAAATCCTCCTCCCTCATCCACGCCCTTGCTCGCCTTCCAGTATCAAGATCACCAGTCTTGGCGCAAATGGAGAATACCGTTGTGATAGTGATAGCATTTGGACTTGCACCCTCTCGCAACATCTGATCAAACAATGTCAATGCTTCCTGGAACTCTCCACCATGCGCATAGCAGGCAATCATCGAGTTCCATGAAGCAGATGTCCTTCTCGGCATACTATCGAAAAGCCTTCTTGCCTCCTCCACATCCCCTGATTTGGAGTACCCAGTGATCAAGCAATTCATTGGTATTGGGTCCTTCACCGGCATTTCCTTGAAGGCCATCATAGCTGACTCCATGTCCCCATCCTTGGCGTAGAAATCGACCAGAGCAGTCTGCACGAACACATCTCCTAGCATCCCACGCACAAGGGCATGGCAATGCGTCTGCCTGCCTTGGCAGGACGCTGCCAAAAACGCACAGGACTTCAGGACAAGCGGGATGCAGCCCGACGGGATGGCGCCGCCCCTGCGGTGCAGCGAGGAGACGACCTCGATGAACTCCTGGTGCAGCGAGAGCTTTGAGAGACCGGAGAGGAAAGCGCAGCACAGGGCGGCTGTAGGGCGGGGCACCGCGTCGAACAGGTGGCGTGCGGCGCGGTAGGTGGACGCGTTGGAGAGGAGGGCGTGGAGCGGTCGGGTCTTGAGGAGGCGCGCGAGGTCAGAAGGCAGGTGGGCCTCCATCGGCGAAGGTAGGCGGGATGCCGTGGGAAGTTTGGATGAGCAGCGGCGGTGATCGGCGGCGGCGGTGTTCGACGCCTCCATGGGGTGTGCCGGCAAGGCATGTCGCGGTGCCAAAGCTCTACTCACGGTCACGGGCCGAACGCAAGGCTAGCGGCGGGAAGTGGCGGAGCCAGGCGTGGTGGGGCGGCTGCCCCAGCTACCGTCGGCGCCGCTCCAGATCAAGCGTCCGCCCGCGAAACGCCGAGGAGCAGCAGGCACAGCTTAGCCGGCGATAGAAGATGGCTGGGCAGGCTAAGCTAAGCGCCTGGACCTGACTTTAGCTCAGCCCAGCAGGCAACATCAGCCCACTGCTGCCAACCGTCTGATTCCCCATCAGCATCGGCATTCTTCAGTGACTACGTCCCTCCGTCTCTGGGCAGGTCATCTCGTCCAACCACTTTGCCAGCGTTCTTGTAATTTTGTCACAGAACATCTGTAATGTCAGAAGGGATATCGATACCCAAATGCTCTCTGCCAAAGGTCGTCGGCTATATTGACTGAGGACTGTCCATTTGAGGACTCATTTCTGTTTAAGAAAACTGTTCTAGACATCACTGTTCTGTTATGGCTGATTGCAAATTTTTGAATTTTCTCATAATTGATAGTTCGTATTAAACACTGAAGTTAACAGCAAGGCCAACTGGATGGTGTTATTCAGTTAATGCAGTCCTAACATCAGCTTACACAGGCATAGTTCCTTCGACAAGAATCGTGCAATATACAATGACACAAGCAACTAGTGGTTGCACATGAACCTACGACAAACTGAACCACAATCACAACTTCACAAGGTTGTTCAGTACAGCAAGAACATCTCTCTTTACATTGCAGAAGACTTAAAAGGGGCAAGATCGGTCGAGTTCATCCAGCAAAGTTTCAGAGCATTGCACAATTTAATTCAAGTGGAAGATTGGGTGCCTCTTCAGCGCTTCCATTCAGCTTTGATTGCTCTACCTGCAGATATTAAGAAAATGCAATGAGAAGTAATGTCCAAAAAACAAACGAAAGGTTGTTTAATTGAGTTTAATATTCCAAACTATTCAAGATAAATTCTTTGTGAACATGATGGCAAAATGAATACGGTAAATCGATAAGATAAATCTAAAAGACTATTAACTTATAGTCACTTGAAAGATGAAGAAAATACAGGCCCATTGCTTTTTTTTACACCATCCCTCTCACTTCGTTGAATGAGTTCAAACTTACTCTTTGTACTGGAAGGAAGAGAGTGGCGTCGGATGAAACCATTCTTTTCTGCTGATGAATCAGAATCCAGCCTGGGTGAATTCTGGGCTCGCAATTTCGCCTTTGCTGACTCAGTTGCAGCCATATAGCTTGGCTGCCTTGCCTGAACAGGAGTAGCGTGAGTCCCATTTTCTACATATTCTGGTTTGTTGGGGAATGAAGACTTCCTCTTGCTAGTTCTAAGGCTTCCATTAGACAGGTGATCTTCCTTGGTCCTTGCTTCCTCTTTCTTCCATAAAACATTGTCTTCAATATCAATGTTTTGCAGTGGCATTTCTTCAACTGCTGGAGCAAAAACAGTGGGATCATCAACATTTTCTCCTACAGAAACCGAATCCAGCTGAATTTCCTGATCACTTTTCAAACCAGGTACCAAGTCCAAGCTATCCATATTTGAAGATGGCAATAGATGATCATTGTCAGAGTATTCTTGAGTTTCAAGAGGAAATGAAGCCTCACGTTTATTCTCACATTGAATGTCTTGATGGTCAGAGATCTCATTCAGGAGACTAGGTGTCTTTGATATTTCTGCCACACGATTAGATTCCTTTGGGACATCAGCAGTAGAATCACATACCTTTGAGGAATCAACCCTGGAACTAGATATCTTTGAGGCTTCAGCCATCGAATCAGTTACCTTCCTGAGGTTCCTTTTGACCTTTTCAAGTTCAGATAACTGGCTATCTGGTACTGAATCAGCAGGGAAGCTAGAAAATTTCTTTGGATTCCGCTTTACTTTATCAGATTCACCAGATGTATGCAAACTCCCAGCGATAGCAGCAGAACCCTTCCGAATGTTGCGCTTTAACTTGGCTGATTCAGTTTCCATTGCATAACTAGCCTTCTTTACCAGTGGTTTCCCATCAGCAATTCTTTTGGGTTGAAAAGCAGGCTTCCAGATGCATCCTATGGTCCATCTCTCAAACCAGTTGTAGGTTGAATTGGGATCCCTCTTGTCATACTGGAAGTGTAGAGGTTCTAGCACAATTGGTGAAGACAGAAGCTGCAGAATTTGAAAATGAGTTAGAATTGGAATACAGAAAGGGAATGTAATGGAACACAATGGATTGCTAACATTCCTTAGGGCAGCCGCAATGTTGCAGAAAAGGGTAAGAAGGAAGCTTATTGTCCAGATTGACATTTTGAGTGTAGGTAGGAGTTCAAGCCAACAACAGCACTGCTACAGGTCCATAAATCACAACAAAATAAAACATGCAATACCTTCCACTGTATGCCCCCCCCCCCCCCCTTCCCTGGGTGCACTAGATGCCCATGCCACGTGTGACAGGACCTGGTGGTTGAATGACATTGGTTTTTTATTAGACATGCCCACAGACATAGGCCAACCCTTGTTTCCCTGGTGGGTAATAAACGTTGCTCATGCCCTTATTAAAAAAAAGGGAACAAGACAAATGCCATTTTTTGTTGGATATTATATAACATTATAACCAATCCATTAGTAATATTTGAAAAAAGAATACCTTCCGAACATAAGCATTTGAAGACAGCTTCTCTTTCCATGCATCAGCCGATCTAACACCCTGAAAAATACAAGCAACATTTAAAAAAAAATCATAGAAGGATATTAAACAGCAATGTTGCATAGAACCATATGCAAAAAACACCACACTGAATTAAAATAAGAGTAAGGATGCAAAAAAATGTAAATGTGTGCTCAACAAAGAAAATTACCCCAAAGTTCTGCTTCACATTGAATTGCATGTGGCCACCAGAGAGTCTAACATTTCTTCCACGAACTAGAGCCTGAAACTTCACAATCAACCATGTTGTACGAAGGGTTGATACAGCCTGCCTCCTTACAAGATGCCCCCGAATCAGTGCCTGAAGTCTTATGATACCTTTTAATGTACGGAATGACCTTCGTGCCTGCAGTAGAAATATCGCAACATTAGTGTGTGCTGACCTACAGACTACAGTACCTAAACTTGAAATGAATACATTGCAGCATGGCATCTCAATTATCCAAACACTTGTACAATCAATAGTTTCATGATACACAGGATTAAAGTTAAAATGAAGAAGTGTGAATATAGCCATCAAATCAGAGTCTGGAACACTGATGGGTGCTTCTGTAATCTCCCAAGGTAATAGTAATTAACAATGACCAATGATGAGGTACAGTCAAGTCAACCACAGAGCTCATCAATTTATTTAAGATTTGTGCTGCCATTCCATTCCAAAAAACACACACACTAGTGGTTCCCCATAATGATTCGGTGAAACTATGAGTAACACTGCAGAATGCTGCAGATGCATCAGAGGGTTGCTGAAATAATATTAAACCAGTTTATGGGGGGGAAACTATTACCAGGTAACCACGAAAGGCTGCCTGTGCCTTTGCTGCAGCTTGATCTTCTCCCAGCTGACAAGGAGCCGATGATTTGGACTCAACAATGCTTTCGTTCTGCAGATGTTGTTGCCCTGCTGTATCACTGGCATGTTCAACCTTCCCATTGACAGCTACATTCTTGTGGACGTTAACTAGTACAGGCTCAGAAATCACAGGAGAATTCTCAGATACTGTGCGGTCCTCCCCAGTTGAATATCTGTTGTTATCAGCCTTCTGAAAAATATGGTTCAATGGTCAGGGAAAGGGAAAAGAAGAAACAAAATATACAATATCAGTAATAAAGGAGAAAAAGAAAAAGAAAAAGGAAACTACAAGGACATGCGTCGGTTTGCAAGTTAGAGTCATCCAGTAAGGAACAGTAACCAGTAAAGGGAGTTTCAACCTCTGCAGCTGAAAATATAAACTGGATGCCCTAGTATGCATTCAGGTATGGACAAGTGGCATTAACCTCAAAGCTTGTGGCTATAAAAAAACAGCTACCGACAAGAATTGCGCAAAAATAGTAACTACTTCTGAGAGGTAGAATTGCAAATGCTTGCTTCAGTGCGTACATGGGGTAATCTAAACAAGGATTGCACAAATTTCCAGTTCCTTTAAAAAAGGATTGCACAAATGAACCGCAAACACTCGGGGGAAACTAACCCAAAAGAAGAAATCAACTCTATGGAAGTACTTACTGATTCATTCACCTTGGTAGAACCTGACTTGGTAGATTTCTTCCCCAAAAGCACCGATTTGATCCACTTCCCTGGTGACTTGCCCATAGTAGTAGCCTAAAGCACCCAACACTGGAAATTCTAGAACCTGTAAACAGAGGAGCTCATCAGTACACAAATCTATTCCAGTATACCACAACCGACTCAATTTTTGTAAAAGAAAAACAGAAGGAACATCCTGGAACAACCGTAATCTCGCTAAAACGAACCAGTAGTCTAACAACCTTACAGCATTAGCTTCCGGAGTGGTAAAAAAACAAAGCTGAAAAGATCGTTAGAGGAGAAGCAAGATGTCCAAATGTAACTGAGAGTAGCCGAAATGCAGTGGCCGACAACGGCACTCGGACACTAGCTCAGCGCCTCGGACGAGCAGAAGAGCAGGAAAGAACCAATAGGGACGCACTCGCACGCGGATCTGGCCAATCAAACACAGCTCCAAGCAAAGCCACGAACCAAGCGCTAACGCCACAATCTAGCCCGTAATCAGCGCCCAGACATAAGCAACGAGAATGTAGCTCGGAAACCTGAAACAGCGGCGCGGCGCAGGCGCGCGTCGGTCGGCCTGGTTGAGAGGAGGAAGCACGCCAACTGCTCGGCGAAACGCCTCTTGCCTTCTCCCTGTCCCTATCCAGCGATCTACCTACCCTTCACGCCCCCAACCTCCAATCCATTGGAGAGAAGGAGCCGGAGGTATTCTGTTGGTTGGAGTAGCTGGCGGGGGGAGAGTGTGGAGCGCTGTGGAGGTGGAATGATCCGAGCTCACTAGCTCAGGCTAGCTCGACAAAAAGGCCGGGGAGAGAGAGAAAGGGAGCGCGCGCGCGCCAACGCACGGGTCCCGCGCCGCGACGCAGTCTTATCCACTGTGGCCCACACATTGTAGGACACCGAGCAGAAGGCCCAGGAAATCCTGGAACCGCATGTCAGTGATAAGGGTAGTTACGAGCAGCGTGAGATACGTTTCGGAACGCTGCGGGGCGTTGCCTTTGGCAGGCGAGCTAGCCCTGTCCCCACCCGGCGGTACATTGGCGAACCGACGGTGGGCCCGAGGAGGACCCACGGCCCGCGGGGCCGCGTGTCAGCGACGCCCATGCGTCGTCGGGTCTGGTGCGAAAAGCGTTGGGAGCCGGTGTCGGGTGGTGGTCCCCGCCGCGGGTGCTCAGGTTAGCATCTTAATCCGCGCTTTGGATTAGGATTTACCACTCCGAGAAGCTAATTTGACCGCTACTTCTGCTTCGTGGAGTGCCTAGTGCGTCGTGACAAAAATTCCCGTCTCTGTGGAGCGTGGAGTGTGGCTGACTGCTGTTCGCGGTAACGGCGAGGCTCAGAAGATTCTCCTCCTGTTTTTCCAGTCAAGTTCTGTCCCGAGCTTCGTCTTCTAGCTAGCAAACAGTAGCAGTACATCCCGCGTGATTGCAAGCAAAGGGCAAGTGAAAAAAAAATGGAGGCAGCCATGGCGAAGCTGGCAGTGGTACGGGTAGTCCTGGTACACCAAGGAAGCTTTAGCGGTTTAGCCACCTCAACACATTCCAAGAAAACAGACAGAGTCCCCGCGCGAAGCGCGGGTTGATACTATGTTTATAGGTGTACAATGTTTATAGGTGTACAAGGATGCGGAGCCTGCGAGGCGCCTGCGGCGCGGCCGGGAGGGTAGGGAGAGCACGCGGAGCTGCCAAGGCGGAGGCGCGCGAGGGGCCGGAGAGTAAGACGACGAAGAGGAGATTCAGCTGGGAGCCTGGGATGACGGGATTTCTGTCGCTGCTTTGACTGAGCGGTGGTTTTGCTTGTGGATAGGATCGCCGAGGTAGGTGCTGGATGCGGTGGTAGTCTCTGGAAGCGGGCGTGGCATGCATCGGCTGGGAGCATGTGAGATCCGACGGCCAGAAACGGATTACTGTAGGTGAACACCGAAATGTGAGAGGAAATCGGTACGTGCAGTGTGGATCAACGGTGGATCTCACCACGTTTAAAGGATCTATATAGATATAGATATTAAAAAAAGTGTATTGTGGTTAAGACTGTGTTTAGATCACGGGTTGGTGTGGGTTGCTGCGGGTTCGACCCACACCAACTCATGTTTGGTTGAAAATGGAAGGAGGATGGGTTCAACCCGACGAGAAATATACCTGTGAGATACGGGTCGAACGAATTCCTTTGCAAACGACGGACCACGCCGACCCACTTCTTTCTCCCGTGACACCGAACGCTATCCTCACCTCTCGCGCTCACTCGTCCGACGCCGTCGAAAGCCGCGCCTCGCCGGTTGCCGCTCGACCTCCCAGATCCGACGGCGGCCGAGCCTCCCAGGTCCAGCACCGCCGGGCCCCCTCCCTGCTCGCCGCTCGTCCTCCCTGAGTCCGGCGCCGTCCTCCTTCCTCCTGGCAAGTTGACGGCACAGTGCTCCCTGGATCCGACGCCATCCCTCCCGGACCCGCGACGACCGGTGCTTCCTCTCCTCCAGCCGGTCCCCCTCCCCTCCTATTGTGTCCTGCACAGGAGGCCTTCATAGCCAAGGTAAGAAACCCTAGCTGAACTCATCTCAGTATGTCTTGGTACAAAAATTGTAGCTTATGTTTCATCTTGTGTTCGTGAACGAAGATATTTCATCTTGTGTGGTCTAGTTTAAGAACCAATGTCATTGCTCCATTATTACTAGTTTAAGAATTATTCTTGTATCGTAGATGGATAAGAGGATGAAGAAGATTATAACTTTTGCTGCTGGTGCACACATGTTATTGTCCATGATGGCCTTGATTATTCAGACTAGAAAACAAAAGCGTGGTGCTAGAAGGATTGGTATTCCCTATGGGCCTATGGAGGAAAGGGGTAGGATAGACTAGAATATCTAAACAACAAAATTTGGAAGGATGATACAACTTGTCTGAACATGTTAAGATTTAACAGAGACAAGTACTTTCGGTTTTGCAAACTTTTTAGAGATCGTGGTTTACTGAAAGATACTATCCACCTATGTGTTGAGGAACAAGTGGGTATGTTTCTAAACACTGTGGGACATAACCTTAGGAATAGGTTAGTTGGAACTAATTTTGATAGATCGGGAGAAATAGTAAGCCACTACTTCAACAAAGTATTGCGTGCTATTGGTGAGCTAAGGGGGGAACTAATCAAGCCCCCGTCTATGGGATCCTTACTTCAAGGTGTGAGGCTTATACTTGTTCTGTTATTTAGAGATTTCTATTCATATGGTCCCTAATATTTACTTATTGAAAAATAGGATTGTGTTGGAGTAATTGATGGTACATGTGAGAGCAACTGTACCGGCGGATATTGAGCATGCCTTTCGTAGTGGTAGAAAAAAAATTTGCCACACAAAATGTAATGGCAGCCGTAGGTTTTGATCTACGGTTCCTCTATGTCTTGGCTGGTTGGGAGGGGATAGCACATGATGCTCTAGTGTTACAAGATGCTTTAGAACGTGAGAATGGCCTTCGTGTTCTATATGATAATAGATTAGCTGTCTCTCAACTTGTCCATACAAATTTTGTGTATAGACATGTGACCAATTTATCCATCAAATGATAGGAAAATTCTACCTAGTTGATGTTGGATATGGAGCCAAACCTGGATTTTTGCCACGTTTTCGTAGTGTCCAGTACCATTTGAAAGAGTGGGGAACTAATCCGGTGCAAAATGAGAAGGAATTATTCAACCTTCGACACTGTTCTCTTCGTGTGACAGTAGAGCGTGCTTTTGGGTTCCTAAAGCGAAGATTCAAAATTCTTGATGATGCTATCCCATTCTTCCCTTTTCAACACAAGTAGATATTGTTTGTGCTTGCTGCATCATTCACAATTGGGTCATATTAGATGGGATTGATGAGATTTTTGAAGAGGAACTTACTTTGCCTAGCATTAACCATGCTACAACATGCATTGGCCAAGCAAATGAGCATGCTGCTACGGTTAATTTCAGGCAACAGCTAGCTGATCAAATATGGGCAGACCGGCAAAATAATAATGTTAATCAGTTTGAGTGGTTGAGTTTGTAAGGACACATTTGTGGCTGAGTTTTATTTGTAAGGACATATTTGTGGCTGAGTTTAATTTGTAAGGACATATTTTATTTGTAAGGACATATTTATGGCTGAGTTCCATTTCTATGGACATATTTGTGGCTGATTTTTATTTTTATGGACATATTTATGGCTGATTTTTATTTTTATGGATATATTTGTAGCACGAATTTATGTTTGTATGGCAGAAAATGGGAGATACAAATGAGAGAGTTGGTGGAACTAGTGGCCATGCTACATGGACATCAGCAATGTCTAGTTTCATGCTTAGTCACTTGGGCGATGTAGTGGCTACTGGTTTGAAGACATCAAAAGGATTCAAGAAATATTTTTACAATGGTTGTGCTAGGGCTCTAAATGAGAAGTTCAAAACTATGTTCAATGGTGACCAGGTCAAGAATCATTTGAAGACATGGCAAAAAAAGTGGACAAAGATAATTAAACCTAAAAGGTTGAGTGCTGCACTGTTTGATGAAGATAACTGCATGATCACACTTGATGATAAACACTATAATGGCCATGTCAAGGTAAAGTAACTACTAAATTCTTATATTTTTTACTACAAGCTGCTGCTGAATTCTTATAATTAGACTCTAAATATAAGTTCCTGTTGAATTCTTGTATTTTGACTACAAATTGCTGCTGAATTCTCATATTTTGACTACAAGTTCCTGCTGAATTCTAGGATCATAAGTCTGATGCTGACTTCTTAAATAAGCCCATCTTGTACTATAAAAAGATGGATGTAATATTTAGAAATAGCATGGCTACAGGAAACTTTGCAAAGGATTCAAATGCATCTTTGGATAGAACAGATGATGAGGCCGATAGCCAAGATGAGGAGGAAGAGGTAGACCATCAAGGGGCGACATCATCAGCTAGTAGACCATTAGCTGCTGCTAGACCAAAGAAGAAGGCCAAGATTATTGACATTGAGGAAGAGGGGCTGATTTCTGTGTTCAAAAGTGTAGGTGACAATATTGCTGAAGCTATAAGAACCGCTGCCAAATCAGAAAATGAGGTGCCATACAATCTATTTCAGATCCTAAATACCTTTTCTGATTTCAATTCTATGCACATATTTGCATATCATCTTCATTTGTGTTCCAATCCTGTTCTCGCTAGATCTTTCTATAACCTGCCATGAGAACCAGCTTCATTGGTTTACAATTTTCTTCAGTGATAGGTTTCATGGAGTGTAGGGTGATGAAGGACAAGTGATATGTTTCTTTTGGTACTTGTGTTATGCCTTGAACTTATATCATGTGTGGCTGGAACTTATGTAATGCCTTGAACTTATATTATGAAAAACTTAAAGTTATGTAATGCCTAATTAAGGTTTAAACTGGATGTGTAAGACTATCTTATTATTATTATGACTTTGGTTTACTGAAAAGAATTAGTGCATGTAATTTTGGACATGTCATTTCATATTATTTTCCTATCATGGATATGCAATGTGTGGTAGTCTCACCAAAGAGGTGATCATATTCTCTGCCAACCCTCATCCCTCAAACCAAACAAGAAATAGAACCACTCCAATCCAATATTCTTACAACCAAACACAAAACTAGATTAGACTTATCCCTGTAACCAAACAGGAGATATATTGATTTCAACTAAAAAATGAGATGGATCCAACCTATTTCATTTGGTTCCCAAACCAAACACAGCCTAACTACACACCGCTGGCTCCATATTGCTATCCGGCGAGACAGTGAGTGCGGACGGTCTGTGGCGCGTGCACCTCGTCACCCACGGACGACGCCCTAACGGTAACGCCAAAGCATCAGCTAGGTCGCCAGGATATAATGAGCGCGTGTAACGTCCAGTCACCATCACTCCCAGCACAAACGAAAAAAAAAATCGTCAAAAAGCAGGTATAGCTAGCGGCGGCAATGGAAGAGCGAAGCATGGGATCGAATCCAGACAGCCGGTGTCCGGTTCCGGTGCAAGCACACCAAGGAACGAGGCGATCGAACTTAACCAACCCAAACCAGCGCTTAGTGCTTCACACTTGACAGGCTAACGTGCCCGATAATTGCGCCGTCCGTGTGCCCAAGGGCCAACCGGCCAGGCGCCTAGGCCATGCCAGCCAACCACCGACCCAACAGGGACGGGACTAGCTAGGGCTCGCTGGCGCTGGCAATCTGGCCGGTACGTGTTATGGTACACTAGTGGTACCGGCTCACCGGCCGGCCTTTAACAGCTACCGAACAACATTGCAGTGAGCTAATACCAGAGTCCATAGTCGATTTGTACCTGGGAGTGCTACGAGCCTATGAGGCAGACACGACACGAGGCCACGGTTACTCGTGCGGTGCTGTGATGATGAAGAGGGGTCACGGCGGCACCGTGCCTGTACCGCGCCTATTGATTCTCCCCGTCCCGTGCTTTGTCCTACGGAGGTATCATCAATTTGTCCTACGGCAATATCAAGTGAAGGACCGTATGATTACCTTCCTACGGCCTTTTGTTCCTTTTTTTCAACGGCGATTTATCTCTCTCATCAGTACTTTGACCTGAATACAGTTCTGTGGGGGTACCCAGAAAGCCAGAGCCAGCCAGATAGCTGGACCAGCACAGCTAGCTGTTCTTCGAGCAGCCAGTTGGTCCTCAAAATCAAAAAGAAAAAAAAGGGTGACTCTTGTAAAAAAAAAAAAAAGAAGTGACGAATCCACCCATTCATCACAGCGATATTTCAAAGGCAGGTTTTAAAATTTTGATCCCAATTCCGAACAAAGAGATTTGTCCATGAATTGGTAGCAAGCAGGATCAAACACGTAACACGCAAGCTCAGTAGCAAATGGTTCGTAATGTTGCACGGGTAATCCGTAACTTCGGCTGCAGGACGACGCAGGCGATACTAATCACTCGGTGGTTCAGATCTCTCACTGAATTATACTTCCTTCGTTCTAAATTATAGTTTACTTTAACTTTTTTGGTGCATATAATTTATTATGTATCTAGACATATTATTTATCTAGATACATAGCAAAATATATATACACCAAAAAAGTCAAAATAAACTATAATTTAGAACGGAGAGAGTAGGTACAGCACAACTGTTAGTCATCAAGATCTACTACTGTTGTGATGACCCATAGTACTGTCTATGGCTCTTCGCTGTGCGCTGCTGTTGTGCTGTGCCACATGGTCAAGTGACTCTAGTAGATGCAGAACAGAAACAAGAAATTTCCTCAGCTCAAAGTGCTCACATACATCGTGAGCTTGTGACATTATGTGGAAGCAAAAAGTCGCGACCACAAGAAAAATTCTCAGCACCCAAACCGGGTCGGGGTCCACCAGACTCCCTGCGATTCCGCCACAAGAGAGCCGCCATTTTTCGAGATTCAGAAGATGGGGCAGACTACGGAGAGGGATATTTCTAAAACCCGCCACCACCAAATCCACCCTGGATCGCGTGGCGACGCCGAGCGCCCGTATACTGTTTCTGGCAATATGCTCCGGCGACCGTGAACAACAGAACAAAGCACATGAAAAAATATGGCGGGTACTAAGTACTAACATCATGTGACGCAAGGAAATGCAGCTGAGCCATCGCCGTCGCCGTCGCCGTCGCGATCCCTAAGGTACCGGAGGCCGGCCACGCGGTGGAGCGCCGAGCATCGGACGGCGAATATATGCCGACAGCCCGCCGGAGCTGTCGGCGCTTGCTTGCTTTAAAGGCGCGATTCAAAGCACGCCAACGCGCAGGCACGGCTTTGTGCTTGCCAGCGACCCAGCGTGCCGCATGCCGTGTCAATGCATCCAGTTGTGTAGCTCTGTTGGCACGGAACTGAACTAAACTGATGTCCACCAAAATGCATGTCCTACGGTCTATGAACGGAACGGACTGAATATGCCCACAACGTGACACCTATAATAAAAAAACTGAAGTTCAGCAGATAATGTATCACTGGAGTACCGGGGGGCACTATACACAAATCAAATGAGATGATCTATATTAAACTGATTACCTGGTAGGCACCGCCAAGTTAAGAGAAACTATGAGCCCCCCCTTACATTGGATTATACATTATGACATGCAAAAGAGGGTTAATGATGAAAAGTGGAACCCGGACTGAAAGAGATAAAGGCATTCCTTTCCTCCTTTAACAAAACAGAAATCAGTCACTAAAAGTGTGTGATTCTGCACTTATATATAGCAATCATTCAGTGCCATAACGCAATGATCCCTTGACTCTTTTGTATTATATAAGCTGGAATATGAAGGTGTAGAACTGAGCAAGTTGCAACAAAATTCCGTTACAGGCTTCCAATAAGAACCATGCAGCAATTCGGCTAATTAATTTAGAAGTTATTTTAGTTTTAGAGTTTTACAATAAAAGGCTCTCCATTTTTTTAAAAAGCCTCATCAAGGGGATGATAAAAGAAGTTTTCTAATATTAAAATGTTATCAATATCTTCAGGTTTGCAGTTTCATGATATGGAAAAACTGAGTGGAGAGATATACTACTTTGTTAATTGAATCTCAGGTGGTTGGACTCATACTGGACATATGACATATAGGTGTCACTGAGACTACAGACTAGTATAAGAAATATGATCTGAAATTTGAAGATATGGTCTAGTTAGAAAAACCAGACATGGAAGAGATTCGATGATAAAATTATAATTTCAGAAAGTTAATGATTCCTATTTTGCATTCAGCTTTTGTTCTTATAACAAAATCTACTATGAAGTGCCCCATACACACAATTTCTTCCCCTCACATTTTCTTCACCTCAGATACCAAGGACTGCACATCCTTGTCTTAACAAGGTGTTGCCAGCAGCAAATTTTGTCTGCCAAACTATTCACTACCAAAACACAAAGCATTTGCCATTTCAATGAGACTATATGAAATCAGGGTGCACCTCATCTTCCACCACTACATCAGTAGTGGCCTCAGTAGTGGCAGATTCATCATGTCCAGTACAGTGCATCCCAGAGGTATCATACCCTTTCCTCTCACCAAAAAGGCTCAATTTCGATATTTGCACTGCACAGAACAAGAGTATGATTCTTTCAAGTCTTGGTTTTTTTTATCAATGAAATAATAAGTGTTCTAATTCGGAATTACCAAGTGTCTGATGTGTCATTAGGGTTTGCATGTTACCTTCAGCAGTAGTAGTTGCACAATGTGTTGGTAGCTTTGTTCTCTTCCCTACTACATCTGATTGGGCTTTGAGAGGCCTAACTTTAGGTCTTTTCTGAGGCAGTTCAGTTATCACCTCAATTCTTTCACCTGATTCTATATTTTCATGGGGAAACAATTAGAGTGCATCACAATTTAGGCATCACATGTTCAAAACTTGATAATAAATGAATTACAGAGGCAATTAGCTTATAACACTCGTATATGCAGCAGCATCTAAATATGTAAAACACAAATTAGAAGTAAAATTTTTCATAATGGCAGATGTGAGTAATTTTCATCGAACAATTAGATGTGGGAGTGAGGTTACTGTCTCAGGTTTCCTAGACAATGATGAGTTGATGACCTAGCCACACAAATTTGGACACTTGATTTAATGACGTCAAAAGGATTGAAGGTAAGACAGAAAGTCCCTACATCTCATAATTGAAAACATTTAGAAGTGCCATCTTCATGATAATGATAACAATAGTTTATATGGCTTGCTGCAATAATTCAATACATAGTGCAAAGCCTTACTCACTAACGGAAAAGAAACAAGTATGTTGTTTCAGCTTAGTGAGACCTCACTTAGTGAGCTCAACGTCGCAACCAAAGTCTAGGGTTATGGATTTCCATCTGCGTTTTTGTGAATTGTTTGGTAGAAAGAATCGATTTTGTTTGGTGGATTCTCAATGTGGTGTGATTTGTTAGGGTTTTCCATCGATTGGTGTAGTCTGATGCCTTCTGTACTAATGCAGGTCCTGCAGATAGTGATTCATTCACGATTGAGTTACATCATGGGGTTTCTTTGTTGGGTTTGGTAATCTGCGATCTTATGTTGATGAGAAAGTTCACTGGTTTGACTGGATTGAGTCGGATAAATGGTCTGCAGTCTGGTTTAAGGATTTCTTACAGGAGCTTGGTTATGAGAGTGTGGAAAACATCAAGTACTATTGGTTGCTACCAAGGCTAGATTTTCCAGAAGGGCTCAGGTTGGTTGCATCAGATAGTGATGATATTGCATTATTGCAATGATCAGTGTAGTGCACAAGGTAAAAAATTTGGTGGTCTATGCTGATGAAACAGATAGTATGAACAATGTGGACTGGGATGACATAGTTGCAATCCTGTTAATGAGCTACCAAAGGTACTGAGTCCACATAAAGTTGTGTATGTTGACAAGAACCCAATAGAGAAGTTACCTGTGTTCTATACTGATCTGAAGAAAGGCAGAGTAGACCAAACTGGATCAAGCAAAGTATCTGATGGTGAAGGTGGGTATGAACAGCAAGATTTTATTGATACTGACTATGAAAACAGTGATGGGGATGAAGATCTGTTAGAGGATGCTGTTGAAATGACTGTGCCACAGGTTAAAGGGAAGAAGAAGAAGGCTAAGGGCAGCCAGCTGAAGGCTATTGAGATCAGAGTACCTACTGAAATAGATGATGATGTAGACACAGAGGATGATGGCCTAGATCTTCCTGGGTCTGATGGTGAAGGAGAAGAGAGATTGAGATTCAAGTCTTGGAGTGAAGAGGACATGAAGAACCCAGCTTTCTTTGTTGGGCTTGTCTTCCCTTCAGTTGAGTGTATCAGAGAAGCAATTACAGAGTACTCAGTTAGGAACAGAGTGGAAATCAAGCTTCCTAGGAATGATCAGACAAGAGTAAGGGCTCACTGTGCAGATGATAGCAGAGTGAAATCTTTTGTGGTGAAGGCATATTATGGAAGGCATAACTGTCAGAAAGAGTGGGGTGTGAGGAAATGCACCTCTAGATGGCTGGCAGACAAGTACATAGATTCTTTCAGAGCCAATGAGAAGATGAGTATTACCAGTTTTGGTAGAGTCATTCAAAAGGATTGGAATTTGACACCTTCAAGGAGCAAGGTAGCTAGAGCAAGAAGACTGATCATAAAAGTCATCCATGGTGATGAGATCAACCAGTATGATTATCTTTGGGATTATGCACAAGAGATCAGGAGGAGCAACCCTGGGAGCTCACTGTACCTAAACTTAGCAGAAAATATGTTCAGTATTTGCTAAGGCATGTGACTGCAGAAGGTGGCAACTAACTGGAGTCCCTTTCTGCCATGCAATTGCATGTTTGAGGCATGAAAGGATCCAACCAGAGACTGTGCTCCCAGACTGCTACTCTGTTGAAACATTTAGCAGAGCTTATGGATTCAGTATATGGCCTTGTAGGGACAAAAGAGAAATGGGAACATGTGAATAGCTGTATCACCTCCAGTGTATGTAAAGAAGGTTGGTATGCAACCTAAGTCTAGAAAGAAGCAACCACATGAGGTACAAGGGAAGGATGGACCCAAATTCTATAAGCATGGAGTAACAATTCATTGTAGTCACTGCTCAGAGGCTAACCACAACAGTGGAGGTTGCAAACTTAAAAAGATGGGATTCACTTCTGTAGAGGCAAAAAAGTTGGTTGAAAATACACAAACACAGCTCCAAAGAGAGGCTGAGAAGGCTGCTGAACAAGCTGCTTCACTGAATCCAAATGTTGAGCAAGTGCAGGAACAGATGGAAGGAGAGCAGCTGCAGCAGCCAGTAAACCAGGTGAAGTGCAAAACCTATGTGTTATCTTGTAACAAGTTGATCAGTACACACCACTTTAACAGTCCATGTGTTTTCTTGTACAGGTCTTCACCCAAGATGAAATAGAGGTGCCAAACACAGAAAACAGCGCAATAACCTTGTTGGATCAGATGTTGTCGCAGGTAATTGTACCACATTACTTGTTCAAGAGGTCCAGGGTTCAAGCCCCAGCCTCTGCACATTTGTGCAGGGATGGCTGCTGGCTATTTTCCCTTCCCCAGACCCCGCAGTGCGGGAGCCCGGCACTGGGTACGCCCTTTATTACTTGTTCAATATTTGGTATGACTTATTCTCAGTGCCAATTTGTTATGTGGTCGACTGTAGGTACAATGCAGTCACAAGCCATTGGACCTTTACCTGACAGTCAGTTCATACTGAATAACCAACCAGTAGAGAGGCACAAATGTACCAAGGCTGGGAGGAAGGCAGCAGCAGGTACGAAGACAAAGCCACCTACTAGAAAAACTGATGTGGAAGGAGCTAAGAAGAAACCCAGGGCAACAAGGAAATCTGGGAAGTTGGAACTAGAAGGAGATCAGGAAGGCAATAGCAATTCAAATGTTCACTCACTGTAGTGTCTTGTGGAATGCACGTTTGTAAGCATCAAACTGTTATGATGCACAAATACTTATGTCAGGTGTTACCGCGTTAGTATGCATCAAAATGTTAAGATGCACCTATGATTATATCAGCAGTTAGTAAGCACCGATACTGTTAAGATGATGTCATTATATGCTTTCTTATCATGGCTGTTCTTGTAAATATGATTCTGTAGTTTTATGCTCGCTTGTGTTTGAATGGATTTCTGGTTCAGAAAACTTGCATTGCCTTGTTCAGTAGACTCGAAAGGATTTCTGGTTCAGTATGAGATAGAATGGATTTCTCTTCTGCAGTGTTGTATGCTTTCTATTTTGAAAACGAAACGCATAAGAGATCAAGTGCTGAGAATAGGTGGCCATGCCATCGGGTACACAGCGGATGCAGGCCGAGAAGGTGAACACTGCAGCGGCGAGGATGAATCGTGGAAGAGGCGGGGAGAACGGGCTGTCCTATGACTTAAACACAGCGCAGGGGGACTTTAGGAACCGGCTTGACCACAGATGTGCAAGTTAAGGGACCGCCAGCGTACTTTACTCTAGAATCAACAGAACACACAGAATATGAAATGTGAACTGCGGCAATACATCGAATACATGTCGAGCATACCTCCGTCTGAAGCACCGGCGCCCAGGCCACCACAACCACTAGCCGGCTCGTCCAGGTACTCGGACCACCACTCCGCCTTCCTCTTCTCGATAGGGAGCACATCTCCCTGCTCCTCAACCGCCCCCGGGTCCCATTCCACGTCGGGCTCGGCCAACGGCGCGAACTCCCGGCGGCCGCGGGCAAGGTTGGCGTCCTGGACGAAGCGGCGGACATCGGCGGCGCGGTGGCCCCGGGCGTGGACACGGAGCACGGACTGGCGCTGGTTGCACACCACGCACACCCACTTGCTGTTGCTCTTCTTCTCCTGCTTCACCTGAGACCAAAGCGAATCCGAACCGGATCAGTTGGAATGAGGAGGGTTTGCGCAGAGGATCGGCTGCGGCAGCAGTGGAAGTTGCGCACCTGCATGGTGGAGCAGTTCACGCACTGGAGGGCGAGGAAGAGTTTCGTCTCCATGGCGATGGACGACGGTTGTCGAGTGGAGACGAGGTGGCGAACCGGGAGAGTGTAACGGCTGCGACGGAGGACTGAGGAAGACGTAATACGAAAAAGGCGTCTCCGTTAGCGCAAGGCGTAGTTATTATATTGTGTTTTTATATTAGTATGACGTGTAGGCCCAAGGCCGTAATATAAACTGGCACATAAGTGTCTGGATCTGGGAGGGGGAACTCTCATCTCGTATTTTGATAATAGAACAGAGGCCAAGGCAGAGGGGTTAACCTCGCCGACGCCATCGTCGTGCTCGATCCATCGTGCTTCTCACGTCGCCGGCAATCGTCGGCGGCCATGGGTTGTTACAGTGGTATCAGAGACGTCGATCCTTACCTACCCACTCCACTCTTACGTGGCGGATTTGATCCGGTTCGCCACACCTTTCACGCCGCTAGTCGTCGTAGCGGAGCTACCAGATCCCGGGGCGCGGCGACTCGGCGACGCGATCTACCTCAACTAGCACCGTCAACTGCGGCGTCATCAACTCTCCTGGGGTTCTGCATTGACTAGATCGGGTCGGCTGCGGGCCCAAATTCGTGAGCTCTTCTCTCAATTGCTCGTGTTCCTCTTCGATTTGCTAGCTTTGAGTATAGCCCGGGGTTGCAGAGCGTTTGTTTCTGTGTAACATTCCGTGGTCGAGCCTCAGCTTCAGGCGGCGGTGATTGGGACGAGCAGTACTGTGGGGAGATTTCTACTGAACCGGTTGCTCTTCCTATTCAGTCAGTTTTCTCTATTAATTGGTAACCACGGCACCGAAGAGGAAGCTGGCTGCTCCTAAACCATCGGTTCAGACTCAAATCCTGCTGAACCAGATGGCCAGTAGTGCTGAGTCGACTGGGCAACTATGGGGAGAAATGCAGGATAACTTCAACCTGATGTTCCAGCGTATGAATGATTTGGGTAAAATTCAGCAAGAGGTCAAAACACAGATTGCAGAGACTAATGCTCGGGTGAATGAATGTATTGCTGATCAGAAAGTGATTGCTAGACAGGTTCGTGCTAATGGGGATGCTGTGGCTAGAATTACTCTGAGGCAGATGAAGCAGGATGGGGATTCTGCCAGTTCTGCAACTGCTGATGAGGGGTTTGATAATATATTTGCTAGGGAGATTGCTCGACCAAGCAATCACACAAGGAGGCAGCATAGGACTAACCACCATCACAACAGGGAATCAATACCTTATCATGCTATTCCCAAGATGCAGTTTCCCTTCTTTGATGGCAAGCAACCAAAAATTTGGTTAGACAAGTGTACCAACTACTTCAGAATCTACAACATGGACCCAGATCTTTGGGTGGAAGCTGCAACACTGCATCTGGATGATAATGCAGCAAAGTGGTGGCAGGTGTATAAACTGGCTCAACCTAATGTGACTTGGAGACAGTTTGCTGCTGACTTACAAGCTAAGTTTGGTAGTGATGACCATAGATCAGCCATGAGTGAGTTATTGGAGCTCAAACAGTCCAATATAATGGAAGAATACACTGAGCAGTTTCAATCCCTTCAATATGATGTTACCATGCATGGGGGCCATGATGACTCGATCTTCTTTGCAACTCAGTATGTTGAAGGTTTGAAAGATGACATTAGGGCAGTGGTGGAGCCCCAGGTGCCCACTACAGTGGAAAGAGCAGTGGTGATTGCAAAGATTCAACAGAAATTGTTGGATAAGAACAAATCCAAGTTCCCCAGGGCCAATCCAAGAGTGAAACATAACCAGGTGAACAAGATTGACACCAAAACTCCTCCTCAACCTAGTAGTCTTTGGTGAGATAGACAACTCAGAGACTACAAGAGGGCAAATGGGTTATGTTATAGATGTGGGGAGAAATATGAACCAGGTCACAATGAAGTGTGTTCCAAGAAGGTGAAACCACAAGTTAATGCACTGGTTGTGAATGACTTGGACAGGGAACTTAAAGATGATGTGTTGAATCAGTTGGCTATTGAGGATGTTGTACAAGATCAGTTTTGCCAACTGTCTTTAAATGCTTTGTCCAGTTCTGATCATGCTGATTGTCTCAAGTTGAAAGCTCAGGTTCAAGACAAAGTAATGTTAATCCTAGTGGACAGTGGCAGCAGTCACAATTTCCTTAGTGCTCAGTTTGTCCAAACTGCCGGGTTATCTACTCAAGCCATACATCCTTGGGAGGTCAAGTTGGCCAGTGGTCAGGGCATACATACTGATGCAGCTATCCCTGGATTCAGGTGGTATTGCCAAGGACATACCCTTACTGCCAACATGCTTGTGTTGGAAATGCAACCATACGATGCAATCCTTAGAGTGGACTGGCTCAAACAGCATAACCCAACTACTTTTGATTGGGATGACAGAACTCTATCTGTGGTCCAACAAGGGAGGATGGTCAAACTTCAAGGCATTACACTTGTAATTCCTGAACTGAATGCTATTTCTGCAACAAAAGTGTGTCAGGCTATCAAAGGCAATGATGTTTGGGCTTGTGTTCTTATGAACTTTACACCAACTGCTCAGGATGCTGGTAGTTCCCAAGTTGAGACTATACCACCTGAGATCTCTCATGTCCTGGACAAGTATCAAGAGGTATTTTCTGACCCCAAACAGTTACCACCACAGAGAAGTTATGATCATGCTATCTCTTTGTTACCTGGATCAGTACCTATCAATTCTAGACCCTATCATTATTCTCCCCAACATAAGTCAGAAATTGAGAAACAAGTCCAGGAATTACTACAGGCAGGATTGATTGTCCACAGCCATAGTCCATTTGCATCTCCTGTGCTACTAGTTAAAAAGAAGGATGGTAGTTGGAGGTTCTGTGTAGATTATAGAAAACTCAACAGCCTAACTATCAAAAGCAGGTTTCCAATGCCTGTTATAGAGGAAATATTATATGAATTACATGGAGCCAAATATTTCTCCAAATTAGATATGAGATCTGGTTATCATTAGATAAGGATGCTGCCAGAAGATGAGTTCAAAACTGCTTTTAAAACTCATCAGGGCCATTATCATTTCAAGGTTATGCCATTTGGTCTTACAAATGCTCCTGCTACATTTCAATGTGTGATGAATTAGCTTTTGCATCCTTTTCTTAGACAGTTTGTACTAGTATTTCTAGATGACATTCTGATCTATAGCAAAAGCTTCATTGAGCATATTGATCATTTGGAACAAGTGTTGGCTGTGTTGAGAGCTAATCAGTTATATTTGAAACCTTCCAAGTGTTCTTTTGCTCAAGATAGTTTGGAGTATTTGGGTCATATTATATCTTCTCAGGGTGTTGCAACTGATACTGAAAAGATTGCTTCCATGATACATTGGCCCAAACCTACAAGTCTCACTGAAGTCAGAGCTTTCCTAGGCCTGACTGGCTATTATAGAAGGTTTGCGAAAAATTATGGTCGCATGGCTAAACCATTGACAATGTTACTAAGGCAGAAACAATTTACATGGCCCCCAGCTGCTTAGGAAGCTTTTGAGGAGATGAAAAGGGCTATGACACATACTCCAGTATTGGCTCTACCCAACTTCCAGCAATCTTTTACTATGGAGACTGATGCATGCCAGACAGGCATTGGAGCTGTGTTGATGCAAGAGGGCAAGCCCATAGCATTTTTGAGCAAGGCTTTGGGAGACAAACAACAACAACTGTAAATCTATGAGAAAGAGTTTCTGGCCCTGATTATGGCAGTAGATAAGTGGAGACCATATTTGCAGAGACAAGAGTTATTATTGTGACTGATCACAAGTCTTTGGCATACCTAAATGATCAGAACCTCCACTCTGATTTACAAAGGAAAGCAATGACGAGGTTAATGGGACCGCATTTCAAGATAGTCTATAGACAAGGCAAACAAAATGCTGCTGCTGATGCCTTGTCTAGAGTAGCTCATTTGATGGCTATCTAGACTGTCTCTCAAGTCCAACCTGCTTGGGTCTAAGAGGTACTGAATTCCTATACTACTCATTCCCAGGCCTAGCATCTTCTGACCAAATTAGCTTTACACAGCCCTGATTCTGTTGGGTATTCTATGGAAAAAGGACTAATCTATTACAAGGGTAATGTTTGGATTGGACAAAATACTGCTCTTTAGACCAAACCGATAGCTTCCTTCCATTCTAGCCCTTTAGGTGGTCACTCTGGGATCACCAGTACTTATTATAAACTGAAGAAGCATTTTGCTTGGAGAGGAATGAAATAGGATGTTGAAAGCTTCATCAAGCAATGTGCCATTTGTCAGCAAGCCAAACATTCTTTACATCATCCAAATGGGTTGTTGCAACCTCTACCTATTCCAAAAGGCATTTGGAAGGATCTGTCTATGGATTTTATAGAGGGCTTGCCTAGTTCGGATGGCTACATTGTCATTCTGGTGGTGGTGGATAGATTAAAAAATACAGTCATTTCATTGCTTTGAAGCACCCATACACTGCAACAAAGGTGGCCAAAGTTTTCATGGATGAAGTGGTGAAGTTACATGGTATCCCTACTTCCATAGTGACTGATAGAGATCCTATTTTCATCAGCACTTTTTGGCAGAAATTCTTCCAGCTTTACAGGGTTGATCTTCACCTTACCACTGCTTACCACCCCCAGTCTGATGGGCAGACTGAGAGGGTCAATCAATGCTTAGAAATGTTCTTAAGGTGCTCAGTACAGGAAGAACCTAAGACATGAAAAGCTTGGTTGTCTTTGGCTGAACTGTGTTATAACACTAACTATCATACATCATTGGGCTGTTCACCATTTGAAGCTCTGTATGGTTATGCTCCTAATCTGGGAGCTGTTCCTATCTTGGCTGAACAGCTGGTGTCTCCAGATGCTGCAGTGGTAGCTAACAGAACTAGTCACCTGGAATCTCTCAAAGAACATCTAGCCAGGGCCCAGAACAAGATGAAGATGAATGCTGACAAGAGAAGAACTGATGTTACTTTTCAGATGCGGGATAAGGCATTGCTGAAACTCCAACCATATACCCA
This sequence comes from Bothriochloa decipiens, assembly GCA_023333625.1. Lineage (NCBI taxonomy): Eukaryota > Viridiplantae > Streptophyta > Magnoliopsida > Poales > Poaceae > Bothriochloa > Bothriochloa decipiens. The sequence goes on along the minus strand of CM041632.1, from coordinate 18,467,921 downwards.
GTCATCAGTAGCAAACCGACCATTCCAAAAGTTGGCTTTCAAGTACTTTGGACCCTACTCGGTGCTGGAAAGGATTGGTGTGGTGGCTTACAGACTCCAGCTTCCTAACACCGCTTTGATCCATGATGTGTTCCATGTCTCGCAATTGAAGCCTTTTGTTCCAGATTACACACCTGTGTTTGCTACATTGCCAGGAAGGGTAATCGAGCTGTTCCTCAAGTGCAGGTGACTTGGTCGGGCCTTCTAATGCAAGCTGTGACATGGGAGGACTTCAACATGCTGCTAAAGTGGTACCCATCAGCGCCAGCGTGGGGACACGCTGATTCTCAGGCCGAGGGAGGTGTAACGGCTGGGATGGAAGACTGAGAAAGACGTAATACGAAGAAGGCATCTCTGTTAGCACAAGGCGTAGTTATCATATTGTGTTTTCATATTAGACGTGTGGGCCCAAGTCCGTAATGTAAACTGGCACATAAGTGCCTAGACCTGGGAGGGGGAACTCTCATCTCGTATTTTGATAATAGAACAAAGGCCAAGGCAGAGGGGTTAACCTCGCCGACACCATCATCGTGCTCGATCCATCGTGCTTCTCATGTCACCGGCAATCGTCGGCGGCCACGGGTTGTTACAGAGAGAGACTTGAATTCGGAGGTGGTGGATTGAGAATTTGTGCGGGTTCACAATTGAATGGAGAGGTGGATGGCCGACAGCGGGATGGGAGATTGGGGGTGGGCTCGGTGCATGGGCCACTGGTCCTTGGGGCGCAGACTTTGCGGGAGACCCGGCCGCCACCCTAGACAACGGTGCGTGGACTTATTGTTGGAGATATGCCCTAGAGACTGCTAACGGGCCTAAACGTTGGGCGTTAGTGGAAACCATAAAGGTGGGATGCTAATGGGCCTTTTCTGGGAAAAGCCCATTAGCAGGGCTATATAACCAGAAGGGGTGGGGGCGCCCGAGGTGAACCCTAATCCAGCCGCCGCCCACCTCACGCCGACGTCTCCCTGTTGCTCTCGCGGACCTAGCAGTCCAAGGCGCGACGCTTCTTCCCCGCACGTGTGGATACCTTGGAGGCGCTGCACTTGGAGAGCAAGGACAAACCACGACTACATTGGATCGATCTACACCAACGTCTTCTTCCGCTACACCTACGTGTCTAGTGGTAATCCCATGATCTATAACCTTCTACGCATCCTGTGGATTGGGGAGAAGTTCTTGATTATCACTAGCATAGCCTCGCCAATTCCCTTCAGTGGTATCGAAGCCGTAGCTGTTCATTATAAGTTCGGATTTTGTCATATAGATGATATGCAGAGATAGTAGATGCAATTTGCTAGTCTTGATTGCACGGTTTGATTAGATCAATCTGTGAAACGGGGTGGTAGATGGAAACTCAATCTATTTTCGTGCTCTTGATGCATGGTCGTGTAACGATCTACTCATACCGATCGGTTTAATCCACCACCTAAGTTAAGTGATACACGTAAGACCATACATGTTGGGCATAGATCAATGGCATTGATCTAGTGAAAATAGAGGGACTCCGAATGGTTCGGATTCAGGTTGATGAGATTAATCTGATGAGATTTTTATAGCGATTCCATAGATGCGATATGTGTAATCTCGTTTGGTTTTCAGGGCGCTGCCCTGAAACCCGCGGGACCGTCGTTGCTACCAGTCGTACGCGCATAGAATCGTTCTGCGCCTAACTTGTTTTTGCAGGGTATGATGTGTATGGTATGGCCCATGTGTATGTATGTAATTCATTCATGGCTTGTGTGTCATGTAAGCAACACGACTGGAGCCATATGTGTTGCCATTTGATGTATTGACCTGCGCGCCATCTTGTGATTACGTGACTATATAATTAGTATAGCTTGCGGTAAAATAGTTTTTGAAGGACTCATCACAAGAAGGATGGCACACATAGATCATGGAGATGGAGATCACCATGATGGATAAGATGATGGAGATGGAGATCACCATTTGATTAAGGGTCATACCATGTCACTATATGTGAATGTGATTCTCATTACTTGTTCTACTTTTATTTATTGCTATTCATGCTTGCGATGATAGAAGTAGAATGATCCCTCACAAATATCTAAGTTTACATATCCTCCCAAACCTAGCATTGTCACATGTCCTGTACAATTAGTGGTAGGTCTATAAAATTAGTGTGCCACTAGTTTTCCTTGACGTGACAAGTTTGTGTTGGACACTTACACGCAAAAGGGTTTGGTTAACTTAGACAAAGTCAACTTAATGGTTAAGGACTTTGGGATATGGAGGTTGGGCGTCGAGACATAGAGATGTCACCCAACAACAGGAATCATATGTGATATGATTGGCAAGCGTTGCCTACCGATCTATCTTGTTGTCTAGCGGTGATGCTAAAGCTCACTAGTTGACTTGGTAATTGTGGATCCTGAATCACTAAGTATCAATAGAGGGATATTGATTTTAGTGGAAGTAGATTCTATTAAATGGTTAATGTGATTTACTCCATCATGAATACATTGTCTTAGTATTTTACGTTACTTTTGTTGTAGATGGCCACTCGCAATCAACCATTTTCTTTGTGTATAATTCTTGAGAAAGATAAGTTGAATGGAACAAATTACGCGGATTGGATCCACAACCTGAGAATTGTTCTCAGGGCTGAGAAAAAAAAAGAAATTCTAGACACCCTATTACTAGATGAGCCTGATGAAAATGCAACTGCTGCTGAGAAAAACGCTTACAAGAAAGCTTGTGATGCGGATCTTGAAGTGAGTTGCCTCATGCTTGCTTGTATGGAACCTGATCTGCAGATGCAGTTCGACAACAATCATTCAGCGAATGATATGATCGTGGCGCTTGAAGATATATTCCAAACTCAAGCACGGACTAAAAGGTTCAATGTCTCTAAGGTGCTTGTAGAAACCAAGCTAGCAGAGGGCGCCAGCTATTGGTCCACATGTAATCAAGATGATTGGTTACACTTAGGGGTTGGAGAAGCTAGGCTTCCCAATTGGCCAAGAGTTGGCTACTGATTTTATTCTTGCATCGCTTCCGGCCAGCTATGGAAACTTCATCTCGAACTACCATATGCATGGAGCGAAGAGGGGCTTGAATGAAGTGTGTGGCATGCTGAAAACAGCAGAGGCCGACATCAAGAAAGGTGCCGGCAGTAGCCAAGTGTTGACGATCCAGAACCGACCTTGTTTTAAGAGAAGGGAAATTCTTGGAGGAAGAAGAAGGGCAAGGCTAAAGATGAGATCTCTAAGCCAAACCCATCTACTGCCAAGGCTAGACCATCTGCAGATTCAGATTGCTTTTATTATAAGGGAAAAGGTCACTAGAAAAGAAACTGCAAGGAGTACTTGGCGTCCTTAGAGAAGGATGGCGGCGGTAAAGGTACTGCTACTACTTGTACTCTTGTTGTTCATGGTACAGACATTTTCTGTAACACTCTAGTGTTAAGCATGCATAATCATTCGCATTCTTAAGCATAAGCATCATTATGCATAGCATTGATGAAAGGATCGATCGTCATTTCATGTATCATGCTTGATTATTCGAATTTTGCTTGCCTTTCACATGAATTGAATAAGTGGTATAAGTGTTTGGTGTTTGATGATCTCTAAGGTAACCTATACATGATTAGGACACCAAATGAACCTAGGTTTATGTTCATGGTTTTGGTTAATTAAGCTTTGTTGTCATGGTTGACCAAGGTGGACCATTAAAGTAGTTTTGTTTGACTGAATTGGAAATGATAGCTAGAGTGCTTGCATGTGTGTGCACCCTAAATAAAGTTTGTAGAGAATTTTATAAGGAACAAAATTTGTTTTTACCACTTTTCATAAAAATGCTTGGAAGGTGTTCAAAAATGTTGAAAAAGGGCAGAATTGGGGGCTGATTTTCCATTTTAGGAATTTTTAAAGGTATTTTATTTGGATTTTTGTATTTCAAAATCTAGGCAGAATCTGGTAAAACTTCTTTAAGATGAAATGTTCTACTCTTCAAAAACTACATTTCATCTATTTTGAGTTTTTGCTAATTCAGCTTAGTTTAAGAGTTTTTAAGCAGCAAAGTTTGTTTTACATTCATAGAAATAGCTTTTCGGTGACGGTCGTTTCCTGGCTGTCAGGGAAATGTCCGGCCACCGCCCATGTCGCCCAGCCCGCACGCTCCGCGTGGCGCGCGTCGACCGGCGGTCCGGGGCGGCAGCGACCATCCCGACCGTGTTAAAGAGACCGCAGTTGCTTCCTTCTCTCTGTCCCCCCCTTCAATTTCGTCTCTCCCTGCCTCCTGCCTCAGCTCCGCGGACCCGCCGTCGCCGCCGCCGGCTGAGCCCGCCGTCGCCGAGCCACCCCGCCGTGCATTTTCTTCTCCAAGTGCGTCACCAGACCCGCCTCGACGTGCTCTAGCTCGTGCGCTCCCTACCACCCGTCCTCGTCGAGGGTAAGACCCCCAATCGAGGGTTTCTTCTCCGCGGCCGGTGAGCCCGTGACCGCCGCCGCCGTGTCCGGGTTGATTCGGTCGACGATTCTTCTCTCTTTCTCGAGCTTTAGGTTCATCCAGTCGAGTAGCAGCTGTAGCCCTAGTTCATGAGGTCCGTGCGGGTCGGCCCTCGCCGGAATTTCAAGTGCGCCGCCGTCGGGGAGCCGCCACCCGCCTGCGCACGTGGCCCGAGCGGCCTCGGCTTAGCTCCGACCACGATTCGCCCCGCAATCGATGCGTCCCGTCCCCCTCGTGCTATCCCTTAGGTCAGAGTGGCCGGAGAACCCCGGTAGCCGCCGGTGAGCCCGCGCCGACGCCGTCGTCCTCTCCCTTTCCTGTGCAAGGACGTCGGGTTAGAATGTAGGAAACCCTAAGGTTCTCAGTGTAAAGTTGCCAGACACAGAGATTTACCGGTTAGGGCTCGGTTAGTTTCTAGAAATCGCAGGGTCCCCGGTGTAAAGTGCTTTTTCCTTTTTCTTTTCCAGAAATGATTTCAGATTTTGTTTAAAGCTTTGGAAATTCATAACTTGCTCATTTTTCATCCAAATGAGTTGGTTCAACTTGCAGTATTTTTCTTATGAGATGATATATGCATGAAAAATATGAAATGTGGAATTTGTGATACTTTTCTATATAGCTTTATTTATCTCTATTAATTGCTCTTATCTTAGGAAATGCATAACTAATTCTCTGTTGCTCAGAAAAATGTGAGACCAAGTTTGTTAGTCTTCTTATGTTATGCTCTATCTGTGAAAAATGTTATGAGGTTATGTCATGTGGAAAATTTGCTCTTTCTAGTTATGGTGCCTATTTTCATGTGATGATAAATAATTCATAATAAATAATATATAAGGAATTTTGCATGAAACTTTTTGGAGAGTGTTTTTATGTCAATCTAGAGCTAATTATGTTCTGAGATATGTTGTTTGATATACTTTTATGTACAAAGTATTTTATGCCCCTGAAATTGTGCTGCCTTGTCATTTTTGTGCAGGATAAAGTACTTATTGTTTTGACTTGAAATTTTTATGGTAGTCTTTATTGGTATGATTAAGCTTCTGTAATTTTTACAGAATTTTCTGAGTAGTCTAAAGTCATATTGTAGTTATACTCTGATTTCTTTCGTTTACAAATAATGCTTTAGAGTTATCATTTCATGTGTGTGAAAATGCTTTTTATGCTATTCATGATATGTATGATCTTCTATTGGTTTTAGTTCAGTAGAGTGTAGTGTGCAAAACAATGGTTGTTTATAATTCCTTATAGTGTGCGAGTAAATTGTAATGCGAGGCCTATTTAGAGATTTGTCGGTAGAAGAGAATGCAGATGACATGTGCTTATCATACATGTTTTCAAATATCATATCATTCATCTTAGCTGAGCATTCATTCACCATCACCATCAGCATTGTATTTATATGTATGCACGGTATTCATACGCACTATGCATCATACAGGATCGTCATAGCTCGAGACGGTAGTTCCCGGAGCACAAGGAGAGGAAGGCCAACAGGAAGCTTTGGTTCGGGAAGCAGCAGCAGAAGAGGATCCCGAAGCTGATCTTTCGGAGTGTCCCGACCACCAGCCAAGCGCTTTCGTGAAAGGCAAGCCCCGGAGCATTCTCCCTATGGTTTGCAAAATATCTAACTTGAGTCCTTTACTTGTTTGCTGCATTAAGTTATAGGCGTTGTTTTATACCGTTGCTGCATTACTTATATTCCTTGCCACTGTTTATACTTCAACCCTGTTAGGTTCAGGTGTGATTATTTGCTTAGCCCTGCTTAACTAGATCGGTAGAAGTCGGGTGATTTCCTGTCATCCGCGAGTTATAGGTGGTAACTCGGATGGTTGAATACATTGTTATCTTGGATAACCATGTGGAGATAATAAATTGAGACCGGACGGGATTGGAGTTGAGAATGAACTGGAGGTTCAATGTGGTTTATCCCGTCTGTGTCGAACTAGGACCCCGTCCGTTGTACGTCCTCAAGTCATATTGAATTTATGCCTCACATTTAGCTGGAAGGATAAGTCGTTTCGACCGCGAAGCCTAATTTTGATTTGGGCCGGGAGTCGACCTGCTGTACGCATCGCATTGGTGAAGATGGAGGACCACGGATTACGCGGTTGTAAGGCCTGAATATAGCATGGTGCGCCCTGCTGGCAGCCGGACGGTGCCCGGATGCGATGGTACCTGTTGATCTCGCGCTTTTCCTGAATTGGATGTCGGTGACCTGTAGCTCACCGTGGCTGGTGAGTGTGGTTTGTGTGAGGAATACCCGCCAGCTGGTTAGTAATCGATTATAATCACCATCGTTCCTGGACAGTGAACACTTGACTTGAGCAGCGGCATCGTAGTAAGAACTTGAACAAGAGATGAGATGGTTGAGCTATTGAGATTTGAGATACTCAACCGAAAATGGTTACTTTCTTGTTGAATAATTATTACCATGCTTGTTTAGTACAGGTGCTAATGTAGCATGATAAGGATAATCAGATTAAAATACATTGCTAGAAGGTTCTTATAAATTGTTTCTTAATGCAAGCTTTTCCGCAATTTAAATGAGTCAGCTATCCTACTTATACAGCCATGCATACTCCTTGGAGTCTCTTTATTTTAGTTTATGACGGGTAAGTCTAGCTGAGTACATCCTCATACTCAGGGTTTATTTTCCATGTTTTTACAGATGGTGAGATGCTTTATGGTTATTGTCAGAACTGTTTCTATCCCGCCTTGGGAGATGACTAGACCTTGGGCATGGTCACTCTTCTCGACTTGATGCTTTTGCCGGATGTGGACTAAGTACCTGGCACTGTATTTGAACTAAATGCGTGTGTGGCTTTAAACTAAATCGCTTCCGCTTTTATTTGAAATTGAACTGGTTTGTAATAACTCTATTTTGTACTCCGATGTTGTTTTAAACTATGTGCAAACTGTGTACTTGTGAATGGAATCGCTAAACTATTACGATCTTGGTCGTGCCGGAAAAGTTTGAAATCCTTCGAGATTTCACGGACTACCGGGTTTATTAGGTCTCAATCATATGATTTGCTGGATTAATGGCGAATTATGTGCTTGTGCTCTAATAAATTGATCGGTTCTGTCACATTTTCCTTGCTAACTTTTATATCAATTCTTGGGTATTTGATACCGGATCGGTTGCTCATATTTGCAATACGATGCAGGAAATGATAGGAAGTAGAAGCGTGGAGAAAGGAGAAGTTGATTTCCACGTGAGCAATAATGCAAGAGTTTCTGCATTGAACGTCGGAACGATGCAACTTCCCTTGTCGTCAGGATTTATTTTGGAATTGAATAATTGTTAAGTCAAAACATTGTGTCACCTTCATGCTTGATGAAGGATGGTTATTCATTTGCGAGTAAAGACAATGGTTGTGTGATCTCAAAGAATGATGTGTTTATGGCTTTTGCATCCATTGTGAATGAGTTATTTATTTTAAATCTTGATGATGCACCTATCTATAATGTTAGTGCTAAACGGCCTCGGCTTAATGAGTTAAGTCCTACCTATATGTGGCATTGTCGTTTGGGTCATATAAGTGAGAATCGCATGAAGAGGCTCCATAATGATGGTCTTCTAACTTCGTTTGATTTTGAATCATATGAGACATGTGAGGCTTGCTTGCTAGGCAAGATAACCAAGGAGCCATTCAAAGGATTTTCTGAGAGGGCATCTGACTTGTTGGAACTTATACATACTGATGTATGTGGATCAATGAGCATGACAGCTAGAGGCGGATTTTAATACTTCATAACTTTTACTGAGGACTTTAGTAGATATGGATATGTCTACCTAATGAAGCATAAGTTTGAAACAATTGAAAAGTTCAAAGAATTTTATAATGAAGTAGAGAATTAACGTGGCAAGAAGATCAAGGCCTTGCGATCTAATCGTGGAGGCGAATATCTAAGTCACGAGTTTAGCAATTATCTTAAGAGTTGTGGAATTGTTCCACAGCTTACGCCACCCGGAACGTCTCAGAGAAACGACGTGTCTAAGCGACGTAATCGGACCTTGTTGGACATGGTTCGGTCTATGATGAGCCAGTCGGACCTACCTTTATCGTTTTAGGGATACGCTCTAGAAACAGCCGCTTTCACATTGAATAGGGTACCATCTAAGTCCGTAGTTAAGACACCATATGAGATATGGACTGGTAAGAGTCCCGGTTTGTCTTTTCTAAAAATTTGAGGTTGTGAAGTTTATGTTAAACGACTTATATCAGATAAACTAACACCCAAATTGGACAAGTGCTTTTTCGTGGGATATCCGAAGGAAACTTTAGGGTATTATGTCTATAACCGGTCAGAGGGCAAAGTGTTTGTTACTCGAAACGGTATTTTCTTAGAGAAAGAGTTTCTCAAAAGAGAAAAGAATGGACAAAAGGTGTATCTTAAAGAAGTTCAAGATGAGCCAGTAGGGACTGACTCTACGAGTGATGCTAATGTAGCAGAGCAAGTTGAGACACCTGTGGCAGTGGAGACACCGCCACAACCATGAAGATCAGCGAGACTTCACGCATTGCGTGGGGATTTGTTATTGTTAGACGATGATTTACCTGCGGATTATGCGAAAGCTATGATGGATCCAGATTCTAAGAAATGGCAAAGTGCCATGAGATCCGAGATAGATTCCATGAGAGACAATCAAGTTTGGAACTTGGTTGACTCGCCTGATGGGGTTAAACCCATAGAGAGCAAATGGATCTTTAAGAAGAAGAAGGATATGGACAGAAATATTCACGTCTATAAAACTCGACTTGTCGCAAAAGATTTTCGGCAGGTTCAAGGAATTGACTACGACGAGACGTTCTCGCGGGTAGCGATGCTTAAATCTATTCGGATCATTCTAGCAATTGCTGCATATTTCGATTATGAGATATGGCAGACAAATGTTAAAACAACCTTTCTAAATGGGTATTTAGAAGAGGACGTGTATATGATACAGCCCAAAAGTTTTGTTGATCCTAATAATGCTGAAAAGATATGCAAGCTTAAGAAATCTATTTATGGGTTAAAGCAAGCATCTCGGAGTTAGAATATTCATTTTGATGAGGTAGTCAAAGGGTTTGGCTTCTGTCAGAATGAAGAAGAACCTTGTGTTTACCAGAAGGTAAGTGAGAGCGCTACTGTGTTTCTGATCTTGTATGTGGATGACATACTATTAATTGGGAATGATATTCCTATGTTGCAATCTGTAAAGACTTCACTGAATAATAGTTTTTCTATGAAGGATTTAGAAGAAGCAACATACATCTTGAGAATTAAGATCTATAGAGATAGGTTGAGAAAGCTAATAGGATTAAGCCAAGACACGTACATTGACAAGGTGTTGAAACGGTTCAACATGGAACAGTCCAAAAAAGGGTTCTTGCCTATGTCACATGGTATGCGCTTTAGTGACAAGCAATGTCCTTCATCAGATGAAGAGCGCAACCGCATGAATAAGGTTTCATATGCTTCGGCCGTTGGTTCCATCATGTATGCCATAATATGTACTCGCCCAGATGTCTCATATGCTCTAAGTGTTACGAGCAGGTACCAAGCTAATCCGGGTGAACCTCACTGGACGCTTGTTAAGAACATCCTAAAGTACTTGCGAAGGACTAAGGATATGTTCCTAATCTATGGAGGTGAGGAGGAGCTCGTTGTAAACGGTTACACCGATGCTAGCTTCCAAACCGACGGAGATAATTTACTATCTCAATTAGGTTTTGTGTTTACAATAAATGATGGTGCAGTTAGCTGGAAAAATTTTAAGCAGGAGACAGTGTCTGATTCTACAGCAGAAGCTGAGTACATTGCAGCTTCTGGCGCTGCAAAGGAAGGTGTTTGGTTGAGGAGATTCCTCATTGAGCTTGGTATGTTTTCGAATGCGTCGAGCCCATTGAATTTATATTATGATAACAATGGGGCGATTGCATAGGCTAAGCAGCCTAGGGATCACCAGAAGAACAAACATGTACTCCGGAAGTTTCATCTCATTCGAGAGTTTGTGAAACGAGAAGAGATCAAATTGTGCAAAATATATACGGATTTGAATGTAGCAGATCCTTTGACAAAGGCTCTTCCTCAGCCTAAGCATGAGGCACACATGAGGGCTATGGGTATTAGATACCTACAATCATATAGATGATTAATTTATGTATTCATGATTTATGCCTTGAGCATTTTGTGCAGTTGAATATCCAAATGAAAGGCAACTTGTATTGATCAACAATTATGTGAATTATTTGTAAAACTCATACTTGTGTGGTTATTCTAGAATTGTCCCTGGTCGATATTAATGACTAGCACATGTATTAGTTGATGACTATGTTTCACAAGTCATAGGTCATGGCGATGTCATCAATAGGGCACATATGGAGATATGGTGCTGGATTGACCCAACCGTGAGAAGGTGTGAAGTATTCTCACAATACACAAACGTGTATGCTATGTCCTTAGACCTGAGGCTAACGCATGCGCTTGAGATGTGAAACATCTTACTTAGGGACTATCAAACGTTACTCCGTAACTGGGTAGTTATAAAGATAATTTTCGGATTTGATGGGAAACATGCTGCAAGTAATGGTTAGTCAAGATGGAATTTGCCCCTCTATTCATAAGAGAGATATCTCTGGGCTCTTCGAGTGATCGGATCCAGAAATGCATGACCGTGCTAAGGTTAAAGAGTTAACTAATTGGAATTCCGAGTCACAGATCGAGAAAGAGTGGTCGGTTTAGAACTAGACCAAATATCATGAGGCAAAGGGAATAGCATGGACTTAACGTTATGGTGGTTCGTTAGATATGATCTTTACGTGTACTTAGGGGTTGATATATCTACTTACACGTGAACCTATAGGGTCACACACTTAACGGGATGAAGCATTGAAACTTGACTTAGAGATTGTCTCTAGTGCAAGTGAGAAATTGTTGGAGATATGCCCTAGAGACCGCTAACGGGCCTAAACGTTGGGCATTAGTGGAAACCATAAAGGTAGGATGCTAATGGGTCCTTTCTGGGAAAAACCCATTAGCAGGGCTATATAACCAGAAGGGGTGGGGCGCCCAAGACGAACCTTAATCCAGCCGCCGCCCACCTCACACCGACGTCTCCCTGTTGCTCTCACGGACCTAACAGTCCAAGGCGCAACGCTTCTTCCCCGCACGTGTGGATACCTTAGATGCACTGCACTTAGAGCGCAAGGACGAACCGTGACTACGTTAGATCGATTTACACCAACGCCTTTTTCCGCTATATCTGCACGTCTAGTGATAATCCCGTGATCTATAATCTTCTGCGCATCCTATAAATTGGGGAGAAGTTCTTTATCGTCGTTAGCGTAGCCTCCCCGATTCCCTTCGCTTGGTCCAGGCAAAGCTGGATATCGTGAAGGGGTAACAGTGTCATTTCCGCGAGGGGTCCTGAGCTCGAAAGCTCGAGGCCCAGCCGCCTGCTTCTGCCACGGCTGCGACGCGGCCACGCCCTCACGGTCTTCCATGGCGAACGCTCTCCCCTCCTACGCCTCGGCTTCCGCCACCGCCGCTTCTTGCCTTCTCCAGCTCTCCCGGCCCGGCCTCCCTGGAACATCTCCAGTGCTCTCCCCGCCTCGCACTGCCACTTTCCGCTGGTGCGGTGGCTGTAACGTGGCCTGTTCGTGCTCTCCCGGCCCCCGCCCCCCGCCCGCGGTTCCAGTGGAGCCAAGGGGCGACGTCGCTGGCCATGCCACGTCTCCAGTGGCAACCGTACGAATCGTCGCCGTGGTTGGAGAAGGTAGCATCAGCCCGATTAAGGACACGCCCTGGGAAGAGGTCATGCGCCATACTGTAAGCTCCCTCTCTAATCTGAGTGTACTGTATCACTGTGTGTGTTAATTTGGAATAACCGGATACTTCAATTTGTTCTGCTCATGCTAGGATTTTAGTATCTGCTAGACTGATGACACTTACTGTTTTGTTGGTCCAACTAGTAGTATCTGTGATTATCTGTAAACAAACAGGTTTTTTCCTTTTCAGCATTGCTGATGTAGTAACAATGTCTATAATCTTAGCATCGATTGTTAGTATTATTTTCTTAATTATACGGTTTGGTCAACCTACTGGATCACACTTTGTACGTGCACACTGCGCTGCATTTCTTACCTGTGCTTATTGATGTTTTGATGAAGTTATTATGTGCTTCACGTTTTCTTTCTGTATTTTACATGCTTACCAAGATACAACACTTTAAGAAATAAATGTTCTGAAGAGGAAATGAATCAGTTTAATGTTCACTTTTTAATACCTATAATTTGAATGTATCAATTTCCTTCCTTACATTCATTTATTGGTTTGCTTCTTTTAGGCTGATAGGCTGAAGTGGGTCGATGAAGGATTTGAAATGCTTGTCTTCACTGACAACTCGATTGATCATGATAATCTTAGGAAAGAGTTACTATCACACTGTGATATGCTAGTCAATGTTGCAATAACAAACCAGGATACTGTTCAGTGGCTTATAAACAACAGCAAACAGATTTCTAATGTAATTTGCTTTCAGTCATCTCCGTCTTTAGTAAACAAGCTAGGTGGCACATATGTTCAATACACTGGAGAGCAGGACATGTTTGGAAAGCTAGCAAGTATAGGAAAACCAAGTGGCGTAAAGAAATCAGCTGAAGTTATGAAGACCCTATCTAATGCTTGGGAAAGACACAATTCAGATGACATTAGATTTTGCTTGCTTGTTGTCGTAAATGCATATATAAGACCGGTTGCTATGCTGCAAAATCTAAGGGCAAAAGGCCTTTCTACCGTAAGTTGTATGATAAAGAATTGTGGTCCTCAGATACTCAATTGTTTGTTTGACCCTAACTGTAGGAAGGCCCTTCAGTGTTTGAATTCCTGTTCTCCAACTGATCAAGTCTGCAACTATCGTTGTATTGCATCATATGAAAGTCCGTATCTGGAGGCTTTTTCCCTCTGTGTTTTGCAGAAGAACAATTGCCTTGACCTCAATGCTGAGATACCCAGAAAACCGAATGTAATGCCACTAACCATGTTCAGAGAACAAAAACTAAGCCATGAAATCGCAGAAGATCTATTTGTTGGTTGGTTGGACAGCATGGAATGGAGTTGGCGAGTGGCAGCTGGACAAAATCCAGCATATGATCAGTTCCCATGTCAGTATCAGTTATTCTACAGAGGGAAAGCCAAAGGTTCATTTTGGTATGAGCCAATCTTTCAGGTCAAAACCCTGGAAGGAGAGCTGGTTTGGAGGCGCAGGAGATATCGTGTGAGAAGGGCTAGCACTCCTGGTACATTTTACTTCAGTGTGTTGGATAATGGTGTCATTTCTAAAGAATTCTGGACAATTGTTGATGTTGCAGAGGATTTCAGCTGGGGTCTGTTCCATTATCATGGTGCAGCACAGGCTGCTGGGCTATCATACACTGGAGCAGTGCTTGTTACTCCAGATGGGTCTTATCCTGGTGTGGAAGACCCAAGATTGGCCTCTGCTTTAGAGAAGTGTGCTATAAAGAAATGGGAGCTCTATACAGTTGATAACTGTTCCTGCATGGGTGCGCCACTGGGAACTCCAGAGGGCTCAAAGCTGCATCATCAGATTTCTCCAGGAAAAGAAACTAGTATTTTGCAGAGAAGATGATAATTTGTAATGTGTTCAAGTGACTCCCAAATGATTGTGTCCTACATACAAAGATGTACTGACAAGTGACATGTATTGCTGAAGAGAGCTCATATGTAACCAGCAGGTATATTTTCTTCTTTCTAATATACATGTAACGTAATGCCTATCTTTTGTGGCTGCCATCAGGGTTTTCGATGATTAAGAAATAAGACTCTGAATACAAGATTATCACCGAGACAGTAGTGTCTAAGTTATCAATTGCAATGTCTGCTTTTCTGCAGGCCTTATATATGTTTAAAGCAACAGATCACACTGATTACAACCAGCACTGGTGAGCAGACATCTTCGATTCTTCATCGCCTGTGTAGAGCTGCAATACTCTTTGCAAGATCGAAGCTGATGTCTTGCCATGTTGTACCAGTCTTAAATCCCTCGTAATAGAACTCAGGAGTTCCGATTTTTCTTGCATTGAATTACCTTGGTGTTTAATGATCTTAGATTGAGTACTTGTATTGGAAATTACATTTGATGTAGTGATCTTTCGAAAAAAATGATGTAGTAATGTTATCATCATTGATGAGAGTATGAGACCAAGAGTTGACTCTTCAACATTTTATACACACTACAGTAGTATATTTTTTAACATCTTTGGTGTTCCCATCAGTATCTGTTGAAGCATCTTGTAATGTTCAGACAGTTCAGTTCACTATCAGAGCGAAGGAGACACATTGGTCAAGCAGTGTATCTGGGCAGACAATTAGAGTAAGCAACTGACCGACCTCACGTTGATTTGCTTTATTGAGTTATTCCACAATGTACAGGTTTCAGATTTGATGGATCTCCTTATGTTAACCCAAGTTTCTACAACCTACAGATTTTAGATTTGATGTAGTTCTTGTTTTTACCTGGTTGCTCTGAGCAGCATGTCCCTGCTTTCCTGATACCACGAGGAAAATCATATCATGTTTTGCATGGTTTCTGCTGCTGCACAAGATTCCCCATGTGATGTTGCAGTTTGAGTCAAATGCTGTGATTCAGTGGATAATGCAGAGTTCCTCTTTTTGAATGGGATCATATGACTACTTTGACTTGGCTACGACTTTGACCACTTTTGTGGCTATAAATTCCATCAGATCAGACCCTGCAATCCGCACTTGATCTGCAGGGGATACTGGGACACTTGAAGCTGAGGAAGAATGGCGGGGCTCTACGAGAAGCAGTCGGAGACGTACGCCAAGAAGCGTCCGCAGTACCCCAAGGAGTGGTTCTCCATGCTGGCCGGCCTCACCGCGGGGCACCAGCGCGCCTGGGACGCCGGGTGCGGCACCGGCCAGGCCGCCATCAGCGTAAGATTTCCGTCGAATGTTCAGTAGCTGCTACACTACACCGTTTGATCTGATTCATTCTGAAATCTGAACCGAACATGTGGGGTGGGGAAAAACTCATCAGATGGCGGAGCACTACGAGAGCGTGGTGGCGACGGACGTGAGCGAAGGGCAGCTCCGGCACGCCATCGCGCACCCGAAGGTGCGGTACCTCCACACGCCGGAGCACCTCACGGAGGACGAGGTGGTGTCCCTGGTCGGCGGCGAGGGCTCCCTGGACCTGATCGTGGTGGCCACCGCCATCCACTGGTTCGACATCCCGCGCTTCTACGCCGTGGTGAACCGCGCCCTGCGGAAGCCCGGCGGCGTGCTGGCCGTGTGGGGCTACAACTACGAGATCCACCCGTTCGAGGACGCGCTGCACGGCCAGCTCTACCCGGCGCTGCGGCCGTACCAGGACCCGCGGGCGGGGCTGGCCATGGAGCGGTACCGCGCCCTGCCGTTCCCGTTCGAGCCCGTCGGGGTGGGCGCCGAGGGCGCGCCCGCCGACATGGACATCGAGGTGGAGATGACGCTGGCGGACCTGGTCGGGTTCCTCAACACCGGCTCCGTCGTGACCACGGCGAGGGAGAAGGGCGTGGACCTGGAGGCGGTCACCAGGGACGCGCTGAGGCGCGTGGAGCAGGAGTGGGGCGGCGCGCCCACCGTGCCCAGGAAGCTTGTGTTCAAGGCGTTCATGCTCGCCGGGAGGCCCAAGTGCTGAAGAGATCATGCCGCCGAAGTACTGAGCTGCTGTTTGGCGGTTGCTGATCACTGATCAGTTCTTTTCCTTTGCCCGTGGTCAGGAATAAGTATTGCTTGTCAGTCAGCGTGAGACTGGAGTATGTCTGGCGGTCCAGTATTTTTTTTTTCCTTGTGCCGAATAAGTCCGAGCAGATGCTACGGGCTAATTACCTGTGGAATTATCCACCCATTTGTTCAGTTTCGATTTGGATTTTGAAATGAATCCACTGCGCTATTACCTGTGGAAACTCGACAGAAGAAACGCTATTACCTGAACTGCTATTTGGAAACTCGACAGAAGAAACGGGGGCTATTTTCTGCCGTTTGATAAGCAAATTATTGGTCTCTGGTAGATTAGGAATCAAATTCAGGAGAGGGACCCGAAGTTGTCTTTGTCTCTGTCCTCGGATAAACAAGCTAGTATTAGTAGCAGACCGATGGGCATGAGCTACACGCTGTCGCACCAAGTTGACTGTGCTTTCGTAATCATCGTGCAGGCATGCACAAAAAAGTTTTTTTTTTGAGATTAACAAAAAAAAGCTTTTTCGCAGAAAAAGTGTAACGCGAGAGCTGGAATGCAGTCGACGGGCTCGCTGCTCGCACTTTACCGGCCGGGCTCAAATTCATACCAAAACACGATTCTCTCTGGCCAGGTTTGGACTCCGAGTGTCTGAGGAGATGCTGACTACATTGCTTGTTTTTTTTTTGAGAAAGATTGCGTTGCATGTTGAGCACGAACAATTCTGTCATGCTGATATCTTATTTCTGACTTGATGTTGGTGTGGACAAGTTATCGGGTACTGGCTCCCTCTCTCTCCATCACACACGTCGCGAAGGTAGTACAAATGTATCAGAGCCTGTCTGGATCACTAATAGTATTAAGTTTGCAATTAAAATTAGCGGGTGAAGATCCAAATAGGCTTGAACTATTAGCACGTAGAAGTGCTAACAATTACTCCTTCCGTTTTAAATTATAGTTCGTTTTGACTTTTTTGATGCATGTATTTTGCTATCTACCTAGATAAATAATATGTCTAGATACATAACAAAATGCATACACCGAAAAAGTCAGAATGAATTTGGAACGGAGGGATTAGTTTATTGGTTGTTGAAGATACGTACGCTAATGACCGACTATCCATCCACCTATTAGTAAGTGAATCTATACCGACTAATTAGTTAACAAACAATTAAGCCACTAAACTTTAGACCACTTAGCTTATGAGGCTAAATCTTAGATCAATTTAGCTCATAAAATGTAATTTAAGCTACTCAAGCAATTCTGGCATGGGCCTGGTTCCTAAGTACTCACGCTGGATACCCCTTTAGAGTGAGGAATGAGGTCGAGAACTCAATATTTTGGTGGTGCTAAGTATTTCGTGGCTAAGTCAAATAGCGGTGTTTAGTGGAGCTAAATCGTTGTTAGTAGCAACAACTGTATAAGCCATATACTCCCTCCGTTCTAAATTATAGTTCACTTTGATTTTTTTGGTACATATATTTTGCTATATATCTAGATATATTATTTATTTAGATATATAACAAAATGCATGAAAAAAAGTTAAAACAAACACGGAGGGAGCTGCAGTTACTAGCCGTAGCCGTAGAACCTTGAAAAAGCTATGTAGGGGTGGGGGCGGGGGGGTGGGTGGGTGGGCTATTTTCAACATTGCTCCTCACAGAAATGATTGTTTAATGTGTGGGAATCTATTCCTATCTTAAGTTCGGTTCCTCCTAGAGCTAGATTTAGTTGGCCTATATAGTGGTAACGAATCGATTTATGAGCTCACAACATTATCGCAGGATATGATGCGCCACTGAAGAAAGCCTAACAAGCAAACCAATTTTGCTCTTGCATGTGCTCAGGCTGTCAGGCACGCATCGTGCCAGCCAAGGCTACGATAAAACAAAGAAATTTCCCGTATCTAGGAGCCATGCCAAGGGCACCTCGCTGCCCAAGCATAGCTTCTAATCTAGGCAACCAATCAAGGCTGGACTACATTCGAAGGACCTTGCTACACTGCATGCATGGAACTATGGAACCAATTAATCAAGGGATTTTTCATTTTTGATATGTCAACGGTTTGAAACGTTTGTGCCTTGTGTGGACATTGCAAGAGAATCACGTTTCTGCCAACCGAGGCGTGGCGTTCCTTATGTCTGAGCCACTCGACTCGATTCGATCGAGTGCCTACCAGATTTTTTCCCCCCCTCGAAGATCACGGAACTCAATGAGTGCTCCAGATGCACCTCATATTCTTCTCACTACTCATGCGCCCCGGAGCCGCCGCGTGAGCTCGTCCGTCCGTTGGAGCTTGGCTCAGAATAATCAGATCATCACAGAGGTCCTCTTGCGTCGTTCGAGCCCCGCATTTCGCCTATCCTTCTAGAACGTGCCCAAGATGCCTTGTGCATGGAACCGTACAAGCACAAAGGCACCAAAAGGGGAAACAGAGCCCCGGCCGCACAGTTGTAGTGGGGGTGACGACGCTTTCTGCTCACAGTCTTAGTCCCACTTCAAATGGCATCAAGAGCGAGCACGACGGCCACCAGTTCCCCGTCAGTCGCCAAGTCACTATCAGCGCGTCGCGCTCCACCACAGATCGATTTGAGATTTTTTGTGTAGCCTTGGCCCTGTACGTGCTATGTCTGCCACGGCGAGAGAGATCTGCCACAGCGAGAGAGACATGAAGCCACAGCGGCCAGTTTCCCTAGCGGCCTTGTGTTGCATTGCACGGTAACTTCAGATCTGGAGAGTGGAGAGAAGCTGGAGGTAAAAACCTCAAACCGAGCACTATCACCATCATGGACGCCCATGGATGCCTCCCATCGGCATGCAATGCAGCCAGCCTCCACCCCTATCTGAAGATAACATAATCTAGCCGCGTAGCTATACTTGTGCGTCACAGAACAGACAAAGCAGCATGCCAGGATCGGAGCTGCAGGTGGTGGTGATGGATGAAGCAGTCGGCGTCGTCGCCCGTGGCCTCGTGTCCGCGCCCCCCGCCACAGGTTCTTGCGATACATGACGATATAATACGTATCAGCAGCGGCGATCGAGCCTCGCTACTCGAACTCGAATACCGGTCGGCCATGTGCAGCAAGTCTGAAACAGATACGCGACACGGCGACACAGTGACGCGATCCGACGCTTCTGCAAGACTGCAGTCCAAGCGAAGGAACGCCACAAAAATAAGAGCAGGGCAAGCGCCCGTGCTGATGCCGCCCGGGCCCCGGGTTCCCTTCCATGTGGCCGAGACGCCGAGCTCGCGCTCTGAATCGTCGCAAAAAAAGAAGATGAAATGGCTGCCGCGCAGGGCAGAGGCGGCGGCGGCTGGCAGCGGATGGACTCAGCGCACCGGCATGTCGCGGTCCGCCGATCCGTCACACCTCCAGATGCGCAGATAAAAAGTGGTAAAAACGACGTGAGTCCGCGAGGCGAAAGACGCACCAGTGCTTGATCCACATTATCATGTCCCCCTCATCCGATCTGCAACGAAGCGTATGAACTAGGGTTGTACGCACCAGCTTTGGATCCCGTCTTGTACGTACGTGTGGCGGCTTTTGGCTAATCGCCTGAGAAACTTGTTATTAAAAAGAACAGGCACTCACACCTGTATGTAGAACATGAAATAGTGACGGAAAACCAATGGAATGCATGAACAGCGAAGTGATGTCAGGTGCTCAATAATGCAGGAGGCGCTTGGGCGCACCGGACATTCCCAAGCGACCAACATGGGCTGACGGTGACGCTGGTCCGTTCCTGCTCTGCTTTCATGTGCAACACCACAATTGGAGAAGCCGGGTGGTGTAGTATTTCAGTATTTGATTTGAAGCGGGTGGCTGCATGAACTGCACAGAATCTTTTCTTTATTGGGCATCCAGGACAGCACAACGTGGTTTGTCCAATTGTTCCATTTCAAAAAAAAAAAAAAGGAGGAGGAGCGCCACGTTGACAAGTTTGTTCCCCTGTCAGCAGATTTAGTAGGATCCCATTGTCTCACTCTGACCAGGTTATGTTCCATGGAAAATAATGTGTGTCAAAATCACAGGATTGATTCCAGTATTCTTACTCAGGCCATATGGAAACAAAATAAAAGAATAAAAATACAAAAAGAAATTAGGTGAAATTTGATGTAATCATGATGATCACACGCTCCATTGTGTGCTACAAGGAAAACATATTGCCATCGTCTGGCTCTGGCATCACTCTTGCAACAATTTCGTAAGCAAACGTGTAGTGCTCCAGCATATTCAATTTATTTTCTTCCTTCTTCGGTGGAATTAGATTGTCACATTAGACTTGAGGCTAATTTTGGCCAGATTTAAAAACTCTCAACACATCTCAGTGGCATTCATAAAGTTTGCTAACTCCCCACCAAACTGTACGCGGAGTAGCTTACTGCGTCCCAGAACAGCAAAAAGGAGTCAAAGTACACCTAATGCCAACAAAGACACAAAAAAAAATTGCTAAACATAAAATAGGAGCAGCCTACGGAAGAATCTAGAAACCATTGCAATCAACCGCCTTAATTAGTACAGGGTCAATCATGCTATATCATAGCCACAAAGGACAAAAGCTACAACAAGTCTCTTCTTCCTCTGAAAAAAAAAGAAAGCTTAGATCGAGTTCAACTAAGACGATTGGCAGTTGCTGAGCCATTGACAGGTCGATTTAGGTAGATTAGCCGTTCTGATTGCCTGGATACCTGTTGTTTACGACGTTCGAGAGGATTCTTGAGCTTTACGGAGCAGATAACGAACCCTATTAACACACGCCGAGTATAGATAAGTAGTGCAGGATCGGATCGGCTAAAGTAATAACTAGCAGTACTATAAGTTACTCCCTCCGTTTTAAATTATAGTTTATTTTAATTTTTTTAGTGTATGTATTTTATTATGTACCTAGATAAATAATATGTCTAAATACATAATAACATGCATATATCAAAAAAGTTAAAGTAACCTATAATTTAAAACGAAAGGAGTATGAAGCACACGTTCAGCGTGACGCAGTATTAAATTTTGCCGAGGCCCCGGGTCTTTTGGACTTGCCGAAATCGCACGTAAAGTGTTGCAAGAGCCAACGAAGCTCGGGAAATCTGTGAGCAGAAATGACAGAGATGTCGTGGAAAAGAGAGGCGCCAAAAGAGGAAAAAGATTGGCACTAACAAATAATCGTCTGCTGACTCTGATCTGACGGCACCACTCTCGGTTAGTCAGTTCGACGCCTCTGCGTCAAAACACTGCAGGTTGACGTATTCGAACAAGCAGCATGGATTTACTAGGCTTTTATCACAACCCCATTTCCTTTTTATGTTTCCCTTTCGAACACGAAAGAAACCGAGGCTCGTTGTCAAGCTACAGGCGACGGGCCGACGAGACAGGCACAAATCGAAGGCGATTTGCGTGCGCTCTCGCCCATGCAGATCTGCTTCGGCATCATCACCGTGCCAACACCTGCTGTTACTACTACTAGTTACCGCACGGCACCACGGTCCACAGCCGCGCCGCCGCCCACTGGGCAACCGGCGTCGTTGGCCATGTCATGTAGGAGAAAATACACAGGTTTTTCACCGCCGTCTCGGTCGAACTTGGAACGACTCGCTGGTGGGCGGTGGCAACCACCTCCACCAGGTGAGCCAGCGCGAGGAGGATGGGTGAATCCGCGGTCCAGAAACAAACGACCACTCCGTGTCTCGCCTCTCGCCTTGTCGGCAAATACGTCCAGAATGCGGTCGTCCATCGGTTGTTCAAGGCCCTAGCCAAAATCGTCCGCGAACCGCAAGAGCGACGCGGTGACCTACGGCAAATTGGCAGCGGCGTTTCCGCGGCGCGCGAGCTGTACTCCTGCTGCGCGACGATGCGCTAGCTACTGGTGAACTGGACGCGACGGTGCGGTGCGACCGTGACTACGGGCAAGTGGGTTGTGTGTGGGTACGGCGTACGCCGGTCGGCACAGAGAACGCGCGAGATGCCTCATATCTCACCGCCGCCTGTGCTAGTGCCTACGGTCCCCGGCCCCGGGCCCTGCATCCATCCACTGGCGCGCTGCTGGTTGGTTGGTCGGTCGGCGTGGAGACCTCCTCGGTGCCCCGCCTGCGCCACGTGGCGCCACGTCGGAGCACGCGGCACGGCGGCAGGTGACCGTGATCTACCACCACCACCAGCTACGACGCCCTTTACTATCCGGCGCCCTGTGGGCAATGATAACAGGAAGCTCTGGTCAGTGTCGCAGTGGGTCTGCGTCCTCTTCGCCTCCAGAGTCCAGAGTCCACAGCAGGCGCTCTCATCATCCAAGCAACAGGCCAATACAACGCGGCGTCGCCACCGGTTTTTTCCCGAACAAACAAGGCAGGGAACAGGGAAGGCGGCAGGGAGATAGCACGCACGCTACAGCCGCAGGCCGGCACCGCGGCGGTCCGTCCGTGGCACGACCATACTAGATCTTAGTCGGTTGGGCGGAGCAAAGCTACCCGCGACCGCCAACTGACTGCTGCAGTAGCGGAGAGCCGGAGACGATGGCAGCCGCCGCGCCCTCGTCCTCGTCCGCGCGGGCGCGCGCGCCGCCGCGGCCATTGCATCCCCTCGCCCGCGGGGGCTCCGAGCGCCAGGAAATGGAGGCCGTGGTGGCGACCCACCCCGGCGGCGCGCAGCGGGTGCGGCGCAAGGGGAGGAAGCAGAAGCAGGTGAGGACATCGGTGTCTGCCTGCCTCCGTTCGTGCTTTTGCTCTGTCTCTGCTTCTGTTTGTTTCGTGGTGGTGGTGCGTAACTCGAGTGGTGTTTGTCCGGACACGCAGCTGTGGCCCAGGACCGTGCTGCGGAAGTGGCTCAACATCAGGTCGCCGGAGTCCGACTTCAGCGCCGACGAGGGCGACACCACCGGCGACGACGACACCGATAGCGAAGTCGAGTATGAAGGTGGGCGATACACTCCTCACTTCCATTCCAAGCCGACTCCCTTCTGCCTTCCTTCATCATTCCTTTAATTTATGCCTTTTGGCTTTTGCACATGACCTGTTTAATTGCTTGCTAAGTTCGGTTCTAAATCAGCATCTTCCCATGATGCCAAAGGCGAACTGAAATTTCAGTGTGCCCTTTCATGAATGATCGGACAGTGCTTCGTACTTGATTCTGTCTCCCACTGTTCACGCCGGGTGTTGCCAAAATTTATCTGATATTACATCTGTCTTGCCGTGCTTCATTATTTAGTATGGAAAAATAACTGACCTCAACAAATGGTAAATGGAAGCTACTTTTACTTCCAGCCTTTACTTCCAGCCAATAAGGGTCCACTCTCTGCCTAGTGCTTATGATTACTTGTGTGTAACTGCACGATCCCGTCCTGCATCATGATCCAATTTGTTTTGGCTTTGGGGATAAAAATCAGTCGATCCCAAGAGCTTGGAAAACGACTTCATGACTTGACATAATGAATCGATTCTATGGTTGTTTGGTTCCTCGTGGTGCTGTGTTTCTAAGCTATTCCTTTCACCTTGGTATATTCCTTCCTTTCTCTGAAATGCAACAAAAATGGACGTCTATTTCGATGAACTACCACTACCAGAGTAGGAGTACAAACATACAATGTTATTCCTCGTGGTTTTCAAAAAAATAAGATCTCCCACTCTATTCCTATCCTGCCTTTTTAACACGAATTATAAAAGGAAAAGGAAGGTCTGAATCTGACTTCACGAAATACAGTTGCAGCACATGGTTGCTTACAAAAAGCAGATAACTTTTGGAAAGGGAGAACATGGAGTATAATGCTGCACTTTACTTTGTTGGCGGTGATTCCAAGCTTTAAAATTATTGGTTCATTTTACCCAAAGCTACATTGCGTTAGATTGCCTCCCCCTTTTTGGGGAGGTTTGGGTCTTGTGCGGATTTTGATCACTGTGGAAGATCAAAGCCTAACAGTCGACATGTAATGGACCTTGAGCAGAGATGTGCGCATGGGAGCACAAGTTGCATGATGAAGAGAGGAGCTTCTGTGGATTCGGTGCTGAGGCTATTGGTAATTACTTGTGGTTGTTATCATGTTAGCTATCTGACAGCAAATGTCCTGCATTTTCACTGGGATTGTTCGCAAACAAACAAGAGGAAGTGCTAAGACACTGTGCATGAAATTTTGGGCTACAGAAGATTCATACCAGTTTGATTATTTCAAGGAGATATAATATGTAGCTCATGCTATATTTCTATGAAACAAATACCATACCCCTTCTGCTAGTGAGTTTTTGCAATAGTTTAGGGATGAGTATAAGCTTTGGTGCCTATCTGGAGCTAATAAACTTCATGCTCTCGGACTGGAGAGGATAGGAGCTTTTGGATGAGTCTTTTCCATGCTGTTTGTTCATTAAAAGTTTTTTTTTTCAAGTAACTGTGTTGTAAAGTGTTTCCAACCTTCTCATGTATGGTCCTGGCATGAGTGTGTGACTGATACAATCTATCAAATACTGTAGGAAACCAACTGGGGGTGGTTCCCTATGGACTTCATAGAAGGCGCAAGTCAGAGACCCTTCGTGCTCAGTATATAGATGTCAGGGAACTCAGGTATGTATTTTAAAAATTTTTTGGATCTACCAGACTGTTTCTCGGCAGTTTTTTTTGGGTTACTTGAATGACTACTGGCTTGTTCATAGATCTTGCCTACCACAAACTTAAATCAGCATTCGCTACTGCATCTGGGACCAAATAAATGACGTTAGGTTCATCACTGTTCCTTAAGATTGATGTTGGCTTGATGCAGGATTTGTGGTGGAACATGGAATGTTGCAGGCAGACTTCCACCTAATGACTTGGATATTCAAGAATGGTTGTATATGGAGGAGCCAGCTGATATATATGTTCTTGGGTAAGTTACAGAATCCCTCAACAAATCATATTAAATACATAAGAAATCAAAGCTTTAGCTGTAATATGTCTTCACTCATCTCCAAAAAATGTGTTGTCCCATATATGATACAAGATGCTATTATTTTTATATGTTAGTCTCAAATAATGTAACTGTTGTTTCTTCTGTTTTATTTAATAACTGGATTTGATTGTCTTTCAGATTTCAAGAAATTGTTCCACTAAATGCTGGAAATATATTTGGTGCTGAAGACAACCGCCCTGTTGCAATGTGGGAGCATATTATTCGTGAAACATTGAATAAGATCAGTCCAGATAAACCCAAATATAAATGTCACAGCGATCCTCCTTCTCCATCAAGGTTCAAGCCATCTGATGATGCTTTTGTGATGGAAGATGAACTTATCAGTGAGTCTGATAGTGAAAGTGATGGGGAGGTCCATCCATTGAACGAAGAAGATTTGGTCGATTCTGTTGATGGCATTCATGGTAATAAATGTGAACATCCCACTGATGCACATGAAACAATTTTACAAGATGAAGAGTTCAGCAGGTTGCCTTCAATGAAGACTTTTGACAGATCCAATAACCTAAGTTTTAAAGAATCTAACTTGGAAGAGAAGATCTGCCAGAAGCTATTAACTAAAACATTCAGTAACTCAGAGAGGCTTGGAATGATTTGGCCTGAACCACCATTGGATATGTTGGCCCAGTGTCTTCCTGACAGCACAAAGTCACATCCTTCAGGAAAAGCATTAAGATCATATTTGTCTTTCAAGTCCGTAAATGGAGATTCTGGTCCATTTGCAGAGGATGATTTAGTTCCTGATTTTAACATTAACTGTGGAGCAATAAAAAGGAAAAGACCATACTTTGTAAGGATAATAAGCAAGCAGATGGTTGGAGTGTACCTATCAATATGGGTACGAAGAAGCCTCCGAAAGCACATTCAGAGTCTGAAAGTATCAACTGTAGGGGTCGGTGCTATGGGCTACATTGGTAATAAGGCAAGTTTCTATAAGCCACATACTCTCAGATCCCTTTCTGTTCATTTAAAAAAACTCTGCTGAGTTTCAAATGCATGCACTTTATAAGTATTTGTCAGCTGACTTGCAGTCACTTATCGAAACTACAGTAAACAACAATGGCGTTTTTGTAGAATAATACGTATGGGTTAGCACCTATTATCTTCCAGTCTTTCCAGTCTCATATTGCTTGCATTTGCTTTCCATCAATACACCGACACTACATTTGGAAAAGGGTATGCTAACCTCTTCTTACTTTGGCATGCTTCAGGGATCAATATCAGTAAGCATGTCCATATACCAAACACACTTCTGTTTTATATGTTGTCACCTGACCTCTGGAGAAAAGGAAGGAGATGAACTAAAAAGGAATGCTGATGTTCAAGAAATCCACCGAAGGACAATATTTAATCCAGTTTCCAGAGTCAACATGCCTAAGACTATATATGACCATGAGTAAGTAATAGATTATGTATCGTTTCTGGTTACCTATACTTTTTTAGCAGTTCATCTGCTACCTATTTTAATACCCCCTCCGTTCCAAATTGTTAGTCGCTTTGACTTTTTTAGTACATGCATTTTGCTATGTATCTAGACATATCATTATATCTAGATACATAGCAAAATGCATGTATTAAAAAAGTCAAAGCGACTTAAAATTTGGAACGGAGGGAGTAGTTGACAGGTACAAAGCACTATCTTAAGCCTTTCTTGAATATTGCAATGCTATTAGAACTTTTACTTTCATTTGAGGGGGAAAAACAAGAGCATGTAGTCTAGGGTTGTAGACAATTAGAAATTATTTTTAGTTTACCAGTTTTGTTCATGCTATAGCTAGATTTGGTGATGCATTGCAGTTCTAGCTTGTTTCATCTAAGATTTGATATTTCTTGAATGCTTCATTTCATCTAAGATTTGATATTTCTTGAATGCTTCAGAAGGATTGTATGGCTAGGTGATCTCAACTATAGGATCAATTTACCATATGAGAAGACACATGAACTCATCTCCAAGCAGGACTGGAATGAATTGTTTGGGAAAGATCAGGTAGGCTTTTATGTTTTAACATCAGATTGCAAAATTCTCATTATTCATAAGTTCTTGCTCACCTTTCCATCTCTTTAATGATAGCTGAAAGTAGAGTTGAAGAAGGGCCATCCATTTGAAGGGTGGACCGAAGGGGTCATCAACTTTCCTCCAACGTATAAGTACAAGGTTAACTCAGAAAAGTACATAAGTGATGATCACAAATCTGGAAGGAGAACACCTGCATGGTATATTTGTTCTATATATTTTGCACCCTGCTAGTTTTTCTATTAGTGTAACTATCATTATTGAAGTTATGTTTGTATATCAAAAGATACTAACACTAACAGCAAACTCTCTCTTCTAACTATGTATAGGTGTGACCGAATTCTTTCCTATGGTAAGGGTATGAGGTTACTGTCATATAAGACAGTTGATCTCAGGCTATCAGATCACCGCCCTGTGATTGCTGTGTACATGGCTGATGTTGAGGTTTTCTCTTCGAAAAAGCTGCAGAGAGCTCTTACCTTCACCGATGCAGAGGTCGAGGAACAGCTCTCCTTCGAGGAAGATAGTACTTCTGGAATATACAATCTTGGACTATCTTAAAGTTCAAGGTAATCTTGGACACATCAAAACAGACTTTATGCTTTTTAACTATCCAAGGAAGAATTAACAAGTTACGACTTAGTCCTGCCCAGCCTGTGCCTCTATTTTTCTGAGACCAGCAATTGGAAGTAGGTAGTCATGTACATTTTATCCATGCTCTGACCATATTTTGAAATCAGATGTCATGCATTTTGCTGTTTTTTAGTACTGTGTACCTCATGTGGAGAAATATCTCTGACCATATTTTGAAATCAGACGTCATGTATTTTGTTGTTTTCCCCTTCCCCCTTTTGAGTATGGTGTACCTCATATGTGGAAAAATATTTTCCTTTGTAACAGACTAACGGTCTAACTGTAATTAAAATGTTGGATACCGTAAATATTTCACACAGATTGTGACATTGTGCAGTTTCAGTTCCACTGTAATTTTTCTTTCATCTATTGCTATCCCTGCAACAAATGTTAATGTCAAGTTATCCCTGTTGTGTTATGTTACTGTGGAGTTGATTAGCTTTCAACTCATTCTGACTGAAGTCGCTGGAGATCTTTAGTCTGCACTTGCACTTATGCTTGCATCTCATGCAGTGGGATCGAGCATCCTGTTGAGGTGCCATGTTGGCTGCTGTTTGAAAAAACAGAAGTACTATTGAATGATGCAAAATAGTGGATCAATCAGGGACTGGTTACCTGGTGGACTGCATAGATGTGGCTTAATAGGAGCCAAAGATCTCAGCAAGGTTACCTGGTGGAAGTCGCATCCGTCGATGCGGGGCGCCGAGCCGGCGCCGGTGGAACGGACTGCCCGCCGTGCGCCGGTCATTCCCACCGCTGCGACTTCGACGCTCACTGTGCCCGGTTTCCGGAGACGAACAGCGGCGTGCTTCGAGTGCCCTGCACGGGCTCGCGGGCTCACTCCCACCAGTGCGTGGGCCGGGCCGAGAGAAGTGGCAAACCGGGGGCCCGGGCTCGAGAGTGTACACGAGAGGCACGGGCGGGCTGGCGGCGCAGTCCAGTGTGGAGTTTGTTTTGGAGTGACCCTGGTCTGCTCGGCCTTGAGCGTCCAGGTTTCGGCCCTGTATGGCCCAACTCCTACAATCTCCTTTCTTTAACCTCGCGTTCGCACGCAGCGCCCAGCGGCGGCGCGTTGGTTTCGAAATTCGAATGGGCAGGTGATTGGACGGGGAGAGGGCGGGTATTCTCCAA
This sequence comes from Bothriochloa decipiens, assembly GCA_023333625.1. Lineage (NCBI taxonomy): Eukaryota > Viridiplantae > Streptophyta > Magnoliopsida > Poales > Poaceae > Bothriochloa > Bothriochloa decipiens. The sequence continues at coordinate 18,438,972 of CM041632.1, read as the reverse complement.
ATTGGGTTATTGGGGTCGAGCGGGAAATGGCCACCAACTCGGGCGGCGGCGGCGGCGGCGGATCGAAGAGGCAGAGGGTGGATGGGCTGAAATGCTGGATGACCGGTGCGAGGCGGTGGGTTCGGATGCGATCCCGGTGGACCGTATCTCGGCGCTGCCGGACGAGCTGCGGCTGCGCGTCCTGACGCACCTCCCTCTCAAGGACGCCATCCGCACGGGGGCGCTCGCGCGCGGGTGGCGCGACCTGTGGAAGGGCCGGTGGGCGCACCACGCCTCCCTCACGGTGCACCTCTGGTCCCACGACGACCTGGGGAGAGCTGGACGCCCTCGCCCCCGCGCCGCCGCCTAGACAGCTTCTCCCTCCTCGTCGAAATCTCCACTCTCAAGGCTTCGGAACTCCGACGCTTTCTCGACTATGCCGCCGAGTGTGGCGTGGAGGACCTCCACGTGGGGACGCTCCATAGCACGACCGCGAGCAAGCTCAACTTCCACCTGCCGCTGTTGAGCCCGGCCCTCGCGCGCCTCTCGCTCCGCAACATCACCGTTTCCATGTTCTACAAGGGCGCTCGACGGCCATTCCACGCTCTGGAGGTCATCCGTCCGTCTCGTATCGGTCTCCTTTCGCCGGGAGGCTTTCAGAAAATTGATGGCGCTGTGCACCAACCTCCGCATTCTCGATCTGCACAGCTGCGGTTGTAACGGTGACGATTGGGTGTTCAACAAGCCGCCGCCGAACCTGAGGCGTCTTACCATCGCGGACTGTGGTAGGATTACCAGTCTGGACTTCATGCGTGTGCCTACCCTGCGTTCATTCCGCTACAGTGGCTGCGCCTCCGACTTGCCCTTCTCCATTCCACGTGATGCTGCGCTTTTTGATCTCTATATTCAGTTAAACTCACATGACACAGTACTGATGAATGAGGGGAATATCTGCATTATCTCATTAGCGATGAATGATTGGAATATGGATAAGTTGAGGAGATCTCTCCCGACGGATTTATCCAACCTCAACGTTCTCACCATATGCAATAGAGCCCTCATGGTACTTTCTCCATATTCAATCTTGTTTATTATTTCGGATCTTTGTATTATCATTTAGGATTAACTTTTAGTTTCTTAATTCCATAGATATGAGGAAAAAATCTTTTTTTTAACCGAACCATGCCTTTTTATTTTAGGGTGCATCTGTCTTGCCAGCCGATGGAGCCAATGCCCAGTTGCCTAAATTCGACTTACACAGTTTGAAAGAGCTACTAATCATGCTTGAAATGGAATCTGTCAACCTAGGCAGTCTGTATATGTTCCTCAGGACCTTCCAATGCCCTAATATAGAGAGGCTGTTTGTGGAGGTTAACACAATCAATGCCTTTGCAATTTCTTTTCTTCATAGTTCGTAGTCTGTATTTTTTTACTATGGTTCTTCTTTGTAGCTCCCGGAATATAGAGATGAGCCCATGGAAGATTCTATTGATCAGGTCAGCGAAGAGCCACCGGAAGATGGCTTAGACAACCTTGTCATGGTAAAGGTCAACAACTTCAACTGGTACCCTGCCGAGGTGCAGCTAGTGAGTTTTCTGTTGAGGAAAGCTAGTTCTCTGCAGAAACTGTTAATAGTTTCTGACAATGTCACTCCAGTGGATTCGCCTGGTGCACCAGAAGTAAACATTTCACTTCTCAAAGAAGCTTTGGTCAGTGGCAAGATAATGTTTACTGGGTCTGACGATGCAGCAACTCAACCATATCATGAGGCGCACATCAAGCTAATATAGTTGTTTTTTCGAGAGCGCGTTCACGACGCGTATTTCATTAAGGAGAAGATAGTTCAGAGATACAACAATCCAGTAATCCATGGATTACCAACAGCACACCCACACCAACACTCATCGCACGCGGTTGTGATTACAGAAAAACTAACCCGCTAAAAAGGAAAACCAGAAGCTAAGCTAACGCATGGCGTCAAGGACTGCGAGCCGCAATCCAGAGGCCGGCCTCCTCCACGATCTCTTGAACAAGCAGCGCTGGCGTCGAAGCAGCAAGCCGGAAGGTCCTTGAGTTGCGTTCTTTCCAAATACGCCAGCCAACGAGGAAGAACAAGGAATCGAATCCCTTCCTGATGGTTTTGTGCAGCCTCTTCCTAACCACGGTCCACCAGTGCATGATCGGCTCCTCGGACACTTGGACAATACCCTGTAAATGGTAGGTTGCAAGACACCTGGACCAAACCTCACGTGCAAAGATGCAGCCAATGAGTATATGGTCAATGGATTCATCATGCGGATCTCAGAAGATGTAGGAGGCGCTGTCCTGCAACCCATGCCTCTATCGTCTGTACCCCGCCCAACACCTTCCATGCATAGCAAGCCAGAAGAAGAATTTTACCCTTGTAGGCGCGGAAGTCTTCCAAAGTAGCTTTGCACCCAACGGTGCAGAGCATCCCAGGAACATGGTGCCGTAGGCCAAGGACGCCGAGTATTGGCCGTTCGCTGACAGGCTCCAGGTGAAAGTGTCTGGTACCCCATCAGTGAGCACCACCCACTGTAGCCTCTCAGAGAGCATAACAAATTCAGCAATGAGCCTCCAGGAATGCGCACCGGCTACGTGATGCACCCATGCGGATTCATGCAGCGCCTGTGCCACGGTGGTGCGATGTTGACATTTTAGGACTGCCGCAAAGATCGCCGGAGCAATGAGACGGATGCTGGAGCCCTCGAGCCAGGAGTCGATCCAGAACAGGGTGGAGTCCCCGTTCCCAACAGTGGACACCGTTGCCGCCAGGAAGAAAGAGTGGAGGACCTTGTCATCAGCGTCTGGGAGATCTTGCCAAGCCCTATCTTGGTCTACTCGCCGCATTCAAAATCTTCCCCTTCCAGCTTGGAATCTTAGCGGCCACGAAGTCAATGAGGGGCTGTTCATGGACTTTCCTAAGCTTGAAGATCGATAGCAGTATACCCAAGTACCTGTTGGGGAAGTTTTCCACTCTGCATGTTAGAACAGCTTGCACCAGCTCAATTTCTTGCTGGCCAAAGTTAATCGGTGTGACGATGCTCTTGTTCATGTTGGCAAAGAGGCTCGAGGCCTGGCCAAACACCTCCAAGACTGCCATGATAAGGCGCAAGTCAGTTTCTGTAGGGGCGACGAAGAGGACCATGTCGTCAGCATAGAGGCTACAATGTTGGACGTCCCCCACCGCACCCAGGCCGACAGATATCTGGCCTCTTCCATCCACCGCATTGCATGGTTGATCGCTTCCATAACCAGCACAAAGAGCATCGGCGACAAGGGGTCCCCTTGGCGCAGGCCCCTTGCATGACATATCCGCCTACCAGTACTGCCATTCAACAATATCTTCGTGCTCGCTGTTGAAAGGATTGCTGAGATCCAATCTCTCCATTGACCCCCAAAACCCATGTGCCGTAGGATCTCCAAGAGGAATTGCCACGAGACAGAATCAAAGGCCTTGGCTATATCGATCTTAAGCAGCAGGCATGGGGTTCTTGTCCTGTGTAGCTCCTTGCATGACAGACGCACAGCTCGGAAGTTATCTTGGATACAGCGCCCCTTTTATAAACGCGCTTTGGTTAGCACGTACGAGGCCATGCAGGAATGGCGCTAGTCTATTGGCTAGGCACTTTGATATCAGCTTACTGATGATGTGGATTAGACTAATTGGCCGATAGTCCCCAACCGTCATCGGCTGCTCCTTCTTCTTCAGCAGGATCATTAGAGCATCATTAACATGGTGTAGGCTCCTCATATCAAGCGACCAGAATGCCCTGAATGCTCGCATGATGTCTTCCTTGATGGTATCCCATGCCAGCTTATAAAATGCGCCCGTGAGACCATCGGGCCCCGGCGCCTTGTCGTTCGGAAGTTGCATGATGACTAAGCGAACCTCATCCTCCGAGAACTCACTCTCCAGGGCTTGCAGGTCGGCGGACGGCAGGCCGATCGCCTGCAGGTTGAGTGGCCGCGAGCGCTGGAAGTCGGTACCCATCAGAGCATCGTAGTGTTCAAACAGCAGTTGTGCCATGGCTCTAGGTTCTGTGAACACATCCCCATTAGTGGATATGAGCTCCACAATCGTATTCTTCCGCTTTTGATGACAAGCTTGAAGATGGAAGAATTTCATGTTGGCATCGCCTTCGGCCAAGAAAAGCATCCTAGAATGCTGACGGGCAATGGTCCTCTCCAAGGATGCAAGACCCAACACCCTGAGCTTAAAAGCCTTGCGCAGCTGCACCTCCCTTGGCTCCAGCAGCCTTGCTTCCTGTGCCGTGTCAAAGCATGAGATGACCTCTCTGGCCACTGCCAGCTGAAGCCTCACGCTTCCGATCTGCTTTGCACTCCAGCTTTGGAGGTCCCGCGCGACCTTCCTAATTTTAAAGTCCAGAACCCGAAAGGCATCTAGGTCGGTCGGCGTTCCTTGCCAAGCCGCAGCCACGGTTTCCATGAACCTGGGAAGCTTGGGCCAGAATGATTCAAATCTGAACCTGCGCTTTTGCACGGGAGGCGAGTCGAGCATCAGCAACAGGGGTTAGTGGTCAGAACAGTCCGAGGACAACGCCTTCAACCAATGGAACGGGTAAGCAGCAAACCATCTAGTGGAAGCAAGGCAACAGTCAATTCATTCCAAGTTTGGCGGGTCCTGACCATTAGACCAGGTGAACCTCCTCCCTAAAAGTGACACTTCCTGAAGTAGCATGGAGTTGATGAACGCCCTGAACTTCCTCATCTCACGGTAATCAAGATGGTCGTTGCTCTTATCAGCTGCCATATATATCATGTTAAAGTCTCCACAAATCAACCATGGGCCCTGCCGATTGTTCCTGGTTGCCCTCAACTCGTCCAAGAACGCGCATTTGTCAGCGAAAGCCTGTGGCCCGTACACAGTCATGATCCACCAGCATAGCTGGGATCGAACGCACTGCAAACGGACCGTTAAGGAGTAGTCTCCCTTGGAGACATTAGGGGCCATCCAGAAGTCCCTGTGCCATGCCAACAAAATCCCCCAGCAACTCCAACAGAGGGAACAAATTCATAATCAAACAGGGATCCCAGGATATCCACTGCAATAGCTGGAGGCACCGCATCCAGCTTGGTCTCCTGCAAGCATACTAGCAATACACCATTGTTCACCAACAAAGATCTAACAACAGCACGATGCGCAGGGGCGTTCAAGCCCCGCACGTTCCACACAAGACATGAACTGTTTGTCGACATGGAGAAACCAATCCGCAGAGCAGGCCGGACTCCGCGTGATCAACGGCCAGGCAAAGCCTCATCTCCCATTCCCAGCATCCCAGCATGTCCAGGTGCATAGCCACCGGGTCAAAGCGGGCCCCTAGGAGAAGCTGCAAGTTGTCGTTCGTGGGTTGCATCAGAGATTGGAGCTGCGAACACACTTGCAGACCGCCGTGGTATCCTCGCCCGCGGCTGGCTCCTGCGCCTGCTCTCCAAGCTTCTTCTTGAGAACTGACTACGCTTGCAACGTAGTGTTGGCAGCGCACGGTGTTTATGCAATGCGCCTGCTGCGCCTGAGTATCTGCGTCTACAGCGTACGAGACTTGCGAAGTATTGGCCTTCCTGCAATGAGGGGTGTGTCCAGAGGGACCCAAAGGGCACCTTCCATGCTGTTGACGAGCGTGGCCGGTGACCGGGGGGCCAGCTGGGCATCGTCATCATCACTAGACGAGGCCGGAGGCGGGGGGCAGTCGTGCAGCAAAGGTCCAGATGTGGAACCATCCTCCAACAGTGCCACCGTGGCCCGGGCAGCCGACTCCAACGCCGGCGAACGCCGCGGAAGCCGATGTCCCGCCGAGGCCCACTCATTGGCCACCGCCTTCGCCCACCAGTCGAAGTGGTCAGCAGGGGGTGGCATCTGGGTGCACCTGCCATCCTGCAGAAGCTACGGAGCCACGTTGATGAAGCAATTGACGAACCCCAGCTCCGGAGAGAACCTTGCGCCGGGACGCAGGCGTGATGTGTCCGGGCTCCAGGCACCCCGCCAAGCCCGCGCCAGCTGGAGACGTGCAGAAGAAGCTAGAGATGGGATGCTGGCGTCACGAGCATAGGCCAGCGCTCCGTTAAATCACCATCTGGGGGGCAAGTTGGACTGCTGAAGAGAGAGGGAAATTGTGCGAACCCACCACAATGGAGTTGACCCTGGAACTTTTCTCTTCCATGAACTATGAAGCTTGGCACTCCCCCCTCCCAACGTACTCCGGCAGGTAATCACAATAGGGGATTGCCTACCATGCCGTGGATCAGAATCGGGGAATCATCTGAATTGCGACGCGGGGTGGACCACAGCTCGTAGTCATCTTTGGGGTGCCGCTGCTGGTCCCCAGCCCCATCATCTAGATCCTCATCGGCCTCCTCATCGACCTCCGGTGGACCAGGAGGCGCCCCAAGTTGCTGGTGTGCCACCAGACGAGCCTTTACCAAGTATTGTGTCCCACGGCGCAGCAGCCACTCAGACTCATCAACATTGGGCAGGACCGGATAAACACCACTTTCTCGGGCTCAATGAAAGAGGGGTGCCAACACCATGCTTGAACAAAGAACTCCCTATCATCCTCCAGGGGACGGTCCTGAATTTCTGATATCTCCACCTGCGCACAGCAACGGCCCAAGACGACCTGGGCAGTAGCCAGGTTGCAGGTATGAGCTGGAACATGCCTCTGAGTGCCACGATGACCTGATGAGTGAAAGCCCCAGCCACTCCACCAGCGACCCTTGTCCACGGCTGCCATCAGATTAGCATGAGGGGACCCCAGGGAGTTGAGGCGAGCACGCGATCCCGTTGCTCAAGCCTGTTAAACTGCACCAAGAAGTCCCCAGGTTCATGGAGCCGAATGCGCACCTCCTCAGTCCTGATTTCAAAACTGTTGAAGAGCGCCTGGTAGATCATCTGGATGCTGACCCAGGAGCGTATACCGGCGATGGTACCCACCATAGCGTGTGTAGAAAGGTCCTCATCCGTTGCCTGAAGCTCAGCAGATCTTGGCAAAACCACCATTGATGCGTTACTCCATCGTGGCGCTTCTGCAGCATCATCATAGAGTAACGCCGCTGCATCACAGCCCGGGTCATCATCGCCCCCTCTGCCCACTAGGGGTGGTGGCGGCGGAGGAGGGAGTGGGGGTGGCGGCGGTAGGGACTTCTCAGGCGGCAGAGGTGGCGGTGGTGGTGCAGCCGCGGGCCCCGACGGTGAAGCCATGCAAAGCTAGGGCACCGAGGTGGAATGCCCCACGGAGATCGAGCGGCCCGAGACAGTGTCAGCAGACTCCGGCCGATGCCGGCGCGGGAGCGAACTCGCCCCACCCGGCGCCCCAGCATGCTGCAGCGGCGAGGTAGCTCCATCAGAGTGTCGTTGGACGCGGACCAGGCGGTGGTCACCCTGACCGTGCGGAGAGCACTGGCGTTTGAGCACGCCCCTTCCACCGCGCGGCGCCCGGCAAATAGTGGCGATGTGCCCCTCACACCAGAAATTGTAGCAACGCGCCGGGTGGCAACACGATGCCCGGACATGGCCAGGCCAGAGGCAGTTGTAGCATACGTCCGCCAGCTCGGGCGGGTGGGCCACCGGCGACCCAGGGGAATGTCGAGGTGACCGACGCGGAGAACGCTGCTGGCGAGGAGAACGATGCCGGTCCCGAGCTGGAGACCAGCCGTGCCGCCGGCTCCACACCTCAAAGAAGCCCTCCTGGTCCGGCGGCCCCGCACACGCGCCGGGTGCGCCGGCGGGGATCGCCGATAGGAGCCCTCCGGACGGACGATGGTGGAACAAAGCACAACGGAAGGCTGGAACTCTTCTGGGTGGCGGCGTCGGCGATGCCTCCGGGACCGCTGGCGCTTCTTGGTGGGGCATTGCAGGACCCCCTTCCCCTTCTCATTCGGCGGCGACGGGGGGAGCGGCTCCTCCTCCGGCTCCGCCTCAGAGTCGGACAGCAAGGATTCCTCCAAGTCACTGAGGTGCAAGCGCTCCCCAGGACCACGGCTGAGGAACTCCTTGAGCAACCCAGGCGAGCCGGAGAAGAACTGTGCCGGCAGCGGAAGCTCATCCGCGGCCAGATCTGCCCATGCTTGGCGCACCGGCGTTTGAAGCGCCGCTGACCCCAGTGACTCCGCGGGGCCGTGGGCCAAGGCATCCAGCAGGCGGCCTGGCGAGCCCGCCTCCAGTGCCGCAGCCACCTCAGGGGCCCATCTGGAGCAGCCCTCCATGGCGTCGGTGCAGATCCGGTCTTCCGTCAACTCAGATCCAGAAGATGGGGGGAGGGGGTGGGAGGGGGAGAGAGCGGGCAGGGGGATGGGAGGTGGAAGGGGAGCGGCGAGGTGCGGAGAAGCGCGGGGACAAACCTAAGCGGCCGTGGCGGCGCAGGCCGGCCGGCGGCAGGGTCCACCGGGAGCGGCGCGGGGGTCGGTGTGACTTCGTTCTTTCAGTGTGGTTTCACTTCGGTAGGGAATGGTCAATTCAGTCATCAGTCAAGTCAAAGCCCTTTGGATAGTTATATCAGACTATCTGCGCACTATCCTTTGGGTGGTGCCTCCTATATAGATAATATACGAAAAAAACATGATTGGCTTTGTTAAATTTCTTTCCTCAATATTACTACTAGCAAAGTTAAAATGCATGGTATCCTGTATGTGCTTGCTTTCATGTCCTGGTACCACTTGCATCTTCTATTTGGCATATTATCCCTATGAATTGAAGCTGCTTTAATTATTGATGATGTTATATGTTGTTCAGTCATCCTCCTTGTTTATTTGTTACCTTGAGGTATCAGATTGCATCTAAGTGGGGAGGTCTGTGCTTATTTACATGACTTGTAGTCTTGTTGCCATTTTCTGATATGGTAATAGTCAGGAAGTTGCCCTATTGATCTAAAGTGGCAAAGTGCAATGCTGCTAGTGATGAATTTAGTTGTTTGTTGCGACTTCTACGGAGTGTCAAATCGAGAAGCAATTTAGTAACAAACTCTTATCAATAGCTTTCATGATGTATGCTAATTCCTTTGCTAAGGACCTAAGCAGAAATGAGATTTCTACCTGAAATAAATCGTAGTGCATGGGGGATTGAGTCTTCCATCATTCAATTTTACCTTGTACTGTAAGTATGAAATTGGGCAGAAAAATCAAAGATCATTGTTTCTTTTCTCTTCTTTTTTTCGGGTGAGAATATCTCAGTGTCAATTGGAAATAATGAATGTTTTTCTATTTCTAGTCTTCATATAGTGCTGCATTTATTTATGCATTCAGGGTGGCACAATTTCATTTCAGTTTTTCAAGGTTTTACCCCCTTCGGTTCCTGTTGGCTGGTGCTTTTGCTCTAATTGAAATTTATCATCTTTCCTGACTGTCGCCCG
>CM041632.1:18379595-18429507 GCA_023333625.1 Bothriochloa decipiens | reverse complement strand
CCCCCCCCCCCCCAACTGCTATGGATGAAGGCTAGTGATACCGTTGACTTTTGGTTTACGTGCTTGCATCTTCTACCTGTTTATATGGTGTCTGGTTGCTGAGGGAATTCTACTCATGACGCCATTTCATCCTGCTTATGTTGTCTTGCCACCGCCAGATGTGGATTTTAGTTATTTGGGTTTGTTTTTTCATGCCTTGACCTTACTACCGTATACTTTTTTTTCCGAACACGGTCATATGACCTACAACGTAGATCGCAAAGTGGTGGTAACGAGGGGCGCTCACCAAAGTGCAAGGAAACCTAGCTACTGGATCCATTATTAGTTTGTATTATTACATATTAAACCTATTTTGTGACCAAAACAAACTGAACTCAAGCAACGTCAAGTATCCCGCCTCGCTCTACAGTTCCGCCTCCTCGATCACGGCTCTGATCATCCTCGCCATATTGGACGCGACGTTGTCAAACACTCTGCGGTTCCTTTCTTTCCAGACCATCCATGTTAGCAGCAGCACCATGGAGTCGAATTGTGGCCGGTGTGCTCTGTCAAGTCGTCGACGTTGCCGAAGCCACCAAATGCCCAGGCTCTCATCGGTCTCCTCAGGTCCTGCAATCCTAGGGGCAACAAGAATGCGTGCCACAGCTGTCTATTTTTTTTTTTTGAGTTACGACACAGCCGATGAAGAGGTGCTTGCAAGTTTCGGACGCCTGCCCACACAGATTGCAGACATCCGTCCCTTGCAGGCCATGTCGCATTCTCCGGTTCGCCGTCCAAACTCTTCTGTGCAAGGCCAGCCACATGAAGAATTTCACTTTCGGCGGCGCTTTGGTCCGCCATAGCTCTCTTGCCCCCAGAAGCGCCGTCGACCCCTCGAAGAAAGCTCTGTAAGTCGACGACACCTTAAACCTCCCGTCCGGTGACCACTTCCAGGAGAACAGGTCTGGCGTCAATGGGTCTAGCTGCACTTGGCTCAGCACTGCCCAGACCCTGAGGTACTGGAGAAGAACCTGCACCATGTCGGCTCCGACGATTCCCGTGCCCACCTGTTCTGGAAGAGGCCCTCCTTGAGCGACATCCTTCTGCCCGCCGGCGAGATCACCGCAAAGAGCTGAGGTGCATAGTTGCATAGCGGGCCGTGGACGGACCAGTTGTCAGTCCAGAGCTTCACCAGCGTGCCATCCCCGACGGTCACCGACAAGCTCGCATCCGACATTGCTACGAGCATCTTCTCCTTTCTTGCTGGCAACGACGTCCATCCACGCTGAGGTTCAGCCCTTGCTAGCCATTCCCAACGTAGTCTGAGTGCCATGCCGAAGAATCGGAGGTCAAGAATTCCCAGGCCGCCCAAGTAAGTAGGATTACTACCGTATACATGAACCATGAATGTGAGCTATTTGTGCCCAATCCTATCTTACATGTGGTTGCTAGGAGTAATCCTGGAGGTGTATGGTGCTTTGGTTGTGAATTTGTGGGGTTTATCCTCTGTTATCACTCTCTAAATGGATATCAGATATTTAGATGCCATGCATGGCAGCACATGTGCAGCAGGAGCTTATTTATGGGTACACTTTACTCTCTTATTAGTCTTATTCGGGCCCTCCCAATTCATTAGCTCGCTCAAGCACTGTCAACTACCGAGCTATAGTCATTAGTAGCCTGCCTTTTGCAGTCAATTTGCGTGTGCTTGTCTACATTGGCATCAGTTCAGATTACAGTTTATGCTCAAGTTGGGTGAAGGTAAAGTTCATTGACGTATTATAAGTACTGAATGGTATTCTGTATTGGTTTGTTTTAATCAATATTGAACTAATGGGTCGCAGAATCAACGGATGTTCATAACACTTTCATATGTAGAGACGTAGAAGTAATTGATGAGTTTTTTGTTTAGGGAAAATAAAATAAATAGTTGGGCCTTGTTCAGTTGATGAGTGACGAATGCGCCTCCAACCTTCATTTTGGAAGAGGCTAGCTGATCAGTGTATGCGGACGGGCCTATGCCGTTATTCATATTGGGCTGTCACTTGAGGTGGTCAGGCGGAGGATGATTAGCAAATCAATCCATTGCAGATCGCAAGATCAGCTCGGGTATCAACTCCGGTAAAAATCGATGATGGTGACTACTCCTTGGAAGAGATGAGAGAAGAGAAAAAACAAACAAAATTCAAAAAAAAAAAAGAGGAGAAAAACACATCCTCCTTTTTGCCTCAAAAATCGTGGTTGGCATTTGGTGAGAGGAGCAGAACACAAGAGATCAACAAAGAGAAGTGAATCCGTTCAAATTTGGTGGCACGTATATGGTACTCCTAAACTCTGTGTTGTTGAATCGGTACCAAACTTGGTGAATTGGTGGAGTAGAATATCATGTTTGAGAAGGTTGTTTATTAGTTTGGGCTACTACAGTTTTGGCACAAGGATGATCAGCTTGGGCAGTGAAATGGTGTCTAATTGAGCTCAACAAACAACCAAATCAACAAGTGTAATCACGTCCCCTAAGGCTATTATCTCTATCGCTTGTCAATAGAAACCCACTCTTGCCCATAACCAACTTGAAAGTTTTTAAAGAGAAAATGTGCAATTATCTAACTCATGGGTACCAATAGAAAATTAGAACAAGTACAAAGCCAAAAAATGCCTTTTTAATGAAATACGGGCTATCCAGCCTGCTAGAAGAAAAAGAAGTACAAAGCCAAATTCCCATGGCTGTTTTATGTTTATATACATCTACCTAGTATACAGAGGATGTTGTCCCAAAGCTAAGTACTCCCCAAGCACAAAGCCAAATTCTCCAGCACATTAACATCAAGCATATAGAAAACTAGAAACACCACAACAGCACCACGGCTCTCGGTAGTGCCCAGACTAAAAATACAACACGCAACCCCAAACCAGATCTTTATCTTAAAGGGACAGCCAAATCCCCATAGCTTCTTCCTTCCTGAAGCTGAAGCCTGAAGCTCATTGAGTTGCAGAGAAATAACTTCCCGATCCCAAAACAGGATTATTCATCGTCGTCATCAGTATTTCTTCTTTCACAGCTTCTATGTGTGTCAGTGACGCTGCACAACTTTGTGTGTGCAGCACAGGCCCTCAAGGAGCTCCTGAGGCCACGGGTGTCTGTACACATGTTCAAGATGTTAAGATTGCAGACTTATTCTGCCAGTACTGCTCGAATCTCTGCCTAGCATACTCCTTGTAGTCGAAGTCAATGTCGTTAACATGGTCCTGCACAAGATGGAAGTTAGAAAACACCAGAGATTTCAGTTTTATTGGGAAAGAATGGAATCATGACGCATGAGCTCACCGAAATTATTCCCCAGAGGCCCCATACTAGATGACTGGCGAGCATGTACTTCTCAATGCTTTGGAGAAGGTTGTCCACAACTTCTGCATCAGGTTCTTCACCTGAAAAATATGCAACAAAAATTTAGGAGATATGGCTGACAAAATACAATCCACTAGGCAAATAACAATAATGAATGTTTAATTTCCATAATAAACGATTTCCCCCCAATCAAAGCACAAATTAATATTTTTCTTGATGCACTCTGTAGTCCTGATGAAAATTTACATTCAATGGTTAACCAATGTGCTATGTGGATTGTGAATCAAAAGTGCAAATTTGTATAGCTGTGGATACTGAACTACAATACAGAACAATTAAACCAACAGTGAGCTCAGAATTACCAGAAATGTTCAGGTAGGTCTTAGCGAAACGCTTCTGCTCATCAACATCTGTCATGTAGAATAGAATAGCACATGAGCAAGACAGAAAACTGAACCAAGATTCTGCATACTAAATTAAAGAAGAAAAGAAAAACAACAGTCCATGTATAATTAGTTCTCTAAGCAATGCAGTATAATTAGTTCTCTAAGCAATGCAATACCTGGATATCTGCTGTAGTCCAGTATATGAGGCTTTGATGAATGATAGTCTGCTGCCATCTCACAGAAATGGTTAGCAATGTCATATGCAACTGGGTTGAAGCTCGCATACTCATAATCCTGTGACAAAAATAGAAGACAGTGTTATGAAAGGTTGGTACGAAGCAAGAACACTAAGAACAGAAAGTATAAATCTTCACATAGTAGTCTCCAGAACTAAAACTCTTGCTTTAGCAGAGGCCAGAGGCGTGTGACAACTTCGAATGTCCAGGTTGGAGGGAACACAACAAACACACGCTAACAAGTGTGAAATGCAGCCCTACACGGTATACCAAAAATGATACAACAGCTCCTACAGACTACAGTCCCTACTTTGCACAAGGCAGTATGCGTTTCTTAATAGAAGAAAACTCTTCCTACCTACCAATGTTCAAGATATTCCCATTTCATAGCTGTATCCACATTATACGCACATAACTGATATTTCCGACACAAAAAATAATATTTGAAGTACAGCCAAACATAATAATTAAGACTGGAAGAATGTAAAAGGTTGTCACTTACAATAATGGTCAGCACGTTGGTCTCTTCATCAATCATGATATTGCCATACTGAAGATCATTGTGACAGAAACCAATCCATTGGTAATCACCTGAACACTCGTTCTCCAGTGCAGTAATCTCGTTCTCCAGACTGTCCAAGCGAAATTCCTTGGCTTCCTCATATGGGCACAAATTCTTGGCAGTTCTGAGCCAGTTCCTAAATTTATATAAGCAGGTTTGGTCCCATGTTTATAACTTCACATAAGACAGTGCTTAATACATCAATTATTTAGCTATAAAGAAGTTACCTCAGTCTGTCCCAAATGAGCACAGATTTGGGACCAGGCATGTCAAGGTTGTGGAATTCCCTCAGTTTGGAAGCCACAAGAGCTGAAATTTCAGGATCACGAAGGTCGGCAGCTGACAATGTCTGGAAGAAGCGATCACATTAGAATGTGAAGAAAACTTTTAGTAGTATCGCAAGTTGCATCATATATCATATCGCCCATTTTCACGAAGCCAAGAAAGCAGCATAAGATGCTCCTTTTCACGAGAGTGACAGAAATAAAAAGTTAAACAAGAATCCACAAAGTGGTATGGTGACTTCTAGTCTTTGGACCATGCATAAGGCCTGAAACTTATTGCTGAATTACTTTTTTTTTTTGGTTCCGGGGAAACTTACTTTGCCACCGGTTCCACCATGCCTATTTATCATCTACCCCAAGGCCTTCTTGTTTAGTTCTCTAAATTCACCCCTAAATTCTACTATACAGAATTTTTATTTTTCGTCACATTAAAATATCGGCAAATACATGGAGTACTAAATGTAGATGAAATCAAAAAACTAATTGCACAATTTTATTATACTTTACGCGACGAACATTTTAAGTCTAATTAATCAATGTTTGGATAATTATTAGCAAATAAAAACAAAATTGACATGCACTGTAGTAATTCCCACGCCCGAATCGGGCAACTAAACAAGGCCCAAGTCCAATTCATTGACTAAAAACTTGTGGTTCCCCCGTGAGAGACGTTTCCTCTTCGTTTGGTATGGACAGTGGCCGTGCAGTCTAATCTAATCGACTAAACCAACATACTACGCTCCCTTGTTTTTACAGTATCATAATTTTAGAAGTACTACACAGCATATTTAATTGCTGAATCTGCAATCTGCATCACAATCTTGTCTGAAACAGAGGGAATTATCAAAGCAACAAAGATATCGACTGATATAAAATATTACTGATTCGTGTGGAAAATAAACACCTAGTATAAAATGGGCCAGTTCACTAGCTGATAAAGACCTGGCGCTTTAAAACGGTGGAAAGTCATAGAATGCTAGATTCTCACGGCAGAAAATTCAAAGGAGAACCGCGCTGCATTAAATTAGTAGGCCCCATATCGATAGAATCTCAGAAAGTATCAAGAAAAGCGGCGGTTTATGTGCAAAACTGGTACAACTGCTACTAGATGAAATCAATAAATAAGTGGACACAAGAACAATTTAATGACTGATCCCCTGGCCTAATCTTAGCATCAATTTCAACTAGAATCCGAAAGAAGTAAGAGCAGGAGAAAAGTCGATCGTATAAGAAAAGTAAAAGTGTATGAAAATCTCTTAAAAAAACTGGGACGAAGCTAAAGAGTTCCATAAAAGATGCAGACGAACAGAGGAGTAACAAACTAAGCTTGAATACAAGTATATACTAACGGCAGGTAATTAAGTTTGCTTAGAGACTGGTATGGAATAGGTACCCACCCTTGCGTGGATGAACTCCTCGACGCGGCCGTTGGGGAAGCGGCCGAGGAGGCGGGGACCCTGGCCGTGGCGGGACATGCACTCGAAGGTGCGCACCTCGTCCTCGCGGTCGAAGAAGAGGTCGACGCCGTCGCCATAAATCCGCACGAGCACCTTCCTCACCTCCCTCTCCCCCCTGGGTGGCGCCTCCGCCTCCGCCTCCTTGTCGCCGGCACCGGCAGGGCCGCCGGTGAGCCAGCGCACCTGGTAGACCTCGTTGGTCATGGCCCCCTTGAGCGGCACGACCTCCAGCGCGCGGCAGTCCGCCACGTCCGCCCACGCCGCCGCCAGCTCGTGCAGCAGGCTCCGCGCCTCCCTCGGGATCCGCGGCCCCGGCACCGGCACCGCCTCCGCCTCCGCCGCCACCGCCACCGCGACCTGGCTCTGGTTCACGATTGCCACCATCCTGGCTAGACTGCCGCGCGTTCTGAAACTGAAACCCGAGCGAAGAAGACGAATGGAAGGATTGGCGATTTTTTCTTATGGAAGTTATTCTTCTTTCTTTGCTATACTAGTTCTTCGCTGTTCCGAATTGATTTTTTTTTTCACTCTGTTTTTTCTCCCTCCTCTCCCTGATGAATGAGCCTGACGCGATGGAAGGAAGCGAAGCGAGATTACAGCGAAGCGAGCGGAGTGTTGTGGTTGGCGGATCAGGACGGGGTGCCGTATAAATAGAGTCGGTTGCGCGGGGTTTTGCGGCTGCCCCTCTAATTTTCCGTCATTCTGGGAACGCGTGGTCAAACATCCCAGTGCGGCTGATGAGAGCCTGAGATGCCACGTTAACCATGGTTACTTCATGCTGAAGGTTTTGTGCAATAGAAAAGAACTATGAGGACTCTCTTGTGGTCAGCTTTGGAGCATCGAGCTTGACCGTGGTATATGGTGTGGTTGCTCACATTGAGACAGCGCTCAGTGGCCATGAGAAGGCAGTTTATTGTTTAAAAAAAAAAGAGAGAAGGCAGTTTATGTTAATTGGTGCTTAGTTAATCCAACTGTCGTTAGCTTAATGATGAAATGGATAGTTGTGAAGTATTATTATTTGGATCAAATTTCTTGTATCCCTGCGGAGGGTGCATTCCGCAAATTATCAAGCAACGGACGACGAACGGCTCGTCCACAGCGGCCACATTGACGATGATGATCTAACACATCAGATCCCGTGTGGGGGGTAGGGGGCAGTGACAGCTCTGTGGCCCACGTTGTCTACGCGTAGCATCCAGACACGTCTCTCCGTAGGCCGTCGACAAACACGTGGCGTATCCTTGCTGGGTTCACGCAGTGGACCCACTACGACACCGAACAACGCGTGCTTGGAAACGGGGAGAATGACATCGGAAGGGGTTTGTCTGTCTCGCGCAATCTCATCCCGTGTACCCAGCACGTGACATATTATCAATTGATAACCGTCGCAAAAGAAAAGATCAATTCATAACGCATCTCTAGCAAGTATGGTAGAGCTACTATGCAAGTTCCAACGGCACTTTTCCAAATGATTCTTCCCATGTACGAGTAGTAACCTTTTCTGTTGTCTCCAAGGAAAAACGCATGGTACTTTCTAGGTGAATTACATCAAACTCTTGAAATTTTGTACTCCGATCCAAAAATAATGACTCTAGGCTCGTTCACTTCTAACAACCATGGTATCGTGTTTTTCTCTCGTAACAAAATCGATGAATAATACTTTTCAGTCTATCTTCTCAGCGAGACGAGGTGCGTTCTTGAGACCAAACATATAGAAAAATATTAATATTTATGAAAATATGTTTCATGACAAACCTAAGAATGCATACTTAATTATAATACGATAAATTGGTAATTCCTTATACTAAAATTATATTCTTTTTAAGACATATAGGAAGTATTACACTACCAAATAGTTCTCATAATAAACAATCTCAAAATATATAAAAAATATGCGTACACTTTATCTTGAAAAGTACTTATATAATCTCTAGTTATTTGTATTATAACTACATATTGTATTAGCAAAAACAATAATTCTCAAAAGTTCCCCTCCTCAAAGCTAGCATGTACATATGAGATTCTAGTATTATTCAGTATTCTTTATTTTAAATTATAAATCATTTAGAATTTTAGGATATATAAATTTTTACTAATACATCTAGATATACACTTGAATAGATATATGGTGAAATCTGTATCTCTCTTCTCTGTCTCTATCTCTGCATTAAAAAGGTTGCGATGTCATCGTTTATCCTGATATTTTATACTTTTTTAGTGCAGAGACAGGGACAGAGAAGAGATATACAGATTTCACCATATATCTATTCACGTGTACATCTAGATGTATTAGTAAAAATTATATAGAAAAAACAAAGAAACTTTCCTCGTCAAATCCACGTCACATTTATTGCCAACCTTATCTCATCTTAAAATACTTCTTCCATTTGTATTCCACGTCACATTTTGCCTAACATGTTTTTTTTAGAATGACATAGTACAAAGCAGATGTTTACAACATATATACACACTTACCCTTATAAATACATGTACGTAAATTTACTCTAACTTCTATGAGTACCTTCGAAGGACTGGACAGCCGGCTAAAATACATCTTTCATTTATATAAGATAATAAGAAAAGGAAAGAACAGATATGGTTGACATGGACCAGCTAGCAGCGGTGATGCAGTTGCAGACCCACACGTGCTGGTCTGTGTATCTCGTCACATACACATGACTTTTAGGGCCACAATCCCATTGACGTAGAGGCGGCACTGTTAGGATATGGTAACTCTAATTCGTGTTTCGCACACACTTGATCTGTCAATCATGCTCATAGCGTCTGCGCTGCGTGACGTGGAGTCGCCGACAATTTGAGGCTTTACGTCAGAATGACATTCGGAAGATGCAGCGTGTTTCTTCAGAATGACATTCGGAAGATGCAGCGTGTTTCCCGTGTACCACCGTATCGAGGGGTAGGACCACAGTTATAAAAGTTTTCGGTACATAGATACGAGGAACACAGTTTTCGAGACGCGAAACGTTGTTTTTTAAAGTATTTTATATTGTTGGGACGAAAAATATTTCACGTCTCGGAACGGAACATACGTTCCTGAGACGCAGAATACGGCACCGTACCACGTTCCCGATGACCGTGGATAGGTCCGTAGGAACATGGCACGAGATATTATATACATATAGGAAATATATTAAATGGGGTTAAGCCTGAAGATCGCGTCAATAATATAGTATATAGCCAGGTCTTATTTAGTTACCTTCCAAGTTCCAACTTATTTCATTCTCTTTTCTGGAGTAGTAATGTAGATAAAAAATTAATTATATAGTTTAGTTGTAAATCATAAGACGAATCTTTTAACCCTAGTTAGTCTATGATTGGACAATATTTGCCAAATGTAAACAAAAGTTCTATCGTGCTCAAAATTTTAACATTTTAAATTTTGCATGTAACTAAACAAGACCATAGTTTGTTATAGATCTCTGGTGATTCGATCTCTTGGCATCACCTGTGTGCAACGGAGTACATAGTTTTTTTTTTTCGTTTTTTTTTGTTCGTTGACGTTTGGCGATGGGCTCTCTTTCGTCCTGGAGAAAAATGGGAGCCGACAAGTAATACGTACCATCACTTTCAAGAGAAAAACTTTCGCGGGCCATGCATTACAGTCTGCACGTACTACTAGTATAACCTCCAGCTCATCTCATATATGGCGACAACAACTTGGCGTGGCCGGTGGCCCCGGGCCCTTCTTGTTGTTGGTAACGAAAAGATCAGCGCGAGGGACGTCACGTCGGCGTGCCCAACGTGCTGCCGCCGATGTGGATCGCCAAGTCAACGTGATCGTATAGAGACGTGGCCGAGAGTTTTGGCAGCTTCCGGCTCTCTAGAGGGGAAAACGCGCGCGTATTCACACTCTCAAATGTCTCAATCCTTGCTGCCTCCCAGGCACAAGCAGCGTTTTGGTGACGTCGGTCGGCTTTTCCCCAGCGGCTTTTTTTTATATATTACCTGCTGCAGCTGCTGCCGTCGAGAAGAAAAATGTTGCACGCGAGACGCGACGACGACGACCCTGTGTGCTGCAGCAGCAGCGCGCGTGGATCAGATCACACGGTTGGTGGATGTGTGGATCAGAGCTGACGACGGGCAGAAACGGTGCGCGGCGACGGACGCCCAACTGCCCCTGCATGCAGCCCTACTTGTAGGTCAGACTCGTAGGTTTTTTCGCGGCCGTCCTTGAACGCTGTGGACTACCGGACTTGCTGTGGTCTCCTTTTGCGTCTTGCGAATGCCACTTGATGAAGATTTTTTCTTGAGATGGGAGACATATGCAAAGTCATACATATCGTATCGAAGTCGATGCCCATAGGCCACAGGACCTAGTTCGAATTGTTCTCATTGCCTCACCATATCATGTTGGTCCCCTGCGACATGCCGAGCTGAAAGCTTTTCGCAAAATCTCCTGCACCATCCGCTTGGAAGTTGGAAAAAGAGAGAGATTGAGATCCTACCAATTCTCTGCCGCAACCGTCCGTCGCCGCATACAGGACTACACTAGCACTAGCAGTCTAGCACAGCATGGATGTATGGTCCTGTGACCGCCCTCGATCTGCGCCAGCCAGCCATGTCGCCTCTTGCCGGATTCCGCTGAAGCCAGCAGCGATTGGCACCGCTGCTTTTTTGAGCAGCCCGAGCTTCTTTTCCCCTCCCGATCCATAGATGGTCCCCGAATTATGCTCGCCTAGAAGAAGTTTCCATAGATCATCGACCCATTCTTTATGGTTTTTGCATGATTGGGCCAATTATGCTCGCCTAGAAGAAGTTCCGATAGATCATCGACCCATTCTTTATAGTTTTTTGCATGATCCGGCGAATTATGCTCGGGTAGAGTCCATAGATGTTCTTCGGCGACGCATATAAAGCCATAAAATAATTAAAGCGGAGTGTTTTTTATTCGCGTAGCTCGAGAAGAAAATGCTCTTTGGAATGAAGCACCAAAGACCGAAGCCCCTTCTTCTAGTCAGAGAACTGACTACTGAATAACGTTGCCTTTGCTGAGGTGGTAGTGGCGTCTGGTGGCAGTTGAGGAAGATCGTCGGGTAGGGGTAAGGCCAAGGCACCGCGCTCGGTGGAGATCCTTTTCCAATTTCCACAGCATGTGCTGCTGAGTGCTGATGTGATCTACTTGTTCTTGCCAGATGTGGCCAACTGGTGGTTAAAATCATTCTAGGGATTGTCAAAAGCGTCGAGAAAATAAGTACTGTAGGTGCTGACCACTGGTGGTGACGACAGCGACATCTGCGATCTTTTGCACACCATGGCAGCTGCTGGGTGCCCATCCATCCACCCACCTACGCGAGATCTGAACAGAACGATGAACTGAGAGCGACCGAAAAGCATCAATGTTCTTCTTTTTTCGAGATCACGTCCATCCCTAGACGTGTTTTTCATTGAGCAGAATAGAGTCCAACCCAACAAACAACAGACAACAATGGTAACCGTAGTTACCATCAACAAAGAGCAAATAAAACAACCTCACCCTTTCACTCTCAGATTACAAAGAGCACTACATTGCAACAAATTGGCTACCGAGCAGCTACAAGAGATCAACCAGACAGAAGTGCGGTGATCAGAGATCCTCCTCGTTGAGCCCATCAAGCTCGAGCTCAACCATGCTAAAGTCGATTCGGCCGCCCAACATTGTCTGGAGCAACTCTCTCTTCGCGTCAGGCATGACCCCGCAGAGGGCCGCCCTGAACTTTGCCTTGACGTCAGCATCAGGGGCGTTCTCCTCCACCGCAATGCCCAACTTCTTGAAGAAGACATTCTACGCTTGCCTTGTGGCATTGGCCGCCCTCGGCTTGGCCGCGAGCCTGCCACTCCTCCTTAGGACACCCCTCGAGATCGGCGTCCGCGATCTCCGCAAGCATGGCTTCTTGAGCAACGGCATCTGCAAGGGCAGACAAATTGTCCCCTCGATTGCTTCCTGGATCGAAGAGGAAGCGGTCAGTGCAGCGGTATCACCCAGTCCTGCCGCCGGGGACGACGAGGGGGAGGGGGGACCGCTCCGGTGAGATACGCGACGGCGGCTGACCAGCGAGCTCCGCCTCCACCATACCCGACCACCAGTCCTGATCAGCCGGCCGGTCCAACGCCTCCACATCATCCCTCGCCGGGGACGTCGGAGACGTCGAGCTAGGATCACTGCCGAAGGGAGATAGGTCCACCGCCGGAACCATTTCCAATAATGCCTGGCTCACCTCCACCTCCACCGACATGGGGTCGAAGTCTCGGGCCACCACGGTAGGCTCAGGCTCGTGGGGCCTCGCCTGCGCTTGCACTTCGCCTCCCTGCACAAAATTGCAAGAAGCGCTTCCGCGCTGCGCCACACCCAGAGACATACCCAGAGTGATAGCAAGCGCAACTAGAGCCAGGGAGAAGTCCTCACCGGACGTGGCAAGGTCGGTGGTCCTCTAAACCACAAATGCCTCCGACTTGGGACGTCCAATGTCCCCCAGAGGCGGAGCCATCGATTGGTTACAGAGATGTCGCATTGACGATGCAGCCACTACTCGGTCCCGTCGGGCGGGTAGCCTCACCAACGAGGCCGGAGGACGCCCGTACGCCCTTGCCCGGTGACCGGTTCCCCCTCATCAGAAACAACTCGATGGTGAGCGACACATCGCCGCGACGTGGTCCCGTGCGAGGCAGTTGAAGCAGCGGCCAACAACCTCTGGCAGCAAAGGGCCATGGCGCCTTCGTCCCCCTTCCCCGGCGAACGACGTCGGCAACGCTTCCGGACCGTCCAAAAACCATCGGCGTCGATGGAGGGGTCACGACGAGGCTGCCGAGCCGCGGAAGACACCGCCGCCCGCTGCCTGCCAAGCCTCTGGCACACCGATGCCAACGCCGCTTGCCACAGGCCAAGGCGATGATGTGTGGATACACGCGCCATCTAACCCATTGGCGCGAGGCAGGACCTACCCCGCCGACGTCGTCGTTGACGCCGCTTGCCACGCACAGGACCGCGTTGGCCATCCACCCCCACGGCCGACGGTAGGGGCGCAGCCCCGAAATTCCCGGCAAGCAACGTCAAGATACAACCGGCGTGCAGGGGCCACAGGGGACGGGGCTGCAGGGGCGGGCACATCCACGAAGACGCCTACGGTCGGGTCAGCATCCTCCCAGCGCTGAGCCTTGGAACGCCCCACAGAGCCGCCTCCGGGATGGTAGAGTGCAGCGTGGGGGGAAAGCGACGAAGAGGTCGGCCTCCAGAGTGGAGCGCGATTCGGCTGCTTCAATGGTGACGGCGACGGCCGTGCCCCCAGCGCCACGCTGCTGGCAGTGGCCACCGGTGTAGGAGCCACCACCTCGCCATCTTCTACGTCGTCGTCATCATCGTCAGACACGTCCTCGACGAGGACGAAGTCCTCTAGCCCACTGCCCGGGGACCCGGGCAGGCCGACAGTGGGGGATGGACCATCAATGGCGATGGCCGAAGGGATGGCCGTGCCAGTACCGGCGGCTGGAGAAGAAGAGCGGCTCCCCGGCGGGCTGGGGCTCGTGCTCCCACTGGTCCAGGCAAGGATCGGCGGATCTGGCAATGGGGAGGCCAGATCTGGCATCGGGGAGGAGGTTGACGGGCTGGAAGGATGGGGCGGCGGCGGCGGCGGGGGCGGCGCGGTCGCCCCGCCATCGCCAAGGGACGGAGGAGGGTCGGTGTAACATCCTAGATGTTAATGATAACTTAAAATCTTAATCACGTGCTTTATCAAGTATAATCATCAAGAATCATGACATAAATGCATTCATGTTTCACTAATATATTTTATATTGTGTCTTGTTTTATACATGAAATGATGATGTTTAGGGTTTATTTAAAGTTTCTTGTCATTTTATGTGATTCAGCAAATGTTTGAAATAAAATAAAATTTGTTTTGTCTTCTTGTACTTTGCAATCTTATGTATTAGCTCAACCATGATATGTCTCAACTAAAACAAGTTTACATTTGTAGGTTGGTTATGCAATTGAAATGATGAGTTGGTTGATAATTCAAAAACTACTTTCAAAACCATGTTTTACCCCCTTTCTATATTTCAAAATCTATAAAGAATTTGGGTTGGTTCAAAAAGAACTTTTGTAGATATTGTTGATACCTACAATAGTGGTATTCAAAATTTTTCAAGTTTCAATAAAGAATTTTAAATGAATTTGAGAATACAGATTTCTAATACTTGTTCCTTTTTTATTTTAAATTCATATTTCAAAATTTATGCATATTTTGGGAAAAAATTTTATAATAAAAATGTTGGGTTTGAAAATTTGAGCATTTCTTACATTGGAATATTTTCAAGTTATTTAGAAAAATCAAAAGATTTTTTAAAATGTTTGTTTTAGGTGTTTATTCCCTTTTTGCTCTCTTTTAAAAATTTGACTTAAAAATCCAATTTTAGAATTTGAAGTTCTTCATTTTAACAAATGTGTAGAGCATGAAATTCTGAACATTCCATATATTGAGAGTTTTTCAAGTTCTATTCAAAATTGGGGAGTAATTTGTAAATTTCAGTCAATGGCATTTCTAAAAATAGTTCAAATCACGAAGTGCCGTGAGCTGCTTCGCCGCCGATGGCCTTCCGAAGCCTTCCAGGTGCACCCGTGACCGCCAGCTCACGCCCCGCGCTGGAGACTTCCCCGCACGCGTGTTGGCTGCCCAGGCCTCGCCTCCGCATTATAAATAGGGAAGGTCGGCCGCCGTTTCTTTTCTTCTTCTTCCTTTGCTCGCCGTCGCCGTCGCCCTCCATCCGCCAGTGAAATTTGCCATCGTCCCTCCACCTCTGCCCATCCCGTCTTGCCTCCATGTCCACCTCGTCCTTGCGGTTCTTTAGAGCCTAGAATTGCAAGCTTCGGTAGCCCGTAGCACCTGCACGCCGTCATCTTCTCCGAGTCCGTCTGGAGCGCTGCTGTGGTCGCGCCGTCGTCGCCTGCCCTCTACAGCGAGCTTCGGGTTGTTCTTCCTCGTGCTTTAGCTTCTCCTTGTCGAGCTCCATCTCTTGTGCATGCTCGCCTATGCTGAACATCGCTGGAAGCCGCTGCCGTCGTGCCACTCCGTCGTCGAGTTGTGAGCTCGCGTGGCCATGCTGCCACTGTCCGTCTCGGGCCAAGCCGAGGCAACCCTTGTGTGCGCGGCCATCTCTCGGTGCTCCCACGCCGCTCAGATGCTGCCGACGGGGACCCTATCACCGTAACCGTTGTGCCAGTCATCTCCTCTGTTTTCAATTTGCGTCGAGGGCATCGTGCTTGAATTCGACACAAGACAGGGGCCTAACTGCACTAGGCATGACTCAGGTGAATAGTTCCCCGAGGACCCGTTTGTGAATACTTTTCCAAATTTTTAAAAATTCATATCTGGAGTTTGGTAACTCTATTTTTGGTGAACCAAATTTTGTTATGATCCATGAGATGTCTAGTTTTTATTAAAAATATAAAACATATTATGTTTTGTAGTAAAATAATTAGTTATATTTTATGCCTTTATTTAATGATAGAAAAGAAGAAAAATTCATATCTCTTGTTATGTAGCTCTATATGACTTGAAATTTTGATGGTGTGCTGCTAATGCTATGTTTAGGTTGTAGTTTAATTTTCAAGCATGTTAGATGTTGTATGAGTCAGTTATGAATTTTATTTTGTTAATAATTGTTTTATCTTGTGTAATGCTTTTAAAATAGTTTATAATTAGCTAGTTATTTAATCTTGTTATGCTTTTACCAATGCATTGTCGTGCATCATGTCATGAGTTTATCATGCTAAAGCATGCATCATTTCATTATGTGTAGTTGTTTCGAAAGTAAATTGGATCGTGTTGATCAACGTTTGGAAAGATGTCATCCAATAAGAATGTTCGAGAAGGTGACATCCATCAATGATGTTGAAGTCCTTATCCATGGTGTTGGTGTTAAATCTAACATCTGTGATCTCGACGAGAACTAACCACCGCTGCAATAAAGGCAAGCCCCGGATGCATTTAAACCTTTCTCTGATTTTATAAAAGTTTTATCGCTTCAGTTATGAAATGTTGCATTAAGTAATAGGAGTTAAGTAATAACCCACCAATTGCATTACCTGTCTTATTTCCATATTCCTTGTTATCTATTTTTGGAAAATGCTTAGTTATACTTAGCCCTACTTAATTAGTAGGTTTTCAAAAAGAAAAAGAATGAAAAAGAAGAGGTTGGTTTTTCTTGATGGAATCATTATGGTACTTAATAAATCGAGTCCGGATGGGTAACTTGCATTGGGAAAGGAGCCCCTCTGTAGTGTTTCCATCTGTTGATGCCCTAGGTCCCGTGTCGATGGTGATCTGCATGTATCGAGACCTAGATAGCCACCCACATATGGTGTGGTATACTTGTGGGGCTGAGAGTCCCATGTATATTGATATGCTTAGGAGTTTGAGTCTCCTCTATATCATGTGATTGATATATGGCTGCGGTTGTTATCCCGGTATATCGTGTGATCTGGTATGCTTAGGAGTTAGAGTCTCCTGTATATCAGTGATCTAGGTCCCAGTTGGGTATAAAAATGGATTCGAATCGCTGTTGCTTCTTGGAGAAGAAGACTCGATCTTTGTTCATCATCGTAGTAACAACTTGAATGATGGTTAAAGTTTATGAATGGAGTTGGTTGGTAATCTTGAGTTAGAGCAAGAAAACTTTACTTTATATTGAGCTTTTCTGCAAAAATCCTTATCTCTTGCAAGCCTTCCCTTGTCCCTCTCGCCTGCATTTCCTGAGTCTTTACCCCTCTTTTTCGTCGGGTCAGTCTTGTTGAGTACTTTTGTACTCAAGGTTTGTTGAACCCCTGTTGCAGGTGCTAATTGGTGTTCAAACTAAGTTCATGTCGGTGGGCTCGATGTGATCTAGTTGTCCTCTCCTGACTTAGGTGCTCTCCCTAAGTTGTCTTCTGTAGTTCTACTTTGCTTCCGCAATTGAAGTTAAGTTTGTAAAACTTAACTTATTCATATATTTTGTAAATTTAATTGTATTATTCTTCCACACTCTGATGTATATTTTGTAACAAATGTTGTAATGTTGTAGTTACTCCGTTGTTGATCCTGGTATGAGTATAAAATACGGTTTAATCGGGTTTCTTTGAGGACACCCGACAGACTTCTTAAGTGGTATGGAACACATGCATGGCTGTCAAAAGTCTGTTAAGACAATGACAGGTGCATGTGGGACATATTATTTAGGAGGTTCTGCCACAGTCGGGAGGTGGGGGCTAACGAAAATATTGGACCCATCTAAAGCATCAATGTTCAGCAGGCAGCTAGGCACACTATATTGAAGAAGCTTCAGCAGCACTACAGGGTGGCCAGTGGGCTTAGTGGCACGTATATTATTCCATGATTGGAGTAGCATCACAATTCACAAGAGAAAGTTCATTGTGATAGACCTCAGAAACACTTTGACACACCGAACAAGAATCCGAGCAGGGCCACTGTACAGAGACAATTTTGTGCTCCATCCCATCACATTGCTTTCATGAAAGAAATGACGAGAGCTGAATTGCGGATAAGAGGTGGAAATATCTTGAGTTTTGGGATCATATATAAGTAGTTCTGCACTTTTTTAGGAAAAAAGAATAATACTTTCTAGAAGCCTCAATGTTCAAAGCTTCTCAAAGGCCACCAGGCCCTGGGCTTAGGGAGGAGGTGAGTCGTATAGAAAAAATGAGCCAAAAGACCCTGCTGCTAAGCGGATCATCAAATATGTTACGGACTCACGGCCAGGCCTGATCTCAGCCCAATTTATCAAGCAACAGGAAGAAGCAATGCAAGATTCAAGCACAAGAAGGGTTGAATTCAATACTTATCACAAGAAGCAGTCCTCTGACAATGGGAAACCTGATACCCACCAAGACCCTCTGAAGACAAGAAGGGCCATGAACATGTCAAGACCAAGACTCCAGATCTCCTTCTCCCTCTCAGCGGTCGCGGCTCCATTTTGGCCCTCCTCGGGAGGTCGCCCAAAGCAACGGTGATGGGCAGACGACGATGACGATGAGTCCAGACGACCGCCCTTCAAGCTACCTAGATGTTGTGCGTCGCCCAACAAAGGCGGCCACGACAACTGTCTGTGCCAAGGCCCCCCGAATTCGGCCTGTGCTGGGGCGAACTCTAATCGGCCGAGGCATGGCCGTAGATGGAGGAGGAGCAACCAGCCGCATCTGGTGCAGCCTCTAGAGGGTCGCGTCCCTGCTCGCCAGCATCTCGGCCATCGTGGATGGGTCTCCACCCCCAATGCCGATGGGTGGTGGGAGATTCTCTACAGGTAGCAGCCGGCTCCGGCTACCGCCTTGGCTGAGTTTCACTCTGGCCAGACGCAACCCCGGCGAACTCAGAAGATTCCCACAGAGCTTTGTGGGAGATGTTTCAATTGTCTGTCCTACTCGCATCAAGTAGTGACTTGCCGGCTACCTCGGCGTTGTCTATGTTGACGTAGCCTCCACCACCTAGCCAGGGATTGCTAGCGCCCGAGGCAGGCTGTGACCACCCAACTTGAGTCCCGCAGGCCGCTTAGCATGGAGGTGGTCGTGTGGTGTGCCGTGGCGGGGGCCGTTGGATAGCGGGAAGAAGACGGCGATGCCGGACCAGGCCAGCTAGGGGCATTCCCGCTGGTAAGGATGGCAGCGCCGCTCATACAGTTGATGGGGTGGTGGCCCAGATGCGCTCCTTGTAGCGTCGTGCATGGGTGCAGGGCATCCCGCTTGGGTTGACCCGATGTTAGATGAGCTTGCTGCCTCCCTTGTCATGTGTCAATCTTCGGGTGTCGTCGTGCTTGGGTGTCTGTCTACTCTGACAGTTGCTTCATCTACTCCGACATCTACTTCGGTGGAGGTTGAGGAAGCAGGGGCGGATGCCCGATCACCGTCATGGATGGTTCAGCTTAGTTTTGTGGAGGTTGAGGCACCCGGTGCGACTGCTGAGCCACCCCAGGTCCAGGAGGAAATCCTCAACAGCCATGGAGACATAGACAGTGATGGCTCAATCATGCTAGCTGGTGAGCACGTCTCAGGGAAAATGTCTTCGAAGACCATCTGGGGACACGTCCATCCTTGGATGATGATGCGCCGATGGATGCTATTGTGCCGCTCTCTATGTAGGATGCGTTTGAGGCGGAGGTCTATCTCCCGATCTCTACATTGCTCATCCCTGCCGATCTGAGGCTAAGGCGGTCATGGATGCGAATCACCGTCCACTCTCTCTGGCAAAGCAGTCGCATCATAGCAAAACCGCATGTGGCAAATGCAACCGTGCAAGCACAGAGGGTCCTTCTTAGGAAGCTGGGGTACGAGGTTCAAGAGGACGAGCCCGACCTGAGCATTGAGTAGAAGTTCAAGGCCACGTTTGGTGGCAACATGTTGGAGTACAAGCAACAGTGCTTGCAAATCCTCCTCAACGGTGGCTTCGATGTCATGGACATGGACCTCAAACTTGAGGGCTTGGAGAATGAGGGAGCCTGAGAGGGACATTTGGACTCCATTTGGTAGCATAATAGTTTCAATCATGTAATCGTTTACGTGTTTGTTTGGTAGGTGTAGCGTTGGTAACCTGGGTGTTACCAGGCCTACAGTGTTGTAACAAAAACTGTCTTTCTACTTAATGAAAAATGCGATATGGCGTGGTCTCAAAAAAAATCCTGGCCTCTCTGAAGCAATTTCACAGAGCTAAAGGACTTAGTTTCAAGTGTGGAGAGAAGTGGAATCCACAACATAAATGTCCAACCAATATCTCTCTGCATGCTATGGAAGAGATATGGAACTGTTATTCTGATGAGGTTGATACTCACCATCTTGTTCACCAGCAAGAAGATAGTGATTCTATAGAGTATTTAATGGTTGTATCTTTTCAAGCTATGAATGACACTGAAGCATCAGATATTGTCATACTGAGAGGATTTATTGATGGCAAGGAAGCTTTCATGCTTGTTGATTCTAGGAGTTCCCATTGCTTCATCAACGAGCAATTTGCATCCTATATTACTGGTTGGAGACCACTAGCCACACCAGCAACTATGAGAATAGACAATGGAACAAAAATTTAGTGTGCTTATGAACTTCCTGACTTGTTATGGGGCATTCAAGGTCACACCTTTAGGTGTAACTTCAAAATTCTTCCTCTGGTTTGTTATGGTGTTGTTCTAGGCATGGACTGGTTATAGGCCTATAATCCTATGAATTTTGATTGTATTGAAAAGTGGCTTCGGTTTGAATAGAATGGCCAAATAATCAAAAAGCAAGGGATTAAGTCTGAAGCTAAGTGGGGCTCTAACATTTCAATGGTACAACTCAAGGCTTTGGATAAAATAGACTCTATCCTTCATTTGGTTGAACTGCATACAGTTAAAAAACTAATCAGAATTCTACTCATACCTTTTCAGAGGTTCTTAGCCCTATGTTTACATGCTATACAACAAATCATTGATCATTACACCCCCTCTGTTCCAACCAATACCTCAACTTCCACCTTCAGGAATTGATGATCATACCATTCCTCTATTGCATGGAGCCCAACCAATTAGGATACGACCTTATAGATATAATCCTTTTTAGAAGGATGAAATTGAGAGACAAATAGCTGATCTGTTGCACAAGGGGTTAATTCAAGAAATCTCTAGTCCTTTTGCTTCCCCAGTATTACTTGTCAAAAAGAAAATTGAAGATTGGAGGCTTTGTGTAGATTATAGAAGACTCAATGCATTGACAGTCAAGAGCAAATATCCCTTCCAGTCATTGAGGAATTGATTGATGAATTATTTGGAGCTGCTTGGTTTACATCACTGGACCTCTGCTCTGGGTTTCACCAAATTAGAATGGCTCTAGGTGAAGAATACAAAACAACTTTTCAAACACACCATGGCCACTATGAATATAATGTCATGCCATATGGTGTCACCGGTGGACTAGGAACATTTTAAGCACTTGTGAATGGTATTCTTGCACCTTTTCTTAGAAAGTTTGTAGTAGTTTTCATCAATGACATATTAATTTATATGACACTGGAAGAACACGTACATCATATTGCACTAGTATTCCAAACATTGCTCCAGAATCAACTTTATGTAAAATTGTCCAAGTGCACATTTGCCAAATAGAAGTTGCATTATTTGGGCTACGTTATCAGTGTGGATGGTGTTGTGTAAGATCTCTGGATGTAAAAGTGGCCTAGAGGAGGGTGAATAGGCCTGTAAAAACTCAATTCGAACTAAGATGAAAGTCCAGGTGCAGCACTACCGCCCTTTCCTAAACAGAGAATGTACTGATTGAATCAAAACTGCAGGAACTGAAACTATAACTTGCTTTACCAACTTTTCACCTTCCTGCACACGAGTAGATCACAGATCGAGCCCTGAAAGGATAGAAACAAATCTACACAAGTAGATCAATCACAAATATGAATATATCCTCAACAACAATATGGAATACAAGTAAAGAACATCAAACACACGGTGACACAAGGATTTATCGTGTGGTTCAGCTCGCCACCAAGGTTTGCCTAAGTCCACGTTGTTAAGGAAGCCACAAATGGCTTGGGCTTGCCAGAAAGGCTTGCCTTACCCTCGTTCTCAAGTTAAGAGAGTTAATTCTTGAAGTGAGGGGTGATTTCTTAGCTGCAATGTGAGGTTACAAACCTCCCTAGGCTGCCACCAAGTTGGCAAGCTCTAGGGCGACGCCTAGCCGGCTAGGAGCAAGACTCCAAGAGTAACAAACCCTAGTACATCGGCCAAACATGAACCAAATGCTCTTGACAGTGGGAATCAGTAGATCCACTCTCCAATAGAAGTTTGCTGCCTTTTATCTCAAGATTTGATGGAGGAATCAAGAGATCAGCTTGGGGCTTAAGGAGCAACAATGGTGAGACAGAGAGTGAACTATCTAGTGTTTGCAACGGTTATGTCGAGAGGTAGATAAAGGGTAAGTGAGTTGGGCCGATAGAAGGGTATAAATACCTGCCTGGGCCCAACGGTCACTTTTGAAGGATGGCACTGCCACACTCCCAAAATCAGCACAAGATAGGATATGATTTGCTGGCTGTTTTGGTGAAGATATGAGAATGTTTTCCAGAATATGAGCATTTGGTGGCACATTTGACAAGTCATCTTGGGATCCCTCTTGATAGTATGGTTTTTTCTAAACTTAAATTCAAACCAAAAATGAATTTAAACCTCCTTTGAGTTCAGCATGGCCTCCTATTGTAATTGGGGACCCTCCAAACTGTACATCATCCTCATGTTTGCAATTACCTGCTTGTCATCTCGATAAATCTCATTAGTCCCCTCATTCGGTGGTTATCAATGCCAAAACTAACATCAAGGCTTGATTGCACTTACAATCTCCCCTTTTTGGTGATTGATGATAACCCAATTAGAGCTTACAAAAGATAATAAACATAATCCGAGATATTTCGAGCCATGGATGTAGGCCTTCCTCTTAATATGTGAATAGGGATTTGAATTCCCAAATTGGTTTAAAACACCAAAATTCATATTTTTAGGGCCTCCCCCTACATCCATGCCTCATGTGGGGTGCCAAACACGTGTCACATGAATATACGTGATGCAAGATATCTATATGAAACAATACATATCCCTAAAACAAACGAATAGTAGAATAGCTTGCTGCTGAACCAGCAGAGGGCGCCACTGCCGCACCTACTGATACAGCAGACAGCAACAGGCACACCACACAACATAAACATATATAAAAGATAGACATTTTAGCACAAATATGACTGGCTAAATACACACACATAATACATGTCCATATTAGATACAAATAGAGTTATAAAAGTAACAATATTTCAAAAATAGAGTTCACAAATAGATTTTTTATCATCTCACAAACTCACAAACTAGACCAAACTAAACTACTCTCAACGGATATGACATGAAGAGCAGCAGCGGCGATGATCCATGGCATCGAAAAAGTTTGACCCCACTAATTTTCTCCCCCACTTGGTATCAAATACCAAAAAGGAGAAATGAACTAAAAGGATCACTCGTTGTCACTGTCGGAGACCTCAACACGAGTACGAAGTCCTGAGCGGCGCGAAGGAGCTGAAGTGGAGGGTGTTGCACGTGACCTGGACCTTCCACGGTAAGTGTGAAGGGTCAGCTCCTAAACAACTGGCTCATCCTCCTCATGGATCTCATCCCCATCGCTGTCATCCTCACTAGCATGTTGCTCATCCTGCTACTCATCCTCCTCTGAAGAGGCTGAAAAGTCAGATAACACAGGAATAGGAGGAGGTGGATGTAGTGGAGGAAGAGGTGGAAGTCCCTGAGCACCCCTAGCTGTGTTGCGCTCCTCCCATTGATCCAACCTGTCCTCATATGTCGACTGTGAAGCATAGGTGTAGTGGGAAACCATTGTCTTCAATCACATAGGCACCAAGTCTCTTCCATCTTGAATCTTTCTTCTCTTGAATCTTTCTTCTTCTTCTTGTGAGAGCTAGAAGAAGTAGGACCACTCTCATGTGTAGCAGAATCAGAATCATCAGAGTCCTCATCCTTCTCATCAGCCTCTACCTCACCTCCTGATGTCTTCTTGATGTTATAAGGAGTGTGGAAGCAATCCTTT
The DNA here is from genome assembly GCA_023333625.1 of Bothriochloa decipiens. Lineage (NCBI taxonomy): Eukaryota > Viridiplantae > Streptophyta > Magnoliopsida > Poales > Poaceae > Bothriochloa > Bothriochloa decipiens. The sequence continues at coordinate 18,405,661 of CM041632.1, read as the reverse complement.
GGGTAGCGTCTACCTGTGACCCTCTCAATCACAAGCATCAAATAGGGAGCATAGGGTATATGCCTTGTTCCATCATCTAGGGCTGATCTGAGCTCACACCACATGAACCTAGGAACATTGAATTTCTCACCTTTTGGAAAACGAGCAAGCACATTCCTCACATGGCCATTGATATCAGATGCTGCTCCATCCTTTGGGTTAATTGTGTTCCTAATCATATTGTTCATTATATAGTACAAGCTGTGGAGTGCCACTCTCTTCCCAATTTTGTTCAAATTCTTCCACATGTGCTTTGTCTGATTTAGCTTAAATGGATCCTCATCATCATGAATGCTCATGTACTTCCTGTGAGTCTCCCCAAAGCCAAGCAACTGACAAAAGGTAACAAAGTCTACTCGATAGTGCTCACCTCCTGTCATCCAATGTATCTCATCTGTTTCGTCATTGTTGAAGTATGTGGCATGAAACTGTGCAAGGACTTCTCTGTTCCAATCATACCTCAATCCCATTATTTGAGCAAGGTCAAATTTCTCAGCAATTTTTATGGCATCATTGAATTCTGGATTCTTCTTAGCTTTGAGAGCTTCCTAATCAATGTACTGCATAGTGCAAATCTTGCCTTTTGTAATGGGAAGAATGGCAGTGGCATAGAAATTTGAATGAAATACATTCCAAAACCTGTTGTCAACCCCATTGGTCTTGGGTCTCTCATAGGGATTCATCTCTCTAGCCTCTTTGGTTGCTTTCCAACTCGATGTAATTTACAACGGGGTGCTCCACAGTGTTAATTGGAGGGTGCAGCTGAAACACACCCTCAGCAGGCACAAGATAGCTGTCATTGAAACTCATAATGCGAGGAGGAGTGCCCTGTCGACCAGCTGAAGGAATTATGAAACCTTGCATCCTCCTCACACCCACTCTACTGATGTGCTGCTCATGCCCTTGCTCATGCCCTTGCCCATGCTCCTCATGTTGTGGTTCTTGGTAGGGTATGAATGGGTAGGTGAATGGACCCCTACCCCTGCCTCTGTGGGAGGGTTGCTTCATCAATGACTTAGACTTCCTCTTGCCACCAACACTTCCTTCTCCTTCCTCCATCTATGCAAACGAAAGGTTGTGTAAGAAACCATACGAAAGCTAATAAAGAGGTGCTTGAAATATGAAGTTAATTAGTTGGGACCACAATCTGGATCAAACTCAGGTGAGCTTGGTGGACTCGGTGGACAGTGTTGCTCCAGGAAGGGCGGCACTGCCGCACCTGGGAGCGGCACAGCCGCACCTAGTAGATCAACAGAGCATGATTCGGTCTGTTCTTCCAGCTAAATTCATGTTTCAAGCACTTCTAAATTTTCTCTCAATTTCTAAGACACAACATATTGTAACATAATGCTAGTTATGTTATGGATTTTTTTTTTTAAAGACCCGGTTACCAGGCTTAATATTAATAAGGAGAATGGAAGTCGATTACACGCGCGAGGGGCGCTTTCTCATGCCGTAGACTGCGACCCGAGGACTAGAAAACTGAATTCTAATTACTCATAAAATTATTGGCATTCCTAGCAGAGGTTGTGGAGTGCCGCCTAACTGCAGCCCGGTCCGTGAATTCGTCCCGGATTCTTATGTATATAGCCTCTTCCGAGCTTTGGTCATCCCTGAACACCCGTGCATTTCGTTCCTTCCTAATGTGCCATAGTTATGCTATGGATTTGAATGAACATATATGAAGAAATTGACCTATCACAAAACGACTGGAAGTAATCTATTTGAATGTTAGTTTAGTGAAGTAGAGTAGCAATCAAAACTGATTGCATCATTCCGGGGCAACAAACTGCACCTGACCGTGGCACTGCCACAGTGGCTATTTCCACTCCACTACTGATACTCCAAATAGATTTATTTCAATCCCTAAGGACATTGCCTAGACCTTCATACATCTTCAATAAACAACAATCCATGGCAAAAACCCCAGCATTGCATAAATCGGGGCGATTCTAGGGTTGTACCTTTGCTTGACCTCGCGGATTGGAGAGGGAATGAGAGAGAGAGAGAGAGAGAGCTGCTTGGCCAAGAGCAGCTGCCACCACCAGCCACAAGCAGGGACCAGCCGGCGGAGGCGCGTGCGCGGCACTGCCGGGCAGGCAGCCACGCAGCCGGGCGACGGGGATAGCCGCGCGCAGAGAAGAGGAGAGGCGCGTGGTGTCGGCGTCGGCGTGAAGAAAAAGAGAGAGAGAGGAAAGAGAACCCGTGGGCCACAAGTCTTGGCCGTTGGAGACTGAATTTGCAGACAGATTCAAAAGGGCGGCGGCACTGCCGCACCCCCAGACTACCAGGAAAAGGACACTTTCACACCTCTTTCTATATAATATACGGACATATATTCTTCATACATCATGATCAGATACATATCAGCATTACAAACCATGGTCATGCTATATGAATTAGAATTTGTAAATCATTTTGAAAGACATAATTGAATATTTTCAAATTATTTGCCTAGCATACTCCACATCATTGCATATAACCATGGAGGTGGATGCGTCCCTGGTGAAGGAAGCTTTGGAGAATGACAACTATCGCTTGTCGGCAATGGGGGGTATCTTAACTGAACTGAAGCTGCTGATGCGTGAAGACTTTATTCATTGTAATAAATATAATCCTGTGTCGACGAGAATGTAATAATAGATCTCTAATAATAACGTATAGCTGCTATTGGTTGTAAACTCAATAGTGAGTGCAAAATGTCTTGGGATGATGTACCTGATGAGGTTCAGGATCTGGTGACAGGCGATTTAGGCGGGTCTGATGGCTAATATAAAGTACGGACCTAAAACTAGACCTGGCGATTTCTTCCATTCTTGTGTTCGAATTCTGACCTGACCTGGGTTGTTTACGTTGAGGTAATTGGTGGCGAAGACAAAGAACCGTACTTTAATTGTGAAAATAATTTATGACGGAGGAGCACAATCCTGTAGTCAATCCCAATTCCTTCTGCAGAATTCCGGGCTTCGTTTTTCCGTAGGAAAACGAAACGTCAACGGATCAGCTTATGTTAGTCTAAGCAACTGATCGTACATGTAACCAATGCAAAAGATACTTGCAAATACAAGTCACTATAAACCTATCATCGGCGTTCCTTGCAGGGCTGGATCATCTCTTTCCAAATCAGTATCGGTCAAAACCTTGCGAGATGGATTTTTTAGTTCATCAAACTTGAAACAAGTTACACCACGTTGTTGAACATAAACTGTGGTTGGAGTGTTAGAATTTCTCGCGGGAAGAACTATATATTAGGGCTTTTGAGTTATGAAAACGCGCCGAGACGTCCAATAGTAATGGAGTCCGTGGAGGAGCGGCGGTCAAGACGAGCTGCCGGCCTCGGCGTCGTCGCCCTCTGCTCATCGTTACTCGTCAACGTGCTCTTCCTCGCGCACTACTCCTTCCTCTCGCCGTCGTCCCAGCTGCTCAGCGACGGTGGCCGCAGCTGCGGGCTGAGCTGGGCGCTGCAGGCGGCCAGGGAGGCCGAGGCGTTGGCCGCCGCGGACTGCTCCGGCCACGGGCAGGTGTTCTTGGATGGCGTCGTCGGCGAGGACGGCCGGCCTGGGTGCGAGTGCAACCGCTGCTTCGACGGGCCGGACTGCTCGATTCGAACGCCCAACTGCACTGCCGATGCTAACAGGTGAGGGTAGGCGTGACAAATCAGTTTTCGTCTCTGACCGTAACGAAATGGTTGGCGGTGCAGCGGGGACCCGTTGTTCCTGGAGCCCTACTGGAAGCGGCACGCGGCGGCCAGCGCCGTGCTAGTACCCGGATGGCATCGTCTGAGCTACCGCACCACCGACGGACTCTTCCAGTCCGTCGAGCTCGAGAACCACATCCGGCGCCTGCACAGGGCCGTCGGCAACGCCGTCGTGGACGACAAGCGCTTGGTGTTCGGCGCCGGCTCCACGCAGCTCATCAACGCGCTGGTGCACGCGCTCTCCGCGGACGCCGGCGGCTCGCCACCGGCCCGCGTCGTCGCCACCGCGCCGTATTACCCGGTCAGGCATAAATTTAGGACGAACAGAGAATCGAAAGCATATATACTGTATCTGTATCACTTATCGCCTTGTTGTTGATCTCGATGCGTGGTTCAGCCGTACAGAACGCAGACAGCGATGTTCGACGGCCGCGAGTACAGATGGGGAGGAACCACGGCTGCATGGGCCAACGCGTCACGAAACTCCAGCGACGACGATGGCAGCAGGTTCGTCGAGATCGTCACGTCGCCGAACAACCCCGACGCCCTGCTCCGCACGCCCGTTCTCCGGGGCTCCGCGGTGATCGCCGACCACGCCTACTACTGGCCGCACTTCACGCACATCGCGGCACCGGCCGACGAGGACGTCATGCTGTTCACCATGTCCAAGCCGTCAGGGCACGCCGGCAGCAGACTCGGGTGCGTTAGCTACCGGGTTATGTGCACAAGCATATTTATAGACGCGCGAATGAAATCCCAATGACACGTGCGTCCTGTGCGCATTGCATGTACAGCTGGGCGTTGATCAGGGATGAGAAGGTGGCCAAGAGGGCGTACGAGTACGTGCAGAATAGCATCATGGGCGCGTCCCGGGACACCCAACTGCGGATGCTGGGGATCGTCAAGGTCATGCTGGCCAACCTGCACGGCAAGGAGGACATCTTCGCCTTCGGGCACGACGTGATGCGAGCTAGATGGAGCAGGCTGAGCGCCGTCGTGTCGCGGTCCCGCCGCATCTCGCTGCAGAGGATCATGCCCCAGCACTGCACCTACTTCAACAGGGTCAGAGAGCCATCGCCTGGTGAGCAGAGCAGTGCATTTTGCTCGATCAGACCGAGCTTACTGAATCAATCTGAAACCTTATTATATGTGGATGTGATCTGGACAGCCTACGCATGGGTGAAGTGCGAGGGGGAGGAAGACGACGACTGCTACGAGGCGCTGCTCAAGGCGAATATCATCACGCGTTCCGGCGCCGGCTACGACGCGAGCAGCCGGCACACGAGGGTGAGCCTCCTCAAGTCGGACGACGACTTCGAAGTGCTCATGGAGAGGGTCACGGATCTTGTCAACGCCGAGCAGTACGACGACGATGCTCTGCCCCTGCCTCGACCGTCGAGCTCCATGTTATGGTAAATTGGTAAGTGGTAACTGATCGATTTCCAAGTGATGAACTCCACGCAAAATGCCGACAGCACCAGAGCACTTGGAGCAAGAATTAGAGCGGGGACCAAATAAATTGTAAGAAGACAATGCAGGAACAGAACTACAGACGTAAATATAGTTTGAAAAACATCGAGACAAGTACCTCATCGTTTCGTTTAGTTTAGCTGTTACTGTTACTTTCCTTTCTTCTACATACAGGAGACTTTGAGCTCCTCAAGGCAACTGGGCCTTGACCAGTGAAAGTCTTCCCAGCCCAGCTGTGGGGGCCTTGACCAGTTCAAACACGCAGGCCGCATCGCTGCTAGCTTGGGGTGTCGAATTGTTGGCCCACTCAGAAACGAACGGCCATGCAAAGAACACAAAAGATCTGCAACTTTGTAGCTTTTGGGAACTGCTCCAATACTCCCTTCTCCAAAAATTACACAGATCTCAAAGCAATCAATTATGTTTTTCTATTTAATTATTTTTCTTTTGGGCTTGGCCGTCAAAGCCCAGCGCCCTTAACCCAAATCCAAAGTAAAATCTCCGATCCCCTTCCTTCGGTGTCCGTTTGTTTCATTTCCTACTAGTTTTTTTTTTTTTTTTGACAAACATTTCCTACTAGTTGAAGGAGACGGCGGCAACCGTTCCCATGTGCTAGCACCGGCAAATCGAGCACGGTAAGCACCTGATCCAGAAGACTGAGCCATGCGTTCGCCGTCGCGGCAGTGTTAGATGCCGCTGCGATCAATCGCCGTAGATGGGCAGCGTCGCCACGCTCTATGCCGCTGCGATCAATCGCCGTAGATGGGCAGCGTCGCCACGCTCGCGCATGTGAGAGCTGCAGTGTTGCATCGGCGTCGTGCCAGTGCTCTTACGTCAGGCGTGGACAGGAACATCGAGGCTCGTGCCGTCCTCTACACACCGTCGCACACATCTAGCGAGCATCGTTCGGCATTACATCGAACACCGGCGCATCCTCCAGACTACTCTGCGGCAGTAGCCCGAAAGATATATAGTGTGTGTACGTCACCGAGGCCGCGCCATCTTGGTCTATGGCCGGTCCCCATGGCGAGACGATGCCGCTCCGCTCAGCTCATGCGTCTCACCAAGGCCCGCACCATCATTCTCCATGGCCTGGACGCAGAGACGATACGCTTCCTCCCAGCACAACCGGCGAGAATGACGGATGACGCTACATGGCTACCCTCATGTGGCAGAAAGATGAGTTTGGACTGGCGGGGGCGTTAATTTGGACGGGCCAGGCCCATGCATGACCCAGGTGAAGATAATTAAGAAAATATTTAGATGAGTTGCTTTGAGATCTGTGCAAATTTTCAGAGAGAGGAGTACCGGAGCAGTTCTCGTAGCTTTCTACTCTTCCGTTCGACACCATCTTTATTTCTAAATAAATAACTGCTACATCTAGCTGTTGTATCAATTATTTTCGGATGGCTTTAAATGAAAAGGCTACGAACTAAAAAAAAAAAACTATGTATCTCGTCAATTTTAAATGTTTATTACACAATAATTAGGTGCATCCACCCAATCCAAGTCATAGAAAAACTATTGATTTTTTGAAGATATGCAACGCTAGAGTGGATAAATATAAAATATGGCAATTTGTACACTTCTTCAGTTAATAAAATTTGTTTAAAAAGTTCATTTGATGAGATAAAATTAATATAGAACTTGCAGCTTTCAGCGAGTTTCACGACTCTGTAGCTCATAAACATTTGATTTGAAACAGTTTTGGTGATGAAATTCAGTACAGCGTTCGGATATGGCACCTATTTTGGGGGGGAAAGGATTAGAAACAAAGAAAATAAAATTCATTGGATACGCCAATACGCCATGCACAACGAAGCACAGTATAGCACTGTCCAGCCACCCACCCCACCCCGTAATCGTGATTCCGGAATCCGGAAGAGATGCGTGAGCCATGACAGCAGCCTGATAGCAAAGGCTTTGCCTAGTTGACGGCGATTTCTGACTGAGTGTGAGAGGCCGGATATTTTCCATTTTTCTAAAGAAAATGACGGCGATTCCTTCGTCTATCATGCACGGTCGCTCTCACAAGAAGGCAAGATCCAGATATAGCCCTGTGGAATGCTCGAGCGATAACCAACCAAAAAAGTCTCATGAAAACGAAGAATCCGTGGTAAATTTTATGAACGAAATCACATAATCAAAATATTCAGATTTTTTTCCACAAGAAATGATTCTATTAAATTGATATCGCCACTATTGTTTATATCTGAATCCTTGGGCCAATTAAAAAAAATACATTAAAACAAATCAAGAGCCTTTCTCGTTCACAATTCTCTACTTACGATATGTCACACTTAGCAACATCGACAATTACAATTAGAGCATCGCTATCTTATCATCCACTCAGTGGCCCGACCTTGGAAAGGCCGTGTGGTCTAGCGCCACATGAACTTCTCTAGACGCAATAAACATTGAAAGCAAGAAAAGTCTTTATGACTTCCAAGCCATCGTGAGATTAGAAACCAGAGAGCTAGTGACACAAAGATGAAAACATAAACACATCCTTCCCTACCAATCACATCAACGTGACAAAGACAAAAAAAAAAAGTTGACGTGAAGAACGTTGGGCTAGATTCCTAGATATGCATTATTCTACCAGTTTCTCTACAAGAAGTAAAACCTTGTGAGGAATCGTTGAAAACAATACCACCGGTAATTCACGTGGCACTATTTATTTAATTTAAACCTTAATAAATACTACTAATTCGACTCAAGGCCCTAAAAACCTCCTCACCACCGGCGAGGCAGTAGCGGAGGATAAAAAAGTAAGATGTGGCGAGGCCGATAAGATAAGTAATCTCATACCACGAACCCACACTAAAGCTGCAAAGCCCAACGACCCAAGCAGGGATGGAGCTTAGTGGCGGCCAAACTGGGCTCCGTCCCCTGCTTGCCTCCAGCAAATACGAAGGGCGCCAAGCTCCAACTTAAAATAGATGAAGTCTGTCACTAGGGGAAGGGCAGTGAAAGGATCAAGATGCCCAAGAGGGGGGGTGAATTGGGCTAATTCTAAAATTTCTTGCGGAATTAAAACCTATTAGCCCATTTCACCCTATGTGCCTATGTGTGTTTCTAAGGATTCTATCGAGAAAAGTTTTGCACCCTAGTTCCAATCCTAATCTAGCATGGCAATTCTAAGAATGTAAATTGCGGAAATGTAAATGCTAGAAAGTAAATACGGAAAGTAAAGGAGCAAGGAACACGGCGATGTTTTCCCGAGGTATCGGAGAGTCGCCACTCTCCACTAGTCCTCGTTGGAGCACCCGCGTAAGGGTATAGCTCCCCCTTGATCCGCACAAGGACCAAGTGCTCTCTCCGGGCTGATTCTTCGACACTCCGTCGCGGTGAATCGCCGAAACCGCTCACAACTTGAGTTGGGCCATCCACAAGCTCCGCCGGATGATCACCAAACTCTCAACCACCACCAAGCCGTCTAGGTGATGGCGATCACCAAGAGTAAAAAGCACAAGCTCTCACTTGACCTCGCAAAGCCTAATGAGACGATGGATGCACACTTGCTACTCTTGATTCACTAATGAGTGCTAATCAATGGATTCTCAAATCACTAGCACCTCACTAGGGCTCTTGCTCTCTTTTGACACTAAAGAGGTTGTTCAGCTGAAAATAATGGGCGAGCTAACTGGTATGGAGGGGTAGGAGATGTATTTATAGCCCCACGGGCCAAAACCAACCGTTATCTTCCAAACTACGATTTTTGGGGTCACCGGACGCGTCCGGTCCCTAGCACCGGACGCGTCCGGTATGTTCAATTTTTCAATTCGCGACCGAACTCAGCTAGCCGTTACATAACCACCGGACGCGTCCGGTGAGTTACACCGGACGCGTCCGGTGTTTCGGTCTGAAAACATAGCTTCTGGACAGCGTCTGGTGTAGCACCGGACGCGTCCGGGCCGGCGTCTGGTACGTTATCCTTTTCTGCGTTGCACCAGACGCGTCTGGTGCTTACCACCGGACTCACTGTCCCAGCGTCCGGTGCGTTCAACCATTTTGCTGCACACGCAGATGAATAGACCGGACGCGTCCGGTCCTCTTCGATCCAGCGTCCGGTGCATCTAAAACAACCGTTCCACTTCGAATTCGACGATCTTTGTGAACGGCTTTAACTCCAACGTACCTTAGGGCCTTTTTGTAGTTACCTAGTGCTGAGTTTCACAAGTGTGCATCACACCTAAACCATTAGACTTATCTAGGTCAAGCTACCCGTTTGCACCCCCCTTAATAGTACGGCCAAAAGAAAAACAAAGTCCTAACGACTAATCCGACGTCACCCAACACCATGGACGATCGGAACTAACCATTCTTGACTTTGTCATCCATCCTTTGAAAACCGAAACGATTTCCATCGTCAAGGGAGTATGAAACCCGTATTGCCCACGGTATCCATCACCATAACCTAACTTACCAATGTTTCTGCAAAACACACGTTAGTTATGGTAAATATTGTCATCAATCATCAAAACCACATTAAGGGGCCTAGATGCTTTCAGGCAGCAGAGAGCTCGTAGATTTTTAGAGTCATCTCTACCTTTTGCATTCTGTATCTCGGTTCCAGGTGCGAATAGTGTTGAATTAGCCCCCCTCCCCCCCCTCCCGCGATGTTGGATCAAGCTCTGCCACTAGACCCAAGGCAAAGTAACGATTCATATATATTCAAGGCATTCAGTCATCTTCCTCCTATTGGCTGCGGCGGACGTTCGACAGACGACATCGACACTCAACAATAGCAACCATGGCGGATTGGTGGCCGGATTAACTTGGCATCGAGATCCATGGCAGAGTCAAGGTTGGGCGAGCGTACTATCTTGCCTTACCGAGCCCTCCTCCCCTGGGCTAACCCCATGGGAGGAGGGGACCAACGGTGATGGTGCTATGGGATAGTAATTAGTAACAATTATAGTAATGGCATCTCCAATAGTAAGAGCAAGTATTATAGTAGGCGGCAAGCCAGCTAAATACTGACGTGGAGGAGAGAAGAGATGAGAAAGAGGAGAAGCCAGCTGGGACATAAGAAACAACAAACTTTGTGAGAGAGACGAGTTAGACCTTATATTACCAGTAAAGGCCTAACCACTGTATCGATGGACTGAAAGAAAGCTACAAGGGACTTTACACCCAGCAAACCAGTTATATTACAATACTTGCTCTAATAGAACTTTGGTGCCGCATCACCTAGCAAGTCCCACGTGTAGTATGGCTGCAGTCAAATGGCATAGTGAGAGAAAACAGTAGTCCGCTCTATTTCCGTGCGAGACTATCGACAACGGAGTAAGTAGACGATTTCATTTCCTACTCCCTCTCTTGTCTTCACGTCAACCAAAATCTGAGTCAGTTGGGATTTAGCCTGCCGTTGGGGTTGACCTAAGAGGTACCGCGGGTGGCGGCAAGCTATTCTTTAGAGGATGTTAAAGTACTCGACGGTTATTGTTGAGATAAATTGACAAAGTCAATGCAAGAATTAAAAATGCACAAGTGACGAACATATAGAACACGGATCATACAAGAATATTCATTAGATGTTGGACTTTTCTAACATACTGTAAGAGAGAGCTATATCAGCGGCTACAGATGGCAACGGGTGGGAAATATCCGCGTGCCCGTAGGCACCCGATCCGGTGGGCGCGGATACGGGTGCGACCCTATGCCCGTGGGCATGGGTGCGGGCACACAGCTGTGCCCGACGGGCAAAGACATACAGGCAAGAAAACACTATGCCCGCACCCACAAACCTGTTAATCTCGGCCTGGCAAGTGGGGTCACATAGAAGACGTATATAATCTCAGATTTTAGCCGTCTAGGGTTTCACTCCACTCATCCCAATCCCCAATCCCAACCGGCGTTGTCACCCGTCCCTTAACCACGCCGCCACGCCACGCGACCCCGTGCGCGGCGCGCTCACTCCCCACTTCACGGTCGGGGCGTCGCAGCTCCGTCCTCCCCTACTCGCGTTCACGGCGTCGCGGCTCCGCCCTCTCCCCCCTCTCTGTCACGGCCGCGCTTCCGGCCGCTGCGAGCACAGCTCCTCCACTCACAAGCTCGTGGCTCGCGCATCCCTCGCGGTCACGATCGCGCGTGTGGCCTCCGGCGAGCATGGCCCCTCCACCCGCGGCTCCCAGACGCTGTCCACCGGCCACCGGCTTCCCCGTTCCCTCTTTGATGGCTGACGCTGACCTGCCCGCACCGACGCTCCAACGCCGGACACCATCTTCTCCGCCCCGTAGGCCATCGTTGTCCCCGTCTTCTAGCGGGTATGCGGGCATGCCCCCGGATGGCGGGCGCAGGCGGATTTTTGTGCCTATAGCAGGTAGCGGGCATGGATACGGGCACAAAAATAATGTCGCAGGCGCGGATTTGTGAGACAAGTATCCGCGCGGATTTTGTCCGTTGCCTTTTTTATCAGCGGCCAGTCATACCGACACTGACAGCATAAAATAATTTAGATTTCCAGATCACAAACACGAAGACATCCGCGAGGACATCCGTCAGAAAATAACTCTTCTCGATTTTTTTAAATCACTCCAGTGTATCATAGAACCGGCCATAACATTGCTAGCGACACGTCCGGATCTTTTTGCGATACCTTGAGTCCAGTATCAACCCGAGCGTTGGGATCCTGGATCTTCCATCCAATCGTAAAGATGCTGACAACGTGTAGATTGACTGCGTAGCTTTTATTTTCAAATTGAAAAAAAAAAAACACTTCAGGAATTACGCGTATGCTCTACATGTAGCATGAAGACTGCTGACACGTGAAATCAGTGTCGTACCGATGGACCTAACGCGGCAATAGTACAAAACTTTAGATGTACTAGCATATTTTATGCTTTTATTATCTTATTACACAAATATACGTCATGTAGTCGTCCTTTATGTTCATCACAAATATAAATTCGCCAAAAAAATCAATAATCTTTTTTATCTTTCTTTCATCCATGTTGTCATATTAAAATATGCATACTTCAAAAACTAAAACTAAAATATGCATCGCCATTGTGCAAAACTTATACCGCCCGCTGTATTAAGTAAAACAATAATTGATTGTTAATATAGCTAGAATACCTCTTTCTTGCAAATGAAGAAGAGAGGGGTCACTAACGATGAATAAATAACTGATTTATTTCACGTAGTATGAGAGAGACATATGGGTCACTAATACATAAATATATAAAATTGTTTTTGTTTTTGTCTGTCACCTTACGCAAGCTAGCACCAATAAAGATGCCCTCAGCCTTGATAGTTTTTCATCCTCAAACATATGCATGTTCCCTTGAATCCTTGATTGATGATGAACTAAATAAAGCAACAGCGACTGCTGCTGTAGCTGCGCCTGTATGACCTCTTGCAAAGTACTTAGCTTCAAACGTTCCCTAGGATAAACTTCCTAAACCAATAAATTTAGTAAGTTAATAAAATAACTAGCAACATTAATTATTCCCTCTCCAATAATTTTTTATATTACCATTCTAAATGATATTATATTGAGAACCCAAAACTATTTCTAACAAAACTACAATTCAAAAAAAATGTAACAAAACTATGCACTGTGATTCAAAAAGAAAATATATATCTATTACTATTTTCTTACCCAAAACTCTTTATTTTTTAATTTACTCATGTGTCTAATTTACTCTAATCTCGTGAGAAAAATGTTGGATGGGGAGTGAATGCATAGTTCCTCATGACCGTTGAAACTTACAAGTAGGAGAGAATATTCGATGACTTTTCTATTTTAAGGAGTTCTTCACCAAAAGTACTTTTGGAGGGAATGTTTTTCTTTTTACTAAAAAAATATCAACTTCCTTATAAATTTAGTGTTTTTACTAATAGTAATTAAAGATAAGAGTCGTGTCCCGTGTCTTCACAACCCGTGCTCATATAAATTAAAATTAAAATGGTGCATATCTAATATGTGAGTACCCTATATTTGTTGACCTGTACTAATGATCATGCTCATGCTCCGGCAAGCATGCCATCAGTCCAAGTTTGTTTTTAATAGGTCCATTTGCCCCTCATGATACTCAATGCCCAAAAAGAATAGTGGCAGGTGCTAGGTGCCTGTCTAGAAAATGATATATGCGTACGGTTGTGTTAGGGGTGCATTGACGAATTGCTGGCAATCCGAGCTCGGACCATTATGCCCCTCACTACAACAGTACGGTACCACTATCACTGGTTCAGCAGTCAACATCAGCATTACGTAAATATAGTATACACTGCTTTTGAGAAATCAATCATAGAAGAGAAGAGACACTCGATAATGGAGCCGGCAGGTGGAGGACACCAGCATGCAACACGAGGACCTGCCGGCCTCGGCCTCGTGGGCCTCGTCTACTCATCGCTGCTCCTCAACGCCATCTTCCTCGCGCACCACTTCCTCTCGCCGTCCCCGTCGTCCCGGCTGCTGCTCCGTGACGACGACGGTGGCAGCAGCTGCGGGCTCACCTGGTCTCTGCAGGCGGCCAGGGAGGCCGAGGCGGTGGCCGCCGTGGAGTGCTCGGGCCACGGGCAGGTGTTCCTCGATGGCATCGCCGGCGAGGACGGGCGGCCCGGGTGCGAGTGCAACACATGCTTCGGCGGACCGGACTGCTCCCTTCGCACGCCCAACTGCACCGCCGACGCCGACAGGTATATTTGGAGTGCTTCTGCTTCCGCTTCTGTTTCTGCGGTCCTGCCTCTGCTTGCCCTGCTTGTTTCAGCTGAGGTGTTGTTTGGTTCCACCGCGGTAACCTTAAAAAACAAGGAACAGCGTCAACGCAAAAGGGGACTCAAAGATTACCTTCTTTGTTTGGTCGAGTGCTAACCTGAAACCAGATTTTTATCTCCTCTTCTTTTTATCCGGTGATAATTAAATTTTGATCCAAACAGGAGTAATTATATTTATATGATGGATTATTATAACCAAAACTCTTACCATGATCCCGTAATTCAGGTAAGATCAGGTTATTGATTATATGGGTGCTGAAAGTCGAGAACTAGGTTGCCCTATAACTGACTGTCCAACTTACTGAAATATAAAAGATTAGATATAAATTTCTCACTTTAACCAACTATATAATCAATCACATAATCTATCAACTTAAACACTAATTATTCGTAATGCTGACCACAATAATCTTATGTATAATCCAAATTATAATAATCTAGCCGTGATAACAGGCCTTTTATTGGGACGACAATTTCAATAAATAGTTTTCATAGTAAGAGTGTATTGGAATTAAAGAGGAGAGAGAAGAAATGAATTAAAACTATATGTACAGGAGACCAAGATAAAGAGATCTATGATAGGGCACTACTCCCACCATCTCAAATTCTAAGTTATTTTAACAATTTCGGAGAATCAAAACAGCTTAATTTTGACAAAATTTATATATTTATAGTAATATAATAGCATTTAGAATGTCAACTAAGTATTATTGAATTTTTTGTTAACTATATTTTCATAGCATATCTATTTGATGTCATAAATCTTTACAATTCTCTCTATAATCTTAATCAAACTTGAAATATTTTGACTTTCTAAGATATTTAGAGTGACTTACAATTTAAAACAGAGAGAATAGATGATAGAGAGAACGTAGAAGAATGGATAAAAATCTTAGCCTCAAGAAATCATCCTTAGAGATATGGTTTTTATGTGCAATTTTATATTATTTAGTAAGTAGAAACCATCCAATAATTTTATAGTTGAGATTACCCTAATATGACGAGGGGCTATTGCTGGATGCGAGCGTGTGATCGGCTACGGGCGCCGATCGAGCATGATCAGCTCACGGATGGTCTGGATCTGTTCCAAGTGGCATTGTTGTATCATCCGTCAAACAAACCAAAACAAACACACTGCTATGCCGTTGTGATTAGTCACACCAAAATAATGAGCCAACCAAACAAGTTGTTTAAACTACTACTCTATTTTAGATCATCAGAGTACTATTTAGAATACTCCAGTCTTGTTTAACTTGTTTATCAGATGCCATATATTTGGCACAATCGTCTAAAGCCTTTTTGGTAGAGCTTACTTTTTCCGTCCCAAAATAGATGCCATTCTCGTTTCTTGAGAAGTCAATATTTTCAAACCATCGGTAATTATATATTAAATATATAAATATTTATGCTAAGTAATTAGTATCATCGAAAAGATCTTTAAGTCTAGTTTTTAATAAATTTATTTGAAGATATAAATGTTGCACATATTTTATACAAACCTAGTCAAAGTTGAAAAAATTTAACTGGTACGCTTCTCATAACGTCATTTTTTTGGGACAGAGGGAATACATGATTTACCCTATTTATTTTGTTGAAAATAACTTCATTTGTCAGCAATTCGTTCGTGCTATAATGACCAAACCGCTGCGCTACTGTGTTTTGGTCGGAGCGTTCACAGTCCCGGGCCCCGGGCGTGGCAGTTTGATCTTTGGTGCTAACCATGTGCTGTGTCGGTGTTGTTTGTGGCAGCGGGAACCCGTTGTTCTTGGAGCCGTACTGGCGGCGTCACGCGGCGGCCAGCGCCGTGGTGTTCTCCGGGTGGCACCGCATGAGCTACACCGCCACCAACCGCTTTCAGTCCGTGGAGCTGGAGCGCCACATCCGGCGCCTGCACAGCGCCGTGGGCAACGCCGTCGCGGACGATAAGCACCTGCTCTTCGCCAGCGGCTCCCTGCAGCTCATCAACGCGCTGGTGCACGCGCTGTCCCCGGACGCCAAGGCCGCGTCGCCGCCGTCCAGAGTGGTCGCGGCCGCGCCGTACTACCCGGTTGGTCAGCCTTTCTAATCCTCCATCACACTGCCCGTTAAACGCTAGTAATTTCTAACAAGGCATTTTTTCTGCTGAATCCATATATACAACCGTGCAGGCGTACAGACTACAGACCGACATGTTCGACGGCCGCGAGTACAGGTGGGGCGGAACCACGGCGTTGTGGACCAACTCGTCACGGACCAACTCCACCGACGGCTTCATCGAGTTCGTCACGTCGCCTAACAACCCGGACGCCAAGCTCCGCGAGCCCGTCCTCTGCTGCTCGTCGGCGGCGATCGTCGACCACGCCTACTACTGGCCGCACTTCACGCACATCCCGGCGGCGGCCGACGAGGACATCATGATGTTCACCATGTCCAAGCCATCCGGGCATGCCGGCAGCAGATTCGGGTATGTACATTCGTGTTCATGGGCAGGCAGAGTAACACTGACAGTCACACACACACCTCATCCTGGGCGTTGCATTGCATTGCACACACTGCAGATGGGCGCTGATCAGGGATGACAAGGTGGCCAAGAGGGCGTTAGAGTACCTGGAGAACAGCAACATGGGCGCGTCCCGGGACACCCAGCTGCGGATGCTGGGGATCGTGAGGTTCATGCTGGCCAACCTGCACGGCAAGGACGACATCTTCGGCTTCGGGCACGACGTGATGCGCAGCAGGTGGCTCAGGCTGAGCGCCGTCGTGGCGCGGTCCCGCCGCATCTCGCTGCAGAAGATCAAGCCCCAGTACTGCACCTACTTCAACCGGGTCAGAGAGCCATCCCCAGGTGAGCCGTAAGCGTATGGAAATTGGGATGGAATTCGTTCGAAATTTGCTTGCGTGCAGCTCAACCTGTCTGACGGCACTGATAACCGCCGGTGATATACTGAACAGCCTACGCATGGGTGAAGTGCGAGAGGGAAGAAGACGAAGACTGCTACGAGGCGCTGCTGAAGGCGAATATCATCACGCGCACCGGCGTCGAATATGAGGCGGGCAGCCGGTACACGAGGATCAGCCTCCTCAAGTCGGACGACGACTTCGACGTGCTTATGGAGAGGGTTACGGATCTTGTCAACGCCGAGAACTACGACGACGCTCCCAACGGTTCGAGCTCGATGTAATCCGCCGATGCGGAAAGTACCAGAATGCTAAACTTCGGGGTCTGCCAAAATGATCAGCTAGGCGCTGATTGTTCTATAGCAGCTGTCTGTACGTATAGTAGTACAGGTTTGCCAAATGATCAGCTCGGCGCTGATTGTTCTACAAATGTACTAGCACAGTCAACTAGATGTTGACTGTGTTCCCATAGTAATTGACTACTGTATACCTATACTGGGATGGGTGCAAATTGTGCCGTCAGTATATTGTTCCATCGATACAACTTTGTATTTTTTTCTTGCCCGTAATAGTGACGATTCATACTGTATGTTGTACTCTGACGTCACTGGTTTCATTATTAGCGAAAACAGGTGTTCAACCATAAGCGATCAGCACACTATTTTTCACCATCTCAGCTCGAAATCCCTACGGCGCCGATCAACCAAGAACCAGCAGTCCAAAACCTGGGCGTGTGATCTGAGCGACCTGCTGGACCAGACTGCTTGGGTTGGGGTTTTTTTTTTTTTAGCAGAGACTGCTTGGGTTGGTGAGTGAAGGGCTTTCCCCTTCCGCCCAAGACACAAGTACAGACCACAAGAAAGTGAGTTTGGGCTGTTCTGGTGATGATCATGTCGAGCTGATTGTTCGGGTTTATGTGTAGGCCCTTAAAATGGCAGTACTGGGCTCACGTAACCAATAGCACTACTGGGCTCACACGAGGAATCAATTGGAGCACTGGGCCGTGTCACGGGTAATGTGCCGCAAGTAGCCCAACCGAGATGCATGACCATATTTGGTTGCGACTTGCGAGGCTGCGTATCCTTTAACCAGACACAGACACGGTACACCCGCGTCCAAATTAAAGATAGTTTGACTTAAGAGTAATTATGAAAATCTATATCTATATGTCTTATAAAGGTAAACCCACTAGCTATTTCTCTCACCATGCAAAGTGCTCACATTAACATCCCACTAGCATATTCTATCTTGTCATCCAAAATGTCCACATCATCGTCTACTAAAACATCCGACTGTATTTCATTCGAGCTATTCAAATTAGCAAACCATATTATTTACTAATATATAATTAGTTGTCCATATAAAAGTGTTAAAAATCATCTAATAATATGTATTATGATATTTATTTAATCATATTAATAAATATAAATAGTATAATTTTACTGGCGATTCCTGCAGCAACACGCGGAGTTTTCTCCTGGTTAACTTATTTTGAGATGAAAAGAGTATTATTAGCTATCGCCTTAGGCTACCTCGAGAAACAAAAAAGAAATGGACTTAGGCTACCTCAACAAAGGGGAAAAAAAGGCTATTGACTTATGCAGTGCCAGTTTTTATTCTCAAATATTATGTTTGGTTCGTGCCTAAGTTAAATTCAGGCTGAAAAATATTGTGTATATTGAAAGTGCTCATGTCAGGTTTTATGAAAACCACGGACATGAGTCGTGAGGTCAGGGGTCTGCATGTCAATGCACAAGAGTACACACATTTTATCATATATTTTGATTTGGAATTGGTAATCCAAATAAGCAACACATTTATGTAACGAACGGCAGCTGACATGCCGCTGCACTGCTTCGGATAAAATTCATAGTTACTTTGGGCTAAGACACAGTACTAGTATACTAACGCAGTACCGTAAATTTGTAGGAGTAGAACCAAATATCACTACGTGCCAGTGGCAAATGCCAAGCTACTCCGAAATGACAACTCAACTGTCAAGGTCAGGCACTAGCTGTACTTCTCTTCTCCTCTTCTCCCATGCATATACAGGCAGTGACTCTTGCCGGTCCATACAAATCGCAGCCCTGAATCGAGCCTGTTGCCCAACACAACTCGCGGGAAAACCCCAAACATTAACGCCACCTCCAAGCTCTAGTACGTACAGTACTCCGTACTCCAATATGGTACAGTAGTACGTCGCCGATCCACTTTTGACTTTTCCATGCTCCCCGACCCGACCTGCTGCTACGCGTGCCTGAGTAGGCGAGCCCGTGCTGTCCACTGTCCCAGCAGCTTGCCTGTCCTCACCAGCGTCCTTGCGTCCTCGGCGCGCACGCCATCGCCAAGCCTCCGAGCTCGTGCATGCCGCATGATGCGCACCCACGAGGCCCGAGAGCCCGACACGGCACGGCGCACACATGACCCGCATCCGCATCTGCATCGGCGCCCTGCGTCGCGCGGGGCTCGTGTCCGTGATCCGCCCGTACCATGACGCACGCCACCTGTTCTCGCGCGACGTCGCACGAGGCCTGGGCGTGGGTGGCCTTTCCCGGAGGCCGCGAGCGGCGGCGTCGTACGCCACGGACGGATTAATCTAACCAACCTCTGTCCCTGCCCGAGACCCGCTCGTCCGGTGCCGTCCGGTCCGGCAAAGCCAGGCGCCCAGGCGAGCCAGCGCGTGCCCACCGATGCAGGCAGGCAGGGGCAGGGGCAGGGGCAGGGGGCAAACGCAACAGGGGCAGGGCACCCGATGCGTGCGGCGTGCGGGTCGACACCCACCGCGAGGACGCGAGATTCCGATCAATTCTTTCCGTCACCCTAAGAGCGCACGCGCGTGCGTGCGTTCATTGCATCATCCGGTCCGGTCCTGTCCGGTCCAGACCAGCCGGCGAGCTCCGATCGACGCACGTGTAGTTCCGGCCGGACTCGTTGCCAGCGCCAGTTCTATCGGCGCCTGTCCCCTCGGGCACGTGTGAGGCCAAGCTACTTGTCGGTGGGAGGCTCGCCTGGGCCCGTGAAAAACGCGCTGCTTATACGTACTCAGTACTCCTATATAGGAGTTCTTATATAAAAACAAATCAGATCCTTATGATTGTTAATTAGGGCACGGACACACACAATGCAATGCATAATCTATTAGCAGTTGCATTGTCATATCATATTGTGCATGCATAGTCACAGCTCACGAAACAAAGAAAACTCCATGTAGCACAATGCATGGATCAGAGATGGGCTTAATTCGTTTGATTCGAACCCTGTATAATGCTGGCTAGAGGAGTGGGCCAGCTGTGATCTGTGAAAGAGTTGTTGCTCGATTGGACCAGACGATCAAATTAAGGTTCGTGGAGGTGAAGCCGCATGTGCGGCTGGTTTAATTCAGCCCAGGAACTGAACTATGTACGTTACCTGCCGCTCTGCCAATCAGAGAGTTGTGGCGAAGCTGCGGATCAACTTCCTGGCTCCTGCTTCATCAAGCACTTGCACAACATCCAAACACTATTAGAGCGGGCTAACTAATAGTCGTTGTTGCACTCGATTTCTCGCAAAGACGAAGGCCGCTGATCTACTCCTGAAGCTACCTGCACGTCGGGAAAACGAAATGTACTGTGTATATCTGCATCAGTACGTGAGGGCGGCCGTTCCAATGCAACTTTCAATTGCTCGTCGTAAAAAGTCGACATGAACACGACCGGCTCGTGTGAGAGTCCCGAGTCCCGACACGTGCTCGGTATTTGCGTGCACACAAAAGTCTACACGCATCGATGCGTACCGTGTCAAGTTGTCGACACATCTCTTTCGGCCCGCCCGTGGCTCGGACAATTGGATCGGATCGGATCGGATCGGGGGGTACGGGACGGATGGCTACTTGCACAGCAGCCAGCGTCACGTAACGTACACTTTCCTTGCGCACGCGGCGGGCTAGTGACCGGAGAGACATTTCTTCCCACGTTAGCTCCATGCCTACGTGCGCGCGAACAGGACTGAACCGGCCGGTGGTCCTCGACAACAGTCTACTCTGCCGTGCGCCCTCGTTTTCTTTTTCCCACTATATGACGCAGGCAAATCCGCGCAAATAATATATACTCCTTTAATTTTAAATTATAGTTTATTTTAATTTTTTTGTTTCATATATTTTGCTATGTACCTAGATAAATAATATGTGTCTAACTCATTTTGACATGAAATATTTTATGGATCACATCCTTTTCTAAACCGCCACCACAAGCCTTGCAAAAAGAGGAGTTGGATACTGAGAGAGCTAGAGATGCTAGACCTATCCAAATGCCGGCCTAAACCACATCCGAGTGCGTTGTTCGGTCAATTTTCGTGAGGCTGCACACACCTGACGGATGCATCAGTTGGGCTACTTTTACAGTTTTCTTAGATTGTCATGGCGTCTATGCTTGTCTAATTCGCAAAAAGAAAAATGAGAAAAAGAGTTTATATACCCCCACACTCCCAAACTAGACGCGGTACTAGAAAAAAGTGTAAATGCTGTGGAACTTTTCAGACTTAACAAAACTAGTTATTGAATCCATAATATGTGAAAGTTTCACACAAATGTGGAACTTATGTAGTTAGACGGAACAACCTAGGTCACCACATAAAAATTGTCATAACTCTCTCTGAATTTTGATTTTGATATCTCAGACTCTACCGAAAAACTTATTCCATGGGATATATATATCAGTCCTAAATGAAATTATCATTCAAGAACATTCAATGAAGTGTTGTACCTTACTGTTTTCTCTCGTGTCAGCACATGGTATTGCTGGGGTTCTAGCGCCTCTGTAATTCTTAGCTATTACGAACCATTCACGTGCGCATCCCGCCTCATTTAACGTGACTACGAGAGCACAGAGCAGCAGCAGCAGCATGGCTGCAGGCCTGTTGCGAGCCGACGCCGAATCCTCCACGTCCCAGTATTCCGTATGATGCACGCATGGCATATTGGCATCAAAGAGTACCGTACATACTAGTACCAGATAGACACAGTGGAGGAAGGGAATCGATCTGTGAACACGCGACGAAATCAATATCCTAGTGGCTTTGTCCCGCGTGCAAGCTGACACCACAGCACCGAGCGATACCCCCAAGCCATGGTCTCGCACTCTGGCCTCTAGGAAGGGAACAAGATCCTTTAAAGTCGTGTACGGCGACTTTACTCTCCAGTCACTGCATCTGCGTCGTTCGTTAAAAATCCAACGTCAAAGCTTGCAAAACTAATCTAGCAGGCCACACAGTTGGGTTACGTCGGCCCACTAAGCCCAAGACACCGTCCTTCCCCTGCGCCGCCGTCTTCCTCGTCGCCGTCGCCATTGCTAGCGCCGTGGTAGGGTGGACAGTAGCTCTTTTGGTGCTGCCATCCCTCTCTCGTCTCTCTCCTGCAAGACCGAAGCTCGTCATCGTGGCTAGACACGCTGCCGCAATCTTACTTCACCGCGGCAGCCATGGCCATGCTCGGTCGAGTGCTGCCAGCGACGTGGCCCTACTGCTCGGCACACTCAGGCAGCCGTGGCCCTGCCAAATCGAGCGCCGACGGCACGCGGCCCCCAGCTCGCGTCGCGCAGGCGGTCCCAGGGCCGTGCTCCGTCGAGCTCGGTTATTTTTTTTTTTTCAATTCCCATTTGCTTGCTCCCGATCCCGTTGCTCCCTGAGCCAATCCAATAGAGAAGTAGCTCTCGATTCCACGGGCGTCACCGGCATCCTGCACAAGCGAATGGGCCTCGTCGGAGGTGAGTGCTGCATCTGGAGACGACGGATGCGCCTGGAGAGCAGCACGACGCTCCGGTGACGCTCCTGGACAGAGAAGGCGCCCGGACAGTCAATCGCGACGGGCGGAGGGAGTCGGAAAAGTGTGTCGTGCTCAGGGAATGAGTTGGGCCGGCCCAGCAAGCCAGAGCGGAGCGGCACATATTTCAGCCTTCGCCGTTGGATAGGAATTGAGTGGTCAGATGTGCCGACTGGAGAGACAAGTCGTTCCGTACGACTGTAGAGGATCTCGTCCAGAGGCGATGCCACTGCCATGCAAGGGCGATGGCAGATCGTGGTCAGTGCGCAAGTGCACAAGCACAGCTGGGCGCACGCAACTCGAGCGACCTGCGGACATTTGAGGTCGCCGAGACAGGTCATGTGACAGTGCGGAAAGATCGGATGGGTTCGAGCCTGGGGAACGCCCAGTCCAGGCGTGTTACCTGGGCTTGCGCTTGCGCATGCGCATGCGCATGCGCTGGGCTTTCGCTGGGTCTCGCGCTCGCAATGTGCGCTTTCAATATCCGGCGTTGCCGTCTGAATCGCGCCGTCAGGCTTCTCCATCCCCATCTGAGTTGTTCAGCCGTTTGTGCTAGTATCAGATTGGTACGGGGAATACTAGTTTTGTTTTGTTTATCTTGTGTCGTCAGTAGTGATCAGTCCTAGTCTGTACTAGGAGCTAGCTACTCGGTACTCCTAGGAAGGCTCCACTCCGGCGCTCCGTGCACTGCTCTTCGTAACGACAAGCGGTAGACCGCACATGATGCAGGTGCGGTCACCTGCCTGCCACCGTGCTGATGCTATAACGTGCCGGAATTGGAAAGTGCCATGGGGTGGCCAATGTTTGGGGGATGGCCAATGTTTGGCGTGTACAGGTGCAGGCTGTGATCAGCACAAGGAAGAACTGTGAAATTGTATCTCTCCAAAGTTAGTAGGAGCAACACAGATTCCAGTCCAGAACCACACGAGTCGTGACTTGTGACCCGGGATCCCACATAGTACCGCCGCTTTCAGGTACCAGGACATCAGGTGGCATCCAATGAAACGAAACAAACCCAATAATCGGCCATTTTGGCCTGACTGATTGGAACGGCACGGGCGGAGTGGATCAGTCTGCGTCCATCTATGAGACCATCACCAGGAAACGCAAGTTCGTCTGTCATCTGTCATGCATGCTCAAATGCTCAATCACGGAGTCCACCACGGTTCCTCGGCAAACAGGCAAACAGGCAAACAAGACAAACGACCCCATTTGCATCCCCATCATGCCGCGCCGCGCCTCTCCCTCGTACGTCCGGCAGAGGGACTGGCGCCCACGCCCACGCCCACGCACGGGCAAACTACAGGGAGCGGTTTGACGCACTTGATGGCGCCGTTGCCGCTCGCTCGATCCATGATCCATCCAAGGGCCAATTGGCCAAAGCATCATCACGCACGTAGCTAGCGTTAACACTCGCAGCAGCACCGTGCGTAGTACGTACGTTCCCATCGTCGTCCTCGTCCATTCCGTCGTCGGCGTCTGGTCACCTCATTGCCCATGCATCATCCGTCTGATCTGATCCGATCATCCGAGTGCGTCCAACGGACACGGCTGGCCACACGTCGCTCGCGGCAGTACGTACAGTACGTGCGTAGAGCGGCAGGGCCGGCGGGCCATCAGGCGGTCGCGGTGGGAGCAGTGATCTGACTGACCGGACCGTCGCAGGGCCGCACGCACCACCAAACGATGTGCGGGGGCGCGGCATGCACGCGACGGGGACGCCTGTACCGGGATGCCGCGGCAAGGGCGCTTTCCGTTGGGGCCGCGTGCGCCCTCGACGGCGACGCCGATCGATGGCAGCGTCCCACCTGCCTGTACGCGACCGCGACCTGCCAAAGGCGAATTCCCAAAGGCCAAAGCGACTGCGAGCGAGATGCATGGCGGCCTCAAGAGGCTCCGGTCGTGGTCGTGCCTGCATCAAACGTTCTGTCCTGTGCCCAGTGCGCCTGCCTGCCTGTCTTATGTAGCAGATGCCTAGAAATCTATTTGAGAATTGAGATTAGTGTGGCCCTGGCCCTGCACCTCGTATGATTTGGTTTTGATCGACCAGCTTGCGCTCCAAATCTGCTCGTCACTTTATTGCCACAACTGCAGTTGCTGCTGGGCGAGCTAATTCGGTGAAATGGAAATGACTTGCGGTTTCCTTGTCTACGTTGCCGCCACCAAAAGCTGAGAGTCCATGAATGTTCCTTCTCCTTTTCCTTGCCTCACGAGGCTACTCTACCCTGTCTACCACCCAGTTCTTTCTGGAGAAGACGAGGTAGTACGTACTAGCTAGGAGTACTTTAGTGGCATAACGTAGTAGGACCTAATTATGGCATTATGATAGTAGTGAAAAGGTCCAATTGCACAAAGCGAGAAAAGTCCAAAGAGATTGGCCGAAATGTGGGCTCTTTTGTCCTGTTGCGTGCGTGCACTACTCCTACGCGTAATCAATTGCGCCCCCATTCTTAGCCCGTGATTGTTTGTCTCTTCTGACTGGGTTTCAAAGGCCGCCACTCCACTCGCGGAGAAAGCTTAGGGAAAAGGCCAGTAACAGTATGATATGCACGATACAATTGAAAAATGATTCCCACTACAGTTAACAAAGAAGAGGAGACAATACTTTAATTGTTCTTTTGTTTGTTAAGTAGGGCGGCACCTACACCAGTTAATCATGCCAGCCTTCCATCATTTTTTTCGCTTTTGCATTACATGCATGTATCATGTATGGAATTGGAATAGTGATTAGTAGTAGTCCGTACTAAACTACATTATCTGTGAGATCGCCTCTTTGGCTTTTTTCGATAACATAACATAATAATAGTAGTTCTGCTTCTGCACGAAGAAGATGATGACGCGTAATGCCATAATAGTTCTGCACGGTACTCCAACTATTCGGCGCAGCGACCGTTAGGCGAGCGCTGATGCATCATCAATCAAACTAATTAAAAGATCATCCTGACGGCGCCGAGCTCTCCACTGTATACATGCATGCTACTAAACTAGTCAGTTTTTCTCTTGCCTTTTGGTTGTCTTCGTTAGTACTGACTCCACTTCAGACCACAGAGACGGTTATCGGTTTATGGTTCGCACACGTGACTAAAATGTTCAACTAATATAATCGCTAGCTGGTTAGTTTTACTAGGAAAAGCTTGCATTAATACTTTTGGGGCAAAATTTACGCTACCATATACTACGAGCTAGGATCGATTCGTAACAGTAGAATGGCCATCGGCAGCGGCAGCGAGTAGCCGAATAGCCAAGCAGAGGTGCTACAGCACAACCTGGCGCACAGGAAGCCTTGGCGCAGAAGATGAAGAACCCAAGGCCTGCCTTCCCGTTTGGCTGCATCTGCAAACACTACAGTACAGGCCAACAGGGGGCCGGGCAGTCGTACTAGCTGTAACAGCTGTTGGAGGGAACGGGCCACTTCCGCGCGCACGGGCGGGGCATTTAAACCCCGTTGGCAGCGTGTGTGTG
>CM041632.1:18350387-18372413 GCA_023333625.1 Bothriochloa decipiens | reverse complement strand
CATCAACTAAACATTAGGAGTATTCTATGTTTGTGTAAAATGCCATTTACTTTAAGACCAATGTTAAACTTTGAACATTTTATTTGGTTTAGGACCGGGCTACATAATTAACCAATCATCGAAAGAAGCGCAAGAAGCCGTGTTATTGGACCACTACGCCCTAGGATTTTCTTAGTAGACTTAACGCTACGAAGATATAGGATTTCTTGAATAGACTTAACGCTACCGAAGATATTGGCCTGTTATCTTCTTTTTTTAAAAAAAGAAAAAATGTAGAGCTGTAATTTAGCTGACTTTATCAAGTATACTAAGAGTACCCTTAGGGTTGCAAAAGTTGGAAGCGATCAAACCACACGGTGAGTGTCGTGGTAGTGCTGCCTGCCACTATTCCTATGAGGGGAAAATGATGATGGCACTTGGGAGGCGACTCAAGCCGGTGCTCCAAAAGACCAAAACTATGCAGGCAGGAAGGGGGGCCACACCCTTGTGGCGATGTCAGATACTCCTCCATTCATTCAACAGTTTGTCAATGTCACCAAAGGCCTACTCCTATGTAGCTTTTGCAGACTTTGTGTTGTGTCATTGTGTGTCTTCTTCATTGTTGCTATTAAGTCATGGACAAATTACATGAAACCTCTTGAGCACAATGTACCACTCCACCCGCACAAAAAATGGGGGATATAATTCTAAATTTTAACTGAATCAAACTTTAGTTTGACTGAATTTATAAAAAATATATGAACTTAAATATCACTAGGTGCGTTTACTACGAAAAGTGTTCTTTTGTTGTGATAAATGTTAGTGGTTTTTTGGTATACATTTTAATCAAATTGAACCTCTTTGACTCTGGGGCTATTCGGCTAATGATTTATGTGAGTCGGCTAATGATTATTTATTGCAAGAGAAAAACACAGTATCAGGCTGATAAGTTCAAGTTAACCTGACATTTAAAACAAGCAAGAATTGTTTTCTCTTTACGGAGGCAGAGTACACGTAAAGATATAAAATTCAATGAGAGTTTAGTATCGTAGTGACCTTTCACCATATCTGACAGCTACTGACCTACTGTCCACTAATCATCCAAGTAGACAGAGAAAACATTGTGAACCAGAGTCAGGGAACACATCGCAAGCTCAAATCTTGGAGCCAAGAGCAGTACTCCGTTCATCCAGAAAGGAAGTCGTTCTGTGCTTTCGCGCCACGAGTTTGACTCGATTTATATAAAGTACGTGTAATATTTATAAATTTAAATAAATTGCTAGCAGTAGTTTTCTTAGGAAGCGAGAATGACATCTATTTTGGGACGGAGGGAACACGCATTTTGAATGCTAGCTCACATTGAAATCTGAGGGAATCTGCGCGCACGCCACTGTGCCTCTTACTTGCTGGACAGAGATCAGTAGTTTAGCAACGCCACGCATCGGACACAGCACCATGCAACTATAATACAGTACATAGGAGGATTATAATAAGATTAGGAGCCATGTTACCCAAGTGATTAAGATAGTCAGAGAGGACAAAAAATGCTTAGGGGAACCTTTGACCAGCTAAAGGCTCAGGCTCAGCTCAGCTGAGCTCCCTTGAATGTTGATGATTGAGGACAAAGCAAGCAACGTCCCCCAGGGAAAATTAAATAAATAAAAGCAAGTGCTTGTGCAGCGTGAGTGCGTCCTCTTGTGGGTGTTTGTAACTGCAGCTGGTCCTACACTTGCAAAGCCATGCGGAGCCATGGGTTACCTCACATGGAAACAGGAGCTGTGTCAGCCTCTTGCTTGACTGGCCTCTTCCCCTTGGTGGCCTTTTGCTGTTCATTTTGCTTGGCCAGTCCAGTGTACTCTTGCACTTCCAGCCTTCGCAATTCGCATGGTGCTTTGCTTCACCGCTTGCTTCTCTGATCTGGACGCCGTTTCCATCATGCTTGCTGGATCTGCAATTATACTGATGGTACATTTTGCAACATCGTTGATCAAAAAGGAAGGCAAATTTTGACAATAAGGAATGGAATGGAACAAAGTGGATTTGGCACCGAAGAAGAATCACCATTTATATATGTACATACACAGCTCTTACTAACGAGAAGAGACGAACAAAGCTTCAAAAGAAAGAAGAAACGAAAATCAACCTACTCCCATAGGTACATAACATCTTCTACTGACGAAGCTATGAGGGAAAACTTCTGTCTTGTACCATCAGAAGGGAATGCTAAGCTCAACAAGAGACTTCAAATGGTATCCTGACCAACTGATTCCTACGGGCATTTTGCCTCTGACTGGCCGTGTAGCTGCCACTACTCACCGCGGGGCAGTTTCTCGCGTCTAGGTGGCCTTGCTAGTCCTTCTCCTCCTTGTCTTCTTTCAGGGTCGTCATCTCCACATCTCCGAAACATGCATCATCTGTGGTGCCTGTGCATTCTGAAGTCTTTGAGTCCACCGTCGAACTGGCCTGGAACTCCTTGAACATTGCCATGACTTTCAGCATTGTCGGTCGCTTCGATGGCATGTCATGCAAGCATGCACAAGCAATTTTTAGGTGCTCCAGTAGCTCGAGCTCCAAGGCTGGATCCTCCTTCACCAGTTCAGGATCAAACACATCTGTGAGCTTCGACTTTGAGTGTTGTTTGACCCATCCTACAAGATTGTTGTCCTCACCGAAGTCAGTTGAATCTGTAGGCGGTTTCCCAGTGAGCAGCTCGAGCAATACAACACCATAGCTATATACATCGCCCTTGGTAGTGCATCTGAAGCTCTGGTAGTACTCTGGTGGCACATAACCTGGAGTACCGGCAAGAGTGGAAACACTCAGATGGGTGTCCACCACGCTCATCATCCTTGCCATACCAAAAT
The DNA here is from genome assembly GCA_023333625.1 of Bothriochloa decipiens. NCBI lineage: Eukaryota > Viridiplantae > Streptophyta > Magnoliopsida > Poales > Poaceae > Bothriochloa > Bothriochloa decipiens. The sequence goes on along the minus strand of CM041632.1, from coordinate 18,369,570 downwards.
CCGATACCCTTGCCTCCAATTGCTCATCTATAAGCACATTGCTTGACTTCATGTCTCGATGGATGATATGTGGAATACAGTTGTGGTGGAGGAATGCCAATCCCCTTGCAGCCCCAATGGCGATCTTTTTTCTTGCTGCCCAATTTAGCTTAATCCCGATCTTTTTTCGGTCGTGCAACACATCTTCCAAGCTGCCAAAACTGATGTAATCATAAACCAACAACCGCTCCTCGCCACACTTGCAGTAGCCAAGGAGAGGAACAAGGTTGCGGTGTTTGATCCTCCCAATGGTCTCCATTTCTGCAGTGAACTCCCGGTCACCCTGGCCACTCACATGTATAAGCTTCTTGATGGCAACAACCTTTCCATCCTTGAGCTGGGCCTTATAGACATCGCCAAAACCACCAGACCCAATTAGGCTATCATTGTGGAAGCCGTTCGTGGCCACAATAAGATCATTAAAGGTGAGTTTCTGCAGTTGCTTCTCAGTCGCCACAATATTAACACTGAGGGCATTAGTACCAGAGAGTCTCCAGTTGGTAGGCCCAGAATGTGACTGGCTATCAATGTATATGTCACGAGAGGCGCTTGCCTCTTCATTGATGTGCTTCCGCTTCTTGCACTCGATGGCTATGATGACAATACCAACTATACAGAACAGCGAGAACAAGAGTCCCATAGCAACACTACCTGCGAGTGAAGCCTGGTTCCGGTGGGATCGGTGGCCATCGGAAGAACTTGAGCCTGCATTGTGCCCACATGGCAACAGTGGGAAGCCACAAAGACCAGAGTTATTCTCATACGAAACCTTCGGGAATGTGAACAGCGAACCAAGCTCTGGAATTGAACCATTCAGCTGATTATTCGAAAGGTTGATCTCCGACAAGGACAACGTCGAGAAAGAGTTGGGAATAGGCCCTTCCAACTGGTTGTGTGACAGGTCGAGTACCGCAAGCTTCTTGGCACCAGCTAGCTCTGGTGGGATGAGGCCAGACAGTAAGTTGTGCCCAAGATTCATGATCATGAGATAGAACATGTTCCCAAGCTCCTTCGGGATCTCTGAGTCGAGCTGATTAAATGACAAATCCAGAAATATCATGGATCCATTCTTGATGAAGGTATACTCTGTGCTCCCCATATACACCCGACTGAAGTTGCACAGCTTCTTGCTCGGCATCCGACTGAGGTCTTCCGGTCGGATGCTGGTGAACTCCAGCAGGCTCCCCTTGCCATGGCACTCGCTGCTCAGCTCATCATTGCGAAGATACACATACGGCCGCCCAATGACAAGGCCGACGTTCATCTTCCCAGACTGTTTTGCCAGTTCCGCCGGTATTGACCCGTTAAGCTGGTTGCTGTTCAGGTCCAGCCAGACCAAGCTCTGGCAGTTGCCGAGCTCAGCCGGTATTGGCCCCGAGAAGGAATTGTTGCTGAGCTTCAAGATGGCCAGGTTGCTGAGCTGCCCAAGCCAAGCCGGAATCGGACCAGACAGCTGGTTGCTCGCCAAGGATATCCAGTTGAGCTCCTTGCACTTGGAGAGTTCCGGCGGGATGCCGCCAGTGAGCCCGTTGTAGTCGAGGATGAGATGCTCGAGCTTGTCCAAATTTTCCAGGGACGCCGGAATCTCGCCCTCCAACAAGTTCTGCCACAGAATCAGGTCCCGCAGCTCCCCGAGCTTTCCAAGGGATGCCGGGAGGGTGCCGTTGATGTTGTTGAGGCTGAGGTCGAGAGACCGGAGCCTGGTGCAGTTGGAGATTGACTCCGGGATGGCGCCGGAGAGGTAGTTGTTCTGGAGGTACAGCATGCGGAGGCTGGAGTTGGGGCTCTGGCAGATGGACGAAGGGATGGAGCCGGTGAAGGAGTTGGAGCTGAGGTCGAGCACGTCGAGCTCCGGCAGCGCAGCCAAGGAGTCCGGAATGGTGCCGTTGAAGTGATTGAATGAGAGGGAGACCACCTTGAGGTGCTGTAGCCCGGTGAAAGCGTCGGCGGGGAGCTCGCCGGAGAAGTTGTTGTTTGACAGGTTGAGCGCGGCGAGCGAGGTGAGGGCGGCGACGTCCGGCGGGAACGGGCCGGCCAGGTGGTTGCCTGAGAGGTTCAGCGTTCTCAGTCCACGGCAGTCAGCGAGGATCCCGCCGGCGACCTCGCCGGGGATGAGGTTGCCGGAGAGGTCGAGGTACTCCAGCCCGGAGCAGTTGCTGAACTCCGGGAGCGCAGAGATCTTGTTCCCGGAGAGGTCGAGGCGGCGGACTGCGCCGACGCCGGCGCCCACCATCCACCGGAGGTCGCCATCGCCGGAGATCTTGTTGCCGGACAGGTCGAGCGCGTCCAGCCGGGCGAATCCGGAGGCGACAACAGCGCCGGCAGACCTCGCCCCACCCACCGCGCAGCGGGAGAGGTTGAGAGCGCTGAGGCCAGCGCAGGCAGCGGCCAGCGCGTCGACGTCGGCGACGGAGCCCCGCAGGCCGGCATTCGCGGACAGGTCGAGCGACTGCAGCTTGGCCCCGCACCTCGGCGCGGCGGGCAGTGCGCCGGTGACGTTGGCGCCGCGCAGGCTGAGCGTCTCGAGGCTGCCCAGCTGCAGCAGCGTGGCCGCGACGGCCCGGAAGTCGGCATTGAGCGGGACGGCGACGAGCGACAGCGACGTGAGCCGGCCGCCCCTGCAGCCGGCGCCCGGGAAGCTGCAGGCGCCGTCGCTGGCGCTCCAGTCGCGGAGGCCCGCGGCCGCCTGGCTCGGCACGGCCTCCTTGAACTGCTCCAGCAGCTGCGCGTCGTCGGCGGCGGAGGTTGCCACGACGACGACGGCGGCGACGAAGAGTGCCACTGCAGCGACCAGCCCCGGAGATTCCATGAACTAGCTAGCGCGCTAGCTACCTTAAAACCATCAAAGAAGCGGGTCGGCGACGGGGGAGGAGCCGACCGACGGGATGGTGGGAAGGAGGAGGAGGTGAGGGAGATGGTGAGTGGAGGAGGGAGGTGGGGAGTGTGGAGGAATGGGCAGCTGCTAGACCTAGAGAGAGAAGCAGCAGGAAGAAAGAAGCAACAGTGCAAAGAGAGAGAAGGGGAGCAAATTAACAGCTGTAGGTGAGGGAAGGGAGTGGTGGTGGGGTCACGTCACATGGCATGTGCCCCCCTACGCTGCCCTGCCGGCCTGCCCCTGCCTGCTTGGCCTCATCGCGAATCGCTCGCTGCCCTAATTAACCCGAGTGCCGAGGGAGATTAGTATTCTAAACTACGGCGCTTATCCGCTGCCGGCGGGGAGGCTAATCCCGATCGGATCGGACGGCTGGGGCCGCCCCGATCGGGGCAGTGCAGGCGGTGCTCTGCTCGAGGCGGGGTCACGTGCCGCCCCGCCGGGCGCGGGGCTCGTCAAACCGCGCGCTAACCCACGGGGCGATGGGGGCAGTTTGGGGAACTCGGGGTCGCGGTCCGAGCGTGCGGGATCCCTGGCGGGCGTGGAGGGAGGCGGACGCGTGGGCCGCTTTGCTTCGACGAGGGTTTTTGTCTTTAACGCCCGTAGCGGGGGAGTGAGCTGGTAGATCCGATCCGGGGGGCGGCGTGCGTGCGTGCGTGCGTGCGGTCGATGCCGTGCCCGTGCCACCTTTCCCCTGTGTGTGAGCCGCTCGAGCGTGTGTCATGATGGCGAGGCCGTGAGAATGGATAAGGTCCCGTTACGCCGGCAGCCGCACCTGAGTGCTTGTTTGTTTGATCGCCGGCACTGCCAGCAACGCCAAGACCCATATGAATGACAATTTGATTTGTACTCCTTTTGTGTATTGATAAAACAGTTAGAAGTGTGTAATTTGGGGTGCATTTTTAATTTACCTTTACGATGTTATCGGTAGATAGTTAAGGTGCGAGGTTAGAGGTGTTACAAAGTTATATACTTCACGATGTTATATGTGTGACATTTAAGGGTTATTTTGTGGTATCTTTCATAATAGCATAGGTGAGTAGTTTAGAACTATTCTTCATAACGGTAGAGTGGATAATTTCGATATAAAATTATCTTGGCTGATGTGGCTAGTTTAGGTTTATTACAAATTATATTTATAATGATATGTGTAGTTTATACACAGATTTTCGTGGTCATTTCAAATTATCTTTCATAATGGTGAAGTTTATAACTATTTTTAACACTATACATTTGATGGTTATTGTCGATAGTGATGATTAGAGTCAAGGGATGTCTCTAGTCATTACAAAAAAGGGCCTATTATTAGTAAGAGTAACATTTCATCTTTGTCCCAACTTTAGTGTCACTCATTTTTAACAAACTATTGGAAAAATTATAGTAATACATACAAGCTCAAATAGATTCACAATCAAGACATTTTACATGAAGAATCTACTGAATCTCATTTAATGTTGTAGATGATGGAGTTTTTCAGATGGATCTATATAGATATGGTGTGTATTAGGTGTCTGCACATGTGTCATGTGTTATGGAAAAAAAAAAAGTGAATCCTTGTTATGCCTAAGTGAGAATGTTTTGTGCTAATGGATTTCTCAACCTGAACAAACGTTGGTTCTTTTGATTTCATCATTAGCAAGTAGCATATCAAGATTGTTGTCATGTATTTTTTTCCCTCTTTTTTGGTCCATTCAAAATTGTCTCTAGCAGAAACTTCTAAAATATGCCATCACTAGTGTTACAAAATCGTTTTCTTGTCTAAATGCATTTTTTTTCATATGGAGGGAAATAAAATCACTTTCATTTCCTAGAAGCCTTCTGGTATTCTCTCTATCAGTAGTTATATTTTGATTTCTTTACGTGCGTAACTTTTGACACAAGTTATATCTATATCTGGATACATAGTAAAAACAATATATCTATATAAATCAGAATGTTTTATAATTTGAAATGTAGCGAATACATGCTTATGGCTTATGAGATATCTATTTATTCGATTGACTTGTACCTTGTGCGTGCAAAGCAGCACCAACGGCAATGGCATGATACGTAGTACTTGAATACGATCATTTCGTTTGTTATGGGATAGTGCTTCAATACACACATTAGTCCATCGGCAATAACCGGAGGGGAAGAAATTCGAAAAGCCGCGGACAGAACAATGTGTCCTTTTTTGCTCGATTGAGATCGAAGGTACGACCTGCCTAGCGAAAAACCATCGATCACGTTTTTGTTTTGTTTCACATGAAGCAAGTGGCTGCAAATTTGTGAGAAAGTCAAGGCCCATCCGTCGACCCATTATCCATCATCCACTGAGGCAAAGTACCAATCACCTGTACATGAGTGGTATGTTATGGAGTGCAAAGGCATTTTTGTGACCACCCGAGCTTCTTGCAGCTATGATATCCAAGGAAGAGAATTTAGAGAATAATAGGGAGAAGCAATACAAGGTGCTCGACTGTGGCCTGTGGCCCATAGGCCGTGGCGAGCGAACGAGGTCGCGATTTCCGTCCAGCGCTCCAGCCTCTGCTTCACGAGCAGCATCATTTGCAGCGATCATGGTCTCGGACTAACCTATGAAGAAACGCATGCAAATCTCGAAAGATTCAGTCAAAAAAGGAGCTTTGCGAGAGGTGTCGTCGACTGGCACGAGAGCGAGCGATGATGAGGCTACGACGGCCACACCCGTGCGCGCGTCTACGCGACCCTTTTTCGTGTGCGGGATGGGATTAGACTCATCTTTTGAGCTCTCGTCGTCTGTCTGTCTCAGCTCAGCTGAGGACCGGCCGACGAGGAGCGCACACTGCGCCGCGACGTACCCGTGCGGCGTGGCCCGTGGCTCCCGCCACCTTTGCCATATCGGACCCCACCCGTCAGGCATGGCGTGAGGCCGGGGACACCTGATTGGACAAGTCACTGGCAGCAGCGTTTGTTGGTGCCACCACCACCTTCGCCCGCGCCGTGGCAGCCAGGCACGTGCGCCTGCCCTCTGGGTGGACCACCTGAGGAGGTGCGTCTCCAGCCGTTGGATTGGGTGGCTCCGGCGCCGGCGCGGGGGGCCAGTGCCCAGAGGGCTGTCGTCGCCGGCGGGTACGGCCGGAATCTGCCGTTTAGATCTCGCGCCTCCTCCTCCCGTCCGTCCTTTGCCGATTTGAGGGCATTGCGTAATTGCGCTGCGTCGCGCAGGGGCAGCAGCTATAGCTGGGCAGGGGACGCCGGGCTGTTCCGTGCGCACTGCGCAGTTGGCAGTAGGCCAGTAGGCCAGGGACTTGTCTAGTTCATTAAATTTGACCATCAAATTTAATTTCTATTCTCCGTCATATAAAAATATCGGCACATGTATGGAGTACTAAATATAGATGAAATTAAAAACTAATTACACAGTTTTATTATATTTTACGAGACGAATATTTTAACCCTAATTAGTAAAAATTTAAAAAAATTTTTATTAAATATAAACAAAATGCTAAAAAATTTCGCTATAGAAATTTCAGCGTTAATTTGACGAACTAAACGAGCCCTAGAGCCAGTCACGCGCGCCAGCCACCTGGTGGCGTTTGACCGGGTGGATGGACCAGGCGCAGGCGGGCGGAAACCACAGGTTTTTCATTGCGGAATTGATTGGCCAACGACAGACACCACGCTACGTAGGCCTGCCTGCATGAAACGGCTGCAGGGACCGGGAACTACTCTGAGCGCCTGAGCCTCTCTGTTTTGGGCTTTTCGGGGGGCAGGAATTTCGAAAATCCGGAAAACGAAAGATCCATTCCACTCGGATGGATGCGTATTACATCTGTACTGTACCTGTACGTAGGAGTCCATGGTGAAACTGGAAGAGGACGCGATAAAAAAGAAGGAAACACAAAAGAGAGGAAAATTTAGTTCCTTTATTTCTTTTTTTACAAGGATTTCTACATGCTACACACAAATGATTTTAAGGTGAAGCAACACTAGTCCCTTTTTAATGCATCCTCAAGAAAAAAAAGAAACTTATGATACACTTTTATGTTAACTTCAGCTTCCACCAGCTCCGTGAGAGGAGAGGAGAGGAAGAAAAGAGATCATGTAAACGTTGCATTAACTCTGAATGTGTCACAAAAGCTAGAGATGAGGCCATAAATCGCCACAACTCTAGGAGAACCTCTATCGCGTTGTTGTAGAAGATGATGCTTGTGCACCGCTTCCAACATAAAAATAGGGTGTATATGTATTCTGTTGTTGTGTCTTTTTATCCCACACAGGAGGTGTGACCATGTGAGTGAAACAATGAAAGCTAGCCTAGGCTAGGCTGATTGTTTGTATGGCTTATAAGCCGTCTGATAATGATTTATTGTGAGAGTAAAACATTATGGCTAATAAGTTCAAGAATATAGCAAACTCAATGTTGATATGGGGAGCTACTACCGTTAGCTTGGTAGAAATTTGCCAACAATGTTTTCTCTATCCTATAATAAGAGTACTTCATCAATTTCTAAATAAGTGTCTGTCGTCTTCATGTCATAAACTTGACTCGATTTTTAGAAAAAATACATGCAATACTTGTGTTGCCACAAGCATAAAAAACATGCACAATATAGACCGGGGGATACAACCTATTTTTTATTAAGTAGAAGAGAATAATCAATACAGCTACACACAACTGATATAAAAAGACTCATAGGTAATTCATGGGTTACCCACGAAGTTCTCCACACAAATAACAAGCAAGAAATATGAGAGGTGGTGGAGCCTTCACCTAGCAACCCTAGCAAATTAAGCTTTTTACAATAAACTCAACGCCATGATAGCAATCAGCGAGAGAAGTAGTAACGATAACCTCGACGACAAAGCATTCATCAAAGACATTTTAGCGGCAAAATATCCGCCAGAATGTAATAAATTTAGACTTACACCTTCCGTCGTCTACGTACGCAAAGACAGGCACGCGGGAGTAAATACCACGGCCGGGTGCCGGGGCTCCGTTGAGGCTCGACTCGACTGTGCCGGCCGGTGGGTGGGGCTTCTGGCTTCCCCCGCTGCCGTGCCGCATGTGAGACGGTGAGAGGCCGATAGCGAAACGGGACGGGGCAATAATGAGGCGGGCGCGCGTACGCATGGAACCGTGGGGCTTCCTCCCGTTGCAACTTTGAATGCCATGATGGCGAGACCGCGGTGGGGGGCTCGGCTCTCGTGTGTGTGTGTGTGACCACTCGCCACTGGCTCTCGGACTCGAGTTGTGGTTTGGATGGGGTTGGTTCATTGGTTGGGTGGAGGATGTACCCTCTCCCTCTGCCTGTCCCCCCGTTACGGTTCCGCCTTTTTGGGCAGCGAATCACACGTCGCGGTTTTAGAGGCCCGTGATTACTCCCCGGCGCGAGTCTCGCTCGCTGAGCTTATCATATCGCTATTATTATTGCGGGATCCTACTGCTATTGCTAGGCATACTACTCCAGTGGGCTGGTGGGGGGACCAGAGAATCGCTCTACGTGGGCCGTGGAGGGATCGATGGGCATGTGGGCTGCCTTCTGCGGGCTGGGCATGGGCTTAGCCTGCGGACGCTGTTAACCGCGGATTTTGTTTTGTTTGTTTCAAAAAAAAGGAGTTTGAATTTTCAGCCTGCGAGACGAAGTAATCTGATTGTTTGACCCGCCTAACTCATCGACCAAGCGAACGAGCCGTAGACTTGTTTGCAGCAAATTAGACTAGAATTCTTTTGCCACTGTACAGATCGTTTATATTTATCTTGAAATAACAAAAAAAAAAAAAAAAGAGAGACCTGGATGACGTAACATGTTCGGTACCGGTAGCTGCAGACTGATGAGCAAACCGTATCAGCGTGCGGGCAGCAATGCAGAGTCTCGTTTCGTTTCCTTGCTGCCTACCACCACTCTAGAAATCGATTTAAAACTGGTATGGAGGGAGTATTGATTTTGGCACGGCGCAACTCATGCGCGGGGAACCCATGGCACATGGAGTCAATGAACAAGCCCCCAGCCCAGCCCCCAGCGTCGCATCCAGTTGACTTGCCGATTGGCAGTCCAGCTCAGACAGCGTGCAATATTTGAATGCTACTATGTACGTGCATGGTCCAACCCTCACTCGCAAGGTCGAAACCGATTCAAACTCGGCTGGTGCCGGCCCAGATGGACGCACTCAAAACTCGGCAAAATCTTGCGGTGGAAGCGGGTGCAGGCGGCACACCAAGAAACTACCAGACCGGAACCGGACACGGAGACGATAGTCAGAAGAGGAGGCTGGCGATGGAGCCAAAGTCAGATTGCAGCTGCCGCCTCTCTATATAAACCCCACCCGCGTGTGCAGGCCTCTGCATTGATCGCCAAAACATCGACGAACAACGTCCGCCCGGTCACGTTATTACGTATATAGCGCATTGTTGGTTGCTGCAGCGTTCTTCTCGTTCTGTCTATTTCGCGACGAGCAACACACCGCGCGCCATGAGGACACAAGCTGTTGCTCTCGTCTCCTTCCTGGCCGCCGCGCTGCTGTGCCCGTGCGCAGCGGCGGCGGCGGCTGCCTCGCCCGTGTCAGTCACCGGCAAGTTCGCCGTGGAAGGTCAGTGCGCATCCGGTTTTTATCGTTTATATTAATATGTGTTTAAAAGGCTCGTGTCGTCGATTAAGCTGTGATGAAAAAATATAGGTAGGGGCGTCCCGTGTCGATTCCTTAAAAAAAGAAGCCGTGTGCCGCGGTTGTGCTTGTTGAGGACTTGTTGTGGGTACTGATCGATCTGGTGGATTTTGGCGTCTGATGTTTTCCTTTTTTGTTTTCAGGAATGGGAATGGCCCTGGACCAAGGCATAGACCACTTCCTCGTGCTCGCAGCGGTCTTCGTCATGTGCCTGTTCCGCTGATCGTCCGGCGAGGAACGACATGTCGTCTGCCGCTCTCATTGATTTCATCAGTTCGTGTATTCTTTGATTATGTAGAGAGTTTGCCGGCAGCGCTGTGCAAATGATAAGAATGTCACAAAATAAGGCGATCGCAGAATATGCGATCATCCCATAGCGTTCATCAACAATGAATGACTTGAATTGAAATAAAACTATTTATCACACACGTCGTACTCGATTTAGCCTACTATTTTTTAAGCCGACTCTAGCCTACTACGCAGTGCTACTGTTTCTGTGGGCTAGGGGGACAGAGAATCGTTCTACGTGGGCCGTGGAGGGATTGATGGGCATGTGGGCCGCCATCTGCGGACAAGTAACTTGATTGTTACTTCCTCAAAAAAAGTAATTTCTTTCATCAACGAGCAAGCAGAAGAAGAGTGCAATATAGAGGGTGCGTTTGTTTTAGCTTCAGGTGAATCAGGTGAGGAATAGTGAGAGAGGAATAGTGAATAATCAGTAGAATCAGAGCGAGCTGGAGCTGAAACAAATGAAGCCAGAATTACAAAGCTAATTCGCCCAGACGGCTCTGAATGCACAGATATTAATGAATTACATGGGTTGGAAACAGATTTCTACCATAAATTATTCGAGTCAGAGGGTACATCCAACTTGGATCAGGTTCTAAGTTATGTCAGCTGCAAGGTAACTGATGAGATGAACCATTTTTTATGTTCCCCGTTTTGATGGGAAGGAAATAAAAGAGGCCCTTTTTCAAATGTTTCCAACCAAAGCGCTAGGGCCTGATGGTTTTTCTGCATATTTCTTTCAGCGTAACCGGGACATTTTTCATGACGATTTGACAAGGGTGGTGCTGGGGTTTCTTAATGGAAATGAAATACCAACCGAAATCTCATCGTTTTAATCCCTAAAGTCCAAAATCCAGTATCCTTGAAACAATTCCGACCTATAAGCCTTTGCAATGTTGTATACAAAATTATATCCAAAGCTCTGGCTAATCGGTTGAAAAGGGTTCTCCCGGATATCATTTCTGAAGAACAATCAGCTTTTGTCCCTAGTAGAATCATCACTGACAATGTCCTGGTTGCTTATGAATGTTTGCATTTTATGCGCACCAATCGATCAAAAGCTAATGCTCACTATGCTTTGAAGTTGGATATGACGAAGGCATATGATAGAGTAGAATGGAATTATCTGGAGGCTATCATGTTAAAATTGGGTTCTGTCGAACGTGGGTAAATAAAATAATGAAATTTATCATATTTATTTCTTTCTCAGTTTTGTTCGATGGAGAACGACCGGAAGAGTTTAAGCCAACTAGAGGAATTAGACAAGGTGACACAATTTCTCCATATTTATTCTTGATTTGTGCTGAAGGACTGTCTAGTATACATCCAAGGAAATCAGGTTGCGCAATTGGCACCAAAGATCAACCATCTTTTATTTGCTGATGACAGTCTCTTGTTCTTCAAATCTGCAGCATGCAACGCAAGAGGAGTGCAAGAGTCCCTGGCAAAATATTGTGAAGCTTCTGGTCAAAAAATAAATTTGGCAAAATCGTCTATTTTTTCAGCAAAGGTTGTAAGAAAACCATTTGCGATGAAATCAAATCAATAACTCATGTGGAGAATGAATCATTAAATGAGAAATATTTAGAATTGCCTACGGAGTTGGGTAGAGCAACAAATTGGGCTTTCCAGTACATTAAAAGTAGAGTTTAGAATAAAGTTCAAGGTTGGATAGAACAAACTTTATCTACGGGAGGGAAAGAAATTTTAATTAAAGCTGTGGCCCAAGCAATTCCTACTTATACTATGGGATGCTTTAGACTTCCAAAAGGCTTATGTGATCATATGAACTCTTTGTTAAGGAAATTTTGGTGGGGCAGTGAAAGAGGCAAAAGGAAAACAAGTGGGTGGCATGGAAAAGTTGATCCAACCAAAATATATGGGAGACATGGGTTTTAGAGATATGTAAATTTTTAATTTGGCCATGCTTGCCAAGCAGGCATGGCGCCTTCTCACTAGACCAAATTCACTTTGTTCTCAAATGTTAAAGGGTATTTGTTTTCCCTCCATTGACCTTCTTAGTGCGCAGATTGGGAATAATCCATCTAAGACGTGGAGGGCTATTTGTGATGGGATTGATGTATTAAGACAGGGACTAATCAAACGCATAGGTGATGGTGAAAACGCAAAAATTTGGGAATGTAAGTAGATACCAAGATCTGGAATGCAAGTGCCTATGCCTTCAAACAAACCTAACCCCCTCGCTCGAGTAAGTGAGTGATTGACCATACTTCTATGACATGGAAAGTCGATGTGGTAAGACACTTTTTCTATCAGTTGGACAGTGAAGCAATTCTCCAGATTCCACTAAGCATGAGAAAACAGGATGACTGTTGGGCATGGTTCCATGAAAAAAGTGTGCTATTTACTGTATGTTCCGCCTACTAAATGTTGATTAAGGCCAAGAAAACTAGAGAAGATTATTTTGAAAACAAGGCTAGTTGCTCAGATGTTGAGAGAAACTGGAAAGAATGGAATAAATTATGGAGCATGAAGTTACCATCTAAAATCGAGTTCTTTTGTTGGCGTCTTGCTCTCAACTTAATACCCACGGGAAGTGTGCTGAAAAGTAGGAACCTAGAAAGAACATCAGAATGCAAAATTTGTGATGCAGAAGAAGATACATGGGACCATTCCTTAATATATTGCACAATGTCTAGATACGTTTGGGCATTGGTAGATGAGGACCTTACAAATTTATTGGCTACTCTACATATCACTGATCGAAAGCATTGTGTGTTATTTATGTGCTGCAATATTCCACAGATAGAAGGAAAACGTATTCTTGCTACTTCGTGGGCTATTTGGAATGCAAGGAGAAAGGCTATTTATGAAGGTATATTCCAGAGCCCTTTCTTTATTATGATAATGGTTAACCGCTTAATTCAAGAATTTGATTTTGTTATGAGATTTGAGTCCAAGGGATGTATATTCCAGAGCACTTCACACGTGAAGGTAGGGAGTTCAATAGGAAGGCTCGTTATCTTGCAAAATATGCATGTTCACTAGGAGCAGGCCGGCATGTTCAGCTTGGTTCCCCTCCCGTTTTCCTGGATGTAAACATTTTGAAATGAGTAATGTATGCCTACCTTCCTTAAAAAAACTCAACCAAGAGCGAACAAACTTTTTTTTTTGGAACAAGAGCGAACAGACTTGTTTGCAGCAAATCAGACTAGACTAGAATTCTTTTGCAACTGTACAGATCGTTAATTTAGAATAATAGTAAATGAATAAATAGTATAATGAATAAATATCTGGATGTCTTTAGGAAATTGCAGCAGGACGCCGCAACGTGTTTACCCGTTAGCTGCAGACTGATGACCAAACAAAACTACTTTGGGATTCATGAACAGGAACCAACTGTTTCAGCATGCGGGCAACAATTGCAGACGTTTCGTCTCATGCTGCCACTACTCCAGAAATCAATTTTAAGCTATGGAGGGAGTACTATTTTGGCACGGCCGGCGCAACTCAAGAGAAACCCATGGTGGTGGTGGACACGCCCCAGCGTCGCATCCAGTTGACTTTGCCGATTGGCAGTCCAGATCAGAGAGCGTGCGTTATTTGAATACCATATTTACTCCAACCCCACAAGTCACAATGTCGAACTGCGTTGCACTGATACGGGATATGTGCTAGGGATATGCCAATACCGATACGGCGATATGTTGATACGACATCTTTCAAAAATAAGGATACACCGTCACGACAAATATATGAATATAACAAAAAAAATCAGAACAATCACAGGACATTTTCTCCCTAGCAGAAAAATCAACAAATAAATAAGAATGGCAAAACATCGTTTGAAAGGCGGGCGTCGACGGCGGCGGCAGGAGTATCGGCGGCCTGTCGATGTATCGGTGTCTATTTTATTTATTCTTTGATTAGTATATTTTCGTGATACTTGGTTGATACCGACGGCATATCGCCGTGTTGGAATGTAATAGGATCCGTGAGCCTGCCTACATGACTCCCCCATCTAGCCTATATATGTATACTGATTATGCCTGAGCAATACATTGAGTATCCCCTTAAACATACTCTTTCATGGTATTATGAGAGGCTACGATCCCGTAACACCCACTTCCGCAAAACCCTAACCTAGCCGCCGCCACTCGGTCGGCCCCCTCGCCGACGCTGGGCACCCTGCTCGCCAGCCCTAACCCCCCACACTAGCGCCATCGCGCGCGTGCCCCGCGGCCGCCACTGATCCATCGCCGGCCTGCGCTACCTCGATCCACCGCCGCCGCCCCGTCTCCTTCGTTGATCGTCTACAACCAAAGTCGAGGCAGGCTCGTCCGCGCCGATCGACTGTGAAGCCGCGCCAGTCCCGTCGATCGCCCACGATCCGCGACCGCCCGCGCCCGGCCACCCTGCCCTGATCCATCGGTCATGGCCGAGACCGAGGAGGAACATCAGGCGCGCTTCGCGCGCGAGCGGCCGGCCGCCGTCGCCCACACTGTCGCCCTCGACAAGTATGAGGCCGACCATGCCGACGTTCACGCCGCCGCCATCACGTCCTCAACATCAGGTGCTCGTCCCTGTGATCCTCGACTGCGCCTCCAAAAACTACACCTGCTGGCGTACCCTCTTCCTCATCGTTTTGGGCAAGTATTCCCTCACCGATCATGTCCTCACCGACGTGGTCAATGACAACCGACCGACGTGGGTGTAGATGAACTGCACCGTTCTCACGTGGATGTACGGCACGATCCACCCGACCTGCTGCAGTCGACAAGGTTGAAGGAGCTGAACGCCCGTGTCGCTTGGGTGCATCTCGAGGATGAATTCCTCAGAGAGCGCGAGTCACGCGCCCTGCTGCTGTCTGCGGAGTTCTACACCGTCATGCAAGGATTGTCTTCGATCAACGACTTCTACCACAAGCTCGAGACGATGGCCACTGCTCTCTACGACTTCGGCGACCCGGTCGGCGAGCGCACCCTCGTCCTCACACTCCTCCGTGGCTTCAGCGAGAAGTTCCGTCCCATGGTGACGAACATCAAGTTGCGGTCGCCGTTCCCCACCTTCGCGAAGGCCCGCACCCTTCTGCTGCTCGAGGAGATTAACCTCAACGACATCGCCGGCGACACCAGTGGCACGTCTACCATACGCCGCCTCCTGCGCCTCCGGCTCTCCTCGCTGGCTTGTCATCCGTTGCACCACCTCACCACGGCCGTGCCCCCCGATGGTCACCCTGCCGGCCAAGGAGGCGGTTTAGCTGGCAACCAGGGCCTGGGCCAGTGCTCCGACCGTCGTCGTGGTCGTGGTGGCAACAAGCAGCAGCATCCACAACAAGGGCAGCAACCCTCCGGTGCGCTTCGCCCTCCGCAGATGCTCTACAACCCGTGGGCGAGCATAGTGCAGTTTTGGCCGCACCCCCCATCCGCCGGTAGCACCCATGGCGCGCCATACCGTCCGCCTCCGGCGGCCTTCACGGTACCCCAGCCGCCGAAGGGCCACGGCTTCGGCGCCCCTCCAGGATTCTGCGCTGGGTACGGCTACGGGCAGCCGACCCACTACGTCCCGCCACCGACGCAGCAGCAGGCATGGAACCCCATGCACGGGGGGAGCTTCAACACATCCTCCCTCTCTAGCAAATTCAGCACCATGACGCTCACTCCTCCTGGGTTCGGCGAATGGTATGCTGATTCGAGGGCTGGCTCCCACATGGTCAACAACACTGGTATACTCTCCACCTCTCACCCTCCTTTGTCATCGCATCCTTCATCTATCATTGTTGGTAACGGGGATTTAATTTCTGTTACTTCCGTAGGATCTCACTCTTTTTCTACATCACGTTGTCCATTAGTTCTTTCTAATGTTTTAGTTTCACCAAACATTATTAAGAATCTAATTTCCGTTCATCGCTTTACTATCGATAACAATTGTTCTATCGAGTTTGATCCTTTCGGCCTTTCTATGAAGGACCTTTAGACACGGAGCGTGATCGCCAGGTGCAATAGCACGGGTGATCTATACCCGTTCTTCCCGCCAGCGCCACCCAACACCACCGCCCTCACTACTGCTGCATCCTCCGCCACCCTATGGCACCATCGTCTCTGTCATGTTGGTCATGATGCTCTGTCCAAGCTTATTAGTTCCAATGCTATTCCATGCAATAAGTGCCATGATAGTCATGTTTGTCATGCTTGTCAGCTCGGTCACCATGTGCGCTTCCCTTTTAGCTTATCAAACTCCCGTGCGCCAAAACCTTTTGATTTAATACATTGTGATCTTTGGACATCCCCAATGGTTAGTGTGTCTGGTTACAAATACTATCTTGTTATTCTAGATGATTGCACACACTACACATGGACTTTTCCCTTACGCCTCAAGTCCGACACTTTTGGAGTTCTTGCTAACTTTTTCTCATATGTGCGCACGCAGTTCAATTCCTCCATTAAGGCAGTCCAGTGCGACAACGACCGTGAATTTGATCATTCCTCGGCCCGCACGTTCTTCCTCACTCATGGAGTCATTCTTCGCATGTCGTGCCCATACACCTCCCAGCAAAACCTTAGACGGCCTCACCCCCCACTTTGCTCTCTATAGCACACAACCCTCCTATGATCATCTTCGTGTTTTCGGCTGCGCTTTCTAACACCCCAGGCCCGGTCCACGGCTATGATCCACTCTACCAAGAAGCGGACCCCACCAGTGTAAAAACCCGCTTGAACTTTCATCCTCGCTTCGTTCAAAATGGTTAACCGAAGGTTATTACGCGTCTTTGACCCTGGTATTTAAGTTGGTTTACTCCCTGCTCAGTTTCTAGTTTGGGACTAAAGGAGTTACTGTGCTGATGCTACAGTACACGACAGCCCTAACTACAGTGCTCGCCTGCTACAGTAACCCGAATTCAGCCCAAGCCCAACAGTGGCCCAACTCAGCACAAGGGTCTCAAATCCATCCACCCTTAAGGACTCAACGTCCTCGTCAAGGGTCGAACCAGCCTACCCATACGGAGAAACATTTAGGATCGACTCTCTTGGCCACGTCCGCATTATCAGCTCCTCGGCCCAAGTTGCAATGCCCTCTACGGAGCCATGCGCAACCTATCCGAGCTCCCGATCCATACGTTCGTGAAACCGTGAGAGTTGGCTCTGAATACCATTTCTAACACCCCAAGCCCGATCCATGGCTATGGTCCACTCTACCAAGAAGCGGACCCCACAAGCATAAAAACCCGCTTGAACTTTCTTCTTTGCTTCGTTCAAAATGGTTAAACGAAGGTTATTACGCGTCCTCGACCCTGGTATTTAAGTTGGTTCACTCCCTACTCTATTTTCGGTTTGGGACTAAAGGAGTTACTGTGCCGACACTACAGTATCGACAGCCCAAGCTATAGTGCTCGCCTGCTATAGTAACCCAAATTCTGCCCAAGCCTAACAATGGCCCAAGTCGACCCAAGGGTCTCAGACGCTTGCTACCCTAATTTATCATCCACAGCTCCACATAAATTTTCTCCTCGCTCCTCTCTATGCGTGTTCCTGGGGTATTCTTTTGAACACAAGGGCTATCGGTGTCTTGACCTTCACTCCAATCGGATCATTGTCTCTCGTCATTTCACTTTCAACGAGATGGTGTTCCCTTTTGCCGATATGTCAACTTCGCCCCAGGATCCCACAGCCCTTGATTTTTTGGATGCTGCTGATGATTCCTCTTCGCCCATTGGGTCAAGAGCTGTGCTTGCAAGTACACGTCTTCCCGGGGGCATGAATGCTGCCTCGGGCAGCCCCGGTGTCACTGGCCAGAGCAGCACTGCCGACCACCCTGGCAGCACTGCCGACCACGCCGCGGCGACCACAGCCGGCTCCAGCACGCCCCACCGCCTGGCCACGGGCGGCCTCGCGTCCGATGCTCCGGGACCTTCCGATGCTGCTGCCCCTGTGGACCCGTTTGTTGCCAGCGACGCCGGACGTCTCATCGGCCGTACCACCGCCATAGCTCCCCAATCGACCACGCCCGTTGTCAATGCGCATGGCATGTGCACACGCGGCAAGGACGGTGTTTGTCACCCCGTCGACCGCCTGAACCTCCACTCGGCGACACTCTCCCCGGTGCCCACATCCCTTCACACTGCCCTGGCTGATCCAGTCTGGCGCGTTGCCATGCAGACGGAGTATGATGCTCTCCAGGACAACAACACTGGACTCTGGTGCCCCGACTACCTAGAGTCATCTTGTTACCGGCAAATGAGTGTTTCATCATAAGCTCAAGTCTGATGGCTTTCTTGACCGCTACAAAGCTCGGTGGGTGCTTCGCGGTTTCACACAACGTCCAGGCATTGACTATGATGAAACCTTCAGTCCTGTGGTCAAGCCAGCAACCATTCAGGCAGTTCTTACTCTGGCACTCTCTCGTTCATGGCCTATTCATCAGCTTGATATGAAGAATGCATTTCTATGTGGCACCTTGATCGAGACAGTGTATTGTGCTCAGCCGACTAGGTTTGTTGACTCCTCCAGACCAAATCATGTGTGTCGTCTGAACAAATCTCTCAATGGGTTGAAGCAAGCTCTCCGGGCGTGGCATAGTCGGTTTGCCTCTCATATCACCTCTTTTGGGTTCATTGAGGCTAAATCTGACATTTCCCTGTTTATATATCACCGAGGCTCTGATGTGGCCTTCCTGCTCCTATATGTTGATGATATTGTTCTGACTGCCTCCTCATCACTGCTCTCTGTGACAGAACCGACCAATTTATTAGAGCACAAGCACATAATTCACCATTAGGATGGCAAACTACATGATTGAGACCTAATAAACCCGGTAGTCATACCGAAATCTCGAAGGATTTTAAACTTTTTCGGCACGACCAAGATCATAATAGTTTAGCATTCCCATTCACAAGTACATAGTTCGCACATAGTTTAAATCATCGGAGTAATAAAGTTATTACAAACCAAGTTCAAATTCAAAATAAGCGGAAGCAATTTAGTTCAAAGCCACACACGCACTTAGTTCAAATACAGTGCCAGTCCCTTGGTCAACATCCAGCAAAAGCATCAAGTAGAGAGGAGTGACCGTGCCCAAGGTCTAGTCATCTCCCAAAGCAGGATAGAAGCAGTTCTGACAATAGCCATAAAACATCTCACCATCTGTAAAAACATGGGAAATAAAACCCTGAGTACGAGAATGTACTCAGCTAGACTTGGGCCGGGAGTCGACCTGCTATACGCGTCGTATTGGTGTAACAACCCAAAAATTCGAACTACAAAATTTGAACTACAAATTTTTTTTCGAACTACAAAATTTTTTCGACAAAACCCTGAATGATGTAACAACCCAAAAATTCAAACTACAAAATTTTTTTCGACAAAACCCTGAATGATGTGGTGCGACATGTCATCATCT
>CM041632.1:18115685-18340387 GCA_023333625.1 Bothriochloa decipiens | reverse complement strand
ATCGTACTGAAAATTTGGTTTCAGGTTCAAGGAGTGAGTACTCTTCTGGGGAGTACAGCGAATGAGGGTTTCGTGCCTACGCTCAAGTTGGAGAGAAGAAGATAGCTTCCGCAATTCAAGAATTTATTGTTATGCTGCATGAACTCTGATTCCGCCCCTGTGGCGATGTAATAAGTTATTGTAACTCCCTCTATTTGCTCTCTTTTGTTCGATGTATGGATTATGGATTCAACTGTTATCGGGTAATGTGATTTAAATGGTCATATTACACTCCAACACTGTGGATTTCCCTTCGTGGAAATCAAGGTCGTTTTAATAGGTTTCTCTTCATAAGTTAAATCTGAGCTCAGCTTAATGTCTTTCACTTTAACGGCCTCTTCGGTTGGAACACGCAGACATTTCTTGAGTTGGGATACATGGAAAACAGGAAACACTGCACTCATCTCTTCAGGCAGTTTGAGCTTATAGGCCCACAATCCTTTTCTTTCCACTATCTGATATGGACCGACATAACGAGGTGCTAGTTTTCTTTTAACACCAAAACGTTGCACTTTCTTCATAGGAGAGACCTTCAGATACACATAATCACCAACATTAAAAGTTAGAGGTCTTCTTCTCTTGTCGGCATAACTTTTCTGATGAGATTGTGCAGCTGCTATGTGTTGTTGAATTGTTCGAACCTGCTCTTCAGCTTCTTTAACAAAGTCAATACCATAATATCTTCTTTCTCCAGGTCCTACCCAATTCACAGGCGTTCTACACTTTTGGCCATACAGTGCCTCAAAAGGAGCCATCTGTATACTCTCTTGGTAACTATTGTTATAAGAGAATTCTGCCAAAGGTAACCACTTCTCCCATGAACCCTTGGATGATAAAACACAAGCTCTCAGAAGATCCTTAAGGACTTGATTCACTCTTTCTGTTTGGCCTGAGGTTTGAGGATGATAAGTTGTACTATGATTCAGCTTTGTCCCCAAATCCTTCTGCAAGTGTTCCCAGAAATGAGCAGTGAACTAAGATCCTCGATCAGATACAATTGTCTTGGGAATTCCATGCAAACGGATAATCTCCCTGAGATAAATATCAGCATATTGAGGCGGTCGATAATCTGTACGAACTGGAATAAAGTGCGCACTCTTGGTAAGTCGATCCACAATTACCTAAATAGAGTCATGCCCTTTTCGAGTGGTGGGAAGTCCGGTAATGAAATCCATATTGATATCTTCCCATTTCCATTCAGGAATCGGCAACGGTTGAAGCATTTCGGCTGGCTTCAAATGAACAGCCTTTATGCGACAACAGATGTCACACTGTGCGACATAAGCTGCAATCTCCTTTCTCATTTTGGTCCACCAATAGCGAACCTTCAGATCATGAAACATCTTACTACCGCCAGGGTGAATAGATAACTTTGATAAGTGAGCTTCATCCATGATTTGATTTCTGAGTTTTCTATCTTTTGGTACGAACCAACGATCATTAAACCATAAGATTCCCTTCTCATCTACTCGGAAATGCTTGAGCGGCTGTTTCAACATTTTCTCCTTGATATGACCTATACCCTTGTCAGTTTTCTAACCTTCGATAATCTTACTTTCAAGCGAGCAACTAATTTGGATGTTACGCAACACCACAGGATACATGAGGCTAAAACCATCTGCTAACAAAGGTTGAATAGCATGGCAATGTGATTTTTGACTCAACGCATCTGCGACTACGTTTGCCTTGCCCGGATGGTACAAGATCTCCATATTAAAGTCCTTAATAAACTCCATCCATCGATGTTGTCTCATGTTCAACTCGAGTTGAGTGAAGATATACTTCAGACTTTTGTGATCAGTATAGACTTTACAGAAGTTACCCAACAAGTATTGCCTCCAGATTTTTAGAGCATGCACAACAGCTGCTAGCTCCAAATCATGGGTTGGATAATTCACTTCATGCTTCTTTAACTGACGTGAGGCATAAGCTATGACTCTTCCTTCCTGCATAAGCACACATCCTAAGCCTATTTTTGATGCATCACAATATACATCAAAAGGTTTCCTCAAATCTGGTTGTGCAAGAACAGGAGCAGTGATCAACAATTTCCGCAAGGTACGAAAAGCTATTTCACACTCCTCTGTCCAGACAAACTTCTTCTCTTTCTATAACAGATTTGTCATAGGTTTGGCAATCTTCGAGAAATCCGGAATGAAACGACGATAATATCCGGCTAGACCAAGAAAACTCCGAACTTCATGCACAGAAGTTGGTGCTTCCCAGTTCATAACCTCTTGTACTTTGCTCGGATCTACTGAGATTCCCTCATCAGATAGGACATGGCCAAGGAATTGAACTTTCTTGAGCCAAAACTCACACTTGCTAAACTTAGCATACAGCTTATGTTCCCTAAGCCTTTCTAAAACAATCCTCAGATGCTCGGCATGATCGTCTTCATGTTCTGAGTACACCAAGATGTCATCAATAAACACCACCACAAACTTGTCTAACTCTGGCATAAAGACCAAATTCATCAGATACATGAAGTATGCAGGAGCATTTGTTAAGCCAAAGGACATAACAAGATACTCATATAATCCATATCTGGTAGAAAAAGCGGTCTTAGGCACATCTTCTGGTCTAATCTTGATCTGATGGTAGCCAGACCTAAGATCAATCTTGGAAAACACTCTTGCCTTGGACAACTGGTAAAAAAGAATGTCAATTCGAGGTAACGGATACTTGTTCTTAACGGTGACAGCATTGAGTGGACGATAATCCACGCACATCCATAGAGATTTGTCCTTCTTCTTCACAAAAATAGCAGGACAACCCCATTCTGACACACTAGGGCGAATAAGACCCTTGTCCAACAATTCTTTCAACTGATTTTTGAGCTCTGCCAATTCATTTGGCGGCATCCGATATGGTCTCCTAGAAATTGGGGCGGTGCCAGGTAACAACTCAATGCGAAATTCAACATCTCTATCGGGTGGAAGACCCGGAAGCTCTTCAGGAAAAACATCCAGAAACTCACACACGACAGGAATTTCGGGAAGAGGGGTCACACGAGTAGAATAGGACATGCTCTCTAGCTTAAACTTTCGAGGTAACGGCACTTGAAAAGTACCCTCCCCAAGAGGATTTCTGATAGATAGCATCCTATTACCTGTATCGATTACAGCACCCCAGAATTTCATCCAACTCATTCCCATGATGACATCCACTCCTAAGCCAGGTAGAACTATCAAGTTCAACCGAAACCTCCACTTGTCTAGGTCTAGGGTTGCACCCTGAACTATCTGCTTAGTAGTTATATCAGCCCCAGCTGAACTAACCTTGAATACAATACTCAATTCAAGTATCTTTTGGTCATGCTTCTGTGCAAATGCTTGACTCATGAAAGAATGCGATGATCCAGAATCAAACAAAACAGCGGCAGGGATTTGATTCACAGAAAACATACCCGCAGTCACTGGTTCACCAGCAAGAATCTCCTCAATCGAGGTGTTGTGCACACGAGCTTGATATGGGCCCTGCTGCTTCTTGGGAAAAGGGCAATAACGAGCAAAGTGCCCTGTCTGGTTGCAGTTGAAGCAAGGTCCATTGACAGGTGTCTTGTTAGCACTGGTCAAGCTGCTCTGTACTGGTTTCCCCTGTGGAGCAGGAACTTTGAATGCTCTGTGATGCTTCTGCGGATTCTGAGCTGGATAATTGTTATGCTTTTTCTGCTGCGGGGGCCTGAATCTCGCACCAGACATCGGTGGACGAAACGGCGTACGGAAAGCAGTTGGGGCTCTTGACTGAGAAGAACCACCTCCATCATGGGCCCTCTTGCGATTCTTGACGGCAGCATGAACATTGTTGCTATTTTCTTGCATAATACAATCATTCAGAAAGTCATTGAAAGTAACACGAGTAGAAGTACTCATGGTCTTCATCAACTTGGAACTCAAGCCTCTCTTGAAGCTAGCTATCTTGTTCTCATCAGTGTTGACAAACTCAGGAGCATAGCGACTCAAAGTATTGAAGGTGTGCAGATACTCCTTCACATTGCGAGTTCCCATAGTGAGCGACAGAAACTCAGTCTTCTTCATAGCCATCAGACTGGGAGGAATGAAATTCCCCCGGAAAGCATGTGCAAAGCGGTCCCAAGTAATAGGAACACCCAGCGGGAAGGTGGTGCGATGTTGCTTCCACCACGTTCCTGTTTGTCCTTCAAGCTGATGGGCTGCATACTTCGCTTTCAGCTCTTCTGTCAACCTTAGAAGACGAAATTTATCTTCCATGGTGTTGAGCCATTCATCTGCTTTGAGTGGCTCAGGAGCAGCCTTAAACATAGGAGGTTTAGTGTCCTGAAACTCCTTGAAGCTGCTGTATTGACTGTGCTGAGGACCCTGACGAACATCACGGGCCAAGCTCTCACGAAGAAGCTGCTCCACATTGCGCTGGCTGCCCAAGAATTGAGCAAACAGCTGCTCCGCATTGGTCAGAGGTGGGGGTGGCACACCACGTGCAGTGTTATCGGCACCCTCTTCAGCGCCACCACTACCATTACCATCCGAACCACTACGGGTAACCGGCATCTGCATATTTCAGCAATAAGTATGTATCAGGTGAATGTTGTCATAATGAGAGGTGAATGTAAAAATCATGCCAAACTAAATTTATCGAGGGAAATAAATTCGCACAATAAATAGAGGCACAATAATTTCAATTTTTCACATCACAACATCACTAATAATATTACTGCGAACCATCGCAAAGCGCCTTACAACATCCACATTTTGCCAGCATACATACACTGGACTTTTAAAAGTTGTACGGATATCACCACATCAAACCCATGTTCCAACATTACATCAAAGTCTCGATAGCGAGCAAAAGGGTTACATGACCACCTGACAGGAACGCAAAAGAACAACTAGAGACTAACGATCCTCAGCAAGGCTACTCTTCATTATTGCTACTCTCACTAAAAGCATTGTTCATAGCCCTCCTAGCTGCTACTAAGGCTGCTCTCAGCTGACGGATCTCCTCCTACTTCCGGTGCACCTCCTCGTGAAGACTAGCATTGTAAGCACGAACCTCCTCCATGTCCTCTAGCACCTGCTGCTGGCGGATGCTAAGACGACGGAACTCGGACCAGGCCTCATCCCTAGCCTGAGCCATCTTCTGGCTCTCCAGCACAACCTTGTCTCGATGCTGAGACACACGGGCTACCTCCTCTCGTGAGCGCTGAAGCTCACGTGTCAACTCACGCTTCTCCTTGCGTGCATCAGCTCGAGCCTCCTTGAACTCCTCATTCAGACGAAGTGCCTTAGTCTCCATGTTGACATAGGCCCTCATCACTATAAACATAGCACTCATGGCAGGTGTGCTACTACCCTGCGCCTCCTCAGGACCGGCCTCCAGTGGGTTTCCCTCAGCATGTGGCCACCTAGAAAAGCGGTGAGCAATGGGGAACACTCCAGGAAAAACCTCGGCAAGCTGGTGAGGTATCTCCTCCATCAGGTGCTCCACCACGTCAAAAGATGCAAATGTGGCACCTGTCTTGGCAGTCCTGCCCACACCAAAACAGCGCCACCCAACCCAGTGGGGGTCACCATCCAAAGGTGGGACTACTACCTCCACACGTGCCTCTCCATAGTTCACCAAATCATCCTTGTCCCAATAGTAGTGAGGCTCCATGCCCACCGTGTACCCAGCATTGGAGAGAATCCTACAAAGAAGGCTAGGCATGGCGTGCTCCTCAAGAAAAGTGTCCACCTCCCTTGTTGCCGACTCACGGACAGCCAAAGGACCACGGGGCGCTCTTCCTTCAGTGGACTTACGAGCAGTCTGCTTGGTTCTTGCCATCTGTTCAAAAGTTGTATATCCCATGAGTTATAATTTTAAAGAAATGAGACAATTTATTTATAAGAGAAGGAACCATGAATGTATGAATGAGCAATTTTAACCATGATGCATGCACGTACATACGTCTTCACGAACTAATAATCTAACGCTCTATGCGGTGGCAAACATCGTTCTCTCACTTATACGTAACTACTTCGTTCTACCGTTCGCGGTTAGTGTACCTGCAGAAAATTCATTTCAGCCCATATCCCATATGAATGCAATTCGACGTAAAAATTCACGCACCTTCCGAACAAGGTGAAAATACCGATTACTTACTACCCCAACAAGTCCCGCAGAAGATGACACCGCCAGAAGACGGTCCCAACATGGGATACCTTCATATAAACATGTGTGCAACATGTGAATAATCCGGCATCAATAAGCACTCCCCTAGACTGGCATTGCATCCAATCATTCTCTCACAACTCACACTTACCAGGGCGTAGAGGCAATTTGATCCATACATTACCATTCAAAAGAATGGCACCCATACGAATCCGCCATTGTATGGGCAACGGCAAAATAACAAATATGATACAATTTCCCCCAAGTCAGTACTTAATTAAGCCACCTGAATCCTATTGGGCATAAAGGATATGACCACTGGCACACTCTAGTTTTCAAAACCATAGATTTGAACACCTATATACACCTATACTTTTTGTAAATACTTTTCGCAAACCAAAACTCTTTTATTTTAAATACTTGTGAACAGTAACACGCTAAACCTTGCTCCGATGCCAGCTGTGGCAGAACCGACCAATTTATTAGAGCACAAGCACATAATTCACCATTAGGACGGCAAACTACATGATTGAGACCTAATAAACCCGGTAGTCATACCGAAATCTCGAAGGATTTCAAACTTTTCCGGCACGACCAAGATCGTAATAGTTTAGCGTTCCCATTTACAAGTACATAGTTCGCACATAGTTTAAATCATCGGAGTAATAAAGTTATTACAAATCAAGTTCAAATTCAAAATAAGCGGAAGCAATTTAGTTCAAAGCCACACACGCACTTAGTTCAAATACAGTGCCAGTCCCTTGGTCAACATCCAGCAAAAGCATCAAGTAGAGAGGAGTGACCATGCCCAAGGTCTAGTCATCTCCCAAAGCGGGATAGAAGCAGTTCTGACAATAGCCATAAAACATCTCACCATCTGCAAAAACATGGGAAATAAAACCCTGAGTACGAGAATGTACTCAGCTAGACTTACCCGTCATAAATTAAAATAAAGTGACTCCAAGGAGTATGCAAGGCTGTATAAGTAAGATAGCTGACTTATTTAATTGCAGAAAAGCTTGCCTTAAGAAACAATTAATAAGAACCCTCTAGCAATGTATTTTAATCTGGTTAACCTTGTCATACTACATTAGCACCTGTACTAAACAAGCATGGTAATAATCATTCAACAAGAAAGTAACCAATTCCGGTTGAGTATCTTCAATCTCAATGGCTCAACCATCTCATCTCTTGTTCAAGTTCTTACTACGATGCCGCTGCTCAAGTCAAGTGTTCACTGTCCAGGAACGATGGCGATTATAATCGATTACTAACCAGCTGGCGGGTATTCCTCACACAAACCACACTCACCCGCTAAGGTGAGCTACAGATCACCGACATTCAATTCAGGAAAAGCGCGGGATCAACAGGTACCATCGTATCCAGGAACCGCCCGGCTGCCTTATTCAGGGCGACCCTGACCTCGGACTTACTCTCCGCGTAACCTGTGGTCTCCCATCTTCACCAATACGATGCGTATAGCAGGTCGACTCCCAGCCCAAATCAAAATTAGGCTTCGCGGTCGGAACGACTTATCCTTCCAGCTAAATGTGAGGCATAAATTCAATATGACTTGAGGACGTACAACGGACGAGGTCCTAGTTCGACACAGACGGGATAACCACACCAAACCTCTAGTTCAGTCTCAACACCAATCCTACCTGGTCTCGATTTATTATCTCCACATGGTTATCCAAGATAACAATGTATTCAACCATTCCGAGTCACCACCTATAACTCGCGGATGACAGGAAATCACCCGACTTCTACCGATCTAGTTAAGCAGGGCAAAGCAAATCATCGTACCTGAACCTAACAAGGTTGAAGTATAAATAGTGGCAAGGAATATAAGTAATGCAGCAACGGTATAAAACAACGCCTATAACTTAATGCATCAAACAAGTAAAGGACTCAAGTTAGATATTTTGCGAACCACAGTGAGAATGCTCCGGGGCTTGCCTTTCAGGAAAGAACTTGGCTGGTGGTCGGGACACTCCGGAAGATCAACCTCGGGATCCTCTTCTGCTGCTACTTCCAGAACCAAAGCTTCCTGCTGGCCTTCCTCTCCTTGTGCTCCGGGAACTACCGTTTCGAGCTCTGACGATCCTGTATGATGCATAGTGCGTATGAGTACCGTGCATACATATAAATATAATGCTGATGGTGATGGTGAATGAATGCTCAGCTAAGATGAATGATATGATATTTGAAAACATGTATGATAAGCACATGTCATCTGCATTCTCTTCTACCGACAACTCTTTAAATAGGCCTCGCATTACAATTTACTCGCACACTATAAGGAATTATAAACAACCATTATTTCGCACACTACACCCTACTGAACCAAAACCAATAGTAGATCACACATATCACAAATAGCATAAAAAGCATTTTTACACACATGAAATGATAACTCTAAAACATTATTTATAATTAAAAGAAATCAGGGTATAACTACAACATGACTTTAGACTACTCAGAAAATTCTGTAAAAATTACAAAAGCTTAATCATACCAAATAAAGACTACCATAAAAATTTCAAGTCAAAACAGTAAGTACTTTATCCTACACAAAAATGACAAGGCAGCACAATTTCAGGGGCATAAAATACTTTGTACATAAAAGTATGTCAAACAACAGATCTCAGAACATCATTAGCTCTAGATTGACATAAAAACATTCTCCAAAAAGTTTCATGCATAAATTTCTTATATATAATTTATTATGAATTATTTATCATCACATGAAAATAGGCAACATAACTAGACAGCTCAAACTCTCCATATGACATAATCTTATAACATTTTTCACAGATAGAGCATGACATAAGAAGACTAACAAACTTGGTCTCACATTTTTCTGAGCAACAGAGAATTACTTATGCATTTCCTAAGATAAAAGCAATTAATATAGATAAATAAAGCTATACAGAAAAGTATCACAAATTCCACATTTCATATTTTTCATGCATAGATCATCTCATAAGAAAAATACTACAAGTTGAATCAACTCATTTGGATGAAAAATGAGCAAGTTATGATTTTTCAAAGGTTTTAACAGAAATCTGTAAAATTCATTCTTGAAAATTAATCGAACCGAAAACACTACGCGTACCCGAAGTGTACCCAGCGGCTGAACTTCACTACGGACACCCGACTCTGTGTACCCAGACCGAACCTGTGCTGACGTCAGTGCTGATGTCATGCTGACATCACCGTGGGTCCCACACGTTAGTGAAACGTCGCGAAACACCGGTCGCCGGCCGACGGGATCTCGCCGGCGGCGAGGTCTCCGGTGACACTACAGTACTCAATCGACTCAACTCGTCAGCGCGGACTCAACGGTGTACAAACTGCAAGAAAATATCGCGGTCTCGACCGGCGGCGACGCACGGCGGTGGACGGCGGCGAGGGTTGGCGATGCGCCGGCCATCTCGGGCCACGGCGGGGCAAACGGACTAGTCTACCAGCGCTAGCAGACCAAGACGGTTTAAATGGACTAGATCAAGTGATGAATGGACGGCCGGAGCAACGTCGGCAAGGTACGCCGGCGAGCGGCGGCGTGAATCCGCGACGGCGGATGGCCAAATTCGCCGGGCTCGAACCTTAATCGGCCTCATGAACTACACCAACCGAACCTACTCGAGCAGACGAACACGATGCGCAAGATAAAGAAGGGAGGGAGAGGTTGCTAGCCACGGCGGACCGCGCGGCGGTCGGGCGGCCATGACCGGCGAGAGGGGAAACGGTCGATTCGACCTTTACCTGGGGTTATCGAGGCGGGGAGGGTGTGCACGGTGTGCCTCACACCTCGGTGGAGCGATTGGCGAGTTTAGGCCAAAAAGTGTTCAGGCTACGGGGTGCGGCGGCAGTGCAAG
The DNA here is from genome assembly GCA_023333625.1 of Bothriochloa decipiens. NCBI lineage: Eukaryota > Viridiplantae > Streptophyta > Magnoliopsida > Poales > Poaceae > Bothriochloa > Bothriochloa decipiens. The sequence continues at coordinate 18,330,338 of CM041632.1, read as the reverse complement.
CTCTCGGCGGCGGCAATGGCGGTTTTGCGTTCGCTTGCTCGGGCTCTGGTGGAAGAGGAGGGGCAAGAGTGCGTCTGGTGGAAGAGAAGAGAGGGAGGGAGAGACTGACGCGGTTGGGGCGGCTCGAAATGGCCGCTCGGGCTCGGACCGAGGCAGCGCGGTGTCGGAGCTCGTCGAGCGCGTGGCAAGCATGCGGGCAGAGCGAGGGCGCGTGGGCGAGCTGTGGGACCGGGCGAGCGCGGCGCGCGGGATCGGTGTGCGGCGCTCGGGTGCGGGGGCGGAACAGCGGGCAGCGGCAGCGGCAGCGGCCCGGCGTACAGACGCCATGCGGCCGGCGTCGGCTCGGACAGCGTCGCGAGGAAGAAGAAGAGAGGAGGAAGAAGAGACTGTTCGGTGGGTCCCACTGCGCCAAGATTCGTGCAGACTTTTTGAACCCTATATTTTCCAAAATAATCCAAATTTCGAAAAACTCATAAAAGATGAAATGTTCCTTTTGATGAGTAGAACATTTCACTTTTAAACATCAAAACCTAATTCTACCTAGAATTTGAATTTCAAAAATGGGGATTAAAAATTAAAAGAAAATCATTTTTACAAACTGTTTTTGACATTTTTGACCCACTTCCAAGCCTTTTCATGAAATGACCCCAAAATAAGTTTTGCTCCAAATAATTTTCTCTACAAACTTCATTAAACACTCAACCTCAAACAAGTAACCTATCACATAGCTCTAGTTCAAATTAAGGTAAGCACATATTTAAACCTTATCATTTCATGTAACAAAAATGATGCAAATGAGATGGTTACGCTCATGAAGTGCAAGATGATGCATGCTTAACACCAGGGTGTTACACTCTCCACCAAGAATTCTCCATGACAGACATGGGAGCACTCCACCACTTCCTTGGAGTCATTGTGCAGCGCTAGAATGACAGCTTGTTTCTCTCGCAGCGGCAGTATATGTTGGATATCCTAGAACATGCTGGTATGCTTAACTGCAAGCCGTGCAGCACTCCTGTGGATACTCATGCCAAGCTCTCTGCTGATGGTGTCACCGTCGCTGACCCCTCACACTATGGCAACATTGCTGGTACTCTTCAGTATCTCACTTTTACTCGTCCAGATATTGCCTATGCCGTTCAGCGAGTTTGTCTCTACATGCATGATCCTCGGAAGCCACACTTGGGCGCTATGAAGCGCATACTGTGCTATCTTCAGGGTACTTTGGATCTCGGTCTCCATCTTCACCGGACCTCACCAGCTGATCTGACTGTCTACACAGATGTTGATTGGGCAGGATGTCCTGACACGCGTAAGTCTAAATTTGGCTATGCGGTGTTCCTCGGGGACAATCTCATCTCGTGGTCGTCTAAGCGTCAGCCTACGGTGTCCAGGTCCAGTGCTGAGGTAGAGTATCGGTATGTGGCAAATGGTGTTGCTGAGGCTTGCTGGTTGCGACAACTTTTGTAAGAGCTTCACCATCCTCTTCGCCGCACCACTGTGGTCTATTGTGACAACGTCAGTGCCGTCTACCTCTCCACCATCCCGGTTCGGCATCAGCGAACCAAGCACATTGAGATTGATTTGCACTTCGTCAGAGAGAGAGTCGCCCTCGGTGAAGTCTGCGTTTTGCATGTTCCCACTACATCCCAGTACGCCGACATCTTCACCGAATGTCTGCCGACATCAATCTTTATGGAGTTTAGGTCTAGTCTTAATGATCGCGTTGCTCCCAGTTCCGACTATGGGAGAGTGTTGAAATTTAATTAGGCCCATGGGCCTGTCTACCATAACTCCCCACCTAACCTATATATGTACACTAACTATGCATGAGCAATGAGTATTCCCCTAAACATACTCCTTCACGCCGTATCAGATACAGTACATATCATGGTATGGGCACGGCAGTTGAGGACAAAGATTCAAATTCAGCTGGTGCCAACCCTGACGGACGCACTCAAATCTCTGACAGTCCGACACATCCCCGCCGTTGGTGCGCCCGCCTCGGGCAAATCTTGCGGCGGAAACACGGCGCAGGTGGCACACCAAGAAACCACCAGACCGGACACGGACACGGACACGGACACGAAAGTCAAGCAGAGGAGGCTGGCGATCGAACCAAAGTCAGATTGCCGCCGCCCCGGCGCCCCTCTATATAAACCGACGCGCGTGTGCAGGCCGGAGCATCGGTCGATCAGCAACCAACGTCTATTTGGCGACGAGCGTTTCTTCTAGCTATTTCGCGATGCGCAGCAACACCGCGCGCCATGAGGCCACAAGCTCTTGCTCTCGCTTCGTTCCTGGCCGCCGCGCTGCTGTGCCTGCTGTGCGCGGCGGCGGCCGTGGCCGCATCGCCCGTGTCGGTAGCCGCCAAGTTCGCCATGGAAGGTCAGTGTGCATCCGGCGTTTATCGTTTAACCTGTGTTTAGAAGGCTTATTATATCGTTTATTAATCTGTGTGCCGCGGTTTTGATTGATGAGTTGATGAGGACTTGTTGGAGTACTGATCGACCTAGTGGATTTTGGTGTCTGATGTTATATTTTTCAGGAATGGGAATGGTCTTCGACAAAGGGATAGACCACTTGCTTGTCCTCGCAGCGGTCTTGGTCATGTGCCTCTTCCGCTGATCGCCCGGCAAAGAAACGATGTCTGCCGCTGATTGATTTCATTATCAGTTCGTGTATTCTTTGACTATGTAGAGAGTTTACGGGCGCTGTAACTCCAAATGCTAATAATGTCACAAATAAGGTGATCGCCGAATATGAAATTCCCGTGTCTTCTCCCCAGCTCTTAGCAAATCCTGTGCAAACTGCGAAGCGGATACATACAGATGGATGTATAACGATATTTAATTCGGTGGGCTTTAAACTCTCTTCCACGCATCGTTAGTCACAGTTGGGCTGGGATCTTATGGCCTGTAAACCACGCGTGGCAAAGCATTTGGGCCACGGTCCTTTAAGAGATGAAAAAATCTGGGCCAAGTAAACACTGTTTTTCAACCACAGCCTCATTATCAGCGTCGTGTGAGTGCGAATTGGCTTGTAGTTTAATGGCAGGATGATCCAGCGGGACGTTACCTATCAGAGTTTAAATCCTGATGTTCGTATCTTTGCCTGGGTTTTTCCTAGGATTTACCGGCATTATGCATTAAGTGGTAAGCGACGTTCTAGTCGACGACGAGGCGCCAGTGGTGACTTCGGTAATCTTCAGATTTGCAGGGTGCTCAGTTCTTCGGAGATGCTCATACGGATAGGGGTAGGATTTGCGTACGTGTATTCATAGGGGTGAGTGTGCATGCGTGTTATTAGTGTCTGTGTTGTACTGTGTAATTTAAAAAAAATTAGCTTCATGTGAGTTCATGCACATGATGTTAGCAATCGATAAGAACAGAGAGGCTTCGGGAAGGCGAAGAATACAGCCAGGGCGAGGACAGGATTCGATTTAGAATTCAATTCTACAAAATTGTTCCAAGTCCTCTCTCTCTCACTCATCGGCATTCATTTTTGTTTAGCAAATTCATCGGCAGACATATAAGGCTTTTTGCTATTTATTTGTTGATAGATTTTTTTTGTTACTAAATCTATCAAATTTCGCAATACATTTGATTGTGCTTTAGATAGGTCTGTGTCTGAATGATCAAGCGAGTTGGTTGCTTGCCAGCAAGCTCGATCATCGTGTAATGTTTTTCAAAAACTTTCTCTTAATGAAAAACGGGTGAAATCCCGGTCGCGAAAAATAAAGATTGTGCTTTAAGATTTATGCTACAATTATTACATTGGTGTTGTATTTTAAAAATATGATAGATTTGAACATATAAATTAAAATCCCTTCGCAGATAAATGGACACTACTTACGTATAGTTTATTTCACACCCTCAAGGCCACATGTTCTCATATTGGGTCTAGCTAGGCCTCTTCTTCCCTGATCCTGGTGTTGCCGGGACAACAACAGAGTCGTTGACCGTTGAACTCACGTCAGATGGAGAACGACCCGGTAATATAAGTAGGCTCCGTATCGTATGCAAACCAAGGTTGCTGTGCAACCTTGGAAACTACCTATATGGACCAACGATATGAGATCCAGTGGCTGCAGAGAGAGGTGCGATCAATTTGCGAATTAACGCCCGCACAAACGAAAAGTAACTGCAACCATGAATACAGTAGCTCGATCGATCGTCGACAACAATGAGCATTGCCATCCACAGCAACTCCGCCACCCGCAGCCGCCCGCGTCTACTGGGATCATGCCTCCACCCTTTTATGTGTCCATTGCCTCTAACATGAACCATAGCAGCACATGTCATCTCCTTACCTGACAAACAACACAAGCTCCTTAGTCCTTGCCTGACGAAATAAAGAGGTGGGAAGGGGTGAGCGCCACCAGCAAGCCAGCGGTGTTGTGCAGCATGGCCACCTCCCCCCGTGCGGACACGGCCACCAGCCCCATGGTGTCGGGTGGCGCGGCGTCCACGACGCACTTGGCGGCGTCCTTCAGGTCGCGCCCGTGGACGTGGCCGACGCCAGCCCGCCCACGGCGTCGACAGCGGAGGAGGGGGATAGCGACGGGAGCACGAGGAAGAGGCGGAGGAGGGCAGCAGCAGCGCGACGGCGGAGGAGGGCACCAACGCGGCGGCGGAGGAGGGGATCGCGGCATCCCAGCTGTAACGAGGAGAGCAGCCGTAACAAATCGATTGGGGATCGTCTGGTGGGGTGGTGGGCGCACAGGGGTGGTTTTGCAAAAGTGACAAGGGCTGGCGGGCGTTTAATTGCAAATTGACCTACTACTCTCCCTAACCATCGGATGCACAACATGTGGTTCATATTGTTAGTTTGCAAGGTTAAACCTTGGTTTTCACATGATACGGAGCCATATAAGTAAAGCCCGACTATTAAGTAGACACCAAAAGACTACTCCATGCATCTGATGATGGGATGACCGTTGAACAACCAAGTACTCGAGGTTCGCTATGGTCTGTTTGATAGGGCTTCGATATGTCCTAAATTCACAAAGCTTTTTTTTTTCCGCTTCTCTAGCAAAACATGTCCAGATGAGATGGCGTCTCTAGTAACATTGCTTTTTAGCTTCTCTTATATGCATAGTCTCCCAGGTGCAGCTTCTCTCTCTCGCGCGCGCGGAATGCTATCCTCACTGAGAAATTATTTTACCATTTTTTTATGAAAACAGAGTTATAGCTGTACCAGTAAACTTCATTTAGAGGTAAAGCCAACAAGAAATGGTTCAGCAGTGAAGTCGGGTTGTAAGGTCTTGTATATATTATGTTCTTCACGCTTTCACTAGCATAATCTACTTAGGAGACACCTCCAGACCCTCCATTCAACTTTTAGAGTTGGGCAATGGCTTAGAGGGCTACACTCATGGGGTGAACAATAAGTCCACCCATGGACAAAAGAAAACTTGAACTCGGATGCTCAGGTTTAACACTCAGGCACCGAGGAACTTACCAAAAGCACTTGAACTCCGGCTAAAACTAGTTGAGCAAGAAGAACAATAGAAGGCAACTTCAAGTACAAAGGACATGGGGGCTACTAATGATGACATGGCATCCCCGATATCATCATCGAGCTAGGACACAATCGGATCAAGTACTAGAGCTACTCCCTCTGTCATTGAAATACAAAGAATCTAGATTTCAAATCGTACCAAATTATAAGGTATTCTATAATTATCATTAATGTCTATCACCAACCTAAATAATATGGTAATTAGGGAGGGTTATATACATCATTTGGTTTATTACTACAAGTAGGTTCTATAAATAACTTGGATAGTATATTTTACGACAGAAGGATCGGAGTGGATAACAAGTCAGGCTCTTGTCGAGATTGGAGCGATTCCAAAAAGAAAGGAAACCGAGAAGAGGCGAAGATGAAAGATACAGTATCGTGATCTAAAAAAAGAAAAAAGAAAGAAAGAAGAAGGATATATATCGGCCCGGGTACTTAAAATGGGAAGGAAAATTAGCTAGGAATCCGGGAGGGAATCCAAGTCCAAATCGATGCAAGTTACGCGCGTGATATTACCCGATCTTCTTCCAATGAAACGGAAAGGAAATGTTACTCGCATTCATGGAATCATGCCGGAAGGCGCATAGCACAGGCAGCGGCTGCTGGCAAATAAACGATAGGAGTTCTCCTCTTATTATTCTTTGCCTCCTTGGGAACGTGTCCCTCGATCAATCTCGCCGTCTCCCTCGTCCAGTCCAGCCTCGATTGGTAGCGCACAGGTATGTATGTATGTATGTATGTATGTATGCGCCATTAGCGTACGTGTGTACCTGATGCAAATTAAGCCGCGCGAGTTGATGCCGTAGCATTCGATCTCTTGAATGTTTAGGAGTACTGCTGCTTGAGAACTGAGAGTCTTATTCGGGTGTCTTTTCGATCGTGAAGCGAAACAGAGCTATAGATTCTTCGATCTCGATCTTCTGTCTAGTGACCCTCTAAAGCAAACCTGCATTAGAACTCGCTAGTCAAGCCTAGGACGAGACAAGTTATCTGGATAAACCGGCTATGGCTCGCCTTTAACTCGCCTGGGCCCAATCATTGTTGCAAACAAATATTATCGCCGTGTTCTAGTCAGACCATGATCTGCGCCGCCGTCGCTAAAATAGCTGAATTATTTCGACGACAGGCACAAATGCGGCACTACTCTGTTGCATTGCTTTCGTTTCGTGCATCCGTCTAGCTAGCTACTGCTATAAACACTCTACCGATTCATATGTTGTTCGGTGTGGTTCTCGATCAGCTTTGCCAGCAGCATGGCAAGAGGAAGACCAGGGGCAGAGACAGAAAGCTGGACACTGCCGAATGTCGGCCGCGGTGGCGTTTCCGGCGAACTTCTCCCGGCATTCGGCGAGGTCTTCCCTTCCGTCGGGAACAACACCATCAACCCTTACGACTGCCGCTACAGGTGCGGTCCACGGTTGCTGCGCATGCATGCATATATAAGGGGATACCGGCCATGCACTGACGCCTGTCAGGGTGTATCGATCATCAGGTGGTGGCAGGGGTTCCTGATCGTGCTGGTGCTCTACTCGGCGTGGTCGTCGCCGTTCGAGCTGGCGCTCGAGAAGACCGTCACCACGCCGCTCCTCGTCTTGGACCTGGTCGTCGACGTATTCTTCGCCGTCGACATCGCCGTCTCCTTCTTCGTCGCCTACTTCGACAGATCCGCCAATCTCTTCGTCGATGACCGCAGGAAGATCGCCACCAGGTACCTCACACGGCCGTCGTTCACAATGGACGTGGCCTCGACGGTCCCGTTCCACGTGATCTACCGGCTGGTGAGCGGCAGGAGCACTGGATTCAAGTACATCAGTCTTCTCCGGCTCTGGAGACTGCAGCGCGTCAGTAAGCTCTTTGCGAGGTATACCTACTATACGACATGTCTCTCCATGCGGCCTTGAGCAGTATACATGTATATATACCTGTAGTCACTTACAACACGGTTACAGCGGTTCGTGCAGGTTGGAGAAGGACATACGATTCGACTATTTCTACACCAGGCTCACCAAACTCTGCGGCGTGACGTTGCTGGCGCTGCACTCGTCGGCGTGCATCTTCCTATGGATGGCGTTCCACCACGGGCACGGGGACGAGGCGGCAGAGCACACCTGGCTGGGCAGCCAGGTGTCCGACTTCCAGGACCGCAGCGTCTGGGTGAGCTACACGTACGCGGTGTACTGGTCCATCACCACGCTGGCCACCGTCGGGTACGGCGACCTGCACGCCGTGAACCCCGGCGAGATGGTGTTCGCCACCGGCTACATGCTCTTCAACATCGGCCTCACCTCGTACATCATCGGCAACATGACCAACCTCGTCGTCCACGCCGCCACCAACACCTTCGAGATGCGGGACACGGTGCGGCGCGTCTCGGCATTCGGGAGCGCGAACCGGCTGCCGCCGGAGCTGAGGCGGCAGATGACGGCGAGCGCGCAGCTCAGGTTCGGCACCGGGGAGGTGGTCCAGCAGCAGCTGCTGTCCGACCTACCCGCGGCGCTCAGGGCCCGGGTCGCGCACCACCTCTTCGGGGACACGGTCCGGCGCTGCTACCTGTTTCAGGGAGTCTCCAACGACCTCCTCCTGCAGCTGGTTTCAGAGATGAGGGCGGAGTATTTCCCTCCCGAGGCCGACATTGTCCTCCACAAGATGACCTCGACAGACTGCCACATCATCGTGTCCGGCGCAGCGGTAAGCACACAGTGATTCACACCTACGTCTCTGTCTGTCAATAGCCTTATCCTTCTCCAACTACAACAATGTTCATCCCGTTCCTTCTGCTTGCTTATACAACAGGATGTGTCGGCAACTGCTGCCGATGGAACAGAGAAGGCAAGCCATTCAAGCGCTGAACTGCACTTGATTTCTTGGTTCTTTTTTATGCCAGCGAGAGTTTTTGATCAGCTGTGGTGTGCTGCCCTCTTTCATTTCAGCTGGTGATGAAGATCGGGCCACACGGCATGGCAGGGGAAATGGGCGTCGTTCTGGGCGTCCCGCAGCCGTTCACCGTCCGTAGCAGCAGGCTCACGTAGGCCGTGTGCATCAGCCGCAGCCATCTTCTGCAGATACTCCGTTCCAACACTGCAGATGCCAACACCGTATACGCCAACAAGTTCGGGAAGGCGGCGAAGAAGGTGCTCACCGTGGACGGCGCCGAGGTTGACGACGTTGCCGTTCTAAGGGACGGAGACCACCTGGTGTTGTGTTGCTAGGAGTAGGACTTGCCACTTGCATCTTGCAAGTAGTGCAAGCACGCGCAAAGCGTTTTTTTTTTTTTTTTTTGATCCTAGCGCAAAGCGTTTCACCTCTCCCTGTTCTCGAAATTTTAGGACAGAGAAAGGGTGACTATGAAGTTGAGAGAGGGTGAAATGAAAGTTGAATAATGCAATTTCGCTAAGACCATTTCTCAATGGAAAGTTTCATGACTTAGTTTCTAAATAAGTATGGACGAAACTCCTCGCAAAAAAAAAAGTATGGATGAAACATCCCTCCTCAATGCATACTTTCATTATGTAAATTAATAGACATTTAATTTTATTTCATCTAGATAAACTTTCTCCTCCGAAATGTTGTCATAAAAATCACCTATGTCTAGGTGACAGCCTATAAAATACAAAGAAATTCACGTGAAACTTCCCCAAACATCATAGCAAATGATTTGATATAAAAAGCATCCTAGATTTCTAACCCTACGTCTCAAATTAAATGCATAATACATATAATACCAAATAAATAATATGAGATTAATCATGCCAAGTTTAGAGACAAAATACTATTTTTTAATAAATTTTGTCAAACTTGAGATTGATCAACTCATTGAAATACAAAAATGTGCACTTCTTTTATGACTCAGGGAGTAGTTGCTAATCACGGTGAGAGCAAAAGGCTAGGAAAAGAATATGCAACCGTTGGGGAAGTGCACTGCATGTCTGCATGCCACATCGAAGTGTGGAGCTTTTGTGAGCACAGCTGGAAAACCAAGACCCTGGGAATCTCAGTTCCAAAAAAAGAAGTATAATGCAGCAGTTATAAGTTTATAACCAAGTACGCTGAAATGATATTACTATCTTGAAATCACACGTCAGTAAGCCATATACAGTAACCAAAAGAACAGTAATATTTTGCTTAGCATTGCTGATAAAAGAAAGAAACACATATGAGAATTATACAACAATCTGCGCCAGTTGCTGCAGATATATTCCCTGCTAATTCCTTTCTCTAGGGATTTGGGTACTCACAATCCTAATATCAGCACCTACAGAGTTAATCATGACAACCTGTGTAACATGTGGATTCATCTATCCACCTGTCTAACATGTGGATTCATCTATCCACATGAAAAGTCCAATTCTGTTCCTGAAACAACAAAGTAAACAAGTCATCACCCATGTTCCAACTTGCAACATGAAGTTTACAAGGCAACAAATAGGTATGCATTCCAGAGAACTAACTACTTGGACAACCACAAGTTGAAAATATTCGAGGTTCTAACAAAAAGAATGTGGATGTGGATTTTGATGACAATATTTTCTAGCATCTATGCCACATAAAATACCAAAGAGAAGTTATTGGACTGTGATTTCAAACGACAAGCAATCCATGAACCATCTGGTGAAAATCCAGAGGTTACATCTACCATCATCTCGTCAATTGAAACATATAATCGAATCCAGGAAGCCAGCTCAACTAGTTGTATGTCAACCACGTAGAACAGATATTTCGACTTTCAAATAAGGAAAAAGTAAGATGTAACTACCATATAAAGTCATGACTCACTAGTGTTTGTCAACTTGAACTCGCAAGCTTGATACAGAACAGAAAATGCTTGGGAGACGCCCATGATGATGCATTCAAGAGGATATCTCAGGCATGCCCTCACAACCAAACGGGCAAAGAGTACATCCACTCATGACCACAACCCATTTCATAACAGCAAGCAAAATATTTTTAATAACAAGTTTAAGGTCGCAAAAATATATCAACTGAAAGCTGAATTACTAAGCAAAACTTTGTTTCAGCATAATTGACAGGCTTCTCTACACTCAGAAACATTTCTGATTCTCAACATAAGCTCCAGAAGACATTTCCAATCTTCTGCATTATATCATAGTAGCTTATGACTACATTGAAATTGATCCCTTTGCTCCAAATTATAGGTCGTTTTATCTTTGTCCTAAGTCAAATTTCTCCAGTTTTGACCAAGTTTTTGGAAAAGTATTTCTAACATCTAGAGGTTCAAATAAATGCACTATCAAGACATAACTCATGGAGAATTTAACGAAACTGCATTGGTGTCTAGATGTTGATGCATTTTTCTATAAACTTGGTCAAATTTTCCACCACAAATACTTAAAATGGATATCAATGTAAAAAAGCAACCCTTAATATGTCATGCCAAATGAAACACACAGATGTGACAGCTTGGATAGTACTTCCTTCATATGCAACAGTGCGACACACGATGACACTTCAACTTGTAATCTTTTCAGAAGGTAAGTAAATTATGAAGTTGATTTGACCAAAGAAAGCACATATTCCGGTAGACTTGAGAACTTTCAGATTCAAGTGCAACAAGCTTGTAAAACAGGACCCACAGTTGTACTAGCACATAACTGAACCATATTGAACCTATCAATCAAAGCATCAACAAAAGTTCAAGTGGCACAACAATATCTATGAGGCCAGAATTTGAATACTTCAGGAAAAAAATAGCTGATCATGAATACTTCAGTAATAGCCTTATTCATCTAATTTAGCATATGTTGCCATCAAGTGGCACACGATTTCAATCTCATAAGATTTAAGAGACAAGTTGACAATCATTTGTCTTGGTCAAATATTTGAAGAATTCTAGTTGTACGTTCTACTAATTGCCCTTGGCAATTCTAACATCAACGACACAATTTAAACACAAAATACAATGTCAAAAAATGTCAGAGTCCCAACATTACTCTAAATGGCAAGTTATCAAGGGTGCCGTAGGATGACTTTGTATGCAGACATGGGATGACGTGAGTACCTATAAAAGAGCCTAAATCCTTCTCGAATTGCCCTTCCAGACAAAAAAAAAAGGATGACGCAGCTTTAGTTTAGTCAAATTAACATTTCAGGCACATAATAGGATGATTCAGTTTTAGTTTACTCAGGCATCAAAATGTAAAGGTTACAATAAAAATGATCTGGCACGCTGATTTAGCAAAACATTGCATTTAGCGTAAGCTACTGAGATAAGTGAACCAACCTCGATCTGTAAGCCTATAGGCTGTATGCTAAGGAGAAGCATCCATAGCACCATTATTTTGCTCATAACCAGCATCCTCCAATCTCTTACCATCGCCAGCATTCCCATCTTCGTCCGCATCACCCTCATCCTCACTGCTGAGACAAGCAATCTCAGCTTGCGCCTTCCCCAAAATCTCCCTCCACTTTGCATCTAGGTCCCTTTGCAAATCCCTCCTCATTTGCTCCACCTCCGCCATTTGCTGCCTCTTGCTGCTCTCCATCCTCACAAAAATCCCCTCAAACTTCTGAATTGACTCTGTGAGAGCCATGAACCCATTCCTATCCCCCTCAACAGCAATATTTTTCTTCGGCTCACGCTCACCCAATTCCGCACCTGACCCTGAAACCCTGGGAACTACGACGTCCCCGCCACCACCAAGAAGACGCTCAGGAGCTTTCATCCCCCACTGAAAGCGCCGCGATGGCTGCCTGTCACGGCGGCGCTTTGCAGCCAGAGGCAGCAACTGGAGAGGCAGCGGAGCTGGAGCTGGAGCCGGAGCCGCCGGCGGAGGCGGCTGCGGGGACGGGCACAGAATTGCCACCATCTTGTCGTAGTAGACCCATTTGGAGAAGGGCCCGGAGCGGCGCGTGGCAAGACGCGCTCTCTCCCTCTCCTTCTTAAACTTCTTCCTAAGCGTGTCCACTCGGTTGCGGCACTGCGAATCGGAGAAATAGCCCTCGGGACGGTCCGCGGCGGCGCAGACGCGGCGGGCGACCTCGAGCCACTCGTCGGCGCGGATGATGCTGCGGCCCGCGCGGATGAAGCTGTCGCCCCAGGCGTCGAGGAGGGCGAAGGTGGAGCGCTCCGTCCACTCGGGCCCGGCGCGCTTGGGCTTGTCGGGGAGCGAATCCTCGGCGAGAGGATCCTCGGGGAGCTCGTAGGGCGCGAGTCGCGGGGCGAACTCGAAGCCAAGCGCGTACCGGTCGGTGCGGCGGCGCTTGGTGCGCGGGGAGGAAGGCGACGGGGAGGCGCCTGATGAGGAAGCTGAGGATGGGGAGGGGGAGGCCGACGGCGAAGGGGACGCGGCAGCGGCCGCGTCGTCGCTCATGGGCGCGGCCGGCTAGGGTTTCAGGTTCGTGGTTGGTGGAGTGGTTCGGCGAGGTGGGTTGGCCGGGACCGGTAGGAATCCGGCGAGTTTGGGACAGGTCGCCCGTTCCTCCGTGGGGCTCACCACGACACTGTAGCCTGTACTGCGGCTACATACGCGGAATTAAGATAGATGCCGATTTAAAGTTTGTCCTGAGTTTTTAAAAGTACAACGGACCATTTCTCTTTTACAACAACACAGGTGAGTTGTATGTGTTGGGGGAGAAAGCTACATATATTGGATATATATAAAGGGGTGTTTAGTTGCCAGCCCAAATAAAAGTTCGGCCGCCACATGAGGCTTGGCTATCGTTTGGTTCCCATTCACGTTATGGATGCCACACTTTTTCTCACATGTTGTTTTGCTCTTTCTCTTTGTGGCGAGTGTGGCGATAATTCTATGGCGAGCCACACCACACTTGGTTGTGGCGTGGCAAAGATGGCGGGAACCAAACACCCCCAAATTCATTTAGAGAACAAGATTTGCAAACTCTTAAGATTCACAACATCACGTGCCCACATGTGTCGGGTGTGGTGGTGGAGTCAGCGATTAGGGTGTAGGGGGAAAGGGAGACCTGTCGGCAACCAATGATGAAGACAACGGATTAACGAAAGGCGAGGTCGATTGACGGGAGCGGATGACTAGTGGGATGGCGAGGTAGTGGAGAGTTGTCGGTTGCGAGCAATGGTCAAAGGTGACCACGAGCGTGGGTAGGATCGCGCATTAACTCCCTTCAACAGCATTCTATTTTACTCCCTCTGTCCCACTATGGCCTTGTTTAGATCCCCAAATTGGCCACCAAATTCACTATGCAGAATTCCCGTTCCCCGTCACATCAAAATATCGGCACATGCATGGAGTACTAAATGTAGATGAAATCAAAAACTAATTGCATAGTTTGGTTGTACTTTGCGAGACGAATTTTTTGAGCCTAATTAGTCAAAGTTTGGACAATTTTTACCAAATACAAACGAAATGCTACAGTGCGCTGATTTGACGCGGCACTGTGCAGAATGCCAATCCGGCCGGAACTAAACAAGGCCTATATAAGGCACAACTACCTCTAGTTCAAAGACCAAGAAACACATTTTATCTCTCTCAGCACTATTATATCGATGTACGTGTCTAGAGAGAGCACGCCTTATATTATGGGATAAAAGTAAAAGTAGTTACGCCTTATATATTGGGATGCAGAGAGTACTAATAATTACATCAAGCCATAATATAAATGGTACACTATATATATGGTACGAAAACCCAAATGACAACATGTATCAATTCATATCGTCGATATTATATGACTTTTTTAAATTGATTCCATAGTTGTAGAGCATACCCACACTAGATACCATCTTTCAATCATTTATAACGGTGTGCCCAAGAGACATAAAAACACCATATAATTTGATGTTAAGGGAACTTCTCAATGTTAATTGGGATCCTTACATTGAAGACGTTACATCCATCAGAGAGGCCTATACAAATATACAAATATGAGGTTCTTAAGAGACACTTGTCTTATATGTATGTATAATTAAGATTCAACATACAAGTTAATTCATACAATGCAACTAGATGTTATATGAGCTTGACCATGCTATTAGCATGCATTAAACGATGTCGTTAAGCATTTTACCCACCTTATAATAATCATGTGTGCCATAGCGCATAGGCGCATAGCCAAGGAACTATCTTGAACAGTGGTTAGTGAGTATGACCCCTCTCTCTCTCTCTTTCCCCTCCTCCTATAACCTACCCCTAAGTTATATAAGCCACGAGGAATCCATCCTCTTTCTTTAACATCAAAAAAGCCTTAGCCACTTTACGCTTCAACTCAAGCTAGGCTTAGACCTTTCTTCACAAACTTTGACATGCAGTCGTTTTTAACCCTATAAGTGCATCTGCTAAAAAAAAACCTATACGTGCATCAATCCTATTAGCGGTGAACAGATGAAAATGCATATAAAGAACTAATTTTGTTTCATAAGAATTTTAATTATACAATAATGGGTAAAGTCCAAAAGGAAACATGGAACCCTCAATTTCTTCTTCAATGAAAAGGTACGACACTTCGCTTCATTTGAAAGGAAGTTCATGCTTAACTTAAATTTAAATTTATTTTGTACTACTAAGAGGGATCAAAGTCTCATTACTTGCAGGTGTTTTAGTTTCTCACTAACATAAACCTTAGACGCCCTAGAATAGCAAACATAGTTGACTTCCTAGAGTTGTTTTTTTTTTTTTTTTGGTGAGACCCATACATACGTAAGTATTTTCATAAATGCAACAGGAATCCTAATTATGTGTCCACTATATCTTACAGCGTGGAAAGTATATTCCTTCACAAAATGCATGTGATACATCAACTTCAGAATCTAATAATTGGAACATAGACAATTCTTTATGACACTTGAGCATATATGTTTGGTTTCTATGATACCATGATATATGATATGTTGATAAGCGTACTCTTCTCTTAACATGTCGCTACAAGCTCGCCAGGCCATGGCTTTGCTATTTAAACAAGGCGTTTCATATGCAATCAAATATAAAAAAACATTTGCAAACATACAAATTACTACAACAACATATTAGATAGTCAGGGTCATCTTGAATATTCGTCATCTCTTAGTCATTTATATGGTAACACAAGAGACGTTGTTCAGCTAAAAGTTTTTTTTTATAGTTTCAGCTAAAAATAATCTGATACATGAAAGATGCTTGAGAGCTATTTTAGTTATGGCTAGGGCTTTACCAAACACACCCTTGACCTACCACAAAATAAAATAGTGAAATCAGCCTCCAGAAATAAAATTAGCAACGTGCTTTCGAAATAGGCCGTTTTGATGCAAACCTGCATGTGCTGGAATGCTTGGACCTCTTTGAATGGGCCCTTTTGATGCAAACCTGCATGGGCTGGAATGCTTGTGTCGAACATATTGGAAGAACTAGGCCGTGGGCCTCACCCAGTCACGCCCTCCCAAAAAAGCTTCTTGTACCAACAGTTGTATGCTGTGCCAAGACCTGCACAGGGAGCCGTATCGTATCCGGGCAAAATCTTGCAAGTCACATCATCTGATCTCTGAAGATGGCAGGAGTAAGCAACAGCGCAATACCTTCAGAGTTCCAAGCACGCGCCACGGATTGGAGAGCACGGCAGGCGGTTCTTCTTGGACCCAAAGACACACAGGGAGGGGCACAGCACAGGGCCAGTGTTTTTTAGTGGGTGCCAGCCAGCATAGCATATGCTCTCTTCGGCTTGAAGGCCAAGAAATCATGGTCCGTGGCGATGAAACGCTGCAGCACAGCCACAGGTAGTAGTAGATATGGCTAGCTGCTATAGTTAGCTTCCATTATTTCACAAGAGTTTTAGCTGTAGGTTTCTGTTGCTTGTACACAAACAAGATGAGGCATGTAGGCGTGGACGTCTCGCGCCGCAAGCTACTGGAGTTTTGCTTGCACACTAGCACGAGGGAGACAATGGCCTAATTCTCTTATTATATGTTAGAGGCTCCTCCATTACCACACACATAGCTCGCAGCCAGTCTGTTGCGTTCTGCTGTTAATCTGTTATGGAGTGGACAGCCTCACGATAAAACTCCTACGTACTGTACAGTACTTCGAAGCGATAGTAGCACAAAGATGAGGTTTTGGAGAGGCAAATCAAAGCCCAACAGAAACAAAGGCTAGCACAGATTACAGTCCTGGCCTCGGGGCTGCACGCTGCAGTGGCTGGCTGCTACACCAAGAAAGGCTTCTGAAACCCATGCTGACAAAAGACTTTGAAATCTTGCAGCACACTGCACACGAGCTTTGATGTTGATGGTGCATCACAGTTCGCAAACAAATGCACCGCATCGCATGCCATGCTCATGGACCACAGGGCCAGAGGACCGCAGCGTCACAGCATACAATAAACTCGCCTCGGCCTGGAGCCAAAAGCTTTGAAATGTGCAGCGCCACGCCACGCCACGCCTCGCCTTCCTGCCTCTAGGATTCTGGGTTCTGGACAGATCAATTTTATTTTTGGGCAGAGGGTGAATCACCACTGCCTGTCCCCTGCAGGCGCCACAATCACTCGGCGCCCTGCTAAAGAGGCACAAACACCCATCATCCAAGCAAAGCGCGCGATCGAGGCAGAAGCAGCTAGCCCTCCGATCGGAGAAAAAATGAGACGAAAACAACCAGCAATTTGCAGCAAAAGTGCAAAAGATGAGAGGCCCCAAGCCAGGAATTTCTCGTGGTTAACCGACGGGTGCATGAGCGAGCGGGTTAACCGATTATTACAGCCTGTTCGTTTAAACTTATCAGCCAAACCAGTCAGCTATTTAACAGTATTTTTCTCTCATAAAAAATCAGCAGCAGCCAGAACCAGCCAGCTAGAAACGACCAAGCGAACAGGGCATTAATCGTTGGTACCGCACGAGGGGGGTTTAACGCAGAGCAAGAGGTGGCCGCTGCTGCTAGCCTCGGTTAACGATAGGATTAGGATAACGACGGCTCGGGAGGTGACACCTGCCCCCATGACCTGTGACAAAAGCTCACTCGGGTTACTAATTTTAATCACCATGCTTGGCTGCTACCGTGTCAGTCTCAATGAACCGGGTTAATTAATTAATTAGGGCGATGGCCGAAAGCACTGCATCCATTTAACCGGATCAGAGACAGAGAGAGCGCCGACAGACAGGACTTTTTATTGTACGACACACTAGTAGTATAATTTAATCTCACTGATGAACGTGGAACAAAACTTTGAGAGATGAGATTTCAAACAACTGGTTCGTGGGCCCGCACGTAACACGACGGTGGTGGCCCAGTGGGCAGAGTATTATCATGTGCTGTCGCTTTTCAAAGGGCGGAGAAAAGAAAAGGCAAAAGCCCAAAAGCCCAAAGGCAAAGCTGCTAGCAGGCCCCTCTCCTCCGTCCAGTGCCATGGATGCTCCGGTCGATGGGAGCACGGCCGGCCATACACGCGTCGTACCACGGATGTCTCTTGGCGCACAAAACGACAAGGAGCCACCGTTCATGTGTGTGAAGCGCGTCCGTTTCAACGTTTTTTACACCACCGGTCAAAGATATACTACTCCTACTCCTCTACTATAATGGTTGCTGTACCACTGCCCTACAGTACCTAGGGAGACTATCTACAGACGTACTCCGTAGAGTAGAGGAACTGCAGTGCAGCAGTTCTAGCAATGGCAATAGTAAAACTGTTACTAGCACAAATTGGTTTTGGTCAAAACAGATCAGCCGGCGGATACTACACAAGTACGGAGTAGTAAAAATTGCTGCATGGCAGGTGACCGGTTCAACGATGAGATGAGAGGTTCATAAAAAAAAAACGATGAGAGGAGAGCTAGGGTAACAAGTGGCCCCCATGATACGACACGACTCGTCAAGCAAAGGCATTACCAATACGGCTCTGCGGTAGCTAAAAGCTCATCAACACAATGCTGTGCATAAGCACATGATGACGACACGTTTCTGGCTGGCTGGTTGGACCATCTCGCTGAAACTTATTGGATTACTGTTGAGGTGTCACTCGTCGTGACGCGTGATGATAATTGAGCTAGTAAACCACCAAGTCATGAGTACATACGACATTTTTTTGTCTCTCAGTTTTGTTATATGTACCCGGTCCCGGTGAAAAACATTTCTCCTGCATCCGGTTTTGTCGTCGTGTTATAAATGTTTTAGGGGAGTTTTCGAATTTGGATTAAAAGCGTTTGCAAGAATTCAGTGCAATGTTCATTCCTGCAACGATTTATCTAAAAATTACATCAAAAATAATTGTGCAACATATTTTGTGTCTTCCATTCCAAATAGAGTCCCGTTGCGTTTCGTCTCTGAGTGAGGAAAACCCTGCCGTGAGCAGAGAGGAGATTGTGCGTGAAGGAACGAAGCAGAGAGAGAGAGAGAAAGCAGGAGAGGGTCCCAGAGCGGGGAGGTGGTGAGACGTGGAAACGCCAGCGCACTCGCCCGTTGGCCCATTTCATGCAACGCGTCCCTCCCAGCGCGGCAGTCCACACATTGACACCACCGCCGCGCGCCCCGCGCACGGAACCCCACCACCAGGCACCAGGCACCACCGGAGCGTCTTCCTTGAGCGAGAAGCAGTGTGCCGCCCAAGCCTCAGCCTCCTCCTCCTAACTCCTTCCCTTGCGGCCTTGCCCCTCTCCTTAAGCAGCAGGCAGCAGCCCCCCCGTGGCCCAAGGCCAACGCCAACCTGCCGCGCGCCCGCCCACACCGCTGAGAGCCAGCACGCCGATCCGCGCCCGGTCGACGAGGAGGTACGCCGCTGCTCATCTCTCCTCGTCTTCCACAGACTGCTTGTGCTCTTCCCTGGCAGGGGATGCTTGTGCTGGGGCCTGTGTTCTGGGGCAGGTCATAGCTGCTGGGCGGCTGGGCCTGCTGGGGACTGGATTGCTTCTGTTGTGGATTAGCCAGACCTGTGTAGGTGATTGATTTGTCGCCGCTCATATGGTTTTTGGTTGGGATGTAATGCCGCCTTCCTCTGGTCGAGCTATGATTTTGACTTGCTCTGGTGGAGCTATTGAGTTCGATTTCTGCGTTCCAAGGTCTTCTCATTGAGGTGACCTGTTTGTTCTGCAACGTTGGGGACGAATTCGTCGACGGGGATCAGGATTTGGGAAATAACCTACTCTGTGCCATGGTGATTTACTGATTTTGCTGGTGTTGTTGCACTTAATGACATGAGCTTCAAGTTTGTGTTCCATTTTCGGTCCCTGGCCTTGTTGGGTCCAACACTTCTTCACAACTGAGAGTTCCCTTTTTGCTGATTTCATCATTTGGCTCTTTGGACCTACAACAAAACCACTTGCACTTTACGTTTTTTTGGGGTTTCTTCTGTGTTTTTTTTTTTTTGATGCGCGCATAGACAATCAATCATTACCCCTTTCACTTTTTTCTGCAACTTTGACTTGATGACGAGAAAAGCAAAAGCTCAATTTCAGTCCCATCTTTTCTTAGCTTTGCTCCCCAATACGAATTACAATGATGCAACTAAACCAACCCACAAACGTGGTGACTGTTTACAGGGGCATCTCGCTCTAGTCCTCAGCCAGCCAGCCAAGCCATGGTGGAATCCAGTGGCCGCCGGAGCACCGCCGCTCCCGCGGCCGTCGGGTTCTTCCGGGTGCCGGGCCTGTTCGTGAGGCTCAGCAGCAGCAAGGTGGGAGGAGTGAGCAATGCCGTGGACGCCGACTCGGTCTGGAGCCCGACCTCCCCGCTGGACTTCAAGAGCGTCCGGTCCAGCCCGCCGAGGGTCGGCCTCGGCCTCGTCGACGCCCTCACCGCCGACGACGAGACCGGCTGTTCCATGCACTTCGGGGCCAGGAGCTCCTTCCTCGACTCCATCAAGCCGTTCCTCGACCTGGCGCTGCCGCCCAAGGCGGCGGCGGCGGCGGTGTGCGGGAAGAAGGCTGCCGCCGCTGCCTCCTCGTCGGCGGGCGGCGTCGCCGCAAGGGTGGATAAGGCGAGCGAGTACGACGACGACTGTGAGGAGTACACTTGCGTCATCTCGCGCGGGGCCAACCCGAGGACCACGCACATCCTCGCCGGCGAGACGGTGGAGGTGCGCAACAGCAAGGGCGGCGATGTCGGTGGTGGCCGCAGGAAGGTGATTTTCAGCATCGAGCCGTTGAGCGACCAGCAGAAGTCGTCCACGTCGTCCTCGTCGCCGGCGGCAACCGCTGGCGTCGCGTCCGGCCGGTGCTGCTGCTGCATTAAGAGACTGCAGGAGAACAGAGACATCTTCATCTACCTGTGGGTGTGAGCTAGTTTTCATCAACTTACTTCTCCATAAAGCTTGTATACGTTCAGTTCTTGAATTTTGAGGGAACGTCTTTGTGGGTGCAGGGGAGAGAAGGCTTTTTGCAGCAGCGAGTGCAGGAATGGGTACATCGAGGAGGAGATCGAGGAGGCAGAGGAGCTCATCATTCTTGATTCTGCTATAAATCTTTGATCAGGATTTGTTTGATGCCGTGGCAAAGTAGTAGTAGTATAATATTGCCCGCAATATTTTTTTTTTCTTCTGCCTTCAATTTTAGGGGACTACTGGGAGATTGAGTGAGGGAGGAAGAAATAAAGGGAGGGGGGGAAATGGAAATGCCTCTCGTTCAAGTTTTTGCTGAAAGGAGAGGACGGTCAAGGTTTGGCCAGTCAGTGCAACGGCCGAGCCAATTTTCGTGATTTTGTTCAGCTCCATTTTGGCTGCTGTCAAAACTAGCTCTTCACCATCAATATATTACTGTTTTGTTAAAGGCCGGTTTGTGCCTTTTGTTCTCCATTTTTTCCTATTTTATACTACTGCATTTTTTTGTTACTGATGATAAGTGATAAAATACTCCTGTGTTCGTCGTAGCGCTCGTTTTACGAATACGATACGACTCCGTCGGCAAGGGCATTGGTCGGACCCTTTTTAAAAATAAATTAAGGCTTTGGTAGTCGAAAAATATACAGCTTCAACCAACCCCTTAAATTACAAGTTTACAACTCAAAGGCCTTGGGGCTAAAAACATCTCTACCAGACTCAAATTAAGTGACCATTTCTCTTATAACGAGTAAAGAGGATTGAAGGTAAAAAAAAAAAAGAAACCAGCGTCAACAACCTTTCTTCTAAACTCCGACAGATCTCAATTGCAATTATTTTTCCTAATATTTTCGTTTCTCAATTGAGAAAATAAGACTCGTGATTCACTTTTCTTTCTTTCTCTCTCACTAATCTCTAGGGCCCCCACAGTATCTAGCTGGACGAGCGGCGTCGTGCCGCGCCATCGCGCAGGGCGGAACCACCGCCGCCAGGTGCCCACGTGACACTTTTTTCCCGGCTACACTTCGCACCGAGCGGGCTGAAGAAGTAAAGGAAACATTTAGGCTCCGATTTGAAACTATCGTTAGAAGTTCACACTAAAATTCCCGTTGAGCAATTACATTAACCATTCGCTCACTGTGACACGACTCGAGTTTTTTTAACACGTCCGTTGACGCGTTTTTACTTAATGACACGACTCGAGTGTCTCGACTCGCTGATGACGATGGAGCTCCACAGTCCAGTCCGGCGGCTTGTCGCGTTAAAGCCGTGAACATAGCCTCGTTTAGATCCTCAAGTTGGATGGACGAAGTTCGTATTTTGTCATAAAGAGGCAATGTAGTATTTTATTTGTATTTGGTAAAATTTATTTAAATTTTAATTAATTAGGTTTAAAATATTCGTCTCGTAAAGTATAACAAAACTGTATAATTAATTTTTAATTTTATTTATATTTAATACTCTATGCATATACCGGTATTTAATATGATGAGAAATCTTCTTTTTATGCAGTGATAAATGCTGAAATTGGTAGCCCAAATCAAACCCATACTACACAGTTCACGCGTAACGTATGGATCAGGCCGGCAGGCGGGCAGGCCTGCCGCTGCCCGCTGCCGGCGTGGGCTCCTCGCTCGGCCCGGCCGCATGGATCAGCGTACCGTATGCCTGCCAGGCCGCGAGGCTATGGGCCTATGGCATGGAATCCAATGCTGGTACGGAGTGTACTACGCAGTGATGGCCGATGGACGACTTGCGGCGTCTTTGCGTTGCAGATCGCACTATCGCACAGCAGTGCCTCACCTCACGGCGACCCCGGAGTCCATTATCCTCTTTCGGAAGACACTGACAGATATGGGACTCCGGCCGGCGACATCCATTCCCAGAAGGATTCATCATCCATGTACTTTAGTGCCTATTTTTTTTAAAAAAAATCTTTCCGAGATACAGAAGGATTCATCATCCAGGTACTTTAGTGCCTATTTTTTTTAAAAAAAATATCTTTCCGACATACAGTACTCCCTCCGTCCAACCATCGTATCTGTGCAAACTATAAGATTTGCGGAATAACTAATTTAATTTAACTAATTTTTAACATAATAGATAGTAATAACATTTATTCTTTCAGTTAGATGTACTATCAGAATATATCTCATAATTAATTTATTGATTCTTATTTTGTACTGTATTTTACAGTTGAAAACATAAAGATGTTAAGAAAATCATTTTGACGTGTTGCTGGTGTTACACATACAAAAACAGTTGCACCTTCTATGTTGCGACGGAGAGAGTATAACAACTTGGGAACACAAGAACACGAAACATGGGAAGTGGGAGATCCAGATTTGCCGTACAACCACAGGTGCATATCTACCACATTCCTTGCTCAACAAAGGCACCTTCATGAATCAATTCCAGGTACAAAGCTTGAGCAATTATCCCATCTACGAACTCTGATGCTACAATCTTGAAGCAACAGGAAATATAGCATTATCACAATAGGATCACAGAGCGACAGGAGTGAAGGGGCAAAAGGATCTAGTAGGCTAAGATTGCATAACGAATGACGGCAGCTAGCAGCAGATAAATGATCTAGAGCTGTTTGCCTCCGCTGGACCCGCTGGAGTCTTGCCAGATATCCCAGACTTGCTAGATATCCCAGTGTTCAGAAGATCATGGGTAGGAGCCATCACGCTTCTTAAGAATGCAGAAACCCCAGAAGGATTGGTTACTTCAGACCTGAGGTGTTGTATGACATGCAATTCTTACTTCTTCAGATCTGGCGGGTGTTGTATGACTTGCAATTCTGGCACTTATGTGCAATCAAATGGAACTGCACCTCAGATATTGTCCCACAGTCGTTGCATAATATACGGACCTACATGGGAATAAAAGCCAGTTAAGAGTGTTCAAAAATCAAAACAGATTGCCCCTCTAGTTAAAACTATATTTAGCACACCATCAGTATTGCAGTAAGGAGGGAACATAGTTAATGGTCACACTCACACCAAACACATATTTACTGTAGACTGCAACTAACTACTTTCTTTTCAGCTTCTGTTCACATCAGAAAAGAAAATTACCATTTTCTCATCACAGGAGTCAGACAAAGTTGCCAGCTCCATGTCGAGTCTCTCCCATGCCTTCGACATGTCACAAACCGACTTGGAGCAAAGGGGGCATGCAAACCTGGAGATTTGTTAGCCATCAAAACCTATTCACTGGTAACAAAAGCATACTAAAGGGACAGGCAGAACTAGCTTACTGGCAGTGCTCCTCCATTTCTTTCAGGCACTTTACATGAATGGTATGACCACAAGGCAGGACAGAAACATCATTTGTCGAGTCAAACAAGTACTGAAATTCACGAAACAGGTCAGCAGGAAAATATGAGAACAAACTGTAAACAATTAAACGAAAACAAGATCAGATCAGCAATATCTTAAATATAAAAAAATAGCAGAGCAGCAACCTCAAAGCAGATTGGACAGTCATGATGCATTGCCCCTTCAACACACGCATGACTATTCTTCAGCGCAATTGAATAACAACATCCTACATGAAACAGATAAACAGAGATGAGTTGCAGATTTGCCCAAAATTGCCTATATAAATTAGAAAAATGCATAACTACATAATAATATAAGGGTTGGGAATAACTGAATAAGTAAATAGTAAAATGCAGCCATGTTTGACAATTAGCCAAGTAAATGTTAGCAGTGGCAGACCTGCCACTAGGGCCATTAAGTCCATGGACCAGTCTTGGGTCATATTTACAATGCACCTCATCCTATGTTTTACTGTAGCGCAATACATCCAGTACATTGATTCTCATGTAATGGCCCTACCGCCTTAGTCATTTGGCCGACCGGTCCACCCCTTCAATTTAGGATGTGTATCTTCTATTTTCCAAATTATTCTACAGCATTGTTCAGCTAGTAATCTACAAACTAGGAAGAACGAAACTGTAATTGAAAGACTATATTCATGTAGGCATGTAGCCTTACATACGCACAAACATCCATGTCTCATCATAGGATTAATGCATGCAGAGGAACACTTAGTCCAAACAAGTACAGAGAATTATCAAATATATAAGCATCATATAAAGGCAGTATATACATTAGCTTCTGCCTTAAAAATGAAATGTAAAACACAACAGGCATGAAACATTACCACATTTGGAACAGTGGAAGAAATTCTCCCTCCCTCCGATTCTGCAAATGTAGTGAAAATAAGTATTATTTTCCATACTCTGCATCCAGATCATATCTACTTGGAAAGTTATCACATATTCACATACGCACCTACATATTCCACATCTGTTGCAGTGATACTGCTGTTTGGAGACCTAAAATCACAAAAGAACATTTAGCAAGGCATATTCCAATGCTTAAAAAAAGCAAACACAGGAGATACAATATCAAGGTTTCTATACTAACATCATCGTCAAAGAGTTTGCACAACCCACAGAAGTACTTCCCCATGCAAACACCGCAATTGATGCATACTTGTTGTACCTGCCAGCAGACAAGAAATCATGATGATATAGGTGAAACACATATAGCGTTTGGCGGAGTATTATTAGTAAAGGTTCAGTCACACACCTCCTGTTCAGTGCCACACAATGAGCATACAACCTGATGACAGACAAAAATGAAGACATTGACTAAGTTGAATGCAAAAGGAGCATACAAGTAAAAGGGCAGTAGACCTAGGGGGGCAGTAGGCCTAGGGGCCACACTTACCTGCTGCACTTCATGGCGTGGAAGTTCATGCCTCTTCATTTTATCAATTTTAATGGAATTCTGTTAATAGAAGAACATATATATTATAAATTTCCAAAATTTTAAGATGGCCCGTAAGTTAAAAAATAATAATAATAGCCACACTCATGCATACAATAGAACGTGTAGATCTTCCAGGGAAGACAACATATGCAATATATAAACAAAAAGATGTCAAATAAGATAATTTACTATGGATTTTAGACTTAGTTACAGGTTGTGACAGGTGTGGATGAGATTTTAGCAGAATCAAACTACTAGTCTACAAAAGTACCAACAGTATCTAGAGCAGAAACCAAGAGCTATGCTAGCTGCTATCATAATAAAAAATTACCATATCATGTATGACAATTTGTTTTCAGAATTTTCACTATCGCTAAGATTACATGTCAACACAAATGGAATCAAGTTAAATCTCATGAAGAAAAATAATTACTGGCACCTCAATGAAACAAAGAGAAAAACTGGACGCAATATGTCACAACTAAGTATTCTAAAACTTCTCTAAAATGGGTACCTTAGTTTCATTGTGGCAGTGTCGGCAATCAAAAATTTCATTGCAGCAAGGAGCTCTTATGCGGCATCTCCTTCTATAATGTGGACACCTGCCATTCATTGATAGCATGGAGTTTATTAAGCAAGTCAATGTTCTAAGCAGATGTCAAATGCATAAGGTAACCAAAAGAGAAGCGAAACACATACCCATACTGCATTATCCCTTTCTCAAATTTCTCATAGTCATCAGGGTTTGAACCATTGATCTTCTCTGTATTACAGTTTCCATCAGACAGAAAAGAGCCCTTGACATATTCCTCCACATTTAGCTTGGCTTGTCCATGTTGAGCAGAAGGAAACTCAAGGTGTAGGTCCAAGGCGCCCATCTTGACCTTTTTTTTACACGTTGCAAAAACAACACAATATACCTGCAAGTATCATGTATTTAGCAGGATTGTTCTCAATACAGAATGCAGTCGGAGGTCCTAAATTCAAGCAAACCACTTCGCACAGTTCTGGAATGCCATATGCTGCCGAAGACCAGGCACACTGACAAAAGATGAAAGCAATGCCGGACAGCTCCAACCAGCAAAATCTCGATAACCTGATTGCCCAACAGTCACAGATAGCACTAATTATCTGGACAGTGAGCTGAGAGAGGAATTATACTACTCGATAGGTATCCATCCAGAGAACTCCAATCAATTTGAACACGGCATCCATCTGCACCAAATTTACCGCGTTGTCCACACCATTCTCTGGCAAGAGGAACACAGCATAGCATCAAATGCCAGGAAATGGAAGAAAGAAAGAAACATGATTCTCTCTTGACAAGGTTTCGCCGTGTTAGCATGTAACACTAGTGCACGTTGTTATGCTCTTAAAGGTTCATTAAGACGTTAGATTTCAAGGAAGCCTACCTCCAGCAGACATCAGCTTCATCTTCAAAATCTTTAGTTAATAGGCACTTCTATCCATACGAGATTTTCAATCCATTGATTCTTTGGTCAGACATACCTTCGAGGAAACCAGCATGCTTCTTTCACACAGCATCCTAAGACTTCATTTAAGGTTTCACCATTCAGACCTGAAATTAACCTATCTCTACTTCCCAATCGAATATAGATCATCTCATATCACCAGAGATACAAAGCCTGAATAAGAAAATTGCCCTTCCCAAGGAATACAGAACTCAATAGCCTGCCAGTAGTCCACAAACTGTTCCTTCCAGTTCTCATGCGTGTATGGCTGGGGCACATAGCGGAATTCATCTAGAAGATGAGATAGTCACCCATTATGTTGCTAAAATTGAGTGATACTTCTCTTTAGTTCAGCCAAAGAACAGCTATTTTTCTGCTAACTGATGACATATGCAAAGGTCGGCCAACAGAGGAAGTCAACCGATGCAGTATTGTGCCACAAGGAGAGATGAAAAATAAAAACAAGTGTGCTATGCATATGCAGCAAATATTTTTTTGACGGAAAATATATGCAGCAATACTGGTTACCACAGAATGTGCTGCTTTCGTTAGTACATAAGGTGCTATAAGGATACTACTTGCGTGCAGGGAATGTTAAATTCTAGTCCATCATCGTGCACACATAAAAATTATAATCGCTGACAGGCATCTTGGAACCATCATCCCCACGCATCAGAGAAGTACTAGCCAACCATTAACCGTGCAAACAGCAAGAACACGAACCTAGAAGATTAAACACAGGCAGCAGAATGTTCAATCTCATCACAAATTGGCACCGAGAGCTGTCAGTACAAACGAAATTAATCAAGCACATGCAGTGGTCTCAAAGCAATTAAGGGATTAGATATTTAATACAGCTCATACGATAGATGAAACAGTCAGCACAATCAAGTGGAGCAACTAGTCACAGATCTAAAGAGTCAGACATTATCCAGCGATCATCATCTATGCGCACCCACGAGCAATCGAAACAATCTCACGTACCTAATCAGATCGATCAATCGGACAAAACATTGGGCGCACAGAAATCAAATCAAAACAGAGACTAGAAAAACCGCGAGGCGTATGACGAACTTCCTATCGCACTCGCGACCCCAATCGAGCGGGCGGGACGACGAGGCGGCCGCCGACCGAGTGGTGGCCTGGATCCTGTAGCGCCTGCGACCTGAAGTTGGGGAAATTGGAGACGAGGCGATGTGTATGAAGGTTCGGACTGAAGAAGACTGACTGCAATTCGGCAGGGAAAAGGTTGGGAGGAGGGTATTTAAACTGCTTCTGGGGGCACACGGTTTCTGGAGGATTCGGCTGACGTGGATAGGGCCTGGTGGACCGCGACTGCCATTTTGGCCTTATCGTGTGATGACGGTGACGACCACGACGACGGTTAAAGCTCGTGTGGACAGGGCGTATGGACGTGTACTAGTAACGCTAGTTTTTTAGTTTTTTTTTTTCGCCTGAGCTGTACCATCTCGTGAGAAAATGGAGTAAAAACGTGGAAGCAAGAAAGAAAAAAATCTGTCTTGTGAGAAATGGAAGGCATGCATGTGTATATTCGCTTTTCTTTGGCATAGATGAATAAAATATGATGGATGTTAAATTTGCACCTAATAACTATTGTCAAAGCGTAAAACAACTTAAACGTTGTCAATTGCGCTGTAGCCTGTAGCATGTGCATTTTCTCAATGTATTTGACCTTTTCAACAATAGTACTCCCTCGTATTCTTTCTAAGTATTGGTATGGTATTCATGTTGGTCAGATGTTCTCAAATTTGACGTCCGTTGAAGAATATTTGCAACATTATATTTCCGAATAAGTTTATGATGAAAATAGATTCAACAATTTGGTTAAACTTGAACATGTTTGATTTCTTGTGAAGCGAGACCGACAATCAAAAAATGACGAGGGGAGTATGTCGTAAACATCGCAGTAACAAGAATGCACACGGGCGCACGCACACACACTCATCCAATTCCCTTTAATAAGGCACTTACATACTCATCCATCATCTCCATTAATGACTAGCTCCTTGGGTCCTGCTCCCTTTGTTTTAAATTATACGTTTGGTTTTTTACCTTAAATTTGATTACTCATCTTATTCAAAAAATTTGAATAAACGTAGTTAAATTTAGGTCATTCTCGAAGATCTTATGTTAATAAAGCAAACCACAACAAAAGAAACAATATTTTGAGCAAATTATCGAATAAGAAAAGTGATCAAACTTAACAAAAAATTCAAATGAAATACAATTTGAGATAAACTAGTAGCAAATTATAGATCGTTTTGCCTTTTTCATACTTCTTTTATCATGCAAAAAAATATATCTAGATATACAATAAAAATGTGTATCTAGCGATGCCAAAACTAAATACATGGATCTGCTAAAAAAAACATTAAGTATATATAATGCGTCCAATAACTTTTTCCCCTCTTTTATTATTTTTCCTTTTTATGGCATTGTTTTTACTCGCTGATGTAACAATGTTTGATCAATAAAGCTTACCTAAGGGCTTTTAGAAAAAAAACATAATTTTAACTTTTTTTTTCTCCAGAATGCTTTTTTATATAGAATAATAATACAATTTTAACTATTGTTCTAGTAATAAATTAAAATTTTCTAGAAATGGCCGCCGATATATAAAAATTTTCACGATATGCGGCCTAACGCTCGGTTCATGGGAGCCTCCGACAGGAACCGCCGCAAATCGCCCCGGATCCTGCCACGTGCGCTGGAGCCTCCGCCGCCCCACGGCCCTCCGCCTCGAGCTGTGCCGTGAGGGATTACGTTACGCGCGATCCGACCGTGACGGCGCACGGCACTGCACGCGTTGAATAGAATAGAATTTGATTTGATTTGAATGAAATGGATCATCATGCATCTGGGATCGCCATCTCATTCGCCGATCGGGCTCGGACCGCCGGCCAGCTCCTCCATCGGGGAGACACGACGTGTCGATCCGCGTGGTGAGACGTGTAGCTGGGCTAGACGGCTCGGCACAGTCCCGTGCACAGCACAGCGTGGCGGCTCATGAATTTCTGGTCCTGTTAAATTCTGAAGTTTCGACGTGTTTGACTCGTCGGCTATGGTACTCCAAGTTGTAGCTCGCCACGGAATCAATCGATGCATGGTTCAGATGATCATCATGAGGATAAACCCGTCGTCGGGTAACCCGTTTCGTGTACGCCAGCTAAGTACTTACTGGTACAACCAGGATCGCCTCTTGCGTGGCAGACCAAACAAAGGCTCCTGAATTTATGCAGAAAAACTGACCAGTAATGCATCGACGAAACGCGGCAGGCGACCACTGGTCACGTCGTAATTATTGGATCCAGGCAGGATCATTACAGGAAGCAGCCTCTGAATGCTTGATTCGCCGAGCATTAACTAACCAGTAATGATGTTGCTCTGTCATGGAGGGCATCGGTGGCATGACTGGATTTTGTGGTGCTATTGAAACGGACAACGACGCCATGGTCCATGGACCAGTGTTTTCTACACGGGGCGGCAGGCAAGCGCCGATGCGTCTACCGACATGATGTTCAGTCGATGCCTGTGAATGATCGAAGAAAGCAGGATCCGCGATCCAAAGAGGATCGGTGGATCTCTTGCTGGGGGTTGGGGCCCGGCAGCGGTCGCTGTCACGAGCTTTTGAAGTCGGCCTATCTCTCTATCTTAAATTATAGTTTACTTTAATTTTTTATATATTTTACTATATACTTAGATAAATAATATGTCTAGATATATAATAAAATATATGAAAAAAATTAAAATAAATTATAATTTAAAACGGAAGAAGTATAAAGGTAAAAAAAAAAAAAGAATGATCTACATTGAGCGATGAATCAGAGAGATTCGATGGATCACGCTGTTCTCGGGGCCGATCCATCGACGTCTAACCTTTTAGCCTCTTTTTTTGGTACATGCTGTGACCCGTGAGACAAAGAAAATGGGTAGAGAATTTGCTCCTCAACCATGCGTATCCACCAGATTTTCTAAAGGCCGTTAAGCCCATAGAGACAGTAATGATCTGCATTCAGCGATGATCAGCAGAGATTCGATGGATCACGCTGTTCTCGGGGCCGAACAATCGCCCAGCCTCTTCTTTTCGTACATACTGTGACCCGTGAGACAAAGAAAATGGGTAGAGAATTTGGTCCTCAACCCACCAGATTTTCTAAAGGCCGTTAAGCCCACAAAGACACTACAGAGATGGGCTGGATTGGGAAAGTGGCCCATCTTGTTCGAAGGCCTTCCTTTTTTTTCTGGATGTATGGAGAACTTCTTTTTTTTTTTTTAAGGTGTTCATGTCCTACATGCTCGGCTCAGATCTGATGAGTGAGAATGCACTTGTTTACATCTACAAAACCGTCTTGGAAATTGCAGTGCAAGATTGAGCCTGACTTCACACGTATTCCAGGTGGTCATCACTGTTCGCGCTCGACGTCTTCTAGTTCTAGTAGTAGGTTAATCCATCCATCTTGTTCCTGTGTGTCGTCACTACAGTAGTCAGGGCCTCGGAGGTCTCAAGCCGTGCACCACCCAGTGGCCCTGTTTATATCGTCTTATCCTGGCCCTCGCGGTGGTGGCGACGAGAATTGGAAAATCCCACACAACATCCCGTAGGCCATGATTCTCGTCCATGCAAAGAGAAATCATGAACTACACCACCGATTACTGATATCGCGGTCATGGAGCCATCGCTCTGCTTTTTTCCATAGTAGGAAGAGAATATTTTTTTTTTTTGGGATAAGTGGTACAGTAGGAAGAGAATAAACAGCCGTTTGCCCCGGACATTCTTCCGCAACGGTCTTTTGTGCGTGCCTTTTGACAGAATGACCTCTGCTTTGTTGATACGACTATCAGACAAGGCTCTAAAGCTAGCTATCACCATTTTAACACTGCATGGGTTATTGAGTATGCAAGTTAGTCACGAGTTAGGTGTAACAGTATACTACTTAACTGCAGGTTCTAGAATTCGATTGAACTGACAGACTAATTATTCTGTGAGAGAACTAAGAACCAGGGTAAATAAATGCGTTTCTAGAAACTGACAGACTAATTAGCACTACTCCATTGATGAGTTCAGTTAGGACATCTGGTCCAAAGCGGCCCAAAGGGTTCCTTCCAGAGGTAGATTGGATCATATATAATCGGTCCCTCCGTTCTAAATTAAACTAAAGTGAAATAAACTTAATTTAATAAAATACAAAACGACAGCACGATGTAAAACACCCGAATTAATAGGATTAAAAAAAAAAGGATAAACCAGATGGTAGCATATTTAGCACTGTGATCTGCAGTACGATGCTTGATAAAAGTAGCACAGCAGATCGTGTATTTGACATGTGATTACCCAGAAGGTGGCGGATTCTACTTGCTCTCTTCTCCCGAATCATATGCCGTCGTCGTCACGCGTGACAGTCGCGAGTGGCTAATAGTGGGTGCATTCCGGCATATTTCACCCGAGGGAGGTATCATTCGGCGGTGGCTAATTATGAGTGCATTCCGGCATATTTCAAACCCTCTTTATGCGGTGATTTGGAAGTGATGGAGTCAGATTCGGTGAAAGTGCTGCATCCCTTTTAGCATTATTCGCATAATTGCCCTTGCTAGTAGTTGAAATGCCCTGTTCTTCGTTGAACACAAGGGCAAGATGGATCCATCTGGACCATTGGTCATGTATCAGATCCCCATCCCTATCCACGAGGGATAGGTGAAAAGCTAGAAGCAGGAACATCTAGTTGTGATCAACACCACGAGGGTTCGTGGTCGTGGAATAGATTGTCTAGCTATAGCTAACTCGGGGCAAAGTAAATAGATATTGTTCTGAATTTGGATCATGGCCACATATTGGAATAAATGATGTCAGGGAATGTTGGCCTAGCGCGAATAACAATTGATGACAAGCAAGATAAGAGTCTGTTTGCAAACGTATCAATGTTTTACATGTCTGTCCTTTCTCCATGACACAAGACGCGCGCGCATCCCTCTTACCACAAGCAAGCGCGCATCCCATTTATGTGCTGTGGAGAGAGCAGCAATTGCAGCTCTGCTGCCGGAGAGAGTGCAGCCGATCAGGCTCATATCTTTTCTGCGTGAGTGGCTGAATCTTGGATGTCAAACGAAAAGGATGGCCATTTTGCAACATTTATATATGGCTCGATTTGGAACGAGAGGACATGGCAGAAGAATCTGGAAACCCGTTTGTTTTGGAGAGCCAGGTTTCTTTTCCATCCGAGAAAACGGCTTTCTGTGATACCAGAAGCCAATTTATTGAGGTTCAGGGGGCGAAGAGGTGTCATGATTCGGCATGATACTAGACAAATTACCTTGTCAACTTTTAGATAGTGCAAGACCACTGCACTACTGCGCAGATCGCATAGTTGATATTGATAATTACAAGTTACATTCCTTAGTTTCCAGGAATTTGTTCAGGTTGAGGTTATAAAGAAGGACATGATGCTGCTACCAGAAGGCTTCAAGACGGTGACCATGATGGACATGGCGATGCGCCGAACTGAGGACGTCGTAGTGGCTACCCGGAATGTTGTTTCCTCCGGGGATTGTGCTTCTGTTATCTGGCTCTGATAGGCGGCGCTGATGCATGATCGCCTTACCTGAAAACTGATACAATGCTGTAAATTCTGCTTCTCTTCTGGTTTTATTTACCTAGCGTCAGTTCGCTTTGTCGGTGTGATACTTGGCTTAGCTCTGGTAAGTGCGGCTGCTGCTCTCAGTCAGAGCGTTTCAGAAACATTCAGTTTAGTCGTTTCAGGTTGGCTAGCGTGCTGGATCCTGCAATCTCTCGTCTTCTTTTTTCTGTCTGTCCAATCTCGATAACCCTGTATATCCGTGAACATGTTAATGGAAATGGGAACGTTCTTTTTCTCAATCACGCAAAAGGTTTGCGTGTATTTTCATTAAGGAGAAAAGAAGTTTGAGTACAAGCGGGGCGTTTTACATGTTTAGTTGAAGCGCCTATTACTCGTTGAACTAGACTCCCCAGATGTTTGTTGCCGGCCATGATCCATAATCCTGATCTGATCCTTGACAGTGAGTCGTGGCGCCGCGGAAGCATCGGGCGTTCCGCTCCTTCCAGAGCTCCCAGGAGATTAGCGCGAAAAGCGAATCGGCCCCTCTAACGCAATCGTTCGGCCATAGGCGTCGCCAGCTCTCCCACCATTCGATCATGCTGCCCTCCGGCTGCTGCGGTAGGTGGCAACCCAGGGCTGCTGCCGCGTCGAACCACAACTGACGAGCGAATGGACATTTGACGAGGATGTGATCGATCGTTTCGGCCTGCTGATCACAAAAGTAGCACATGTCATGGGCCTCCAGGTCGTGTCGTCGCCGCCGATCAGCCGTCCAGTGGCGCCTCCGGAGCGCAAGCCAAAGGAAGAGCTTGACGCGCAGCGGCGCCCAAACCTCCCAGACTCTCACGCAGCCCGGGATTGGGTGTGATCCCAGATGCAGTGCCTGGTAGGCCGACTGCACTGAGAACCCGCCGTCTGAGCTCCATCGCCACACCAGCTTGTCCGGGTTGTCGCTGAGGGTGACTCCGCTGATGGTGTGCCACGCCCTTAGGTATTCCGCCGCCGCCGGCGCGGTGACACCTCCGACAATGGTTCGCACCCAGCGCCTTCCTGGGAGAGCCTCGGCAACGGTGAGCCTGTTGGCGGTCCGCCTGGGGTACAAATCTCATAAGCGTCGGTGCCATTGCTCTGATGGAGACCCCATCAATCCAACTATCGAGCCAGAACAGTGTGTTCGCTCCATTGCCGACGATGATGCGCGTCGAGGCCCTGAAGAAGTCCCTTGCTTCCTTGGACTGCTGCAGTGGAAGCGCCGCCCAAGCTCTCTCCGCGTCTGTCTTCTGTAGCCACAACCATTTGGCTTCAAAGGCCAGGTTGACTAGCTTGAGGTCGGAGATACCCAGGCCTCCCGGCTCCTTTTGGCCGTGTGCAGGTTCGCCATGCTACCATACATTTGCCGCGCAAATCCCCGTCTTTGCCGCACCAGAGGAATCGCCTGCATATGGCGTCGATCTCCGCTTGCGCCCAAGGTGGCAGGCCGTCAGCGATCATGCAGTATACCGGGATCGCCGAAAGCTCTGATTTGATCCAGACAAGGCGGCCACTCTTCGCCATCAAGGGCCCATGACAAGCTGGAAGTCTGCGCGCGACGGTGCTTCCTTGGGCAGCCTAGTTGTGCTGAGAGGCAATCCCAGGTAGCGGATGGGAAATGGCGCCACCTGGCATCCCAGAATTAGCTGGAGCTCCGGGATGGCATCCTCTGCTCCGTAGATGTTCGTAATGGAGCATTTCGCCAAGTTGGTCTTGAGCCCCGATGCTTGTATTTCCTTGATCGCCGTGGCCTCGTTGGCGTCTGGATATGCGAACAAGATCACATCATCAGCATAGAGGCTGCATTGGTACCTGACCCCTTCATCGTCGAGGCTACGGAGCACGCCTTGCTCACTTGCTGCGCTGAACAGCCTGCCCAACACCTCCATTGCGCAGATGAACAGCAGCGGTGAAAGAGAATCCCCTTGACGAACTCCTCGCCGATGCCGGATTGGCGTGCCGGGTTGGCCATTCAGCAAGATGGACGATGACGCCGTGGATAGCAGCATTGCGATCCAGCGTCGCCACATAGTCCCGAAGCCCATGGCTTGCAAGACGCCAGGCAAGAAGGTCCACTGCACTGTGTCAAAGGCCTTCGCGACGTCGAGCTTGAGCAGCATCTTCGGGGCCTTCTTCTTGCGCAGCATCACGGCCGCCCGCTGGACGTACTTAAAGTTGTCGTGAATGGAGCGGCCGCGGATGAACGCGTTCTGGTCTGGAGAGATGAGCTCTTGCATCTTTGGAGCAAGCCTGAGAGCAAAGATCTTCGATATGAGTTTTGCCAGGCTATGGATCATTGTGATTGGTCTGTAGTGCCCAGGTTCAGTTGCATCGGCCGATTTGGGCAGTAGAACGATGAGCGCCCCGTTGAGCCTCCAGAACGCGCGACAGTCCCCAAAGAGCGTGGCGTTGATGGCCGCCATGATGTCCGACTTGGTCACCGCCCAGGAACTCTTGTAGAATGCGCCAGTGAACCCGTCCGGCGGCAGTGCTCTGATCGCGCTCCAGACCTCCTCTTCGGTTACTGGCTGCTCCAGCAGTGTGAGGTCGTGCGGGAGGATGCCTAAGGCCTCAAAGTCCACCGTCCCGTCCACCGATCCTTCTGTGCCGGAGACTCCCATGAAATGGTCATGGATTGCCTGCTCCATGATCGCGTGGTCAGAAGTGAACACGCCGTTGACCCTCAGTCCGGTGATCGCGTTCCGCCGGCGCCGGCCCCTAGCGATTAGGTGGAAATACTTTGTATTCGCGTCACCATCGGCCAGGTACCGAACTCGAGCCCGCTGCCTTGCGATTGTGCGGCCAAGGGAGGAGAGTCCGAGGCATTTGTGCTTTAGATCAGCAGCACGCAGCTTCCGTTCGGAGTCGTTCAGGGCTCCTCTGGTGTCTGACAATTGATCCAACTTGAGGATGATTGCCCGGGCCATAAGCAGCTGCTCCCTGATGTAGCCGATGCGTCTTGTGGCCTGCGAGCTCCGCAGTTCTCTGGACAGGTTCATGGGAATGTTCTCGGGTGGAAAATAAAGAAGTGCCAAGTGCTAACACTGAAGCGATGATGTGATGGCGCCTGCGAGCTGCGGCTGAGATTACTAGAAACTGCGTCCAGTGGCTCTGACTTCTGAATCGCATTTGCATGCCCTGAGCCCTCTTGTGCATACAGAGTCAGATGTTATCTGTTGCAGGCATACATGGCCGCGGGTGTCGCCGTCCTCCATGATACGCCCAAAGGTGTTTTTGGAATTTGGAAATAATAAGAACAGCACACGGCACCTAACTCCACACTCACTTTGTACCCATGCGGTCAAGAATTCCCTACTGAAAGCGTCAAGAGCCGAGAACCACAACCACCATTATTTGTTCGCACTCGCACGGTGAAAAAGCGACGAATGACTGGGGCGCGTCGTGCCGTTGCTGGCCCCTACCGCCCCTCCCTCGCGGCGTTGTTTCTGCACGGGCTCGATCCGCCTGCCTCCGAAAACCACGTCCCCAGAAGCGTACTCCGGCAGGTGGCAGCAGACCAGATCAGAGCCAGCCGCGCGGCCCGGGTGCGCCTGCGCGGCGGTGTACGTGGGGACAGACGGCTGGCTGCGGAAGCGACCCAACACGACCGACCGGCGACCGCCTTTCGCCTGGTTGCTCTCCAAAATCTCCCCTGTGACGTGCTCACCAACCAACCGCGCCAGCCGCGACGCTCTCTCGCGCGCGCGTTTCGTGCTTTCCACATCCACACAGCTGCCTGTGTAACGCCCATGGTTTCGGGCCTTTCGTCGGCAGATGTGCTGCACCGCTCTGCGTCAGTTGATTGGCTAGTTAGCTGAAGTGCTGAACCTAAGTATTGCGAGCAGCCAGGAGCGTTGAACTTGAACAAGCTCGTTACTTCGCGAGGTATCCGTGGGTGTGTTTTCTCTATTCGCGGCTGACAGGGATGGATCCAGTGACATGCCGGTGCATCTAGGGATGCATCGAACGGGGACGTCCATGCATGATTCATACAGGAGTCCTAGCTCGTCGACGCCGAGATTCAGTTTTGCTCTACGCATACGACTGTACTGTCATCTCTTAGGGGTTTGTTAGTGACTTAGTGGCCTATAAATAAAGCACTAAAACACGTAAAACTTTCTCTTAAAACATCCGTGCATTAGAGTTTCTGCTGTCAAAATTCCATCTCACGTCGGTATAGGCGAAAGAGAATCTCAAAATATACCAGTCTTAGTGGAAGCTAGTCTCAATGAAAGTTTAATGTGTGTCCAGGTTTATAAGGTCTAAGACTATTCTATGACTTGTGTTAGGGCATTTCCAATGTAACATAACCATTGGTTTTTACAGCAATAATTAGCTTGACACATAGGCAGACAAGTTGACATGCATGAATTTAAATGAGGAAGAAGAAAATTAGAGGAAATCATTTCTCATCAGAGAAATAGTGTCGGCTCGAGCTTCAAGGCACAAAGAAAACGATCACTTGTCCTATGATTGAGTTGATTTTATCCAAGGAATGAAGTCAGAGGAATGAGATAACCTAAGCAAAGAGCAGACCGAAAAGAAGGAAAACGCACATGTAGTTAAATTAAATAAATTATTGTATAAGGCAAAAGGTTTGCCACATGTATGCGTGTGGAGCCACTGTTTTGTGTACCCTGTTGTGAAATTGGACTACATAGTCACAACATGGTGCAGGATGGGCTGGTTGTGCCGCTTCAGCTCATTAATGGCAATGATGAATTGGTTGTTGTGGTTGATGGATGAACTTGTGACGGTCATAGTTGTGGTTACAGTTGCTAGTAACTCCCATATCTATGGCTACAGTTACTAGTAGTGGATGCGCGCTTTCTTCATGTGTCCAGACTCTAGATTCATCATCCAACCTTTGACCGGTGGGAATGACGTTCTTATTAGTTGATGACCGCTTCTACACTCTAGATTCATCTTCTATACCCTTCGTCACTAAGCTTGTGTAATCTATTACTAATTTTATGTTCATTGAATATGCTATTACTGTTATGAATAAATCACACATGCACATATATGTCATAACCAATCTTCTGGTATTTTTTGGAATACAATTTATTAGTGAACCTATAGAAACTACCGGGTAGGTTTAGAGTTGGCACTGCCTTAGACCATTCTCAATAGGATTTTTTACCCTCTTTATAACGAGACGCTATGTAAACATTTATGATGATATAGTAATATTTTTATCTAAGAAAAGACGCAATAGATAGGTTCCATCTTGATTTAGTTTCCAACTCTTGATGAGTCAAACAATACATGTACATCTCATGGAAGCGATAAAATGAAAATATACTTTGAGAGTTTTATAAATATCTCGCAGCTAATAGTGAGCCAACTAATATGTAGTTGGAAGCTATTAATTAGCTAGATATAACTCCGAGATCTATATGACAACCTATTTAATGTAAACCAATCATGCATGTCTTAGAAGAAATTGTTGCTAGGTTGGGCAAGAGAAAAAAAAAATAACATATATACCCTCTCCATCCTAAAATAGATGTTTTTCTCCTTCGTGACATTCATCCTAATATGAATCATCAAACAAAATAGATTTTTTTTAAGAATTACACAATACAACGCAGACGCTCATAACACGCACGCACACTCACCCCTATAAACACACGTAAGCAAATCCTACCCTACCCCTATGAGCACCTCCGAAGGACTGAGCATCCGGTAGATCTGGAGATTTCCGAAGTCACCACTGGCGCCTCGTCGTCGACGGGTACGTCGCTTACCACTTAATGCATAATGCCGATAAATCCTAGAAAAAACGCAGAAAAAGGTGCAAGCAAATATTTATAAAAAATAAATAAGATGAACGATCAAACAAAATAAAAAAACATTATTTAATTTTAGACGGAGAGAGTTTATTCGTAAAAGAACACATTCCTAAATATCTATTAAATGAAAAGGCAGGGCACCTGCCCAGTTTGCTAAAAGAAATGTTCCTAGAAGAAAGGAGCGTTGATGTAAACGGTGGCCGGGCGGCGGCTGCATCCAGTCCAACGGCTTGTAAAAGAAGCCAACTGTTTCTGTTTCGCCACGTCGGAAATTAAATGCTAGGGTACATCGCTCGTCTACTCTCATCAACCTCAGATCAATGCCGGCATCGTCGACCACATGCACAATTCCAGCACCCCAGCCGGGCTCGAGCCATTCCCCGCCTTCCTATCCGGTCCGCCCCGCCGCCGCGCCCGCACACCCCCCACCCCCCGCGTGCTCGCTCTATATAAACCGCCATGCGCTCCTCACCGGTTGCACGCATGCAAAAAAAGCACCGAGCAATCTGGCTCGATCGATCGAGCAGAGAGGAAGAAAGAGATGAGAGCGCCGTAACCCCACTCGGACTCGGCCCGTGTCGAGACAATCCAATCGAAACTGCCACACTGTTGCCCGCCGGGCCGCCAGTAACCTGCTAAATTTAGGCGTACGTGAGGATACTGGGGGAGAAGATACTGACCACCCTCCCGGTTCCTTCGTTCTTTCGTTCGCGTACGTCGTCGATCCGTCACTCCCGTGATCTGATCCGGCCAGCCCTTCCAGGCCGACGACAACGATCGCCGACTGCAGCATGGGGACGGCGGCGGCCGGCGATCCCCTCGGAGCCGCCGCCGCGTCGTCGGCAACGGCGGAGCACAAGGTGAACCTGTCGGCGCGCCTGCCGTTCGTGGAGGCGCTGCGGATGGGCCTGGCGGAGACGTTCTTCCCCGACGACCCGTTCCGGGGCTTCGGTTCCCGCCCGCCCGCCGCGCGCGCGTGGGGCGCGCTCAAGTACTTCGTGCCGGCCCTCGAGTGGGCGCCGCGCTACAGCGTCGGCAAGTTCAAGTACGACCTCCTCGCCGGCGTCACCATCGCCAGCCTCGCCATCCCGCAGGGCATCAGCTACGCCAAGCTCGCCAACCTCCCGCCCATCATCGGCCTCTGTATGCACGCGTGCCATCCCATCTTTTCCTTCCTTCGATCTCATCTCTCGGGATTCGTTCGACGTGGACGTGCGTCGTCTCTGCACACGTTCGCCGCGACGACGAGCGCATTGACTGATTTCCACTCACCACATTTAATTTTCCTTGGTGTCTTGTGCTACTAGATTCCAGTTTCGTGCCGCCGCTGCTGTACGCGGTGTTCGGGAGCTCCAACAACCTGGCGGTAGGCACGGTGGCGGCGGCGTCGCTGCTACTCGCGTCCATCATCGAGGACGAGGTGCTGCCGGAGGACAACCCGCAGCTGTACCTGCAGCTCTTCTACACCGCCGCCTTCTTCACCGGCGTCTTCCAGACCGCACTAGGCGTCTTTAGGTACGCAATACCATACGTTTCTTGGCTTTTGGTTAAGTATAAACAGTAATTTTAGTACTGTAACTAAGAACGACGACACGGATTTCATCTCATGCTTCTCCTGCCTGGTGATCGAAGGCTAGGGCTCATAGTGGATTTCCTGTCGCGGTCGACGATCACCGGGTTCATGGGCGGCACGGCGGCGATCATCATCCTGCAGCAGCTCAAGGGGCTGCTGGGGATGAAGCACTTCACGCCCAAGACAGACGTCATCTCCGTCATGCGCTCCATCTTCCATTACAGGCACGAGGTGAGTGTGTCGTGTGAGACAAATCGCGCACATACTTCTCTTCTCCTCTGCACCTTCCATTTCCATCCATACACCTGCATCCATAGCATAGGAGTAGAAGTTGGTTTCTCCTTTGCTTCTAATCGGTTCTTCCCTGTTTTTCTCGGTTCTTTTGGGCACTTTTCCCTTTTGGTTTGGGGTTAAACTTCAAATGCCAATATATATTAGGGAAATATTGACGACTATAAATCTAAATATATGCACTATATTACATATTCTATAGAGTATACTTAATGAAGCTTAAGTGATTCAGAACGGAGGGAGATATACATTTACTGTGGAGTATAGCTAGTACTAATCTATGTATTCGGCTAAAACTAACTTGCATGCAACCGCATGCTGAGAGGCGTAACTGATGAGACGTGCCGTGGATGGAAGTTGCTCTTAACCGCTCACAGTAACTTCTCCGAGGAGTAAGAGTCAAGCAATCAAGGGAAGAAAAAACAAATCCAATTTTTCGTACATACTAACATATTTTAATTGCGCAAAATATTCACTCAAGTTTCTGTGTAAAATAGTTACTAGTATTTCCTTTTTGTTTTTTTCCTTTAAAAATGCCAGAGTTTTCTCAAACTGAACCAGTAGACTGTCTCAGAACACAAACGCTTTCAGAATTCAGAACAAGATGAGCATTTCTCAATGACGGACCAGACGTGCACACAGTATATGTTTTTTCTTTTATTTACCCGTGACTGTTGTAGTACTAACAAAAGACCCAAATCATTCTTGAAAAACATCATTGATGAGTAGACCCCACAAGCTTTGCAGTTCTTGCGTGCACCGAGCAGATGCCGACAGATGATGCTTGTTTTTCTACACCCTCTTGTAGTGCTTTGAAAATCGTATCAACCTATGCAAGGTTCTGATAGCATTGGCCACGGTCAGTCATTTAAGTGTACGTGAGTGTCATGATCCGTGCCCATCGTGCGCATCAGGATCTCCAGTAGTTTAAGCTTACGTGTAGAACTTTCCTGTATCTTTTTCTGAAGACCAAATGATCGATTTGAGTGGAAACTGCACGTGTAAGATCCTGAAATGTACTGTCTAATTATGTCTCCTCTCTCATTTGTCCAGTGGAAGTGGCAGAGTGCACTTCTTGGCATATGCTTCCTCCTGCTCTTGTTGTCAAGCAAGCACTTGGTAAGGGATCGAATCCTGATTGTCAAGTAACATTAATTTCCCCCTTTTTGTACGCGAGCTGATTCGGCAACCTTTTTCAGAGGAAGAAAAAGCCAAATTTGTTCTGGGTGTCGGCCATCGCGCCTTTCATGGTCGTCGTCATCGGCGGCGTCTTTGCTTTCCTAGTCAAAGGAAACGAGCATGGCATCCCAATAGTAAGCCCGCCGTCCCATGGCCAGAACCAGACTTGAGATCGACTTATGATTATGCATGCGTGACTGTCGTGGTTAACTTACTTGTTTTGTCACCATGACGACGCAGGTTGGCGATCTGAAGAAAGGGATCAACCCGCTGTCTATTTCACAGCTGACATTTACAGAAAAGCACGTCAATACGGCCGTGAAAGCAGGTTTCTTGTCCGGGATCCTCGCACTGGCAGTACGAACAATGTTTCCTCTCATCTCTCAGCCATGGAATTTTGTTTATTATCTGCGATTTTTTGCGGCATAGCAAGTGTTCCTTACCAGTCTGTCTCGATGGCTCTCAGGAAGGAATCGCCGTCGGGCGGAGCCTGGCGCTGATAAAGAACGAGCAGATCGACGGGAACAAGGAGATGATCGCATTCGGCATCATGAACATCGCCGGGTCCTTCACTTCTTGCTACCTCACCACAGGTGTGACAACTGACAACATAGCATAGCAGCTGGCTGCTGCCTCTTGCATGTATTCCCGTCGCCGCTACGCTAGCTGATAATCTTACCTGTGGGATGATGCAT
Organism: Bothriochloa decipiens; assembly: GCA_023333625.1. NCBI lineage: Eukaryota > Viridiplantae > Streptophyta > Magnoliopsida > Poales > Poaceae > Bothriochloa > Bothriochloa decipiens. The sequence goes on along the minus strand of CM041632.1, from coordinate 18,287,196 downwards.
ATCATCGTCAGGGCCGTTCTCCAAGTCGGCGGTGAACTTCCACGCCGGGTGCCGGACGCCGATGTCCAACGTGGTGATGTCGGTGTGCATCATGCTGGTGCTGCTGTTCCTGGCCCCGCTCTTCAAGTACACCCCGCTGGTGGCGCTCTCCTCCATCATCGTCGTCGCCATGATCGGGCTCATCAAGGTCAAGGAGTTCTGCCACCTCTACCGGGTGGACAAGTTCGACTTTTGCATCTGCATGGTCGCCTTCATCGGCGTCATCTTCTTCACCATGGTCATCGGCCTCAGTGCATCGGTATGCGTCCCCCTGCCACTGCTCTCTCATTCTGCTTGCTCGCCGGTGCCGCGTGCCGGTGGTACTGTGATTAATCTTGATGTGGTTTGCTCTTTTTGTGTGCCTGTGCACGTGCAGGTGGGCTTGTCAGTGGTCAGGGCACTGCTGCATGTGGCGAGACCAAGCACCAGCAAGCTGGGAAGCATCGCGGGAGGCAAGCTCTTCCGCGACGTCAGGCACTACCCGAACGCGAGGAACATCCCCAACGTCCTCGTTTTGCAGCTGGGATCTCCGATATATTTCGTCAATGCAGGTTACTTGCGAGAAAGGTGAGCGTGCACAGTGCTTCATCTGTACTGTACCACTGATCATTCATTCTCTTTTCAAGTGAACTGAGGAGATAGTAGATGCTAATCTGCCGTGCATCACCATCACAGGATTTTAAGATGGGTGGAAGATGAGGAGAACGCCAGCAAGCTTGACGGGCAAGATTTGCAATACGTGGTCCTTGATCTTGGTGGTATGTCCTTGTACCATTTTAGTTTTTTTTTTTTTTTTTCATTCACACAAGTTCAGTCGACCGGTGACACTTGCCTGAACATTGCAGGTGTGACTTCAATCGACAACACGGGGATTGGGATGCTATTAGAGGTTCACAAGAGCCTTGATCGTAAAGGGATCAGGGTATTACCAGTTCCATTCAAAAAAAAAATTCTTTCACTGAATTAATGAGTACTCGTAACAAACTAATAAGAAATGGTTGCTCATTGCAGATAGCGCTGACGAACCCCAGGCTGGAGGTGACAGAGAAGCTGGTGCTGTCTGGGTACATCAACGACATCATAGGGGAGGAGTGGGTGTTCCTCACGGTGAAGGACGCCATCACGGCGTGCCGGTACGCGCTCCAGAGATCTAGAAGCAAGGAAGACGGTGAAGTATAGCTAGCAGCGTCCAGGGACAGTCTTTTAGGAGGTATAGCTCATTAGCTGGAGATATTGAGTAGCAGGCAGGCAGGCAGGCAGGCAGGCGGGCAAGCATTGGGATTCCTTGCAGCAGAGGTAGAGGAGAAGACTCAGAGCTACGAACGGTGGATTGGGGTGTGGTGCTTGCATGTGCTGAATTGTAGCTTCTGTGCTGAATTGTGGCTTCAGGCTGAAGGGAAATAGCGAGGTGGGTGGGGATAGGCAGCTAGCGTTTGTGTATAAACCAGTTTAGCTTTGGACTTTGGAGGTCACAATGAACCGTATAGATTTGCTTGTACAGTTTGCACTTGCAGAACGAAGAATAGGCTGTTGAATCGCTAAAAGGATGTTGCATTTCAAGTACTAATCTATTGGCATGTCCTGCTATCGTCCACTAATTCTCATCACTAGCTATGAATTACGAAATATCTGTGTCGTCTGGCCAACTCTTTCGTCTGCCTACTTACTACTGTCAAGTATGAAACGTTTCTGTCGTCCGCCTACTACTATCAATATGATGAATATGAAATGTTTTTTTCGAAAGAACGGCAAAAGCTTTGCCATAATTTCTATTAGACGAATAAATAAAAAGGTAAGTGCTAGCCTAGTTTTTTGACTGGAAACCGGGTCATAAAAACCATATAATTACGGAGGGTATCCTACACCACCCGCACATCTAGGTATCAAATCAACTCAACTCACGCGATAACTAGCGCCCACTCAACTCCTTGCTTGGTCGGATTGGGACATCGACACAAGCCTCAACCTCTCGGTCGGATTGGGTCATCGACGCGAGCAACCACTTGGCGCCATTTAACTCGGTCGGATTGGGTCATCGACATGAGCCACCACTCCACTAGAAGCTCAAAGAAAATAACTAAAAACAAAAAACTAAGCCTACTCCACCATTGCCACCCACTGCATAACAAAACAGCGAGAACGACGAACCAGCCCTGCCCGAGACACCCCGATCAAGCCGTAATCCACAGCGACGCCTTCAAGAAGGTCATGACGCCCAAGCGCCGCCATCGCTCGTCCAAGACAGGACAAGGCTTTCACCCGTGGAGTGTGCGAGGGATGCGACGCCCTCAACAGGGGAACGACACCCGCAAGTGTTGCTGTCGCCAGGCTTTCGCCCAAAGAACACAGACGTCGGTCAAGATGTTGGGTCCCCGCCAGACACCAAGTCGTCACTGCCGGCCATCCAGAAGAAAGCTCACCGGGGTAGATGCGCCGGCCACGCGAGCAGCCATAGAGCTATGCCAGCACCCCGCCAAACCACCCGCCGAACACAGCCTCCCGCCACCATGTACGTCCACCATCCGCCCGCCGTAGCCGTAGCCGCCGCCGGCCACCGCCGCCGACCGAGCTCCTGTGCTGGAACCGCCACCACCCCCGAAGGTACCGGATCTGGAGCAGAGCCCCAGACCAGCACCCCCCGCGGACGCCATGGCCCCCTCCCTCATAATGACCGCCCCACGACGACAGACGGGGGCATGGGGGAGGGACGGCGTAGACGAAGACCGTCCCCCAATGCCAGCACAACCCTAGCCACCGCCGCAAAGAGGCCACCATCAAGAAGAAGGAGGGGGCTAGCAGAGAGAGCGGAATCCCGCCGCTGCCCCCTGCATCCGCCGGCGATTCCCGACGGAGTAGGGCGACATCCACCGTGCCTGGCATCATAGTGGCACCACAATGGCGCCGCCCACGAGGCACAGGCATGGCCGCCCACGCTACCGCGGCACCATCGAAGAAAAGCCGCACCACCGTCGCTGGGCGAAAAATGCCGCCCAAGGCGACGACTCCAGCCGACGCGGACAGACGCCCGTGCTCGGCGCCGTGCAGTCGCACACAGGCATAGAGCATCCACCATCAAGCCGTCCGCCACCAACCCCCACCATCCTGGGCACCGCCCCTTGCCTTGAGGCCGTCGAATCCGGACGCTAGGCCAAGAACCCGACGCCCCTGCCGATGCCGCAGCCACCACCCTTGGCTAGCTCATCGCTCTGGCCCGCAGCCATGGCCTTGCTGGGAAGGACAGACAAAGACGGAGTGCTGCACCCAACGCCAAGCTTGGCCATCACCGGAACCGTCACAAGCACCGGCCTCCGGGTAGATCCCACCGCCTAGGGCATGGATCCGGCCTCCGGGCACTGGCTCCGGCCACAAGGTCATCGGATCTGGCCCCCCGGCCAGGACCGGCATCCCAGCCGCGCCGCCACCGACCAGCCGCGCCGCCACCGACGCTGAGAGAGAAGACGGGGACCACGTGGAGAAGCCATGCCCTGCGCCTGCAGGCACCGACCGGCGCCACCGCAGCCCCGACCGCCACCCCCGTCGGCCACCACGCCGGCCATGCGAGGGAAGGGGACGACCTGCTGCCGCCACGCCGCCAACACGAGAGAGAAAGAGCCCCGTCGCCACCATCATAGCTAGCTGGACGGCCTTGCCGTCGGCCGGCTCCGGCGGCGGCGCAGCAGGAGAGGGAGGAGGGGGAAGGGCGAGTGGCTCCTTGTTTTTGAAATGATGTTTCACATGAAATCATAAAAATCTATTTTCGAATGTCACCTCAAATACTTGATTTATGCCCTGTGTACCTTGAGGTGTAAACTGTGTTTACACTGGTGTCAGGCATGGTGTATAAAGTCAAGTCTGACATTTATAATCAAACTCCAAGTTTGGATTTAGATTTGGTTTTCAAATTTGAATTCAAATTGGGAGTCTATTAAAATAATTTTCAAAAGTCAACTTGGTCAACCAAGGGTACTATTGGGTCATTGACCTAAAAATGCCTTTGGATGATGTTTATGATCATTAATTAATAACCAACTAATTTAGAAATCAAATCGAGTTTGAATTTGATTTCAAAAACCTAATTTCAAAACCCTGTTTTATTCCTTTTTTTTACAATTCAAAATCTATAAAGAATTTTGGCAATATATGGTTTGTAGATCTTGACAAGAGCTACAATTATGGTATTCAAAGTTTTTCAAGTTTCTAAAAAGAATTTTAAATAAATTTGAAAATACAGTTTTCCAATATTTGTCTCCTTTTGATTTTAAACACATAATTCAAAAATTATGCATAATTTGGGAAAACTTTATATATGAAAAATGTTTGATTTGAAAATTGAAGCATTTCATAGATTTTAAGATTTTCAAGTTTTGTTGAAAAAGCAAAAGTAATTTCAAATAATTATTTCTAGGGTTTTGTCCCCTTTTGATTTTGAATTCATATTTCAAAATCTAGATAGAATTTAAAAATGTTTGTTAAATGAAAAATATAGCACTTGAAAGTTTATACAAATAATATTTTAGGATATTTTCAAGTTCTTATGTAAAATCTGGAGTAATTTTCATTTTACCGAGTGACATCACATGCTACAGTGGATGATGACATCATCATCGCCCTCTTCTCCACTCTGTTCATGGCGTCGCCGTGGCCGCCGGCGCCATACCGACCTGCCTCCACTGCCAGCTCACCCCTCGTGCTCGAAACTTCGCTGTGACGTGTTGCCCGCCCGTGCGTCGCCGTTGGACTACAAATAGGTCGGCTATCACCGTTTTTCTTCTTTTCCTCCCGTCCGCCATCACCGTCGTTCTCCATCCGCGGCAAAATTCACCATCGTCACTCCACCGTTGCCCGATTGCTCTTGCCTTCAGCTTTACCTTGCTCTTGCGCTTTGTTCGAGCCTGCTTGCACCCACTCTCGCCACCGAAGTCGCCGGTGCGTCGTCATCTTCCTCGCGCACGGCAATCGCGCCGCCGCGAGCTATATTGCCGACGACCGCCGCCACCGCTGGTTACATTCTTTCATCTTCTACACCATCGTGCTCGCCATGATTTCCTCCATCTCATGTGCCCCTTTGTTGGCCCGTTGGTGCACAAGAGTTGCCGTGACGCCGTCCTAGCCGCCGGAGCACGCCGCCGTCTGCAGCTCGCTCTAGCCCGTCTCCAAGCCAACCAACATGCGCATCGTGTTTGCGGTGAGCTCTTGTACCTGTCCATGCCCTCCGTTTGGCTTGAGTCACACTATGGCCACCGGCCACCGAGCTCGCCGGAGCTCCGCTCTGCTGCCGCCGCCACGCGCATAGCCGCTTACGTTAGAAGCCTAGAATGGCTTCATCTTTTGGCCCATCGTGTTCACATTGATGCCCTACGTATGTCCGTGCGCTCAATGTCGCTGGAGATAGCTCCAGTCGCCATTGCCGCTGCGACCGCGCTCCGCCGTGCCACCATGGCCGCCGACGAGGTAGCTCTGCTGCTCCGCTCGGCCGTCTAGCTAGCCCCTCTTGCTCACGTTGTCGAGGTGATCATGTAGGGCCTAGCCCCATGGCCAGAGACCTCGCCGCCGGCGATTTCTCGCCGGTCAACGGCGTCGGCCGGCGTGGTCAGAGCGGGAACGTTGTTCCCCTTTTATTTTTCTATTTTTTAGAAAATAATTTAAATGCTATTTTCTTCCATAACTCATAGTAATTCATGTATAGCTCGAAACATTCTGAAAATTTTTGTGTATGCTCTTTATGATATTCTCTATCTAGAAAAAATAAACCTTCTATGATTTTTAATAAATAAAATAATTGACTTTTATTTCTGAAATTTATTTTTTCATCTAATTAGACCAAGATCTTTTAAAATAAAATTTTTAGCTTAATTAGACAAATTTAATTTTATGCCTTAATTTATGCTTTTTAAATAATTAATTAATCTTTTTAATCATGCTTAATCATTATAAGATTTGTTTGATTTTGGGATTGATTGATGACCTTAGGTCATTAACCTTAATGACCTTTAGCACTTTAATTGATTTTTGCGCTTATCTTAATCATATCATTAGGGCTTAATTAACATTATTTATGTGTTTAATGAACTTCATTAATAAATTAGTTAACCTAATGAACTTAGTAAGTAAGTTTTGTTGGCTTGTAACTTTATCGTGAAGAAAAATTATACTCAAGTTCTTAATCTAGTTATGCATCCATCAAGCATCATGCTTATTATTCCATCATGTTGAAACATATCATGTTATCGTGTAGCTTCCGTTAACGGAGAGTTTAACGTTGTCAAACTAGATCCCAAGAAAGAGCAGAATCAGGAGTTGGGTGTTGATCCAGAGCCAGAGACCGTGTACCCCGATCACCAAGACATGCCCCGGATACATTTAAACCTTATCCTTGTTCATCAAGGCAAGCCCCAGATACATTTAAACCTTATACTTATTTTCATAAAGTTTTATCACTTCAGCTATGAAATGTTGCATTAAGTAATAGGAGTTGCATGAAAACCTACCAATTGCATTACCTGTCTTACTTCCATATTCTTTGTTACCTGTTTATTTAGGAAATATGTAGTAATGCTTAGCCCTGCTTAATTAGCTAGGTTTTTAAAAAAACAAAGGAATAAAAAAGATGAGATTGGCTTCACTTGATGGAATCACGATGATATTTAATAAATTGAGTCCGGACGACTAACTTGCATTGGGAAAGGAGTCCCTCTGTAGTATTTTCGTCTGTTGATGACCTAGGCCCCATCCGTTATAGGCTTGCTAGATCAAGACTAGATAGCCACATGCATGGTGTGGTATACTATGGGTTTAAGTCCCACGTATATCGATACACTATGGGTCAGAGGTCCCATGTGTACCATGTGGTTGATATATGGCTGCGGTTGTTATCCCGGTATATCGTGTGATCTTATATGCTTAGGAGTTAGAGTCTCCTGTATATCGGTGATCTAGGTCCCTGCTGGATAAAATCGATTCGAATCGCCGTTTCTCCTCGGAGAAGGAGACTTGATCACTGCCCTGCATTGTAGTAACAACTGAAATGATAATAAGTATCAAAATGAAGTTGGTGGGTAATCTTGAGCTAGAGCAAGAAAACTTTTTTCTGATATAACTAATGATGAGTTAAAACTTGATCTACAAGAGCTTTTCTGCAAAAGTCTTTGCTTCTTGCGAGCCTTACCTTGTCCTTCTGGCCTGCATTCCTGAGTTTCTCCCCTCTTTTTCGTCGGATCAGTCTTGTTGTGTACTTTTGTACTCAGGGTTTGTTGAACCCTTGTTGCAGGTGAGTCCCATGGGCAGGTTTGCTTTGCATCCTGCTGCATGATAGTCGTTGAGAAAAGTAACGACGAGTAGGATGCTTGGCTCTTGGGCAGAGCGTATCATCTGGGTATTGTAAATAAGTTATCTATCGCTACTCTACTACTGCTATGGTTTGTAATAACTAAACTTATGGTTTATAAGATTTGAACTAAATGGTTTGTAAACCTATGTTATTGTAATTCTTTCGCTCTTTTACTCTGATGTATATTATTTTGTATAAACTGTTATAATACTGCAATGTCTCTTTGTAATGATTGATCCTGCTCGAAGAATCATGGATGCTTCGGGGATTCACCTGACAGACCTTTTAAGTATTATAGAACACATGCATGGCTATCAGAGATCTGTTAAGACAATGATTGGTGCATGTGGGCCATATTATTTAGGAGGTTCTGCCACACATGTATCATTTCAACCAAGCTGAGCTGAGAAGGTGTTTGGTTACCTGCATTTGCAGCTACATTGGAATCTCAGATACAGAAATGGGTGTTTGGTTGGCTGTATACAAGTTGTTCTACTCACGTCTTGCATGAAGTGGTAACAATACCACTGCCTAGTTCTGTTGCACACCAAATAAAAGTTTACATCAACTTTTAAATTAGGAACCCTATTATTAGAGTGATAACTAAAGTAATTATAATTTTAACTATAGTATCATAAAAAATCATCAGAGAGAAAATACTATATCTTGAACTAAGATTAATCATCATTGCTCGTGTCCAAAGCCTTAGGTCAAAGTGTAGTATCATAAAAAAATCATCAAAGAGCAACTATAGCATAAAAATTAAATCATCATTGCACGCTATCATTAGTAGTTGGAAAAGCATTGCAGTTGTAAATTTCATCCATGAAAAACAAAAGCCTTTGGCATTGAAAAATGCTCAGATTTACTGGAATAAAACAGTATCATCACTGACTTGGACATGAGCTCAGAAATATTTACTTCATTTACAATAACCAGAATAAGCAAGATGAACAAAATAGAGGAAGGGTGATGGTGTCCTTGTGCTCAGAGTTGAAGAAAAAAATTAAACATCATTGGCATGAGGCATGTGCTCAGAGTTGAAGAAAAAATTAAACATCATTGGCATGAGACATGTGCTCAGAATTGAAAAAAAAATTAAACATCATTGGCATGAGACATGTGCTCAGAATTGAAGAAAAAATTAAACATCATCGGCATGAGATATGCTTAGAATCAAATGATCAAATCAGTTGGCAGGCATGCCCGTGCTCAGATTAGGTTCACATAAATGACAATGCATCCATGAACAAATTGCGAGGATAAATTTTAATCAAAACAAATGGCAATGTTATTGTTAGTAAAGAATGCAGTGCCACCGGTAGCAGCTGTTGTTTGATCAGCACGCACCTCAACAGCAACAACATTCCTAGCACTACAGTAGTAGCAACATTCTCAGCCTCAGTTCAGGGAAACACAAGATCGTCAGCACATGAATCAGTTATAGTGTAGCATCATTCCACATGCCTAATGCCTCAGTTATAGTGTAGCATCTAAAGGAACAATCATCATTGCACATGAATCATGCCTCAGTTGAAAAACAGCTAAATTAACATCATTGTACACGTCTCATGCCTCAGGTACAAAACAAAAAGGAGCAATCATCATATACGAAGTGAGGGGGATTAATTGTCTCAGATAAAGACCCCAACCAAAAAAGCACAAGAATAAACAATAGTGGGCAGATCCGCAAGCGTGAAAAAAATAATTTCAGAGACACATATTATGATTTATGACGGAAAAAAGGGGAAAACAAAGAAATTAGATCTCTACCTCAATAACAGTCAAGAACTCAGATCTGGTGTTCCTGCAGAGATTTTGTGAACAAACAGTGACTTAGGGTTTAGAAATCTAAAAGAACAAAGGGACAACGGGAGGGGGAAGAACTTGCTTGCTCAAGGGCCTCAGATCCATAAAACTTGCATCATCAGGAGAAAGAAGGGAAGGATCAGCAGACCATGAATCGTAGACCATCAAAGAAGAAGGAGGAGAGATTTACTGGGGAGCAACGAGTGAGGAACCGCGGAGGGCGGCGGCAGGGGAGCACACACCGGCGGTCGACAAAGCCTACGCGGTGAATGGCGCGAAAGGGGAGGTAACCCTAGTGACTCGCGCCATCTCTCCACGCATGGAAGCGCAGCGCGCGCGAGCTCCTGGAGCACGGAGCGAGCCAGGCCCAAGAAAAACGCCCGATTTAGGCGTTCTTTTTGAGCCAGGCCGGTGGGGAGCTTTTGCATGAGCTCAGCCAGGCTTGGGGGAGGGGTCAGGCAACCAAACACACCCAAGCTGCATCCTGGGATGCATGTATGCCCTTATGCGGGCAACCAAACATGCCCTAATAGTTTCAAAAAAGTTTTAAGGGGCTGGATATAAGTTGGGAGCTCATTTGTTGGGTTCTTCCAATAGTTCATAAAATCTTCATTTAAAATATAGAAGACAATTTGCATTAGGAATCCTATAGAATCATTCTAACCACTTTATATTTTCTCTTTATTGTATGTCTAAATCAGGATCCTATCATACTCTTTGTTCTACCCGCGTCCTTCCACTTCATATTTGTGAGGGATATGCGCACGGATACTTCCATCTTCCTGGGTTGAGGGGAAAACTATCAAAAATCTTACGCCAACGCTATTCAAGAAATCAAGGAGAAAGAACATTACTGTACACAAAGCTTTGGAGAATAATCGGTGGATATCTCATATCACACCCCCTACAGACACCTTAGGGGATAAGAGAGTACATAGCTGTTTGGGAGGTGGTCAGGTATACTCAACTAAGTGAAGGTATTGAGGATAGTATTCGTTGGCGATTGACGGCGGATGGTGATACACAACCAAGAGTGCCTACTATATCCAATTTGAAGGAACTTTCTTTTAGTACACTGAAACTTGCTGATTTGGAAAGCAACGGAGGAATCTAAATGTCATTTTTTCGCATGGACTTTGCTACATAGGAAGATCCTTACCACCAACAATTTAGTCAAACGGAACTGGCCCAATAATCTGATCTGCAAGCTTTGCGAGATAGAGTAGGAGACTCCGACACATTCCTGCAAAGACTGTACCTTTGCCAATAAGGTATGGACCATTTTGAAGCAGTGGCTAGGCTTTCCGTCATCGACACAATAGTAATGGCGGGGTCACTCCACAAATATTAGAGAAAGTGCAGAGCAAAGTTTGACGAAGGACAACGAAAAGTGTTCGACGACATTATGATTTATTTTTGGTGAAATATTTAGAAGAAGTGGAATAGAAGGGTCTTTCAAAACAAATCGTTGCAGCGAAGCCAAGTTGCTCTTTTATGCAAGAAGCATATAAAACAATACCAGTTGACAACAAGATCTAATGAGGAGGCCTATTGTAGTGGTTTGGGAGGAGACCTATTGTAGTGGTGTTGACCTTATCCATCAGTGGTCCTTGTAATCGTTTGTTTGTTTTGTTTTTCTTTAATCGTCTAATAAAAATCTGGTAATTCTTTTGCCGCCTTTCTAAAAAAATAGATCAATATTTTCAAGTGCAAAGATGTTGAGAGTTGAGAGCATCTGAGTTTCCAAGACCCACTTCCAATCTTTATTGTTTGGCTGGATTTCAAAAAGCTGCTATTCAATAACTCTCTATCTCAACTCTGTCACTTGGAAAAAATCAGTATCATCACGTGGAAATATACACACATATTTATCGACCAATCCAAAGATTAAAGGACTTAGGGAAGAATAAGAAGTAGGACATGGTTACCAATACAAATATACGAGAGTAAAAAAATATGAGTAGCAATGGTGATTTAGAAATATTTTACAACATTAAACGAAAAAATATCTTCTACGAGTAGCCAGAGGAAGTCTGGAATTCTTTTAGCTACTTGTAAAACTCATAGATTTACAAATGCATTTATTTTTATTGCAGATGTTCAGAAGAATCAAATTTGGGAGTAGATTTTGAAAACTCTATGCCCTGAACAAGAAGTTGTCAAACGACTATTGAGAATCCTCATCACAAACTACCACAGCAGCTCTTTGCCTAGTAGAACCCGTATACTGTCATCGCCGGGACCCACCTCGACAATCGGCACAAAGCAAGCCGATCAATCAGCACTCCCAGCGTACAGGCCAAAAAGGGCGATCAAGCGAATCAGCAGGGAGTCGGTCGGGAGCTCGGGGAACTTCTCGAACCTTCTAGATTCCCTCGAATCGGCATAAACCCTAGCATTCTCGTCCAATTGGCTAAACCCTCGATCGATCCCCACCTATGGCCGAAGCGGAGAAGGCGTGCGAGGAGGCAACGGAGGACTACGAGAGCTGCCTCGACGATGGGCCCCTCTCCGTGGCGAGGCGTCGTGGGGCGGCGAGCGACGACGAGGAGGAGGAGGACGGCGGCTGTGGGAGCAGGAGGGGTTCGCCGCCGCCGTCCACGGTGTTTGGCTCCGACTCCGACGTCTCCAGCGGGCAGGGCGCCGCCGAGTTGTACGACGACGAGGTGTACGGCACTGAGGAGGAGCAGGAGGATGTGGAATGCGAGGACGTGCGTGAGGAGTCCGAGGCGGGAGTTGGGGGTGGAGGTGGAGAGACTGGAGTAGTGAATGGTGAGGTGTCTCTGGCGGCGGACGAAGGGAAGTACGAGGATGATGAAGCGGCAGCGGAAGGGGATGAGGAGGAGGAAGCGGCGTTGAAAAGAGTGGAAGTGAAGAAGGCTAGTGACAGTGAGCCCTACGCCGTGCCGACGGCCGGCATCTTCTACGAGCACGACAATCGCTTTCCGGGCCAGGAAGACCGCAACCACGGTTACCAAAGGTCAGGCTTGTCTCATCGCTCCTTATTCCCTTGTTTATCTGAGCAGTAGTGTAGACTGAATAATATAGTAAGCAGTGAGCCAGTGATAAGAGATATTGTTGCAACTTCGATTTTCAAGTTAAACCTATTTACAAAATTATGATGGTATATTACTGGAAGCACTCTATGTTTTGTAGTGAATGTGCTATTCACTCTTGTGGAGGACATTGTCGAATAAGTCGCGCTGTTGTAGATACATTGTTGCAGCTTTGATTCAGTTGGCATTTAGTTGCTGTTCATTGTCATCAAAACTCACAATGGGTTAGTTACCCACATGATTTCAGATTCCTAATATATCTATATCTATACTATTGATTCAGGCAAAGTCTTGGTTGTCAAAAGATATGGGATCCTAAAGAAGAGGCAGTTTGGGCGCATGATCTGTTTAATGAGATAAATCTCCATGATAGTAAGCATGATAATGTGAGTATCATGCACAGTGTTGACAATGGGTATTTTCATGGAAGCAAATCCTACTATGACACCAAAAGCATTGAGAATGTAAAGCAGACACAATTTCATTCATATGCTAAAGGCTACAGTGATGAAAGAAACATGTACAGGCTACAGTGATGAAAGAAACATGTACAGAGATAGAGGTTCTAGCCCAATCTCGTCAGATGACTTCTAGAATCTCTTCAGCACAAAATAATATGTAAGTGGAGTTCCATTTTCCTCTCTCCGTTTTGTGCCCTTTGAAATATAAAAGTTAGTTGGATTTAGAACTAATAGTGAGGCTGCCAATGTTTCAGCAAATCATATTTCAGATCACAAGATGCAGAGGTTTCATGCAATGCAGATGCCAAAAAGCAGTCTTGTCAAACAAGTTTGCAGCATGAACAAAACCTTCCTTGCAATCAACTCTTTGGATTAAACAAAAGTTCAGCTCCACCACCCTTTTACTCTGCTACTAGATCATCCCACCAAGAATTACCTTTTATGCAAAGAGAGAAAGAAGGTCGTATAACCTTCAATAAACTCTTCTCATCAGCTGTTCGTAAGGCACATTTGCAGCATGAACAAACCCGCCCTTGCAAGCTAATCTTTGGATCAAAGATAAGTTCAGCTCCACCACCCTTTAACTCTGCTACTAGATCACCCCATCAAGAATTACCTTTTATGCAAAGAGAGAAAGAAGGTCCTATAACCTTCAATAAACTCTTCTTGTCTTCTGTTCATAAGGCACATTTGCAGCATGAATAAACCCTTCCTCGCAAGCAAATCTTTGGATCAAACATAAGTTCAGCTCCACCACCCTTTTACTCTTCTAGATCATCCCATCAACGACATTGTACTCAGCCTTGTAATGCAGTTTATCAGCAAAGATCAGTTCAACGACCAATCCTACCTACACCAAGGGTGTCTGCTAAGATATTTGTTCAGAAAGTTACCAGTACCAAAAAAATTCAATCTCATCCACAAACAACACTGTTAAGTTCATCTGGTGATGGTGAGGCAACTGCACCTCCTGAATCAAACAGCTCTGTAGTGGTATCAACAGTAACAGGGAATGATGATATGAACGGAGAAGAGAGGACGTATTTTCGTGATGGTGGTAGCCTTGTTCTTGGCAGTACTGGAGCAAGAGGCTCAATGCTTGATGACCCAGGTTCCAGTAACACTATGAAAAAATTGCCAGGTTTGTCTGTCAATCTGTTATACATAAAGTTATATGCATACCATAAAACTATCAAGTAATCAAATGATTTAAAGGAGCTTTCTTCTTAATGGTGCAGATACTTGCACTTGATTGAGTTGGAAGTAAAAATAACATTGGTTTGATTTCCACTTTGTTACTTGAGTGCATATCAACAGATGAACCAATTTTAATCATTCCAGGATGAGTCTGATACCAAGTTTTAATCTTACCTTAGCTGTTGGAAAAATTTATTATTAAACTCTATAAAGTTTTGTTTCATTTTGCCCACACTATTCTTTCGTTTTCAATTGCACATGTATGTTTCATGCTGCAGTCCTGCAAACACTTTAGGGTAATGTTTTACTGCATTTACCATGCAGATATGCTGTTTAGTGGCCTTCATCCTAGTGGACCTGGTTTCCCTTCTGATGCTATGGTTCTGCAAGAATTTGTGGATCAGCAACGTGGTGGCAATTCTGAAATGAGACTAATGGCCTGGTATTCATGACTTAATTCTACAAATCTTATGGAAGAACTATGCCTTGATTAGTTTTGAACTGTGTTTTTTATTTTTGGAACTTTTTACTTTTGTTAACAGTCGAGTAATTGACAATTGTGGTTGGTATTTTCTCTAGTGGTGCGCTCAGCTGGTTTCAGAAAATTGCTGATAGATATCCATTTAATTGCCAAATTTACTCCAAACTGCAGTTGATTTCAAATCCTGACTTGTTTTGGTTCTGAAGCTTCATTATAACCAGCACTAATACTTAGATGTGGCACTGATCATAACTGGATTGCGCTCTCCTATTTCTTGTATGGTCCTGAACTTACCTCAGATCCCTATTTTGTGTTTATTCGAGTGCAAGTAGGTCGCCAATATTGACTGGTGCTACTGGGGTTCAGGAAGGAGCAATCGGTCCACCTTATTTTGGTAGTAATTGTCTCCAACATTCTGAACTTGAATCTTCATTAGCATCGCCAAGGTAAATTCAAGCTTTGTCTGTCGTATTACAGTTGTAGGTATCATACTCACACATGTGTAGGTATATATCCAAAGCATCAAGTATTTATGGCTGCTTGTGTTGTATGATATTTTAACCATAGTTCCAGCTATAGTTATAAGTTTACCCTCTGAATTCTGAACATGATGCTGGAAAGTGTCCTAGTTCCTTGATTAGGTTGATGCTAAATATTTTAATTTACTTTAGTATGATCGCAATATATATTTTCTTTGAAAACTCTTTGTTTAGTAGCTGATGCTGATAATAACAACTGAAGACCCTTGACTAATTTCCTCAGGATGTGTTCCCATTGTTTATCTTGTCCATTACAGTCGTGTTTTTCCATCTATGCTTTGCCTTCCAATTATATTACAATATGCTTTCTAAAATTGATAGTACTTGTTTTGCTCTTAATGGTATGACCCAGCAAAAGCAAGAACACATGCCCATCATTTGAAGTTTATTTCGTTTCATTGCAGTGGCCATGGTGTAAAGAAAGATCCTATTTCACTGACTTCCCAAGATCCTATTTCACCGACTTGCCAAAAAATACCAGGTGGAACTAACTAATGTCCTTTTCTCTTTTCTTCTCATTGTGTTCAAACAGTTATTGATTTAAATGGTCATTCTTTATTCCAAAATCTCCAGTTATCTTCTTTTTCTGATTCCTCATTTTACAGCAGAGGTTGTAGGTCATGAATTTGTTCATCTTCAAAAAAGAACTCGCAGGTAAGTTAAAAGATCTTTGGAATATATTAGGTTTATGATCCATGTGCTGACACCAGCGCGAGGATTGACGTGACTTACAAATTTTCAGATACTCAGAGATGAGCTTTGCCTTGTGAAAAGTTCCATAGTTGAAATGGATTCTTTGAACCATCTGTTGTACATAATTTGCAGTCAGTTGTCATTTTTGCGGAATGGTGAAGTTCTTTCTTGTAAAGCTAGAGATTTTTCTCTCTGTCTCGTTCACCAGGTACTAGGTAGGCACACTTGTTTTCTGATCATGAGTTGTACCCCTCCTATAGTTTTTTGCAATGCGCTTAGAAACTGTATTAGTGAAATGTGGGTACTTAAGCCCTCCTTTGGAGGTTGTGGTGGAGCTGACAGCAAGCTAAAAATATTAATCATTAACAGTGAAAATGAAAGATCACTATTTATGGTATTTTTTTTTCTCTTTCAGAACTTCACAGAATGTGATTCAGTCTTTGCTTGGATTTGACAGGTTTATATGAACTTCTCAGAATGTGGTCATTTTCTTTTAAAAGTTACGAACATTACACATTGGTTTCACCTTTTCAGTGTCCTTATTTTGTTGCTGCTTGTTTGCATGGGTTGATGAGAATCTCATTCTTTCTAGCCACTTTCAGTTCTTCAGCGTGGTTGCTAAAAAAAGGTAAAAAGTATATTACTATATATTTATACATTCTGGAAATATGTAGATTTGAATCTCTGCCTTTTTACCTGTGGTACCTCTTGCTCAGCTCATCTGCTTTCTGAATTTTGCTTTGAATTGCTCATTAAGGTATGTGCAAGGGGAACATTGAAATAATTTGTTACCCCTCCGTTTCAAATTGAAGATTGTTTTAGTTTTGGCCTAAGTCAAACTTGTTTAACTTTGGCCAAATTTACAGAAAATATATCAACTTCCACAATATCAAATTAATACACTGTTAAAATATATTTCACTTTTTTAGATTGTAAGGAATGTAAGTTTATGGCCAACAGTCATAAATGAATTAGTGTAGCTGTTACATGTATATTTAACGAATTTTGATGTTTATATATATATTCATATTTTTTTCTAGAAACTTGGTTAAAAAGATAAACTTTAAAGCAAAAATGGCTTACAATTCGAAGTGGAGGGAGTAATTGCGAAAGCTATACTGTTTTCTTGTAAGGTCGACAGTATGTCAGAGTTTTTTTTTCGAAACAAAAGTGTATCAGTATTACCATTCGCATTCAGGGGTTTTCAGTTGCTCTGTCATGAGCAGCCGGGGTGGTTGCTGGAGTTCCAGTCGGTGGTCAAGTCATGCCCGGCGCTAAGAGCGAAAATCTCTGATGCTGCTGAGTTTCTTATCTGTAAATGAAGCAACCGGAAGTGGTGGGGGTGCCGGGGTGCCCACTTCAGGTCCCTTGCTCCAGCAACCAGCATCCATACATTGGTTTGCCGCCCCACGCCCCCACCCGCGAAACATCCTCACGTTGCCCTCTGGCTAGTGGCTGTACTGTACATGGCAAGGAAGGCCACCTGAACCCGTGAGCTGTATACAGGCAGATGTATCTGCTACGGTGGGTGATTGGTTTCCCGAACCAACGTGAGCCAGTACGGAGAAGTACTGCAGGCTTGTTTGATGCACGCCCAAACCATGCACTCGTCCGTGTTTGGTTGAAAAAATGTTTTCATATAGGATAAGAGTGAGTTTGTTTGGTTGTCCGCCATTTTGATGAAAGAAGTTTCTGTATGGCACGGTGCCCATACGGCATGAGCCGGGATGGAGGAGGGAAAATGAATGAGGCGATGCAGACAAATGATGCGAGTAAGGTAACCAATCACGGGCTAGATAATGTAAATGGACCCGGACGTGCCTTTGCACCATCCTATTATAGCGACCAATCACCCCCTACAGGGTCGTACTCCTTCCAAGCTCCACAAGCAGCAAAAGCTAAAAACATGAAGCCATGCATGATAACTCGCAACATATGCAACAGTGTGATTCTTGTCTTGAATGGCCTAGACGTGCGGAAGCTTTCCTAAGAGAATGATGGCTATTCTTTGCATTGTCAAAAAAAAAAAGATGGCTATTCTTTGCAAAGAAAGTGCCCATACCTTCATCCTTCTCACAGGGTCACACACAGTCTCTCTTCGACTCTTGCCCTAGTATTGTACTAGTATGGGCATAAAAGCATGAATAGCATGGTGCCCCATCGCGACGGATCACTTGGGACTTGGCACATCCGCACATTGCACGGAACACGTCACTCAGGCTGTCTATAGCTTGGATGTGTTGTCCGATCCAATGTTTCTACTTTACTTTAGAAGAAAAAAAATCATTTCTAGGACACATTTGCATAGACCGATCGTAAATGTGCTTAACGTCTCAGCCTGATTTGCATTGCATCGATCGTTTCTCTGTCTCACGGTGGGCGTTGCAATTTGCAGGGGGGCAGGTCACACATGACATGCAGCCAGCCAATCCTCGCAAGACAAGCGTACGGCACCATATGGCCTGCCGCTGTCCAACTGATCGATCCAATAATTCCGTGGCGAGCCCACCGGTGGCCATGTCTACTCTGCCCCCTTCCCCTTGGCGACTCGTCACCTATGAACCTTTCAGACAGAAAGATGAGCAGACAGTTCAATCGTCAAAAGGCCCACCACATTCCCTCGCCACTGTTAGCCAAAGCTGGAGCGATGGAGATGCCGCATGTAACAACAAACATTAGCAATTGATTACATACTTGACCCCATTCCTAATTGGATTATATTGGATGTGGGCACATTCGATCGGATCCTATCACACATGACGCTGGTGGTGCTCATTGCGCTTTCGGCAAGCAAAGGGTGATAAGTGACACCACAGATAGGCATGTTTAAGATTTTTCTTTCTTTTTCGGTCAGTACGCAAGGGAATTTGCAAGAAGAAAGCAAGGGAAAACACATACGTAGCACGCAATTGACCTGCTTCTTTTACCAAAGAGCTAGGAACGTTTCTGATAATGCGCCAAAGAAAGACACTGATGGCTAGCAGCTGCATATAGATTAGTCATTGGCACTCCTAATTGGACGCAGGCGCATTCGGATCCTGTCACATGAAGCCGATGCGCGCAATGCACTTTCGGCAAGCAAGCAAAAGGTGACAGCAGCACAAGAACGATGGTGCCATTATATATGGTTATTATTAATCAAAATAACACTACTCACGTTGCGTATCTCTGCAATGACAAGGGACCCTCAGCAAATAGTTTGCATCGACCAGACGAGTCTTGAATTGGTGGCAAACTGGCATAGATTTATCAGTTGATTGATGATGACTTGATGTATGGTTACAATTGTTTACAACGATACATCGCCTAATTAAACGGTTGTCGTCGCTTGCAAAGAGTCATGACGCACCGATCGAGGCTACAACCGCTGTGGCATACGTCTTCGAAGGCGACATGCGGGGGAATTTCATATTACCCCCGACCGAATTTGAGGTCTGTCGTCTCGCCAGCGGTCGGCGCTAGGCCAAGCAGATATGGTTTTATATGGTTAAATCGATGCCCTCTTACTTGTACGCCTTCTTGCTGCTTAGCTTACGTTGACACGTGTTCGGTATTCCTCACCAAATGACACATGATATGAATATATACTAGACTTTTTATCTGTTGACAGTTCTTTTTTTTACAAAATCTGTCATATTTATATTTCTATACGTTTGATTGTGTTACAGAATTATTTGTGCTACATAAAAAAATCTACTGGGTCAGATTTATAAATTTTTTTGACAGATTTAACCAAACAAAATCTTTTGATGGATAAGTCTATTGGGTCAGTTTTATAAAAAAAATCTGACACATTTAATCAAATCAAATTTGTTGACGAATAACTAGACAATCCATATGTACATATTAACTCTTAATGAAACATACGTCAACGATATGTTCTCGAAAAAAACAAACAAACATATACCGCCCCTATTACATATCCATTGATGTGCACAAGTGAAAGGCACGTATGTGAGCCGGCCCTGACGTCGTCGCACGGGCAAGTTTTATTTCTTTCTACTTAATAATAATAGCGAACGAAAGGCCAGCAGGCATTATTCATTGTGCATGATTGGGTGTATTATATCGCTAAGCTTTTGTATCGACGTACGCATTATCTAGAGTTTGTTACATCATCTCCTTCTAATAACCACATATATAACACTGCAATGTGTTTCTCGAAGGTATGATTATCCCACCCGGCGCCAATAAGCTCGCACATTGTCACATGGAGAGCTTCCCATCTTGTCTGCTCGTCAAACCAGTGCAGTGCGTCCATGACTGTCCTGAACGCACCAACCAAATTTAAATTCACTTTTTGGAAGCTGCTACTGCTTTGAGCTTTTCATTTCAGCAACACACACCACTTCAACGCTTCTGCTTACTACAGTACAGTACATATATCATATATGCTCCTCCTCCTCGATCTCTTTGCCGTCTTGCCCCCCATTAAATTTGGTAGGCCTGCTGCTTGCTCAGCTCGCATATAAACTTCTCTTCTCGGAGCCTGAGAGCTAGCTAGATGTGCATATCGGCAGTAGATCCCGGCCAATCTTGAGAGGGGAACGCAGACGCCTCAGGCTGCTTTTCGGAAGGGTGCTTTGCTCTTTTTTGCAGCCTGCAGGCCCTAGCTTCCGGTGTTTATTTAACTTGGAAGCTTCAGTTGCTGACAGCCGAGAGAAAGCTAGCTAAGAAAGAGAGAGGATGGGGAGGACGACGAAGCTGGGCTTGAACAAGGTCCTGGACTGCTTCTCGCTGTCCCTGTGCTCCAACGCCTGCGCCTGCATACATTCCGTGGAGGAGGAAGACGAGGACGAGGCCAACGAGCGCAGGGCCCTGGTGAGCAGCCAGCTGGAGGAGCTGGTGAAGCTCAGGGATTTCGTCGATGGAGCCGCCAAGACTCTTGCTTTCTATCTAGAACCAAAGGTACGTAGGCAAGACTGATCTGTACTGAGGTGTTTGTTGCTGAGCTCGGCTCATTTTTTGGCTGTTACCTTCGCGTTATTGATATGGGGTCTCTCTGTTGCATATGCATCGTCTGTCATGCTCTGTTTGATGCAGACCGTGGAGCTCAAGGTGTCCATGCACTGCTATGGATGCGCCAAGAAAGTCCAGAAGCACATCTCCAAGATGGACGGTATGACAACTGATCCTAATATCCTTTCATAATGGCGACGACGTCAATTTACTAAGCACATTTAACAGTCATCGCTGTTTACTAAGCACATTTGTTATGAAAGGATATTAGGAACATACGTGTCGGAGTCGTCGGAGTGACGTCGTCGGAGGGTGGGGTGGGGGGGGGGGGGGGGGGGCGGGGCTTAGATTGGCCCGTAGAACTTCTCGGCTATCGCTCACAGCTAACAGTCACACTTTCTCACATGTAAGCATTTACTAATTCAATTCACTTTGTGCTAGTTTCCTCAAGGGAGTCCACTTCGTGCCTTCGGTAGCGTAAGATCAGCAGTGCTTGATTCTGGGAGACCGGTTTCTCCTGGCCGGCCACGCATGCCAATCTGACTATCTGAGTGAGGAAACGCATCGAGGAAACAAAGCAGTCTACTCGATGCGTTCTGCTGCTGTGTGCGTGCGCATTTCGTGTTGGTGAAGCGAAACACACCGATATTGTTAATCACTTGGGGTCTTGGGCGAGGAAAATGGCACACATCTAGGAGGACTACTCCTATTGAGCAACATTTTTCTTCTTCTCAATTCCTAGGTACGAATAGCATACTAGCCAGTAGCCAGTGTACTAGGGAATAGAATAGCACGTACAGTAGGCGTCTGGCTTGGGACGCGAGCAATAGCACGATCGGCCAGAGAGGACAAAGTTTTTACAGAGCTCAGAAGCGTCACGAGCAGCGACGGGTCAAGATCGCCAGACGCAGCAAGAAAAACGCGGCCCCGTGGTTGACCTTTGTGCGCGCCCCAATCATTTTACTACTATTTCCTCGTAAAAAAGAATCGTTTTGCTACTCTCTTGGTGATGTTGCTGGCACGCGCCGGCCGAACAGTGAACGTGGATCGGCAGACATGCCGGGACCTGGCAGAGCGTCAGTCATTCGTCACGCTAAGCATGGATGCTACAGAGAGAGGTCAAGAGGCCTCTCCAGTGATGATCACCGGCTGCCCGTGAGTTGGCGTCGTGTCGTATCGGCTGGGTCTGGGCACTGGGCAGGTATGGTGCCCGTGCCCCGGCACATGTTTGCACTGCGCACATGTGCAGCATGTCCGGCTCCGCTGCTGGAGTAGTCGTGGTGGTGCCTGTCTTTTCTGGATTCTGGAAAGGAGAACTTTGCGTGAGACAGCCAGTCGGTGGCCAAGATTCGGTGGTGCAAGGGCACGGTCGCACGGCCACCGCCACTCCGACGACGGCCCATTGCCGGGCGCCATAAAGAATGCCTGTTTCTTTTCCTGCACCGGAATGGGCACACATTTCTGGCTCGTGCTTCGGTTACACTTGTCGACGCTGCCTGCTCTGTTTTCTGAAAAGAAAAAAAAAACAGAGGCCTTGGGACCCTGTTTACTACTACTGGGGAGCACTGAGCTCACTGCTCACCTGCCCCAAGGACGATGTCTCTCCTCTCCGTATAAAGAAAAAGGTAAAAAAAACAAAGTCTCAATTAACCTATTCTGTCTTTTTTGCGCAGGTGTGACATCGTTCGAGGTAGATTTGGAGAAGAAGAAGGTGGTTGTGATTGGGGACATCACGCCGTATGAGGTGCTAGAGAGCGTCTCCAAGGTGATGAAGTTCGCCGAGCTATGGGTGGCCCCAAACTCCAAGCAGCAAGCTGCGGAAAGGATGTAGGTGTAAAGGATCTCATCAACGCTCGTGTCCTCATATTCATCATGCTACGGTGTAAGTCAGGCGGCAGGCAAAGAACTTAGAAGTACTGCAACTAGGAAGGAAGCCATCGTTATATTAAGGAAATTGTTGCTCTGCGTTTTATGTAAAGGGCAATTGGGGAACATGTGCTTGCATCAACATAGCTTGTCTCGCTCTCGCTTATGCACAGATCCAAAAGGGTGTGCTCCACAAATCACCATATGGAATTCTTTTTGTTTTTGATCAACCAGACCTGTATTAAGTTACGGGAACACATACACGTAGAAATACAGAAATGTTGGAGTAGGATACAGAGTACAGCTCTACCACCATAAATGCACAGAAGCTTTTGGAAGCTGCCACCAGCCGTCGCCGACGGCCACCAGTTCGGAAGGAGCTCCATCCCCGCATGGCTTTGAGAAGAACCACAGTAGACACTCGTCCTTAGACAAGATGAAGGCAACGCCTAGAAAACGTCGGTCGGGGTCACGCCCAGAAGCCACCGCGGGAAGTCGAGTCTACTCCACTCTCCAATCTTCCACCAGATCCGGAGCCGCCTCTGCATCTACCAAGCAAAAGGCTGGCATACGTACCTACCATACGTAATTCTTGGAGAAGATGTAATGGTTGATACCTACGCATAAGAGGAGAAGAGTCGAGATGGCGTTGTGCAAAACGGCCAAATAGGCACAGCCGCACGGTGCATGAGAAAAAAAATGGATGTCACTCCGGTGGGTTTGGACCTAAAACCTGCAAGTTTCGGACCTAATGGGGGCGGAAACGAGTTTAAGTATCAGGTTCCGGATCCAACCATAAACCAAATCCCACCTCTTAATCCTAACCGCACCTAGCTAGACCCGCTCCCTCCATGACTACCACTATAGGTAACAATAAAGCCTGTAATTGTTGCTCGAGGGTTATATTACAGAATGTTGCAGAAAATGGAGCTTCAACCAAAGCTCAAAGTTTTAGGAAAAAACGAATGCATCAAGAAAAATCTCCTCTTGAGTCTCGTCCACAATCCATGTAAATTATTAGCATTTAACACTACTATATCCAACACAACCTTACAAGTCTTATATGGTCAATTAACAACTCTTACCAAGCCATGTGTCCCCATTCAGTTCAAGGGTTGATCCTAAAAGACATAATTTGTCAAACAATAAACAAAGGATATCAATCATCTTGAATTGGCAATCCAAAAAAAACAATTTTTTAAGACTAACTCTAAGCCCTATGAAAAAATGGGTATGACAAACAGCCTAACATGCACACTAACTAAATCAATGACAATCCAAATAATGCTAGCCAATCTCAATAATCAACTCGTTTTATTACTATTATTTTGGTCAGTTATTATATATTATGCTAGACACGTATTTTCCTTCGATCCTCTCGTAGAAAAGGACATAAGGCATTTGCTTGAGAACTTCTTCAAGGGCGACTTCTCCGATGTTACTATCATCCACACATGACCATGATGAAGAGCAGCTGCTCCGTTGTTGTTGATTTTTAGTCTTTTTTGCTCTGATATAGGCAACATAATGTCCTGCATTCATGAAGGGTCCACACGGCGACGATAGATGGAGTTATTTTTGTTCACGAAACCGAATATTGGAGAAAACAAAAAAAATCAAATATATGGATATGATTATTGTAATATGTTATCAACCATGTTATGCCTTTCTTAATCGTATATCAATCAAATATTGTTCACAACAAACCTCTACAAATGAACACCCATATGCTCCCTTTCAAGTAACTACAGATAGTGATATCTATCTAACATAAAAAGGTCATCATTTAAAAGTTCACTACTAATAAAGATAGCCAGAGTGGTCGGTGGCCCATGAAGGCCTGGTTAGGACCCAAGACCAAGTAACCAGTCAGCGCTATTGGCTAGTTAGAGCCTGGGCAGTGGGCACGAGTTGCGTAACCAAGCACACTCATACTTTTCCTCAGAAAAAAAGCACACTCATATTTGCTCTTAGTCTATCTCTAAGACCTAAAATGATGTAACTACAGTAAGATGACATTCACTTTCAACATTAATTTTAGTAAAATACTGTAATATAATAATTGGACCTCTACAGTTTCACGGTCGCAACTTGCAACATAAAATATATATTGTAGCTCATAGTAGTTAACGACCAGGTATAGAATGTTCAAAGAATTCAAACTACCATGTAATAAACTTTTCCTTCCACCCCGTGATAGTTCTGCCAACCGCGTTGGAATACATAATGCTGTAGCAACGATCCACGATTCACAGAACCATAGTCCATAGTGCCAAGTGGCCATCGACACATTTAGATTCTTCAGAAAGGTAACACCACCAATCTGTAGGCAAAATTGACTCAACAGTGTGCCATTTTCAGCAAAATCTCCCTTCAGGACTCCACAGTATTAAAATAATGCATCTAAACATCCAGTTCAGAGGACGATTAATATAGCTAATAATTGAACCTAGCTCGAGCAGTTCAACTACTTGTTTATACCATTCTATCTATATCTCTATCTTTTTATCTATATCTATATATATGGCTATATCTGTAATCTTTAACTAATAATATCGAAGAACGAAATGATTCTTCGATTCATCTTTATTACTTCTTATGTGTTCTATGTTTGTTTTCCGTGTCTCGTATGTGACCCTGGCATACGAATCAAATCTCCTCGCGTGCATAATGTTATATAGAATCTGATTTCAAAAATATTGGATTCTATTGCAACACACACATACGTTTGCTACTTCCTCTGTTTCAAATTATAAGTCATTTAGACTTTTTTAGTACATCCATTTTGCTATGCATCTAGATATAATAATATGTCTAGATACATAGCAAAATAAATGGACCAAAAAAGTCTAAGTGATTTATAATTTGGAACCGAGGGAGTACTTTGGAACTGTCCATCAATTGCCCACATCTCTGCTTGCTGGTTTAGGGAAAGAAGATACCCCAATATTAATGTTGTGGAAGTGTGAATAAGATATCTTGGGATGTGGTGAGTTTCTTATCATTCATCCCACTTGTGATCCTCCCAACTTTATAAATGGGAAGACTTTGGCACTTCGTGCTCGTAAGTATTTCTCTCTTGTATGAGTTCTTTCCTAACGCTGGGTGCCATTTCTTGAAATCTTGGATTTGTTTTCAAAATCGTGCATAGCACATATTGTTTTAATAGCACGTATTGCTTTAAGAAAAGTGAGAATGGCCAATAGGCCTACACATAGATAATACAAAAGGATTCGTAGGTAATCCCAGGATTACCAACGAAGTCCTCAACATAAACAAAAGCAAGAACATGAGGGGTGGGGAACCCTCCACCTAACAACCCCAGCAACTGAGCCTAATACAAAATAACTCGACACAATGGTAGCCATCAGTGATAGGAGCCGTAGAAGATAACAGCGGCAAAGCATCCGCTAGAACACCTCGACGGCAAAGCATCTGCCGGAAATGACCACACCTCGGTGGCAAAGCATCCACCGGAAACTGGAACTCTGGTAGCTCTTCCGAGTCACTAAGGGCCGTCACCCTTAGGAACACGGGCAAGGACTACCTGCAGAACGTTGACGGCAAAGCATCCACCCAATCACCCTCGACGGCAAAGCATCCGCCGGTAAACCCCTCGACGGCAAAGCATCTGCCAGAAAAGAACACAACTACGGCTACAACACACACAACAAGGCAAACCAAAGTGAAGAGAACTATGAAGCTCGAGTAGGCACACAGCGACGATGACCAAGCAACACCGAGGAAACAACAACATACGCGCCATGGCATGGTCTTCGACGACAACGCCTTCAAGAAGGATTACGACGCAGAAGCGCCACCGTTGCCTGCCCATAACGGGCTAGGTTTACACCTTGAAGATCCACGCCGGCCGCCATCCCAGTCGCCACCCGAGCGACATCAGCCACACCACCATGGCATCGCCAATGCGTTGTCGGGCGAGACTACGCCATCCACGCCACCATGACGTTGATGATGCATCGCTAAAGCCGCTGCCCACACCACCACGATGTGAGCCACGGAATCATAGCGTAGACGGGGAAGGGGAACGCGGCCCACAGCGCGCGTGGCCCCATGGGCGGGGTGGGGGGCGGATCCGGGGCCCAGGAGCCCGGATCCGGCGGGCCCCAGCCCACCTAGGCCACCGGAGCCGCCAACGGAGGAGCCGGGCAGGAAGCAGCCGCCGGAGCCGCCGGCCGCCGCCAGCCGGACACCACCGCGTAGGGGAGTTGGGCCTGGGGATGCCGGATCCACCCGCTGGGGGCCTGGACCGGTCGGCCACCATGGATGCCCGCAGCCCGCCACCGAGGAGCAGGGAGGGAGGACAACGCCTCCAAACGAAGGTTCCGGGCGGGGGAGGCGAGGATCTGGCCTGGAGAGGCGCGGATCTGGCCGGGCCGGCCGTCCTCAGGCCGCCATGGCCGCTGGTGGGTTGAGGAGGAGGGGGGAACGGAGGAGTTGGGGGGTGGAGGAAAGACGAGCTCGCGGCAGAACCCCTTTTTGAGGGTTGCCGCCGCTAGCCGCCGCGGCGTGGAGGGGCGGCGACGGTGGCCGGAGCGAGGGCCGGAGGGGGGGAGGTCGGAGGAGCGGCGTGTCCACGTTGATATTATGTTGAAATCTTGGAACGAGTCAGCACCAGCAAAAAGAATTGCCCAACTGTTCCAACTGCATGCATCTCCCCGTTGGTACGGTACTCTTTTCTGTCGTGCCAGAGGATCTTAAATTATGGTCTTCAACTCTTTCATCATGGCTTTAAAATAGTATTGTCCTTTGGTTGACTTGAAAGTCGTTGCCCAACATATTCAGCTACAGCACCGCCGCAGGGTCCGACAATTGCAGAGTCCATTGTCCATATAGGAATGAGGAGGATGAGGACGCTCCACAGCTGAAGAACTTGTGCTTGCTGCATGTTGAATCTCTGGTAATTTCCTACTAGCTCATTCTAATTTGTTTCCCTCTGCTGGTTCTTCAGAAATGTGCTTTCTGTGCTGCACCTTGAATTCATGGTTTGTGTCTCAAACTCTGTGGATATGGTGCCGATTAACGAATTGTTTTGAATGACCAATGAGATCAAAAGACGCTATTGATGTGGATATAAAGGCAGTTTCCTGAGGATATGGATATATCCATAGAGAATGTTGATTTATGGGTCAGCTGCAGTGTCCTGAGCATATGGATATATACCTATAGAATGTGGATTGATATATAGGTCATCAGTAGGATGAAGCATCAAGGGATGAGGGGTATTTGAAATCTTGTAGGAATATGTGATTGATTTATCCATCTGTGTTTCTAAAAGAAAAAAGAACTCTGAAGATTACCTTGGGTTTAGAGGCTTTTCCTGCTCGCCTGAACCTCTCTATCGTCTACCTTTCTTGTACAGGAGGATAAGAGAACAAGAAGAAACAAAAATGACGTCACAGAAGGACCTCTTTGAAGTTTCAGGGCCAACGTATTTGACATACGTGAATTGGTGAGTTGCATACTTCTTTTTCGTTGAACCTCGAAAATCACTCCAGCTTTTAAAGTTCAATGGAAAAATAACTACTTAGTGAGCAGGAATGCAGCATCAGCTTAAATTTCCTTCTGCTTGAAAGATTGTGGCCTATCTGCATAGAATAGAGTATTTTACTATTTAGAGTGTGATATGCTACTGAGTTCTGTCATTACCAATGTGGCACCTTTTTTAAGAGAGCAAGATGTATCATCTGAATTGCTTAAGTATTTATCGGCGTTGCTCCGGCCAGGAACTGCCCACACCACCGGCGATCCGTCATGGCAAGCCTTGTGCAGAGCGTGTACGTCCTGGAGCGCGACCGGCAGTACAACCGGCAGGGTCCCGACGCCCGCGCGCCGGCGTGGTGGAGGTTCTTCCACTTCGAGCCGCGGCAGGTGCTGATCGACGCCGCGGACGGGTCCATCTTCGGCGCCGTTTACGTGTTCCAGCCGCCGCTCCACCTCCTCGACCCTACTGCCGCCGCCAGCGCGCCGCACTACGTCGTCGCCTTCCGCGGGACCATCACCAAGAAGGGCTCGGCGAAGCGGGACCTGGAGCTGGACCTCCAGCTCGTCCGCAACGGGCTGGAAGGCAAGTCCCGGTTCCGCGCCGCCATGCAGGCGATCCACGACACACTAGCGGCGGCCGCCGGGCAGCACGGCCGAGTCTGGCTGGCGGGCCACTCACTGGGCTCCGCCATCGCGACGCTGGGCGCCAAGACCCTGGTCAGGGCGGGCGGCCCCGCCCTGGCCACGTTCCTCTTCAACGCGCCGTTCGTGTCCGCGCCGGTGGAGCGCATCGGGGACCGGCGGCTGAGGCAGGGCATCCGCATCGCCAACAGCTTCGTCACGGCCGGCGTGGCGGCCGTCCTGCAGCGCGGCTGCGGCGGCCACGACGCGGCGTTCGCGGCGATGGCGGCCTGGATGCCGAACCTGTTCGTGAACCCGTCGGACCCGATCAGCGCCGAGTACGTGGGGTACTTCGACCACCGCAAGAAGATGGAGGCCATCGGGGCCGGCGCCGTGGGGAGGCTGGCGACGAGGAACTCGGTGAAGGACCTGCTGCTGGGCACTGGGAAGGGTGGAGGCGGTTGCGAGCCGCTGCACCTGTTCCCGTCTGCCGTGTTGACGGTGAACCGCGGGCCGGCGCCGGACTTCAAGACCGCGCACGGGATCCACCAGTGGTGGCAGCCCGACCTGTCACTGGAGTGCACTGAGCATTACTACACTTGAAACCTTGATCATGATGCGTGGTGTTGGAGATCCAAAGACCAAGAGTGTATTCCAACTGCGATGTTTTCAGTTTATCCGGGGTTGCTCCGTCCTCGTCTGAATTTGTATTGAAGCGACAAAGCTAGAAGTTTGTCGCTCGCTCAACAGCCGAATTCTAGTTCTGTTTGTCTGCATTCTCGTCGATCGATCAATCTGAAGTCCCACGAGGCCACAACCAAGCTCTTCTGCGCGACGAGGCCCTGGTCCCTGTCAGGCACCGAAGCACAAATCTTGGAGGCCCCTGCGACTCCGATCCGAAGAGAGAAACGGCCGCTTGGTTTTGGTCCGAAGTCCGACCTGTGATAGGACAGAAACTGCTAGCGCGAGCCAGGTTCCAACTCCGAGCCATGTCGTCTCATGACCGGCAGTTCTGTTCGTAAACGAAATCTTCCGGCTCCCCCGCCGAGTCTGATGGCGCGATGGGCCGGGGCAGGTTCCAGGGCCATAAAACGCGAGCCGGCTGCGCCGTGAGAGGCACATCAGAATCAGAACACACAACAAATCTAGCACACGCACGTTGCACGCATCGGACAAAGATCATCGCGAGGAAGCGCTAGTTGGGTGACGCGCTGCGCAGCATGGGGCTGGGGCTCAATCGGGTGGCGTGGCTCCTCGCCGTCGTCGTCCTAGCCCTTTTCGCCACGCCGGGCGCCGCGCAGGTCAAGACGACCGACACGCGCTGGAGCTTCCACCTGCCTTTACCCAGCGGCGTTAGCGGCGCCGAGAGCCTCGCGTTCGACGGCAAGGGCGAGGGGCCGTACGCCGGCGTCTCGGACGGCCGCATCCTCAAGTGGGGCGGCAGCGCGGTCGGCTGGACCACGTTCGCGCACAGTGCAAACTACAGGAAGATACCCCTGTGCACGGCGGGCGCGGTGCCGTCGGCGGAGACCGAGAGCATGTGCGGCCGGCCCCTGGGCCTCCAGTTCCACTACAAGACCGGCGACCTCTACATCGCAGACGCCTACCTGGGGCTCATGAAGGTCGGGCCAGGCGGCGGCGAAGGCCGAGGTGCTGGCGACCGGCGCGGACGGCGTGCCGTTCAACTTCGTCAACGGGCTCGACGTCCACCAGGCCACCGGCGACGTGTACTTCACGGACTCGAGCACCACGTACCCGAGGAGGTTTAACACGGAGATCATGATGAACGCGGACGCGACGGGACGGCTGCTCAAGTACGACGCGAAGACGAAGAGCGTCACCGTGCTCAAGGCGGACTTGCCGTACCCGAACGGCGTGGCGGTCAGCCGCGACGGCGCGCAGGTCGTGGTCGCGCACACCGTGCCGTGCCAGGCGTTCCGGTACTTCTTCCGCGGCGACAGGGTGGGACAGTATGAGCTTCTGGCGGACCTGCCGGGGTACCCGGACAACGTGAGGCCGGACGGCAAGGGTGGATACTGGGTGGCGCTCAACCAGGAGAAGCAGCGGATGGACGCGACGCCGGCGACGGCTCCCGTGAAGCACCTGGTCGGCGTCCGCCTGGACGCCCAGGGGGTGGAGGTCGAGGAGCTTACGGCGGCCAAGGGTGTAACGCTGAGCGACGTGGCGGAGAGGAGGGGGAAGCTGTGGCTGGGATCCGTGGAACTCGAGTACATCGGCCTCGTTGCATGAGTGGTTGTGTGCCAAACTACCAAGTTCGTTACTATACGGTCATTTTTAGCAGGATTAATTATGAATTAGATTGGAATGTACTAGCCGTTATAGTTTTATGTCATCCCGTGAAAAAAATCACAAAATAGTATACCAGCACTGGTGGATTTAAATAGATTCTTATGTATTCTTTTAGTTGTGTTTATTATGTTTTTATTAATATAGACCGTTTGACATATACTATTCTTT
This sequence comes from Bothriochloa decipiens, assembly GCA_023333625.1. Classification (NCBI taxonomy): domain Eukaryota; kingdom Viridiplantae; phylum Streptophyta; class Magnoliopsida; order Poales; family Poaceae; genus Bothriochloa; species Bothriochloa decipiens. Next base: position 18,256,165 of record CM041632.1, on the reverse strand, counting down.
TAATTGTATTTATTTACTTATTTATTTTTATATAGGTTAGACTCTGATGAATCTGAAAATTTGTAGAGGAACCTTTTTAGAACTTGTTGTATTAATAGATAGAGCGTGAAAGGTGAAAAAAAACTTGCACTGTATTCTTTGGCAACCCGGCAAAGGATCATTGGACAAAACATCAGCTAATACCTAATAAGAATTCCATGCGGCAAATTGGCTCCCCAAAGTGTAGCAATCTCTTTAGAATCCGTCCTCGTTTCTGATCACTAACCTGAACATTCGTTCGGCGTGAAACCGATCCTTCCCCTCTCCACATCAAACACAACGCCGAAGCCTTGTTGCTGGACGTTGCCGAGCACGTTGAGGCCATCGTCCGCTGCCTGGAGGCCTAAGCAGAAATAAGTCCGGCGATCCCCGCCCTGCACGGTGATGAGGTAGTTCGCCACAGGCAGCGCCATGTCCGCACCACCGGCGAAGTGCAGCACGATGCTGGGCACGCGAACGGCAGCAGTCGCGGCCCCGTTCCCGCGGAGGTCGTAGCACGTGTCGTACACCGAGAATCTGTTGTGCAGCTTCCGCATCCCGGCCGCTGCCGCGTGCGAGTCGAAGGCGTCGCGCACCGCCGTGTACGCGTCCCGGTCGAACCGTGAAATGGCCGTGCCAGAGTCTACCACGATGCCCCCGCGCCCGGTCGCCGGGTCCAGCGCGAGGCTGGCGTTGGAGAATCCGGTGACGCGCTCGCCGCCGACGCTGAAGCCGACCATGTCCACGTAGTAGAGGCTGGGCTGCCGCGGGTTCGTCCGCAGCGGGGTGAACGCCGTGGACGGCAGCTCCGGCGCGCGGCCGAATACGAGGTACGAGGAGCCGTTCTGCGCGCGGGACAAGCGGTCGCCGAAGCAGTACGAGAAGACGTGCCCGTAGGCCGGCGCCAGCTGCGCCGGGAAGGACAGCTGGCCCCGGCCGACGCCGAGCAGCCCGGCCGCCGACTCCAGCAGGCCCTCGTTGTCGTGGCCGCACCCGAGCGTGACGTTGTGGACGTGCGTGTCGTCGGGGAAGACGAGCCTGTCGGTGGCAAGGTCGCCGCTGGACGCGGAGCCGTCGCCGTACACCACCATGTACACGCAGCCTCCCGTGCGGTCGTCGCAGCCGGGGTAGCGGAGGACGTCGCGGCACCGCGGCGAGGCGCAGGGGATCCGCCGGTGCGTGCTGGAGCTCTGCGGGTCGTACAGCGGGGTCACCTGGTGGTAGCAGCGGCGGCAGGGCACGCACTGGAACCAGATGAGGTCGCTGCCAGTGTCGATGACGACGAGCGCGCGCGTGGGTGGGTCGCCGACGTTGATGACCGCGAAGTACTCGCCGCTGTCTAAGGGGACACCCGATACGACGGGGGAGCGGAGCCGGTCGTCGTCGTCGTCGGTGATCGAGTCGAGGGACTCTAGCTGCGCGGTGTCGGGGGCGGCATGGCGGCAGCGGCGGTGGCTGCCCGGTGGGGCGCCGCTCCGGGGTGGGAAGACTGCGTCTCGGTGGACGACGGGGATGTGCAGCGTTTTTGGTCGTAGGGTGGCGTCAGCGGTGTAGGTGACGAGGAGGACGAGGAAGAATCGTAGCGGAAGAGCATCGGACGCCATGAGGTGACGAAGGCATGCACGATGGCGCGGAGTGGTATACAGGTGAAGAGGCGGGCCGGGTGTGCAGCGTCCTAAAGATGGCCATTGCAGCAAGCGTTTAATGGTGTCAGTTTCAGCCATGAATACTACTAGCTCTGTTTAAATTTGTAACACCCATTCAGACTTGAGTTGTGTTTATCAAGGCCATGTTTAGATCCCTCTAAAAGTTACAATTTTTTCACTCTCTCCATCACATCAATATTTAGCTGCTTGTATGGAGTATTAAATGTAGGTAAAAAATAACTAATTACACAGTTTAGTTGAAAATCACGAGATGAATCTTTTGAGCCTAGTTAGTCCACGATCGGACAATATTTATCAAATAAGATGAAAGTGGTACTATTCATCAGGTTCATTTTTTCCTACGATCTAAACAAGGCCTAAACTTCACTTCCCTTTAAAACCGTACCCAATGCAGTCATCAAAACCAGATGTTGCTTCTCCGCTCTGGCATCTCAGCAATTGCAAACGACAAAGTTTTGGTCCGGTCCGCAAGCTAGGATAATCAGACGGAGAGACAAAGTTTTTTTTTAAGGTGAGAGCTTCATTATATAAGGTCAACATGATTACGATCGGTGACTAAGGTCTCCAACACACAGGTCGAGATGCTATTAGCAACAAAAATATTATAAAGCTCTCTCCTACCAAACTGACACAACTCAAGGGCTACTTCATTTGAACTCCGGTGGCATTTGGAGATTCTAACTTCGTGGAAATTCTTGAGGAATTCCTTCGCTTCTTCAATAATATGGCAAGAAATAGACCGATTTTTGCACAGGTCTCGTAGATCACGTACCGTTGCGAGGCAGTCTGATTCTAACCACAACCGCCCTTTCCAATAGGATAGGGTGTGTTTTAGATCTGCTAGACATTCCGCTTTTTCAGCTGACTTGCATCGTTTGATCACTGGACCATCCAGAAAACAAAACTTCACCAACGTGGTTCCTGGCGATGAAACCAAGGCCGGTATGACCGGAGAGTGGGTCAAAATTAGCATCCACATTTCGTTTTATCCGGTCATGGGGAGGCGGTGACCATGGAACTTTGTCTTTTTTTCTCATGTTTGGGAGCAGAGGATGTCTCTCAAAACTCAGGCATGCTGATTTCTTTGCCCTTTCTTGAAGCAGACATGTTGCTGATGTGTTTCATTGGGGCGAGATAGTTCTGCAGGAATTCTACTGAGGCAGATATAGAACTTTCCCCTTTCCCAAAGATGATGTTATTTCTGAGATGCCAGGTTCTCCAAAAAAAGGAACATCAATTTGACTCTTTCCTCTTTGTTGACAGAGTTTAGTAGGACCAGCACCCATTCAGGTCCTGTATAGTTAAATAGAGACTCATCAGGGAGGTCCCAAACATGACGTAGTGCATGCCGTAGAGCAACAGCTTTTGTGCATCGGACCATAGTTGGCAAGTGCCCGGAGAGATGGAAAGCAACTCTGCTTCGTATTTCACGTGCATGCAACTGACCAAACAGCAGCTGAGTATGTCACGATAGATATGTGTGTCGGTGGGTGCGGAGCCGCGCCGGCAACGTTTCGCTTGGATGACAGAAGACACGCGTCCTCATTTTTTTTTTACCAAAGTCAGCATAGGAATCTTTTTTTTAAAAGATCCGGTTACCCGGTTTTGATTAATAATAAGGAGGAGGTACATACAACAATGTTTACATGTACCACAACCTAGGTTGTAGTGGGTTTAGAATATTACACGGATTACTCGCAACTAATTTGGACAATTATTGGAGACTCTAGAGTTACCCAACCCTTTGTTTCAGCTCCTAGAAGGTACAAAGAACTATCGCTGAAATGTTATCCTCTTCTTTCTGCATTATTGAGTCCCCATGGCGCTGGCATTGAAGCTGTCAACATTGATCAAACTGATCCTACAACTTTCAGGGTGAAAGAGCTCACTAGGCCTCCATCTCCACCACATCGGATTCATCAACAATCGCCGCTAAGGTCTTCGCTAGCTCTTTGTTGTCCAAACGTGTTGCTGCCCTGATTGCCTTGATTGCCTCTTCTGGGAGATCATCACCACATTTGTCAATGTATTCTGTCACTGCTGCATCTGGCGCTAGACGCCGTGGATTGAGGAACTCTAGCTCGCGCATCAGCTTGCGCTGCGCGCGCTCAGCCACCGGCACCGCAGACGGTTTGGCCGCCTGGCGCAAGCTCGAGCACATCGCCTGCAAAGTCTTCCTCTTCCTCAGCTTGCCTGCATGGGGGAGGGTCGCACGAGGTGGAGGGGTCTCTGGTGTTGGCAGCAATGGTGCTGGGAGCTCTTTGAACATCCTCCTGCAAAAATCAGCAGCAGCCTGTCCACCCGCCTCCCGTTCATCTTCCGAGTTGTTGAAATCGTGTGGCAGTGCTGGATCCTGGAAGGCATGGGCTCCTAGCCCTCGTGCGCCGTCATCATCGCAGCCATCAAGCCCATGCGATAGGGAGGAAGGGGCGCCAATGTCGTCGTTGTTGCTAGCCTCCATGTTGCCCGACTCGTGCACCGGTGACGTAGGAGGTTCCTCGCTGCTGACCAGCGAGTCATTTGGCTGTTCAGCAGCCCGCGTCCAAGGGAGGAGAGACTCCTGGACCATTGGATCATCCTCCATGTATATGGAGTCCCTAGGTGCCCTGCACATATCAAGTAACGGGTCATGACTCACCGGAGTCTGCTGTTGTGTAGCTCTGGCATTTCTCTGATCGTCTGGGGAACGAGAGCGGCGACGTTCCCAGTCGTCAGAGGCGTGGTGGAGATAGTCCCTATTGTGCGCCGACCTCAACGGAGAGCGGCTCCAATAATGTTCGCGGTCCATTGGCTCCATGTCCGCCGCTTCTACTCGACAGTCATCAAGCGACGAGCAGGTGTCGACGCGTTCTGGGGGCAAATGAAAAGCTACAAGGAACTCCCCTGGCTTGAGACTCGTGACATGGACGTCATTGCGCGGAATGTGGAGCTGGATGCTCAGGGCATTAGCCACCTCAATGGTGCTTGGTCAGTAGTTAGGTAAATGTAGCTCAGGAACATGGTTGGGAGCTTTGACGGTGGGCTGGTGGTGGAGCGGGGGGAAGACTATGCGGCTATGGATGCTCTGTGGAGGGAATTGCAGGCGGGCTTGGATCTCAGCAGCGATAGGGCGGTGGCGTCGTGATGGGCAGAAGCGGGAAATGTGTCCGACTCCTTTGCAGCTAAGGCATCGGACTGGATCTCTGCATTGAGCCACTCGGTGGTTCGAGGCGAGGCACCAGAAATGAAGGCTTCCCGGGCCATGCTTGCTCTGGCACCCATCTTGTTCAACGGGGTCGCGTCCTTCTGCTTGTTCTCGGTCATGGCACTTTCGAAGGCTGCAGGTTTCCTCCACCAATGCTTCCTTCTCGCTCTTTGCCACTCTGGAGATACAGTGGCAGACTGCATGTCATTGACGCCCGATGAGTTCATGTCCAGCCTCTTCCACACATGCTTGCGTTGCGGCCTCGAAGACGTGGGCACTCGGTCAGGGATGACCAGCACCGACTTCAGCTTGGCCGATGTAGTAGGTTCAGGCTGCTCAGGAATCCTATGCCTATCTTTTTGTTTTTTTAATAATACAGACATGTTTGCGTCATCATTTCTCGTTCACCGAGATTCATATAGTTCCACGCCATCAAGATTCAATAATACTTCATATATCAAAACAAAACATTGCACCGATTCCATAATATTCGTCGGCATATGTGGATTGACGTGGTTGCTAATGCTAGAGGTAAGCGAGGCTTTCAGGTTTCAAACATGGTAGCCCGTGACAGTGAACCCTCTCTACCGACAATCTCACCAAGGCTGAACCACGCCTACAACTCGATGCCAAACATCGCCGCAACACCAACATCCTCAGCCTTAAGCTTTTGCTTTTGTGCTTCCACATGATCGAGCTTCGCACCATCAAGCTCTTTCCAGAATGACTTAATTGTAAGGACCAGGAAGGCTGCAAGAAACAAATATCCAGTGTTAAAAAAATTCCGACGAGAGCACGATAAAATGCATATATTTCTCAAATCATGTGTGTTGTGAGAATTTGTCTAAAATGCGGCAGTACAGCTTCATTTATTATTTACTTTTGTTTGCTAAACAAGCACTGGCTACATAGCCATGAACATAAATTCAGCATATATGCATCTAGAAATCAATCGTTCAATCCAATCAAGTAGGCTGAGGGGTGTTTTTAGTAAGCGCCGAGGTGTTGAACAGTGCCAATAGACATTCCGTACCTCGAGCGGCGTCCATCCAATAGACCAATCCCGGGGCCAGGCCCCCTGGCAACTCCTCGTTTAATTCTCGAAATTTCGAGCTTAAAATTTATTATAGCATTTTATTTGTATTTAATACATATTATGTAATTATAATCTAACTAGGTTTAAAAAATTTATCTCGTAATTTATAATTAATTTATATAATTAATTATTAATTTTATCAATATTTAATGCTTAATGTATACGACATAATATTTAATGTGATGAAGAGAGAGTAAAATTTCTAATCCTTTCGAAGTTCCTTGTCCTTGCTTCAAGAAGTGTTGCTGCGGCCGGACAGCACTCACACGCACATGGCGTGTCGTGATCCAAACGCAAGATCATAAGTTTCTTATGGAAGAAAAATCTCGTGTCAAGCTATATATATATATAAACGGAAAGTCTAATTGACGACCGGACGCGCTCCGTGGCGAGCGCGCGACCTCTCCGAGACCAGCCCAGCCCAATACAGAATGCTAACGCACCCCGTCCGATCTGAGTTTTTTTTTATTTTTAATTTTTTTTAAAAAATTTACAAAATTAATTTTTTGTTTTGAAATATGACAGAACTAGTCGCCTACAGTGGGTGTTATATGTGACGTGGCACAGAGCCGGTCGCCGCCGGTGCCGGCTCTTGCGGGTGGCCCACTTGCGCCCAAAAAACGCCCACTGCGTGGGCGTTTTTTGGTGGCGAGGGGACCGCCTGCAAAAGTGCGCGCTGTTTTGCGGACGGGCCTCGGAGCAGTAAAAAAACGCACACTGTGTGGGCGTTTTTTGCGCTGCAGGGGGGCGCCTGCAAAACAGGCGAGGTCGGCCGCGCTCATTTGCAGGCGGCCCCCTCGCCCCTAAAAAACGCCCACTGTGTGGGCGTTTTTTGGGGCAACTGTATAAATAGGCAGCCCCCTCTTCAGATTTTCATTATATTCACTAAAATTTTCAGAAAAAAAGAAAGAAGAGAGGAGGGAGGGGAAGGAAGTAACGGCGAAGCCCTGCCAGTTTGAGACCTCGGCTTTTAGGTAAGTTTCTCATACATTACAAGTCTGTTGCTATGCATTAGTAAAATATAATGTGCACTAGAGTTGTTTAGTTTTTAGTTGACTCTGGGTAGATCCGTGAGTAGTATGTATATTAGATCTATAAATAATGATGTTAGAGCATTGCAGTTCATGTTAGAAATAATGATGTTTCTTCTAAGCTTTAAACAATGGATTGTATGATTTGAAATGTGACGCATATCGTATTTTCTCTGAATAGATATATTTATGGTTTAGGAATAATGATGTTTATGCTATGCTTTAAACAATGGATTGCATGATTTGAAATGTGACGAATATCAGATATGTCAAGCAAAGTGATGTTTCGGTTGTTCCATGTTAGTGGCACTGTCAGATATGGCCCGTATGGTATAGATCTGTCTGAATTTGGGTCAACACTAAAGGGAATAGATAGGCCAGCGGAAAGAAATTTTGGGTCAGTGTGCAACTGGTTAATGAGGGCATTTCATATCAACCCAGAGGTTAACACAATAAAAGTAAATGTAGTAGTCAACCGTGGCAACGAAGAATGGTTCGGGGAATTGATGTCGGTAGATTGCACCGAAACATAAAAATGGTACGTAGAAAATGCATTGCAGCGGGGCTGGGAACCCAGCATTTTCATGGAGGTGCACGATAAAGACAATGCAACCTTGCAAGATGTGGAGGGTACAAGCATGGTTAGGACTGATGCTGAAATGGAAGAGGGAAACGACCGTGCTCAGCAAGGAGAAGAACAGGGACATGATGTGCAGGAACCAGAAAGAGAAGGAGAAGCCAGTGAGCCGAGAGTCTTGGCAGATGAGGGCGAGAGGATCAACTCCATTGTTCAGGCAATGGAAAACAAAGATGCGGCAAATGAGGAAGTGGATGGTGATGAATCTTCTGATGAGGAAGGATGCAATATGAATCCGTGGTAATGGTCTAATGAAGACTTCTCTGGACTTGCTATTTCAGAGGGATACCATGTTCCATGGGAGTATAAAGAGAATAAGGTAATCAAGGGAGCGATGTACGCAGAGAAGGAAGAATTGATGGAGGCAGTCAAGCATTGGGCTGTATCACTGCAGAGGGAGTTCTGGGTAGCAAAGTCCACAAAGTGTGTATATGAAGTTAAGTGCATGAGATCCAGCGATGGTTGTCCGTGAAGGGTGTATGCATTCAAGGAAAAGTGAAAGAATTATTGGAAAGCGTCAATAGTCACTGAGCACAACTATCACTTGAAAGGTGTACAGAAGTACCACACAAACATGACATCTGCATTTATTGCTACAGAGATGTATTCAGATGTTGTGTATAATCTGGGATACGAGCCAAGGTCAATAATAAGGCATATCGAAGATAAATTCAAATACACCATTTCATATGCTAAGGCGTAGAGGGCAAAACAGAAGATTATCGATACGAGATTTGGCACATTCAAAGCCTCATATGATAATTTACCATCTCTTCTTCAATACATAGCCGCCAGAAATCCAGGGACATATACAGATCTTAAAACATACCTAACCATGGAGAATGACCGTGCAGTATTGGTCTTGCAACGTGCTTTCTTTGCACTAGGTGCTTGCATCAGGGCATTTGTGCATTGTCGTCCAGTACTCCGTATTGACGGGACATTTCTGACAGGTAAATACAGAGGTCAGATACTAACAACAATTGCCGTGGATGGGAACAATCAAGTTGTACCACTGGCATTCGCTTTTATGGAGAGCGAGAATACCGATAGTTGGTACTGGTTTCTCAAGCAGGTGAAGGTTAGCATTGTTGGTATGAGGCCTGGTGTATGCCTAATTCATGACCGTCACGCTGGCCTTCTTCGGGCAATTGAATATCTGAAGAACGGTGATGCAGAGATGGGATATGGTAAAGATTGGCTAGATGTTCAAAGTCGGTGGTGTATGCGTCACATGGGTGCTAATTTTTACAAGCAGTTTAAAAGCAAGAGCTTGATGGATCTATTCAAGAGGCTATGCGGACAGAATCAAGAGAAAAAATTAAATGAGCTTTGGAGGAGGTTGGACGAGCTCACAACGAAGCAAAGGGAAGAGCACTCAAGCCGATCAGCACCTGTTGGTGAGGATGGTCCAGAGGCCTTAGGACCGCTGCCCACAGATGGTCCAAACATCAGAAGGAGATCGGCATCTGCTGTGAGAAAATTTTCACACTGGATAGAGAATGAGCCTAAGGAGAAGTGGTCTTTGCTGCATGATGTCGGCGGAGCGCGGTTTGGTATTATGACAACTAATTTGGCCGAAGTTTACAACTGGGTGATGCGTGGTGTTAGAGACCTTCCCTTGGTTGCCATTGTTGAGTTCATCCTGCATGGAACGTGCAGATATTTCAGAGACCGGTACCAAGTTGCTGCCCTATCAATGTAAGTGCGAGGTGTTTTCTTCGGACATATGCTGACAAATTATCTGGAGGAAAAACGTAAAAAGGCAAAGGAGCATAGAGTTATAACTCAAGGTACTAGAGAGCACCGATTTGAAATCTTGTGTGCTGATAGGGCCAAGCGTGGAATATATAGAACAAGAGTTGTGCAAGAATGCATACTTAAAGAGGATGGGTATTGCGCATGCACGTGCCACAAGCCAAGACTCTACCACAAACCATGTTCCCATGTTATTGCAGCGAGCTCGGAGTGTGGAATACTTGATCGTACTTTTGTATCTCCCTATTTCACCAAGAAAACTATATTGCATACATGGTCACATAAAATTTATGGTTTTGGCATAGCGGCAAATTTTACAGGTACAGTACCGCAACCTAGCTATATTTTAGACCCAAGTAAGATCAGAGACAAGGTTGGGCGTCGGAAGACAAGACGTATTCGAAACGCCATGGATGAGTCCGAAGCAGGTGGAAGGTACAAACGTTGCAGCAAATGAGACAAGGAGGGACATACTTACAAGAAGTGCCCGAAGGACTCAGACATGCCCACAACAGCAGAAGCCCCGCCATCAGGATCCGGATTGGATGGTACCCCGCCAACAGGAGAAGGGACAACTTCTAGGCCCACCAGGCCAAGGCGTGCATGCGTGCCTCGTGGTTCGGTCGTGTAGTGATGTGTAGTAAGCTTGGTTAAGATTATGTAATGTACGGTTTTTGCTTTGTTGTAACTGAAGTGAACAAACTTATTGTTTCAACCTATCTTGTGGATGTAATGTTCATAATCTCATTCTTGTATTTGAATATATTTGTGTTACATGTTGTATGTGCATTCTTTATGTTTTAAATTTGATCATTTCTTGTTGCACCTTAAATTTATTGTTGTATACTTTTTCACTTTCTATTTGCATGTGTCATTTGTGTTAACTGTGATAATGTCATGCAGGGATGGCGGATGACACACCAGAGCTGCTAAATCGAGGGATCGATCTGCAGCACCACTCGTACCGTATTGCGGTGCAGAACGCCAATCTGCCCGTACTTCGACCGCGACCGTCCAGACGTCTACTTTCAGTGGACCCTCGGTTCTGTTCCAGGTATCCGTTGACTCTTCGAGGTCTCCCAATTAAGTACACATGGCTTCTTAATAACATAAAATTTTTATGTGCAGGTTACGTGAGGCAGGCCTCCTCCCGTTGTGTCGTCTTATGGAGGCTCGAGCTGGTGAGGCCGATGAGACGAGGAGGTGGAGTTTCGATAGGTCTCTTCTAGCAGCCCTGGTGGACCGATGGAGGCCAGAGACACACACGTTTCACCTGCCGTGCGGGGAGGTCGCACCGACGCTTCAGGACATTGCGTTCTTGGTTGGCCTTCCCCTTGCTGGCGATGCCGTCGGGCCAGTCGACGGACTTCATGATTGGCGAGACGACATTATGGCCCGCTTTGGCCACGTACAGCATTACCCTACACTTTCAGCTATGAGCAGCCTCCCTCCGTACACGACCATGGGCCCGTCGCAGCAGTGGCTCATGCAGTTTACCGTAAGGCCTATTTTAAAAGAATTTTATCAATTTACAGTTCTACTCAACTTTATTAGCTGTATCTTTTTCAGTCCGATCAGCTACACACAGAGGCTGACGTATACTCTGTGCAACGGAGCTTGGAGGCCTACTTGTTGTGGCTTTTTGGCTAGGTCATGTTCACCAGCAGCGCGGGACATGCCGTCGACAAGGTCATGATCCCCTACGCACGCGCGATCGCTGATGCTGACGAGGGAGCAGTGCCACAGTGGAGCTGGGGATCTGCAGTACTGGCGGCGACGTACAGAGGGCTTTGCGAAGTGTGTACCAAGATAGAAACATGTTCTTTGCTTACTGGTTGCCCCCTCCTTCTACAGCTATGGGCAGCTGAACGGTTCGCGATTGGTCGACCTGTGGTGGATCACACCGTCTACGAGGAGGACCTGTACTTGCAGCATCCGCCCGAGGACTTCCCCACCATGGGTACAGTCTGGTGCCGTCGTCAGGTTCGTGTTCCTAGCTGACGTATATAGTTAATTCGTATCGTACCTTCTAACCCATTTATTGTTATATTTCAGCGACGATGGGCACATGTGCAGGTCACGCAGTCGTACAACGAGTTTATGCTGGAGTTCGACAGGATACAGCCGATCGTCGTGATCTGGGAGCCTTACAGCCAGGAGGCTATCCACGCATGAGCTCTCCTTGGGCTGTCCACGATGTGCACACGTGACCAGGCCTTCTGGCTGACGCTCCGACCGATGGTGTTTGACATATTCGTCGAACCGCACTGTCTAGGGCGTGTTTTGCGCCAGTTCGGTCTCATGCAGCCGTCCCCTGTCCCTATCATTCGTACCGTCCCTGCAGATGCTCATAGGTAAGTACTACTAACAACTGACTTTGAAAAATTAATCGCAGTAGACATGTCTTACTCAAATTTGTGTTCAGGCTGACTCGGAGGTGACAGGTCGGTGGCAACTTATGGGTTCCACGTCTGCAGCCATACGTGGACGATTGGTTGCTTGCCACAGAGGACGTCGTTGATGAGTACCGCCCCCACACCGAGGACTCGTACATGATGTACCTCCGGTGGTACCAGCCTCGTACCCGTGCACGTGTCACCTCGTTCCTCCGGAGCAGCAGCCACACGTCGCCGCCGTGGGTGACGTTTACCCTGCGCACTGTGATCAGGATTACTTCCATGCCGTGAGTACTTGAATCTCTCATATATATCAGTAGTTCATTACGTATATCTTTCATCTAACTTAAAACTGAAATTAGGTCAATGGTACGCAACTACTTTACACGGAGGTTGACTCCGTGTGTCGCCGCTTGGAGGGTGGCTTGGCGTTGACAGTGGACGAGCAGCGCACCTCGTACACGCGGATGCGTACGATGCTTAGATCCGTGCTGAGGGCTCTGACTTGTTGGACCTCCGACGCAGCGCCTCAAATTCCTGCACCGGCACCCGCAGCACGTCCTCCTGCACCACAGAACAGAGGTAACTCCGTGTACCCCACATCGTCTACCTATGTTTTTCCAATCTGGATGACTGTGTGACTTACGACGACACCTTTCACAGCGTTCTCTACGCCGTACCTTCGTTCCTCCGGAGCGGGGTTCTCGGTGCATGGAGCAGAGGCATCCAGGCACTTCACTCATGCTCCACCCAGCGCGTCGGCCCATGGTGAGGGTTTCTCCGCTCAGGGAGCAGCCTGGGGAGCCTTCCCTTCGCCCCATTGAGTGGGTACCTCCTCTCAGGGAGCAGCCTGGGGAGTCTTGCCTTCGCCCCATGGAGTGGGTACCTCCGTGCAGGGAGCAGCTTCGACGTCGGGCCAGGGAGCCGACACCTCGTCACGGACCTACCGACTACCTAATGACCCCCCACTGACGCATCGATCAGCGACGAGGAGGACGACATCGGCCCTTCAAAGCTTGCAGGAGCACCTCCGCCCTACACGCAGGAGTTATCACAGATGACTCCAGTGCAGCACTTCCGCGCGACTCGAGGTGTTCCACCGGATCGCCACACCTACTCGTCGGGGCACGTGCGACCAAGGAGGCCGAAGAGGGGTAGGGGGCAGGGGCAGGGACAGGCTCGAGGACAGTAGTACCCTGTACGATGTAATTACTGTCTTGATGTATGATACGCACTATCCTTTTGTCAAAATTTACCCTAAACCCTAAACTCTAAACCCTAAAAACCCTAAACCCTAAAAACCTTAAACCCTAATCCCTAAACCCTAAACCCTAAACCCTAAAAACCCTAAACCCTAAACCCTAAACCCTAAACCCTAAAAACCCTAAACCCTAAACCCTAAACTGTATACCCTAAACCCTATACCCTAAACCCTAAACCCTTACATGCTTGCATTACATCCGTTATAATAGTCCATTACAGCACAGTTAAAAGTCACAGAAACAGTTCATTACAATAAAATTATAGGTCCGCTAGGGCGATGAGCTACTAATCCGAATTCATCTAACAAAACAGCCCTAATAATCCGAAATGTAACCGGGAAGCAAGTCTTCATCTTCATAACCACTATCCTCTCCCACAAACGTATTGGTACGGCTATGCTCAGCTGCGTTGGCCTCTTCTTCTTTTTTTTGTAGTAAGCGGCCTCCAAGTCATCAAAGGCTTGGGTGAACGCTTCATCATACTCCTCTTCTTCCTTTTTTTGTAGTAAGCGGCCTCCAAGTCATCGAGGGCTTGGGTGAACGCTTCATCATACTCCTCGTCCTCGTCGTTCATCGGCATCTCCGCCTCCGCCATCTTCTGCTTCATCTTCGCATCAGCACTTCTCTTTTTGGCCTCCTCCATCTTCTCCCTCGCATGCAAGGATGCTTCCTCTTCTCTCTTCTTTTTCCATGCATCACAGTCTTTCTTCCACCGAGCAGCACTTGGGGTCTGGACACATAATCGTCGGGCATAGTCAACCTGCGCTCGCTTCCGCATCTTAATGTAGTTGTCCACAAGCTGAGTACTAGACCTGAACTTCAGGTCCATTAGTTGCTTTTGCTTCAGTGTATCCATGTATTCCCTGCGGTCTTCAACATGGGCAAAAACCTCCCACTTGCATTTCTTAAGGCTCTGTAATCGAACGGAACAATTTAAAGTCAGCAAATATAAAAAGTTTGGATATCAAGTGAGCAACAAGTGGAACAAAAGGACCTCATCGTAATCAACCATATAGCCGCACCAATAGCCTATTCTAAGCTCCGATGGTAGTAGGCCATACTGCGCTTCGACACCACATTTGCACAACACAGGAGGCTTGGGGGTAACCACTTTTCTCTTCTTGTCCACCTTTGACTCCGGCCATTTGTTCTTTGGACCCCACAGCCACTCCCTGAAGTTACACTTTTGCAACAAGGTATACCCATCCTACAATGTAAAATGTTAGTACATGCACAAATACTAAGAAAGCCATGACCGTATACAATTTGCACTTACTCCGGCGGGGTTAGGACATTCGAACTCGTTAGGCCTATTTGAACTTATTACAGAATAATCTCCGCATTTGCAACGAGGCGGAGATTCAAGTCGTCTCAATTGGGCTATTTTCTTCTCCTCGTCTGTCATTGGGGGGTCAGGGGGAGGTGCCACCCACCGCTCGAATTGATCGGGTGGATTATGCTTCCCTTTTCACCATTCGTCAAACTGGAGATACCTTGGGTCGAATTTGTCTGGACCGTCAATCCACTGAAAGAAAAAACACCGCTCATGGGCCTACAAAACATGATTGCTAACGACATTGTTAGAGATGCAAGAGCTGCAATTACTAGCAATGAATAAAGGCGCAGTGACAGAGGTGCAATTACTTACATTGAATCCACCGCATGTGTAGTAGCAACGGACAGCTGTGTCCTCATGGCGAGATTGGCCAATATCAGCCGGTTCTCCACAGTCACAATTTGGGACAGGAACTGCAGGAGGAACAGGAGCATCCTTGCTAGACACGTCGGGATACAATTCTCTAGGGCGACCTCGTTTTTTTCAAAACTCCGTCCGCCACAAGTTTTGCATATCTATTCAGAGAAAATACGATATTCGTCACATTTCAAATCATGCAATCCATTGTTTAAAGCATAGCATAAACATCATTATTCCTAAACCCTAAACCCTAAACATATCTATTCAGAGAAAATACGATATTCGTCACATTTCAAATCATACAATCCATTGTTTAAAGCATAGCATAAACATCATTATTCCTAAATCATAAATATATCTATTCAGAGAAAATACAATATGCGTCACATTTTAAATCATACAATCCATTGTTTAAAGCATAGAAGAAACATCATTATTTCTAACATGAACTGCAATGCTCTAACATCATTATTTATAGATCTAATATACATACTACTCACGGATCTACCCAGAGTCAACTATATTTTACTAATGCATAGCAACAAGCTTGTAATGTATGAGAAACTTACCTAAAAGCCGAGGTCTCAAACTGGCAGGGCTTCGCCGTTTACTTCCTTCTCCTCCCTCCTCTCCTCTTTCTTTTTTCTGAAAAATTTAGTGAATATAATGAAAATCTGAAGAGGGGGTTGGGTATATATAGGGGGACCCCAAAAAACGCCCACTGTGTGGGCTTTTTTGCGCTGCAGGGGGCCGCCTGCACAAGTGCGCGCTGTTTTGCAGGCGGCCCCCTGCAGCGTAAAAAACGCCCACACAGTGGGCGTTTTTTTACTGCTCCGAGGCCCGTCCGCAAAACAGCGCGCACTTTTACAGGTGAGTGGATGACACCGGCCGCGCGCAAAACAGCGCGCAAAACTGCTCCGAGGCCCGTCCACAAAACGACACCGGCCGCGCGCCATCCTTGGCCTATCTTTTCTGCATTCGCCGTCTGCACTCTGTCCAAGTGTGAGTGGATGAGAGGTGATGCATACACTTTTGACCCAGAGAGGTGCTAGCATCGCTGCTATATTTAGCTATTGCAGCTGCATGTAGAGCTCCTCAATCCTCTCTGGCCGAGTAGCCTGTCGCCGAACACTGTCCGCCAGCCATGAGGCCTTCGTTATATGCTTTCAGTGTTTGAAGTTGAATGTACTTGTTTCAGTCTTTCAGTACATCATCATTCAGTACTTGGTTTCAATCCTTTAGTACACTCTTCTTCAATTAGAGCAAAGGAGCTGCAGGAGAAGGCCGATTCCGAGACACTCTTCTTCAATTAGAGCAAAGGAAACTAGAGAAATACTTACAAAAAATAAAAAAAATACTAACAAACACTCTTAATTCAGTATCCTTTTAGTTTCAATTTTATCCCCTTCAGTTTCAGTTTTCGATTGGGTGTCCCCTTCAGTTTCAGTTTCTGATACAGTATTCCTTTCAGCAATTCTTTTTGTTTTCTGTTTTCAGTCTTCCTCTGTGCAAATGACTTATAAATCATGTATATTCTTTTTTACTTTTAGTCTTTGGCTTCATTTCTAGTTTTAATATTATATTTCAATTTAGGTTTAATTTTAATTTTAGTCAATATATCAACTTATACATCAATTGTGTAGCAATTTATGTATGAACGGTGTAGCAACTCATAAATTGTTTTCAGTTTAGTTTTGTTTAATGTTTTTGTAGCAACTTATATATTAATCATGTAGCAACTTAAGTACATAAGGGTGTAGCAACTCATGAATTAAGGTATAACAACTAGTATAATAAAGGTTTTTTTTAATTTTTTTGTTTATATTTTTAAGTCTCTTTTTAGTTTATGTTTTATAGCAACTCATGAATTAAGGGTGTAGCAATTTTAGTATAATAAAACCTTTTATCTTTATAGACACTTATATATCAATCGTGTAGCAATATATGTATTAAGGGTGTAGCAACTTTAGTATAATAAAGTTTTTTTATTTTTAATTTAATATATTAAAGTTTTCAAAGCAACTTATGTATTAATTGTGTAGCAACTTATGTATTAAAGTTATAGCAACTCATGAATTAAGGTGTAGCAACATTACTATTCTTTTCAGTTACCATAAAAAGGTGTAGCAACTTATGTATTAATGTGCAACAATTCATGAATTAAGGTGTAGCAACTTTAGTTTCTTATTCAATCTTTAAAAAGGTGTAACAACTTATGAATTAAGCTGTAGCAACTCATGAATTAATTGTGTAGCAACTTATGTATTAAGGTGTAGCAACTTTAGCAACTGATGAATTAAGTTTTTTAATGTTTTATAGCAATTTATTTATTAATTGTGTAGCAACTTATGTATTAAGGGTGTAGCAACTCATAAATTGCTACTAAAATATTTTTTAGAATATAGGCAATTGATGTCTAATTTTACTCATCTTATCGTATAGAAAGCATCGGTGCATATAGAATAAAAAACGGATACACCGTTTAAAAAAATATGGCAATTCAAAAAATGGTTTTGCTTTTTTTTGGCTATGTTGAAAACAATCTCATGTTCACTGGAAATTGAAAGTGGATGGGATGGAAGCAGGAGCATGTCAGAATGTAGTTGAGTCACGCATGCCGGGATTGGGGTTGCGCACTACGCAATAGCGCGACGGGTCGCGCCTTATCAGTCCATATATAAAGAGACAGCATGTTAGTTTTACATCTACTTTCAAACTATAAATATAATTTCCCATTATATATACACCTCTTTGTGGTTTTATCCTCCTCCCATTCCCCCAATTTTAAAAATGAAAATTTTGTTTATGCCAAAATCACATATAAATGTGTCATTTAGTTTAAATCAACGTATATGTATATGAATATTTTTAATATTTTTTATGATAACTAGCAAATATGCCTGTACGTTGCGTCAGGAGTGTTTTTTTTTTCTCAAGGGTTCAAGAATAGCCACGGACATAGGACTGTTTGTAACCACTTGTCATCTCTGACTCCATCACATTTCTTAACAAAAATAAACTATTGCACCGATGCATGAATTTAGATTATTTTATTTATTAAAAAAAATAACTAAAACTCCATCTATAATAACTCGTTCCGTTTTGGTTCGAGCGTTGGCCCATTGAATGACTGTGATTTACCCAGACAACGAAAAAGTGGTCACATCACGTGTTTTTGAACCGAAAAGTCGTTGCATTGATGCGTGGATTTAGATTATTTTATTTAACTAAAAAATTCTATCACTCTATATATAACTCAAGCTTTGATTAGTTTCCTTCCAAAATAATTATGTTCTCAATAGGTATATATGTTGTCTCGGTTATTTTCTTTTGTCACGAGATGTAATGCAGATGTATTGCAGCACAGTAAGGGGCCAACATGGATTGGACTTTTACATCAGGAATCCATAAGTTGTTTCTTGAATTAAATTTAGAACTTTATATTTTTTATCTCTTATAGTTTTACACCTAGAGCCCTTCCTTCTCTTCTATTTAGTTGTTTTATCCAGTTGCCCACAAAACATGTATCTTTGGCCGAACCGTGCCGGCGTACAGTACGTATCAAGCGGGCAGAAAAAACGGAAGAAATAGGCAGGCAGAAATTTTGCCAATTTTTACATCAGGAACCTCAATCTGTTTCAAAAACTATAAAGCCGCTTCCACCTTTTCTTCTCTCTCGCAGGCGGAAGAAATTGATGGATAGAAATTTTCACGTTTTATTAGTAGGGATAGACTTCTAATCTACATTTATTATGATTTTAAAGTATATATTTTTACGATAATATATGATCTATACTTGTGATTTTAAAATTTAGGTCGTGTGCAACATGAGTTTAAATTTAAAATGATTTTCCAATTATAATTACACAGCGCATGTTATAATTACACGGTGCATATTGTCAATTTTCAGCCATGAATGCTACTAGCTTTGTGTTTAATTTGTAACACCCCTTCAAACGAGTTGTGTTAATCCCGCTTGGACGACTGACGGAACACGCGCATTAGGCATGCCCAAAAACCGTCAACTGAGAAATATTGTAAAAAGGCAAATTATTATTATCTCAGCACATCATTTGTCGTCCACTGAGATGAATATAGTTCCACATCATCACGATTTCAATAGTAGTTCCGAAAAGAGGTTGCATCACCAACCGATTCCATAATATTCGTCGGCAAATGTGGATTAGTGTAGTTGCTAATGCTAGTGGTAAGGCAGGCATTCAGGTTTCAGACATGGTAGCCCGTGAGAGTAAATCCTCTACCGACGACCTCACCCAGGCAGAGCCACGCATACAACTCGATGCCAAACATCGCCGCAACACCAGCATCCTCAACCTTCAGATTGCTTCTGTTCTTCCACAGGAGCTTCGCCATCAAGCTCTTTCCAGAATGACTCATAACGACCAGGAAGGCTGCAAGGAACACATATCCAGTGTTAAAAATTTTTGACTAGAGCACAACATATAAAATGCATATTTCTCAAACCGTGTGTTGTGAAAAAATTGTCTAAAATGCAGCACTACGCCTCAGTTATCATTTACTTTTGTTTGCGAAACAAGCACTAGCTAAATAGCCATGAACATAAATTCAGGATATAATGCATCCAGAAATCAAAATTGCCAGGTTCCACAATAGTTCATTGTAGATAAATTCCAGAGACTGCCGTGATGTCCACCATCTTGGTCTAATACTTAGAATTTAACTGCACATGAGCCTTTTAATATATTTCAAAGAAATTGTTGGCCTCCAACATCAGATCAAAACATATCGTTGATACCAAACTCAGCATAGGTTTACCTACTAGCTACCAGACGACAATAAATAATTTGACCGGAGTTATACATGAATTTCAGTTGACATAAGAAGTTTAACAGACAAGCAAATTATACAGCAGTAATTCCCTATGCAGACAAAACATCATGCATGCCCCTAAATAAACAAGCAAGCATACCAAATCTGCTATAAGTAAGCAGATGTAATTTAAACAAGAGGCAATAAATATGATTGATGAATCTCAATGTGGTGTAAGGCACATGATTCATCCAAACGTGTTAAGCATTTCTTTTGTCATAGCCAGATGCAAACTGTGTGTCATAGAAACTCACAGTATAGTTAGTAAAAGACAAGAAATCCGAAACAGTTTTGTGCCACTAAATTAGCACGTCATGATGGTAGGCTGTCAAATTGTTAATATATATTTGTGCGATGGAACCAATCAATTGTGTCTAACTCTAACCCAGCATGGCCCAATCATATATTTCATCAGATAAGAATACTTCAAGGCATTTGGGCTCTTATCAATGCACAAATCTATTGGTAGATCCATATAAGTTTTGCTGCAAAGTCCATATAACAACGTTGAATCCCAATTTGATCACTAAACCTCCCATCCCATCTACAAATTAACAATGCATGGCACATAAACCCCGCAAAGGCGTATCCTCCAACAGTCTGATACGATTCTAGTTACATGATAATTTCAGTAATTCACAGATTCTGTAGCACATGCATTAGCTTCAAGTTGCGTTGACACAAGCATCATGAAGAGATGCCCATGGTTGCAGTGAAAGAGACAGAATTGATGAACTTCAAGGTGTTGGAAATGATATGATTCATGCAAACATAGAATCCAAAGCTTTCCTCTATGCTTAGCAATATGCAAATTGTGACCTCACAGAATAGATTCCATGGTAGTTAAACCGCCTGAATCATAAGGTTTCGGTCATCACATTAAGCAGCAATATGCAAATTGTGAAATTCTTGACTGTCTACCCCAGCACTACACAAAATAATTTCATCAAAAGATCATGGTGCTTGCATTGGAACTCATAAGGTCAAACCCAACCCATAGATGCCCCCTCGCACCTCCTAGGAGGCCATCGATAAGCTACCATATCCTAAAGTTCAGAATCCAACACGACGGCCAAATCTCCCATCTAAAAGCTGAAAAATTGATATACTGAAATTCTGGGATTCACATGTAGACGAGTACGCCGTACGCGCCAAAACTATACAAAGTGGAGCGGGGACGAGGAGGAGCACTGACCTGGCGAGTCGGGTGTAGAAGAGCTGCTTGGAGAGCTCCTGGCACTTCTTGATGGTGGGAGGGTCGACGACGTAGTGATTGTTCTTCTCCATGAGCGTCTTGTGGTACGAGCATCTGTGCTTGGCCACCATCCTCGTCGCCTCGCACGCCTTGGACTGCAGCTGCGCCAGCTTCGATCCCAGCGCCGCCATGGAATGTGCCGCCGCCGACGACGCCTGCTCACGGTTCGGAATGGGGCAATGCGGGTCAGAGGAAGAAAATTATAAAGGGAAATAGAAAATTTCGGATGATGTGATGGATTCTTTGAGTTTACCTTCTGATGATTGTGATCGGTGGTTTGGACGAAAGGGATGGAGAGATCCGAGGTGAGGGCACGAGTTGAAACTTGGGAGAGGCGGCGGCTGCGAGGGGACGGGACGGGAAGGGACGGGTGTTTTAGTAGGCTTGTTAGCGGTGTTCTTGTCTTGGACGGGAGGTCAGGGCCTGCTTTGTCGAGGTGGACTCCATTTTGCATACGATTTGTCATTGGTATAAGTAGCATCCCAATGACATGTGGCTTGTTTAAAATTTCTTCTGATTGAACTTTGTATTTCTTTAAGAACAAAGATGAATTAATTTTGAATTCCTCTCGACTAGTTGAGCTTTACTTTGAAATTAAGTCACATATAACTCATGAAAATTACTCCCTCCGTCCCAGAAAGAAAGTCGTTTTGGGTTTTCGTGCCACAAGTTTGACTCGATTTGTATAAAATACGTGTAATATTTATAAATCTAAATAAATTTATTAAAAAACTAGACTTTAAGATCTTTCTGATAATACTAATTACTTAGCATAAATTTTTATATATTTTAATATAAAATTACCGGCAGTAGTTTTTTTGGGAAGCGAGAATAAAATTTATTTTGGGAAGGAAGGAGTATGATAACAAGATCATGTCAATTTCAAGAATAGCTCTAAAAAATGCAGTACCAAGACAAGACGGGTGTACTGCCGTATTACAATGGAAGCTTCAAAACAGATTGACAACAGGTATGGTGGGTTGTTCGTATTTTCTTAGGCTAAGCTCTTTTTTTTTCCTAATTGCATCTTTTACATGTAGGACAGTAGGAGTATCACTAAAATCTGCGACAAAGTACGGATGAAAGCTTAAAACTAAAATGTTATATATTAGGATTAAGTCCACTTTGATCCCTGAACTATCGTTTGGTTCTAATTTATACCCCCTAATTCTGAAACCGTCTGATGCAAACACCCCAACTATCAAAATCATTCACTTTTGGCACCTGAAAGGGGCAAAGCGGTTTTGACCATGTGGGGCACGTGTGTCAGCCACTCTGGCGCTTACCGATCGAACCCCGACTTTCTTTGAATTCTCGCGCGAGGCCCTTGGTCGGGTTTTGGAGCAGGTGAAGCAGTGGACCGCGACGGGGACAGCTGGGAGGCTCAACGCCGGCGATGGGGTGGCGAGGGAGCGGCGCGGCGTCGAGGCGCACCTGCTGGTGCTCTCAGACCGGCCGGAGGCGGACTGAGCCGGACGGGCCGCGCACGACGGCGGGCTCTGGAGGTGCGGCTCCGGCGACGGCCACCTACGGCGACGGACGGGGCAGGGTAAAGTGGCTCGGAGGGACGGCATGAGGCGATGAAGGAGATGCTGCGGCCAATTTGGGTGGAGAAAGGACAGAGGCACAAGAACGGCGAAGCTCGCGGCGCGGCAATGGCGACTCCGTGCTGCGGTGCTGCTGCTCTGCGCGAGGGAAAGAAGGAGCAGAGGCGAGGCATGGCCATGCGGCGCGTGCGAGTTGGCCGGTTTGGGCGGCGAGGAACGCGGCGGAGCTCGTGCCCGCGACCATGGAGCTCGCGTGTGGCGGCGGCAGACCTCGCGTTCGCGGCCAGGGAGCCCGCCAGCGACAGCGGCGTACCTCGCGCCCGCGGCCAGGGAGCCCGTGTGCCAGGCTGCTCAGGCGCCGCCGCCGCCGCAACTTGCTCGAGCGCCACCGTCCTACTCGGGCGTCGCCGCCGCAGCCTGCTCGCACACCGCCATGCTGCTTGAGCGCACTGTGGGCGCTGCGTCGTAGCCTGGTTGCCATTGGTGACAGGAGGAAAGAGACGGAGGTGATAGAGTGGTTGACGCGCGGAGCCCACATGGTCAAAACCGCTTTTTCCGGCCCAAGTGTCAAAAGCGAACGTTTTTTTAGAGTTCAAGGAGGCCCTCGATCTTTTCATTAAACCAAAACTGTTTAAGTGCATACATGAAACTAGCCAATGCTGGTAAAGACTTACTGTCACAACACACATCACCATAACAGAGCTACGGATGGAACTAAATGAAAGACTCTAGGATAAGGGCAGACAAGGACTACATTCTCCAGGCCTCGCGCATCTTGGAGAAGTCCAGCCATTTTTTATTCTTCGTCTCCTTCACATCTTTAGTTACATGCACTTAGCTTTAGTAGGGATGTCCGCATCCCAGTCATCAGCAGCCAGGAACATACAACGATCGACTCTGTTGCTTATCTGATCAAACCACATAGCCTTGGTGGTCTTGAGGCCACCGTCTTCAATTTGTTCAGCCGACTTGAGAACTCTGGCATTTTCTCTCTTGGGCATAGAACACTCACAGTTCTCTAGCATGCCAGGTACCATCAGTAGCAACACATTGCCATTTTTCTAGCTCAGGCCCTGAAAACATAAGCTATTTCTTAGTTTTCAAAGCCCCTACAGGGCAGCAACACAAAAGGAATTAGCTACAGAGAACTTTTAATCACTAAGCCACATGTTACCAATGGACATAAAGTCAGAGCCAACTTGCTTATCAAGGATTTCAGACATATAACTCCAGAGCTGTTTAGCTATTACACAATAAAAAAAATAGATGATTGACAGTTTCATTTTCTGAACAGAATAGACAGGAGGGATCCTCCACTGTCCTTCTAACTGTTAGGTTGTCCCTGGTTAGGATCTTGTTCTTAGAAAATAGCCATAAGAAGAAGTGAACTCTAGAAGGTATTCTTAAAGACCATAAAGCTGGGATATGTACAGGTATTATACCCAAGGATTGAGAGGAATATATACCACTGGAATTGAACTACCAAACAAGTTCATCATCGTTGTTAAAGAAAGAAATAGTGGAAGCCAACTGTATGATCTCTAAAAGTACATTTCAACTCACATCCATCCCAGGTGCTTTCTACAGTAGCAGATTTTTCATTAATACAATGTATACTTCCCAAAACTAAATAACAAGACTAGAGGTCCCAGGCCAGTTGTCTTCCTAAAATTTGTACTTCCTACCATTTCCTATCACCCATGTGTAACTCATTTTTGCTGCAGAAGCGGCCCAAATCATGCCTCTGGAAAACTATGAGGCCCCTACCATTGAGCTATAGAAGATATTAGGCCTATTTATCTTATATTTAAAGTCAATTAACTGTTTTCACAGATTATTTCTATCTAGATTTTATCTTTTTATCCAGGATGCTAGTAAACAGATATTAAGGCCTCTTAGACTAGGGACACCAAGACCATCAAACTCTTTAAGCATACTAACACTCTCCTAATTAGCTAAGCGGTATTTATGAGCCTCAGGGTCGTCGTTCTACAGTTAGCCATGTGAGAGTTAAAAAGTGAATAATTTTAATAGTTGGAGAGCCTGTATCAGACGGTCCAAAATGATATTTCATAGGCCGAAAGTGGACTTAATCCTATGGATTACCACGGACGCTCCCAGCAGCCATAAGAGACCGGAGGTGTCCGATGAAGAGGAGGCCCGCTCCCAGCAGCCATGAGAGACCCGAGGTGTCCGATGAAGAGGAGGCGGTGGAAGCGGTCGAGCTGAAGATGAACGGAGTCGAGGGCCTTGAGCTTCGGCCAATTCATTTGTACTGGCCTTTCTTGCTTCTTCGCTAAATGGCGAAGGAAACAAATGTTACAAATCACGGGGGCAGCGGCGGGAGGACCTCGTACCTCGATTCCTTTGTTTGGTTGCGCAAAGTAAAGGAAACATATCGCAAGAGCAGCTGTGTAATAATTTGATACAACTCGTGGAGCGGCGGTATTAATGGCCGTGAATCAGTGAATGGAACGATATCCGATTGCGGGGTATCTCAGAACGAACCGGAATGAAACAAACAGTACTATTGCAATCGAATCCTTGCTGTAATCAAATTACGTTACATTTTGCCAAACCAAACACCACCTTAGTATTTCTTTTAGAACAAAGACGAATTAATTTTGATTTCGGCTAGACTCGTTCAGCTTTACTTTGAAATTGTCTCAAATAATTTCATGAAAACTATGACAAACAAGATTATGTGCAGTTGGCACGTTCAGCACCACATGTTATTTCAACTACACACCTATAAGTTTCTGCAGTGCTTCCAAAAACAATACAGTTTCCCAATACAGGGCTTGCAGATCGGAAGAAAAATATGCAGTACCAAGAGAAGACGTGTAAGCCTGTATATATCCCAACCCAACCCAATGGTAGTGGGGAGATACCCATTAACAGACAAGGATATGGTGTATTGCTGTATTACAATTGAAGCTTTCATAACAGATTGACAACAGGTATGGTGTCCATTACAGGCGAACTGACTTCAAGTACACTGAGCTCTATGCTCATCAAACAACCTGGACATACATCCTTCCAGGCACAACAAATTTGCAAATCCGAGCAAAGTCTGTCCTTATTTCAGATGAGACAAGTCAAAGGCAAAGAAATATAGCAAGCGAGCAACAGCAGAAACATGCTTCACTTGGTCCACCAGTGAAGGAAATCCTTGCGCCTGTTGATCTTCTTTTGAAGCTGAAGAACACCGTACAGTAGTGCCTCAGCAGTTGGTGGGCACCCAGGGACGTAGATGTCCACAGGGACTATACGGTCACATCCACGTACAACAGAGTAGGAGTAATGGTAGTATCCACCACCGTTGGCACAGCTGCCCATTGAAATAACCCATCGAGGCTCAGGCATTTGGTCATAAACCCTGTGGATAACAAATGAAGTTCATGTTACACTAACTAAAAAAGTAGAAAGTATGAGTTGATAATAAAAATAAATACCTTCTCTGAAACAAAGAATTATGCTCGAATTGCAATATATACAGTTAAAATATGTTCATATACACGTCTCAACAAAAGAAGAGAAAAAATAGGAAATATTGGAAGCACCTAAAGCTTACAGCAAGTCACTATAGTGTACACTCCAGGTTTGTAATTTAAAGATACCAAGCAATCACCCTCTTTCTTCCATTCTTATAGTTATGACTTTTTTGTGTTCAAGAAAAATGGATAAGTAAATCCATGCAGATATAAAGATCCAGCCAGTCAACGCAAGCTTAGTTTTTTTAATATTGTCAGGGTCAGCAAATGCAGGCATGTCTTTTCCAGCATCTTTTACTACATAATTTATAGTTATATCAAGATATTACTACTACCTCCAGTCAAATAAAGATGCCACGCTAACCAAAATCAAATGTTATTTGAAAACTGGCCCTCAATACCTTTATTTGACCAGAGGGTGTATCAAGTTCGTTAAAAGAGTGGCGACGTAAAAGTACTTTGACTCTTGGAGCGGCAACTTTGGATGTTACTTAGACATGGTCCTAAATACTTATGCAGAGAAGTGACTTGAATGCAACGGTGATCTGGCATCCAAAAACGATTCTAGGTTTGCTAGAGTATTAACAAGCATAGCAAAATCCATACAAGATTTTAATTCTCCAAAACTTCTTATATAGAAAACAATACAAAAGACACAGAAATGAACTAAGTTTATGTGTGAACTTCGATAATTTGTTCAACAATTTGCCATCGACCTGCTAAATACAAGGAACACAACTTCAACAGGTCTCCTATGCAAATTTGTACCAAGAAATTACCAATGTTGATAGGTACTTTGGTAGGTTTGGATTAACTGCACTCAGCGTTCAGTAAAATCCCGATACAAATAGCCTCACAAGCATATCATATCATGGAGCAAATTGATCAATTGCAATTATGTTTTATACTTGTTGATACAAATCATAATCATTTTTTAGAATACTTGCAGACAATAAAGTCTATGTGGCTGGTTGTCAAATCAAAGTACCATATCATACTTCAACGATAGTACTATCAATATGGTGTTCTTGAGAAAAATCTGAAAATTCTACATGTAATGATCTGGGCACAACATGGTTTCTACAGACGTTATTGCCAATCAGTAGTTAAAATATAATACTATGGATCTATTTCTTCGGTGCAAAGATATAAACCTACTGCTTAATAGTACTCCCCTACCCAGATCCTTTATGAGATCCAAGGACCCCAAAATCGAAATCTTAAATCGGCCTAGCCAATCGAGATGAGGAATGCGTTACTGACTTGCGGAGGGCCGGGGCCATCTTGTTGGTGAGCGTGCCGGCGACGATCATGCAATCGGACTGGCGCGGCGAGGGGCGGAAGATGACGCCGAAGCGGTCGAAGTCGTAGCGGGACGCGCCGGCGTGCATCATCTCCACCGCGCAGCAGGCGAGCCCGAAGGTCATGGGCCAGATCGAGCCCTTGCGCGCCCAGTTCATGAGGTCGTCCACCTTGGAGACCACGAACTCGGCCGTCTTCGACATCGCCGGCGGGGGCGCGCCCCCGTACGGCGCCGGGGTCGTCGGGGAGGCGCCCGCAGCGGCGGCGGCGGAGTACGCCCGCGGGGTGGAGAGGAGGGCCAGCCGCGCGGTGCGCGGGAGCAGCGCCATGGTCGGTCGCTAGGGTTTCCTCGCCTCGTGGAGGAGGGGGTGGAAGCGTAGGTCGATTTGGGGATGGCTTCTCGGAGCTCTGGGGGAACACAGAGAGAGAGGTGTCGGGAGACGGGAGGGGGCTGTCTCGTGGCCGAGGGGAGGTCGGGGCGCGTGTTGTGTGCGCGCCGTGAGTGTGACTGGCCCAAGGACCAATAACTTGTTTTCTTTTTAACTCTGTGTGGGTCTTCTATGAACCGGCCCAGGCCCAGGCCCAGGCCCAGGCCCAAGTCTCAAATAATTTCTTAGACCAGTCCTAGGTTGATTCACTACTGGGCCATATATTTCCATTTTTATGAAGAATGAATAATAATACAGCTATCCCATCCGTCCCGAAAACAAAAAAAGTCGTGCCGAAAACAAAAAAAAAGTCCAAAAAAAAATGTTCTTCTTCCTGTAAAAAAATGTCCTCCTGGTCAAGTCAAACTATTTTAAACTTGACTAACAATCTTATAAAAATATACAAAATGAATAATACTACATCTCACACAGTGAATCATTACGTGATAGCGTGAAATATGGCAAACTCCACCTCTCTATATAAAGAGAGGAGTAGCCAGTGGCATTTTATCCACGATAGAAAGCAAGCATAGGCTCGGAGAACAAAAGAGGGAGGAAAAAAAAGGGAAAGATGGAGAAGAAGGCACGGCGTGGCCTATACTCCATGTTGGGCAGCACGGCGTGACAAGGCATGCCGTGTGACTTAGTGGGGCCCACCAAAAATAGCACGCTGGATCGCCAGTGTGGTCGATTTCAAAATAATCATATATTTCTTTCTTGAGGAGTTAATTTTTTTTAGAAAAATTAACTTATATTATAGAAAATAGTTTTGACATTTTAATCTCCAATCAAATTTGGAAATATATATACCACGATGCACGATTAATCTATTGATATTAATGTTTTTTGTTATGTACTGTATTTGTTCAAATTTAGAAACTTTGATTTCTACCGTTATTTTTGAGAGAGCGTAATGTGCGGACACCAATGGACCTGGGCAGTTGGGCGTACGTGTATGCGACGATGTCGACCGTCGACGTGGGAGAGCGGGAGCCCGTGACTCCAGTTCAATTGCTTTCACGCGGATATGTCAGGGCATATCCTACGAATATGTACCTCAAACGCACAGAGAATCTCTCTTTCAGTTTCCGCAGATCTGCGGCGAATATCTCTTTCAGATTCACGGGGTATATGATGCGTGTCAAGTCGGTCGCGAAGATCTCTTTTGTGACGCGCAACAAGCTCGGAGGTCGGTGCAGACAGACTCAGCGCTGCTGCTGCTAGTGCGATTCGAAACAAGACCAACAATTTGAGCGGCATAGAATACGCTAGCCTTTACAAATTGTATGGCGGAAGCGTACAATGTCACGCACGCGCCACGCTTAACTGCAACCAGTAAATTTGAACGAAATTTCTCATTGCTAATTGGGTAATTGTGGCTACAAATTATATGCCAAGCACGTGCATGGATTTCTGCAGGTCGTAATCCACCAATTTTATCTTTTGTCGGTAGGCAAGATACAACGAGCCATTGCCAATTCAGCAGTGACAGGCTCGATCGATCCGGAGGGATACGCCACACGCACACAAAATTTAGTCAATACAGTTAATAAACGCCACTAATAATCGTACGCCGTGCCTCGCCCGCACTTGTTCGAGCTCGATCTCGCGACGAACCCGAACCGGCAATGTTCTCAACCAGAGTAGTATCAGTTCTTGACGCCGAGCGGCATGATGGGCATGCCGTCCTTCGAGGCAACAACGGGCATGGTGGACTCGAGCTTGCAGTCGAGCGGCGGCAGCAGCGCGGCCTCCTCCACGAGCGCCCTGCCGACGAGGCGCAGCAGCGTCTCCTCGAGCTCGGCGCCGTCGGCCCACGGGTGCACCTCGGCCTGCACCCGCGCGGGGTCCTCGCAGATGAGGTCCCACACGGGGAAGCCCCTGCGCGGCATCACGAAGTCCTCCCGCGCCAGCCGCAGCGCCGGGCAGTAGTCGCCGCGGCCGTCGCCCAGGTAGATGACGCGCTTCCTCGTCGCCCCGGCGGCGGCCTCGCGGAGGATGCGGTCCAGCACCTGGCCCTTGCACATGTTGGGCGGGCAGGTGCCGACGCCGCACCCGTGCGGGGCGTCGTGGTAGGGCCCGACGCGGAGGCGGCCGTCGGCGTCGACGTGGCTCGGGTTGGTGTTGATCTGGGAGAAGCACTCGCGGACCCCGTGGTGCTCCAGCACGGTCTCGATGAAGAAGGCGTTGGCGTCGCTGAGCACGCGCAGGTCGCACCCTAGCGCGTACGCGGCTCTGATGGCGGCTGGCACGCGCGGGTCGATGGGCGCCGCCCGCAGCGCCTCGGCGACGTCGGACAGCGTCTTCCCGGCCGCGTGGAGCTCCCCCATCATCGTGTCCATGAGCGTGTTCCACGGCATCGTGGGGAGGAGGCGCTCGAAGAGGTAGGTGAAGCCGAGGCTGTCGACGACCCAGTTGTCGCTGTCCACGTCGATGATCGTCTTGTCGAAGTCGAACACCACCACGATCCCGGCGGCCGCCATGGGTATGGGTTTAGCTGGCTGGTTTTCGAGAGGCAATGGGGCCTGGCTGGCTACGATATGCTTTGCGTCGTCGAGCTTGCTTGTTTGCGGTGGATCGATGATGGCTGGGGAGATTGAGGTGGAGGCGGCCTTATATACCGGGGCGTCGGGGCCGGGGCGTGGGAAGATGCTGAGGGAATATATTACGGAGATGCCTAAGAATAGCGAGCCGGGCTCGGTGGTGTTCGCGTCAAGTTTGGCGATTCGTTCGGCGTGGCGGAGCGATGCGATTCGCGATTCGCTACTCTCCGTCGCGAAACCACGCGTGGCGCCAGCTTCTGGTCTGGTTCGCGGGCGGTGGCGGTGTGCCGGATGCGGCTTCTGGTTTGATGCAAGGAAGGCGCTAGTCAGTCGGGGTCGGGGCCGCGGCGGCGGCGGGCTTCTGGAGAAGGATCCGGAGATGCTGGGCTCCTGCATGGTGGCGAGGGAATATCCACTCTCGGTCCGTCGTGGGGAGCGGCGGTCGAGTCGTTTTCGCATTTCCGTATCTGCGGACACCTCGTGGTACGTGGTTCACATTTACGTGCCCACTGTTTTTTTTTTTCATCTGATTTGAATCGATGGAAAGAAACTTCTCTACCGTGTTTACCAAAACTGGTCTGAACACTTTAGTTTTTTTTTAATAAAAAAGGTAAAAACAGCAGACCTCACGCTGCGTGAGCCAAGTGATCCATACATGCACGCACAAAACTGAAGCTAGCTCATTTCGAGTTCCGTACGGCAGTCTCTGCTATACTGTTCGTGGCGAAATTGCGTTCTGTTCCAGGGAAATGCTGTCATGCTTATGGCACGACACGAGATTGGGCAGTTCCGGCGAAGGTCATGTATACTGTCACGATATTTGTCACGTTTCCTGGGGGCTGTCCCGTAGCGGATATTCGGCGGATGCGGAGAATCTCCCCCGTGGGTGGCTGGCTGCTGCCGGGTGCGGGCGTCGATCGGTTTGAACAACTAGAAACACGGGGTCCTCTGCCTACCTGTTTTGAACCACCACTAGAACACGGGGTCGGTCCTCTGTCTTCGTCTCTCTCCTTCCTCTTATCTTCAAATCTTGTGCTTTATTTATGTTTCAAAAAAAAAATCTTGCTTTATTTGCTCCTCCGTCAATTTTTGCGTTCTATAGTTCTCATTCTCAGCAATTTGTTCTTATCCGTCGAATCAGAGGATTATTATTCGCATTTTAGTGTTATAATACATGCGTGGATCTCACAAATAAAAGCACCATCGTCGCCATTTGTCCATGTTTGCATGCAAAAGCTTGGAACATCGCGTCATGTGGAGGCAGGAGGAAAGCTCCTGGTTGTTTCGTTATTCCACTCGCGGCAGCTAAGATTCTCGAAACGAAAGCATATATTTTTTTAAAGCTATATGGGTACAAAGGGATATCTTTATTCGTATTGTTCAAGAGATGGAATCAAATTAATTTCATTGTGACAAAGTGCGGATGAGGAAAATATGCTACGTTTGGAACGATGTTGCACATTCTTTCCATTTCTCGTTTGGTAACGAAATTGTCGGAACGTAGAATAAGACCATGTTCTGAGCGCGGCTAAGATTCCACCTTATCACACCAATGAAGAACAAATCCTCATCCAAAGTTAATATGCTGGTTATATACTCACCCTCGCCCTTTACTTAGTGGAATGCACAAAAGACACTATAGATAATGCACGATGGTACAAATAAGCGAATAAATGAATACTGCCACCGTATTTTATCGCTTCTATATTTTCAGGTGTCTGAATTTTAAAACAATTTCAAATTTCAAATAACGCTAATGTACAACAACTAGCTAGTACATGTAAATTGGTGGTTTTGTGACTTGTTATTCGTCTTCATATATCAAATTTCACATGCCGCTATTTGAAGCGAAGTGGCAGGAGAGACAAGCATCTCATTTGCAGTGTCTCTTTCAAGATCTAGAAACGCCAGTTGGAATGTGAATAGCGGCATCCGATCAAGTAGATGAATTATTTGCCAAGTTTGGATTACTTTACATGCAGCAGGTAGATGTGATCGATGCAAAACGATAAAGTTGACAAGCCCACAAGGCTAGACTGACGGCCTCACATGTGCCAGATGTTTCTAAACGGACACAGGCCAGGATTCACGGGCATCAGATCATGATCATATGGCAAATTTCATTCGCATGCCTGGGACGAAGCTACGCTACCCCTTCAATTTGTGTTTGCAAGCCTAGTGACTAGCAGACACATCTCCCGGTGATCAGGTCAGATTAGATGCTCTTCATGTGGGTGGTGAGGCCGCGCCGTGCGGGTTGGCTGAGACTTGGGAGCCTCGTGTCCACTGAACTTCGCGCGGTGCAGGTCCACCGCGTCGTCTCTTGTCGCTATTGCGAATCCGCTAGCTCCGATAGCTAGCAGATTTCTCAGTTCTCCGTTCTCACATCAATAACTAGCGGCGTCTATCGATTTCCGACCGAAAAACAGAGGTGCCCCGATATTCTTCCTTCCCTGCTTCCCCTGTGGCTAGCGGTGCCTCCGCTGCCGCGTCGTCTGTCCACCATCCGCGCCCTGATCTTTGCAACGTTGTAAGAGGGTACAACAATATATATTTTATATTCAATAATAACTCGATTCTTACCAAAATTTGCTTTCCTTTGTTCACAAACGCCATGAACATTTAGGTATGATACGACACGGCAGCGGAGGCACCGCTAGCCACAGGGCAAGCAGGGGAATATATAAAATTAAATGCGAATATATAAATCATATCTCCGTGGTTTTTATTTATTACTATGTGTGTGTGTATATATATATATAATTAAATGTGAATATATAAATCATATCTCTTGCACAGTCTCTATAAGAAAATGTCAGTATACACATGGCCATTCTTCTATAAAAAAAATGTCAGTATACACATGGCATTCTTAAGATCAATCACTTTTCGATTCATATGCCTTCTTCAAGGAAATTTTCTTTTCATCAAGCACAATGAAATTCTTCATAAGCCTTTTCTGTCACTACGTACGTTTCTCCACATTGCTCTCTAGTAAGTTTTACAACAACTATCCAATTATAATCAAGCGCATTCATACTCTTGGTTTCAAATAACGATGGGGTATGTTGGTCATTGTCCTCACTTAACCAAGTTGACCTACGTTGACTTATGTTGATTTGGAGAGGTTCCGTATAGATTATACGGAGATGTTCGTGTAGGTTTGAAACACGTCGTGCCACAAAGCACCAGGAATCTCTGGTAGCGTATTAAGCTTAATTAGTCCATGATTTGATAATATGATGCTACAGTAAACATATGCTAAGGATAGAAGGCTTAATAGATTCGTCCCGTGAATTAGCCATGTAGTTTTGTAGTTAACTCATGTTTAGCCTTGCTAAGTAATATCCAAACATCTGATGGACAGGGCAAACTTTAGCCATCAGATCCGATCACGAGGAACAAAACAGAAGCCTCCCACACGCCAGGACACTATTCATCATTGTAGCTGACACGTT
Organism: Bothriochloa decipiens; assembly: GCA_023333625.1. NCBI lineage: Eukaryota > Viridiplantae > Streptophyta > Magnoliopsida > Poales > Poaceae > Bothriochloa > Bothriochloa decipiens. Next base: position 18,222,542 of record CM041632.1, on the reverse strand, counting down.
TTATTTTGATTGCTTGCAACACTTTTTTCTTCTTTTGTTCACGTGTTGAAGAAGCTGGTGTGAAAATCTAAAGTTTGACCAAATTGATAATAATATTTAGGATGTCAACTAATGTGTTTGTTTGGTTCTATCTAAAGTAACACTAATGTAAATGAAACACAACTGCTTTCGTTACAGGAGACAAATTTGAACTACTTCTGTTTACATTTGTGTTACTGGGCGATGAACCAAATGACATGAAAGTATGTTAGGTTCTTTATTAATTATATTTTCATACTATACTTATCCGATGACTTATGGTTTGAAAGAGAGAAATATCTTGCAGGCTGACGAGCGAGCGAGGCGTAGCCAACCTACGGTGGTGGACTTGATGGGGAGCTGACGACTACCCCTATACTGCTGCTGGTGCATGCAATTAGCGATGCCCTCCTGGAAGTGTGCGTACGCTGTGGTTGTTCATGGACGTTGTCGTTGGACGACGTACGCGTATACGCACGCTGATGTCATGCAATTCAAGGAGGCCAAATGGCGGCTGAAACTGAGTTGGAGGACCATCATTGTCAGAGCTTCCCATGCTCAAGTGGAAACGACCTAGTGGATGGGTGGTTGAGATGTTCATTGGTCGACCATTTGCATTGTACCTTCTGCTGTGCTACTACCTACTGCCACTTGGAAGCAGAGAGTAAGCATTTCATGGAGTCAATGAGAGCTTGCGCTATTTATAGTGAGGACATGAGTAGTGCTTCGATCCGCCATATAGCCAAAAACAAATAATAAGAGCGCCCTCTGTTTCTGCTCGCACACATGAAGAAGGTAGCAAGTGAAAAAGCTGAATTGGCACTTGCTACTGTAGTCGCGACGTTGCTGATGATCCCGGCGCTTGGCGGCGCGGCACCAGCTGCGGCAGCCACTGGGATGGGCAGGAACTGCTCCACGAGATGCGGCAACATCAACATACCGTACCCGTTCGGCATCGAGACAGACTGCTACCACGCCACCGGTTTCAGACTCACCTGCAACCACTCCTTCCAGCCGCCGCAGCTGTTCCTCGGCGACGGCACCGTGCACGTGCTGGAGATCTCCGTTGAACGCAGCACGGTGCGCATCAACAGAACCGGTGTGCAGTTCGTGTACGACGGTGGCAACAGGACATGGGGGCTCCGGCTTCCCGAGGGCGGACCGTATTTCCTGTCGGAGTCGACTAGCATGCTCGCGGTGATAGGGTGCGGTGGCCAGGTCAGCATCCTAGGGGGCCTGAATAACAATTTGGTGAGTTCTTGCACTGCAATCTGCCCAGTTGTTTTGTCCAAAGATGGTGGTATAGCTGGCACTAGGATACGAAATGGCAACTGCACTGGCATTGGTTGCTGTCAGGCGAGCATCCTTGTAGGCTACTCTTTCTACACCATCCAGCTTGATCGGAGTTCTACTTCTATCGCTGGTTTGATAGATCCTAACATTTCTATATACATAGTCGACCAGATTTATAATGGGAATGACGCCAATTTTCCTGAAGCGCTTCCGGCCACGCTAGACTGGATAATTAGTAAGCGTAATTCATCAGCATGTCCAACGAATAATACGGCCGCCTCCGAGTGTATCAATGCCCACAGCTATTGCCGAAACACTTCTTCTTTGGGCCATGGTGGGTATATGTGTCAATGTACACATGGTTATCAGGGTAATCCTTATGTTCACGGTGGATGCCAAGGTACGTACAGTACGTAGTGAGATAACTATAGTGAATCAATCTTTTTTAGTTATATTACTCAGCCTGTTTACACAATCTGCAAATTAACATACTATTTCGTGCCCCTAAAAAATACTGTACCCTTGTTTTTTTTCTGTAGATATCGACGAGTGCAAATACCCAGATCAATATTCTTGCTACTATGGTTGCAATAATACACCAGGAAGTTTTATTTGCCAATGCAACACTGGCTATACAGGCAATGCTTCCATCCCAAAGATGCACAGGTATAATAGGAAATGGATTTTTTTTTTTACTATAGGAGATGGAAATTCTGAATACATTTTGTATAACTTACGACTACTTGCTCTAGAGTTTACAAGACTTGCTTTGTATTGGACACTATATAACATGACCTTAAGACATACGCCATCTGTTATGAATTTCCTAGACATTGATGAGTGCAAGCACAAGGAAGCATACTCATGCTATGGGATATGCCAAAATTTCCCAGGAAGTTTTCACTGCCAATGTCCTGAAGGAACACATGGAAATTCTTCTATAAAAGGGGGTTGTGTTGCAATCAAGAACTCCTTCGCAGGTGATAGTTCAATACGTGCAACATATTATCTTAGAGATTAAACCTTCTCACCTCACTTGAAAAAACAAATAAGTTTATAGCTTGATGTATTATTTATTACTTTGACATCATGAATATGTTTCATTATTGTTTTTCTTAGGTTTAAGCATTGGGCTAGGAGTTGGTGGTGGAACATGTCTTCTGCTTCTAGCCTTTGGTGGACCCTATATAGTGCGTAAAATCAAGCTCCAAAAGGTGAAGACGAAGAAACAAAGGTTTTTCAATCAAAATCATGGGCTACTTTTACAACAGTTAATATCACACAATGCGGATATAGGTGAATGAATGATAATTACCTTAAGTGATATAGAGAAGGCAACAAATAATTTTGATAGTTCTCGAATCATTGGTGGTGGAGGGCATGGTGTCGTGTTTAAAGGAATTCTAGATCTACAAGTTGTTGCAATCAAGAAATCAAAGATAGTAGTACAAAGAGAAATCAATGAATTCATAAATAAAGTTGCAGTTCTTTCTCAAGTAAACCATAGAAATGTGGTGAAGCTCTTAGGATGTTGCCTTGAAACAGAAGTACCATTGCTAGTTTATGAGTTCATTTCAAATGGAACCCTTTGTCATCACCTTCACGTTGATGGTCCCATATCACTACCATGGGATGATCGAATGAGGATAGAGATTGAAGTTGCCAAAGCTCTATCCTATCTGCATTCAACCGCTTCAATGCCAATATTTTGGATTTTGGAGCTTCTTGATGATGCTTTAACTGCAAAGGTTTCAGATTTTGGAGCTTCTAGATATATCCCGATTGATCAAACAGGAGTGACTACGGTGGTTCAAGGAACAATGGGTTATTTGGATCCAATGTATTATTACACAGGCCGGTTAATAGACAAGAGTGATGTTTTTAGTTTTGGTGTTCCTCTTGTAGAATTGCTTACACGAAAAAGACCATATGTCTACAAGTCAGCAGACAATGATGGTCTTGTTTCACATTTTGTCTCACTGCTTGCAAAAGGCATACTAACTGACATAATTGATCATCAAGTTATGGAGGAAGGTGGAGAAATCAAAGAAGTAGCCACACTAGCAGCAATGTGCACAAAATTGAAGGGAGAAGATAGGCCTACAATGAGGGAAGTGGAGATGACCCTTGAAAGTTTGCTAGTGAATAAGAAGAGGCAGGTTCAATATAATGGAACACCAATGAGGAATGGTGGGGATGAAGCTACAACTTATTACATGGTAACTTGTTGTAACACCTCTGGTGTTATATTAACTAAAACATGCCATGTCATCATATGCATTGCAAATCATTCATGTTTAAGTCAATCTTAATGTGCATTAACTAAAACAAGTTTACATTCCCTAGGTTGATTGTGTTTCTGGAATGTTTTGTCACATGAAATAATAAAACCCTACTTTTGAATGTCATCGCAAATACTTGGGTTATATTCTATGTACTTGAGGTGTAAACCGTGTTTACACTAGTGTCAAGCATAGTGTATAAACCTAAGTCCAACCTTAAAAATTTGTTTCCATATTTGAAGTTGAATTTGGATTTCAAAGCTTATTCCCAAGCCTTGCAATTCAAATTTAAATTCAAATTGGAAAGCTATAAAGTGTTTTTCGAAAGTTAATTTGGTCAACCAAGGGTGTCATTGGGTCAATGACCTAAAAATGTCCTTGGATGATGTTTGTGATCACTAATGACCAACCAATTAAGTTAGAAACCAAATCGAGTTTGATTTCAATTTCAAAAACCCTTTATCCTAAAACCTAATTTTACCCCCTTTTCTCTAATTCAAAATTTATAAAGAATTTGGAGATACTCTAAAAAGATAGTTTATATATCTTGATAAGGGATACAAAGTTGGTATATAAAGTTTTTCAAGTTCCAAAAGAAATTTCAAATGAATTTGAAAATACAGTTTTCTAGCATTTGTCCCCTTTTGATTTTAAAACCATAATTAAAAAATTATGCATAATTTTGGAAAATTTTGTATATGAAAAAGGTTTGGTTTGGAAAGTTAAACATTCCATAGTTTTGAAGATTTTCAAGTTTTATTGAAAAACCAAAAGTAATTTCAAATGTTTGTTTCTAGGGTTTTATCCCCTTTTTGAATTTGAATTCAAATTTCAAAATTCAGACAGAATTTGAGGATACTAGTTAAAGGAAAAGTGTAGCTCTTGAAAAGTTATGCAAATGATATTTTTGGAGATTTTCAAGTTCTTATATAAATTTTAGAGTAATTTGTATTTTTAAACGAATGGCAATTCTATAATTATCTAGAACAGCGCCGAAACCTATCGTCGGCCGCCATCGCCGGCTTCTCAACCTGCGCCGCCGTCCACCGCCACAAATATCTCAGTTGCCAGCTCGCTCCGGACACTTGAACCTTCGCCGTCGTCGTGTCGCCCATCCATGCTCGCCGATGGCCTATAAATACCGGTCGGCTGCCGCCGTTTCTCCTTCTTCTTCTTCCTGCCGCCACCGCCGACGACTTCGCTCCGCCGCTCGAATTCATCGCCGTCAATCCACCGCAGTCTAATTGCTCTTGCCATTAGCTCCGCCACATCCTTACGGTCAGTTTGAGCTATCTCGTGCTTGCTCTCCTCGCCCGAGCTGCCCACGCGCCGTCATCTTCCTCGCGGCCGGTCGCCGAGCCGCCGCGAGCTTTTCCGCCATCGACCACCGCCGTGGTTGGTTATATATCTTCATCACCCCCGCTATCGTGTTCTCCATACTATCCTGCTCTTCACGCGCACCTTGGTTCACTCTTTGGTGGGCAGGACACGCCGGAGCACCGTCCTTGCCATTGGAGCGCCGCCGCCGCCATCACCGCCGTCGCCCGCAGCTCGATTCAAGCACTCTGGGCCTTCATCAATGTGTGCATCAGCACCGTGGTGAGCTCCTGCACCTGTATGCGCTATCAATTTCATCTTTATCGAGTCGTAGACGCCGGGCACCGAAGCTCGCCGCCGGCATGGCCGTGCCGCTCCGCCACTAGCGTTGCCACTTTGGCTAGGGACCAGGGACGGTGTCATCTTGTTGCCGAACGGGTTCGCCTGAGTGCCCTCCGTACACCCGAGTGCTCGTCGTCGTCGGAAACCGCTCCGGTGAGCGTCACCGCCGTCGCCCCGCCGCGACGCTAGCTACCTCAATCGACTCGCCGTGTCGAGATAAGCCTGTAGGGACAAACCTGGTCGCCAGAGACCTCACTGTCGGCGAGTGATCACCGGTCAACCGCCGGCGGGTCGTCGGTCAGCGCGGGAGTACTGTGTCGATTTTTCTTTTTCTATTTTTAGAAAATAATTTAAATGCTATTTTCTTTGAAAAATCATAGTAATTCATATATAGCTCCAAAAATTCTAAAATTTTTTGTGTGTGTTCTTTATGATGTCATCTACCTAGGAAAAATATGAAATGACAAATTTGAGTAATTTTTACAGATGTTAAAATTAGCCCTTTTAATTGAAAAATGGACCTTCAATGATTTTTAATAAATAAAATAAATAGCTTTTAATTCTGAAATTTGTTTTGCCATCTAATTAGGCTAAGAGCTTTCCAAAATAAATTTTGGGCTTAATTTGATAACTTTAATTTTATGCCTTTATTTAATGCCTTTAAATAATTAATTAATCCCTTTAATTGAGTTTAATCATTATAGGATTTGTTTGACTTTGGGATTGATTGATGACTTAGGTCATTAACCCTAATGACCTTTGGCACTTTAATTAATTGTTTGTGCTTATCTTAATTATGTCATTAGGGCTTGGCGTAGTTAACCCTAATGAGCTTAATACGCGAAGTTTTGTTGGCTTGCAACTTTATCGTGAAGAAAAGTTGTACTCAAGTCCTTAATATGATCATGCATCCATCAAGCATCATGTTTACTATTCCGTCATGTTAAAGCATATCAATTATCGAATAGTTTCCATTAACGGAGAGTTAACGTTGTCGCACCAGATCCTAAGGACGAGCAGATTCAGGAATCAGGAGTTGATCCAGAGTTCGAGCCCGTCTACCCCGAATACCAAGGCAAGCCCCGGATGCATTCAAACCCTATTCTGTTTATAAAAGTTTTATCGCTTCAGCTATGATATGTTGCATTAAGTAATAGGAGTTGAGTGAAAACCCACCAATTGCATTACCTGTCTTATTTCCTTATTCCTTGTTACCTGCTTTGGAAGATAAGTAGCAACGCTTAGCCCTACTTAATTAGTTAAATATTCAAAAGTAAAAGAATAAAAAAGATGAGATTGGTTTTATTTGTTGGAACCTTGATAATAGTTAATAAATCGAGTTCGGACGGCTAACTTGCACTGGGAATGGAGTCCCTCTGTAGTGTTCCCGTCGGTTGATGCCCTAAGTCCTGTCCGTTGGTGAACTGGTGATATCGAGAAATTAGAAATCCACATGCATGAAGTGGTATTCAGTGGGCCAGAGTCCCCACGCATATCATGGAGTGACATATAGTGGGCCAGAGATCCCACATATGTCATAGTGTGTTATACTGTGGGTTTAAGTTCCCATGTATTTCGGTACACGGGGCTGAAGAGCTCAGGTGTATCATGTGGTGATATATGGCTGCGGTTGTTATCCTGGTATATCAGTTCATCTGGGGTGCATCGGAGTTAAAGTCTCCGGTATCCCAGTGACCTAGGTCCCAGCTGGGTATGAAAATGGATTCGAATCGCCGTTGCTTCTCGGAGAAGAAGACTCGATCGGTGTTCATCATCGTAGTAATAACTTGAACAATGATTAAAGTTTAATAATGAAGTTGGTTGGTAATTGGAGCTAGATTCAATCAAACTTTATTTTTCTGTTAAGCTTTTTCGCAAAAATTTTTATCTCTTACAAGCCTTATCTTGTCCCTCTAGCCTGCATTTCTTGAGTCTTCACCCCTCTTTTTCGTCGGGTTAGTCTTGTTGAGTACTTTTATACTCAGGGTTTGTTGAACCCTTGGTGCAGGTGAGCATCATGGGCAGGAATGCTTCGCATCCTGCTGTATGACAGTCATCGAGGAAAGTGACGACGAGTAAGATGTTTAGCTCTTGGGCAGAGCTTATTATTTGGTATTGTAATAAAGTTATTTACTGCTACTTCACTACTATTATGGTTTGTACAATTTAAACTTATAGTTGTAAATATTTGAAACTCAAAGGTTTGTAAACTTATGTTGTTGTAAGTCTTCCGCTATTTTACTCTGATGTATATTATTTATATCAAACTGTTGTAATACTGCAATGCCTCTTTATAACGCTCGATCCTGCTCGGAGAATCGTGGATGATTCAGGATTTACCCGACAGACTTTTTAAGTCGTATGGAACACAGTCATGGTTATTCGAAGTCTGTTTAGACAATAATCATGCGTGTGGGCCATATGATTTAAGAGGTTCTGCCACACTTGTCAAGATTGTAATAATGCTAGCAGGCAATACACTATGGAAGAGGAAATTTTGTTATCAGCAAGCTTTCCCTGATGAACTTAATTTTATTATGGTTATGAACAACTCCACTTGATAAACTCATTTCCAATAAGCATAGAAAGACAGTGAAACCTCACTTCCTTTGTTTACATCAAAATTACTATGTTGACAAATAATTTTCAATGAAAGGCTTTGTGCATATTTCCCTTGATAAATATGTAGCATAAAGCCTAAAATTCTTATGATTATTGTTTATTTGTTAACTGAGCTATATGTGAGATGTTTTATCATAATTTGCATGCTTATTTAATTCATGGAAGCAAGAATATTGGTTGTGTATATGCAATTATTCATTCTCGAGGTAAATGCAACGTACTCACAAAAAATAATAGCAATTTACATTTGCACACTGAACAAGGACAATCTGCAATGGAGATAACAAATGCAGCTTGCAAAGTATATTTCGAGGCACCGAAATATGCAAAGAGGAAAGAAATGAAAGCTTGCCTGATGGAACAACCGTGTAGCAGGCTTCCTCAGACCAACTCAATAACCACAATCGTTAGGCATTCATCAGATTCTGTTTTCTTTTCTTCAAGGAAGCAAGGCTAGTCTCCCTATGGGTGAAAGCAAGTTTATCTTCTGCCTTTGATCAATGGATCCAGCAGCTTTGATTGACCTTCGGGTTCCTGCAGCAGGGATCGATATCAATTGGCCCAACTTTGTTCCCAGCAAACGTCCAAGTACGTGCTTCACATCTTGAATGGTGCACACAATCTGCTAGACAGATTTGGTTTGCCTCCTGATGATGCAATTATTCCTCTCTCGCCAAAGTTCCCAGATCGTTAAAGTCACCATGGAGCTTACCCCAAAGCGGGTTGAAAGAGTTGCAGTCGCCACTAATCTTGTGAACCATTCACCCTGTTAAGATATGTAACAGGAATATCTTGTATATGTGCCACAATTGTATACGGCAATGACCGTAGACGTGAGCACCAAGTTGATAGGCTTCGGTTGGAATAGATAGATAGGTTTCCATCTATGTTTGTTAGATTCCAAACTAACCTTTCTTGTAATCCAAGTTGTACAAGTATATATATGTGGTAACACATACCTGTGGGAAGCCAAGATAGGCAACCACGTTAAGCCATATCTCTTTCATGGTATTGGAGCAACTCTTACAAGATCCATCTAGCTAGCTATGGCATCATCCTCTTCCTCCTCCTCGTCCGGCCACTCCCACCATTTGCCTTTTGGCCTAGCCATCTTTGAAAAACTCACGTGCGACAACTTCCTCCTATGGAAGGCGCAGATCATGCCTGGCATCAGGGCGGCACAATTTGAAGGTTACCTAGATGGAACCAATGCCGCCCCTGTCAAGACCATAGAGCTGGTCAAGGAGGACAAGAGCAAGATCACCGTCGTCAACCCAGAGTACGAGAAGTGGCTCAAGGAAGACCAACAACTTCTCGCTCACATCAACAACTCCCTCTCAAGGGAGGTGCTTGGTCAAGCGGCAACGATGACCACCTCAGGGACTGTCTGGGGCGCGCTCTAAGGCATGTTTGCCGTGCAATCTGAAGCATGAATCACCAATCTTCGGATGCAGCTCGTCAACTGCAAGAAGGGTGGCCAATCTGCGGCTGCCTACTTCTCCAAGGTGAAGGCCCTTGGTGATGAGCTTGCTATCGCAGGACGACCAGCGCCAGATGAAGACCTGGTGACCTTCATCCTGGCTGGACTGGATCTCGACTACAATCCTCTCATCTTGTCGGTCCTCAGACGCACAGATCCCATCTCCTTGAGCGATTTTTATGCTCAAATCTTGGCCTACAACATGAGGTTTCAGATGCTGTAGAACAACTACAACATCGGGCAGAACTCCTCGTTGAACGCCGCTTCTCGTGTCCGTGGAGGTTTTCATGGTCGTGGTCATGGCGGTGGCGGACATGGTCATGGCAAAAACTCTCCACTGCCTAAAACGGGCAGACAGACTGGTGGACAACAGGTGGCCAAACCCATCTGTCAAGTCTGCAAGAAGAAGGGACACAGAGCTGATGTGTGTTGGTACCGGTTCAAAGAGGACTACCAGCCCTACACAAAATCTGCAGGAACGGTGCAGATGAACTATGGCGTGGACACTAATTGGTACACCGACAATGGCGCCACCGATCACATCACCGCCGAGCTGGAGAACCTCACCGTTCGGGACAAGTACAAGGGAATAGACTAGATTCACACCGCGAATGGTTCAGGTATGAAGATTAGTAACATTGGTCATACAGTCTTACATACCCCAAGTAAAACTTTTCATCTACAAAATGTTCTGCATGTTCCTAGTGCCAATAAAAATCTTGTTTATGTTCATCGACTCACATCTAACAATAACACATATATTGAATTTCATCCTCGTTATTTTCTTATAAAGGATCAGGCCACGAAGAAAGTTCTCCAACGCGGCAAGTGTGAGGGTGGTCTCTACCCATTGAGATCTCAAGAGACAGGAGCACAACCCCACAAGCAAGCTTGTTGTGTCAGTAGGCCAACTGCATGGAGGTGGCATAGTCGTCTAGGTCATGCATCCTTTCCAGTTCTCGAGAGAGTTATCAAACACAATTTACTTGTTCTAGTGATTATGATGTCAAGTCGGTGTGTGACTCTTTCCAAAGAGCAAAGAGTCATCAATTTCCCTATTCCAAATCAGAGAATAAAAGTTGTGCTCCTTTAGATTTGATTCATTCTGATGTGTGAGGGCCCGCTCTCAATTCTGTTGGAAATCATACCTTTTATGTCTCCTTTATCGATGATTTTAGTAGATATACATGGATATCTTTTGAAACACAAATCGAAAGTGTTTCAAGTATTCAAAAACTTCTAAAACTTTGTTGAGAGGAAGCTCAATAAAAAGATTGTTTATACACAAACCAATTGGGGAGGTGAATATGAGAAACTAAATTCCTTTTTCCAACAATTAGGGATTTCTCATCGAGTCTCATGCCCACACACACATCAACAGAATGGGAGAGCAGAAAGAAAACATCAGCATATAGTAGAAGCAGGGTTGTCCCTCTTGGCTCAAGCATCCATGCCTCTTAAATATTGGGATCAAGCCTTTCTTACAGCCACATATATCATCAATATGCTTCCTTCTAGAGTCCTTAAAAACAAGATTCCCGTTGAACTTTTGTCAAAGGAAAAACCTCACTATGATTCCCTTCGAGTCTTTGGATGCGCTTGTTGGCTGAACCTAAGACCATACAATACTAGCAAGTTGTCCTTTTGGTCCACTCAATGCTTCTTCCTTGGCTATAGCTCTCTTCACAAAGGCTTCAAGTGTCTGGATCCTAAAACTGGTCGTATTTACATCTCATGAGATGTAGTCTTTGATGAAGAAGTGTTTCCGTTCTCCTCCTTGCACTCAAACGCCGGGGCACGGTTAAGAGATGAAATCTCTCTTCTACCCAAAACGCTGACATTTTTTGCTCCTGGGGGTGTATACTATCATGTGCCTAATGTTACTAATGCTTCTGTTGTGAGTGATGTTCAAGAAGTGCAGGAATCAGGAGACGTTCAAGGAGATGTACAGGAGATACATGAAATAGTGGCTGAGGAGACTACGGGTCAGGTGACCACAAAAGATCCTAGCATGGAATCTGAGGATGATCCTCCAACAGTCGTCGCATCACCCTCAGTTTCTGCACCTGAGGGTGCGGGAGCACCTCCAACTTCACCGTGTGGAGGGTAGGATCGTCATCGGGTTCTCAACCTGTCTCACGAACGGCGACAGAAGCACTAACCACCACGGGATCTTCTGTGCACTCCGGATCCGATGTGGTACACAGCGATGAGCATTTGGTTCCTGCTGGTTCTTTGCCTGATCCTTATGTCCAGCGACCTCGCACGCGGATGTAGAGTGGCATATCGAAACCCAAGGTATATACTGATGGAACGATACGGTATGCTAATGTTTGCACTGCTAGTGAACCAGATTCAGTAGGATAAGCGTTGAAGTCGTTCAAATGGAGAGGTGCCATGCAAGAAGAGTTTGATGCTCTACAAAAGAATGGTACCTGGACTCTTGTACCACCTTCACATGGGAAAAAATATTATAGATTGTAAATGGGTGTACAAGATAAAGAGGAGAGTTGATGGGCAGATAGATTGATACAAAGCAAGGTTAGTTGCTAAAGGTTTTAAGCAACGATATGGCATTGATTATGCGGATACTTTTAGTCTTGTGGTTAAAATGGCTACGGTGAGATTGGTCTTGTCTTTAGCAGTAACTAGAGGATGGAGTCTATGTCAACTAGATGTATAGAATGTGTTTCTTCATGGCATTCTGGAAGATGAGGTTTATATGAAACAACAACCACATGGGTTTGAGAATTCAAAACAGCCTTCCTTTGTTTGCAAGATGAAGAATGCTACCTACGGCTTGAAGCAAGCCCCAAGGGTGTGGTACTCAAAGTTGAGCTAAACACTCATTGCTCTCGGTTTGTCCCTTCAAAATCAGATATGTCACTATTTATTTATAGGAAGAATGGTGTTGACATATATATGTTGATTTATGTTGATGATATAATAGTGACCAGCTCATCTCAAGATGCTATAAAGGTGCTGTTGAATGATCTTAATAAGAATTTTGCACTGAAGAATCTTGGGGATCTGCATTATTTTCTGGGAATAGAAGTTGAAACGAAACATAATGGTGATTTGCTATTGACTCAAAGAAAATATGCTAAAGATATATTGTCTTGAGTTGGGATGGCAAACTGTAAACCTGTTGCTACTCCTATGCCGATAGCAGAGAAGATGTCACAACATTATGGGGATCCTTTAGGACCCGAAGATAGCAATAGATACAGAAGTGTAGTCGGTGCTCTTCAATATATTACTCTTACTAGACCAGATCTGGCCTTTGCTGTTAATCTGGTATGTCAGTACTTGCACTCTCCAACAACGACTCACTGGACAACTATTAAACGAATCATCAGATATCTAAAGTTTTCTGAGAACATTGGTCTGTTAATTCAGAAGCAATCTCCTCTAGTCATTAATGCCTTTTCGGATGCTGATTGGGCAGGGTCTAGAGATGATCGAAGATCAACTGGAGGTTTTGTTGTATATCTTGGGGCTAATGTTATCTCATGGAGTGCTAGAAAGCAGCCTATAGTGTCCAGGAGCAGTACAGAAGCTAAGTACAAGTCTATGGCTAATGCAACCGCCGAAATGATCTGGCTAGAGCAATTGCTTGGTGAGTTAGGTACTAAGCTCAAGGTAATTGGTGTGATAACTTGAGAGCAACATATTTAGCTGCAATCGTTGTTTTTGATGCTAGAGCCAAGCACATAGAAATTGATTTTCACTTTATGCGAGAAAGGTCACCAGAAAACAACTTGAGATAAGGTTTGTACCTACTGAAGATCAAGTTTTGATGGATTCACTAAAGCTTTGTCACAAAGGAAGTTTAAAGAATTCAAGAGTAATCTGAATTTTGTAGAAAAGACAAGCTTAGATTGAGCGGGGATGTTAAGATATGTAACAGGAATATCTTGTATATGTGCCACAATTGTATACGGCAATGACCGTAGGCATGAGCACCAAATTGATAGGCTTCGGTTGGAATAGATAGATAGGTTTCTATATATGTTTGTTAGATTCCAAACCGACCTTTCTTGTAATCCAAGCTGTACAAGTATATATATATGCTAACACGTGCCTATGGGAAGCCAAGATAGGCAACCACGATATGTCTGCATTTTGGTTCCAGTTATCAGGCATTAGTGATGTGGCCTGAATCGAGATGCCGATTTGCTCCCAGATTTTCCTTGCCACAGGGCGCTCGCAAAATAGGTGTCCTTTGATCTCAAGGTTTCTAATACACACTGTAGCTGACAGAAATATTCATTCGGCCACCCTCGGATCTGCAGGTGCGCTGCTGTGTCTGCCTGTCCAGATTCGATCTTGCAGCATGAGCCAAATGAAGAATTTACATCACGGCCGCGCCTTAGTTTTCCAGGTCTGCTCTGGTGATGGAGAGGCTCGAGGTGGCAGTCAGCCAACTGGAGCTTGCGCTTGAGAGATCCGCAAAGCTGCGCATCACGGATGTCTCCTTGCTTCAGCGCAGGAAGATGATCAAGCGCGCCTATTCCGAGGCCATGGAACTGATCGTGCGCGACGTACAAGCACAAGTCAGCAGGGCAGGAGCAAGTTGCACAAGGGGTAAAGCGCAAGCGATGGTTTTCTTGGGCTAATCCAAGAACAACATGCCCATCACCATAACACCTTCTGCTGCCTTGAACACTGATAACAATGTCCTAATATTTGAGAGGAACGCACGTTCTGCCGGCAAGTTCTTGAGGGACGTGGAGGCTGGCTGTTCACTTCATTGCTACACCTTTTGCATCCAGATCTTCAGCTATTTCTCATTCAACTATTTCTTATTCAGGGAGATCTTCAAATGAAAAAAGGTGTAGCGATACGTAACTACAACTATATGGGTATATTATCTTCCCATTACACAGTTACCATAACAACATAAGGGTATTATCTAATTTATTTATTTTTTATAAATCAATACTATCTTTTCTCGCTGCTGCTCGGCTTCGAAAGCAGAGCGCGCTTTACACCACGCACAGGTGGCATGCCAGACAACGAGTTAACCAATCAGAAATCGCAAGAGATATGCTCATCCAGGCAACGGCTGAACGGGTGAGGCTCACCTATCGTCCCGCCATTATTTAAACTCAACTCCGGTTGCCTACTTCCTCACGAGCTCTAACCCAAGCTCTAGGCTCTAGCAGGAAACATCCTCCGCGATCATCAATGGCGGCCTCCACCATGTCACACTCCTCCCCGGCTCTTGCCGGCAACAAGGCGGCAAAGATCATCGCCCACCCCAGCGTGTTCGGCGAGGGCCGCATCACCATGCGCAAGACGACGGCAGCCAAGCCTAAGCCCGCCGCGGCGTCCGGCAGCCCGTGGTACGGCCCGGACCGCGTCCTTTACCTCGGCCCATTGTCTGGTGCGTCTCCGTCCTACCTCACCGGCGAGTTCCCGGGTGACTACGGCCGGGACACCGCTGGGCTGTCGGCGGACCCCGAGACGTTCGCCAAGAACAGGGAGCTGGAGGTGATCCACTTCCGGTGGGCCATGCTCGGCGCGCTTGGCTGCGTCTTCCCGGAGCTGCTCGCCCGCAACGGCGTCAAGTTCGGCGAGGCCGTCTGGTTCAAGGCCGGCGCTCAGATCTTCAGCGAGGGCGGCCTGGACTACCTGGGCAACCCCAGCCTCGTGCACGCACAGAGCATCCTTGCCATCTGGGCATGCCAGGTACATACGTACAAATCAATCAGACTCGACTAAGCAGTTTGGATTTTGCTCTGACAGCAGACTGATGCAATGCTGTTACAATGCAATGCGATTGCAAATAAATTGTGTCGCGGATGGACCACCATGCAGGTTGTGTTGATGGGTGCCGTGGAGGCTGGAGGGGTACAGGGTCGCCGGCGGTCCGCTCGGTGAGGTGGTGGACCCGTTGTACCCTGGCGGAAGCTTCGACCTGCTGGGGCTCGCCGACGACCCGGAGAAGTTTGCGGAGCTCAAGGTGAAGGAGATCAAGAACGGCCGGCTCGCCATGTTTTCCATGTTCGGGTTCTTTGTCCAGGCGATCGTCACTGGAAAGGGGCCACTTGAGAACCTGGCCGACCATCTCGCTGACCCCGTCAGCAACAACGCCTAGGCGTACGCCACCAACTTTGTCCCTGGCAACTAACTGATGATTGATTTCGAGGCAACCTCCGGCCGGTGAAGGAAACAGAGCGTGGTTGTGCCAAAGAAGCGTCGCGCACGCACACTGTAATATTTGATCGTGTCATACTGTCATTTGAAATTGTTTGATTGATGAACCAAGGATGATGGATGCTTTCAGTCTCAGCTCTGTTTCTTTAGTTTGATCGCAGTGCTTGACAGTAGTATAGTACTTGTAGTATTAAAGGAGAATTAAGGATCGCAGCAATGCGTCCGTGGGCCGACTTTTCCAGGCATGCTGGGCTACAGCCAGCCATTCCCAGGCCAGACCAACTGGATAAATTCCCTGCCTTGTCGGCCCATGTAAACCTAATGGTATCCAATCCAAGAAGGAACATCGAATGTGCCGAGGTATCCCAGAAGAACATCGTGCACTGTCCACACAAATCTGACATGACCAGTTACAGTACTCTCCTTTCCAAAAAATAAGAATAAAAAATTCACAGCTCCACGACAGCAAGCCGCAAATGCATTGTTTATTCGCGGTTACGAGGTGCGATACGCAAGAGCTGGCGGTGCCCAACCAAAACAGCAGAAATTCGCTCCGTCTGCATGATCCCTGTGTCGTGAATTGAAATTCGTGATCATCCGACATCGGTGACCGTGCAAGCTCCGTTTTGCTCTGGCAACTCGAGGTCGTGCTCTCCAGATGGGCCCGCCGGCCCACGTGGCCACGTTTGGACCGCTGCTTCTCTTGGGCTATATATTGCCGCTCCACCTCCACCGCCCCCCCACGGCTGCGCTGCGCGAGCCACGCCGACGCCGCCCGCACACCCCACCGGCCACACAGACACAGGCACCGACGGCGACTCGAGGATGACGGCCGGCCAGCCGATGCGCACCGAGCCAGCAGCCCAGCCCCCGCGGGTTCTCCACAGCACCCGCTGGCGCCGCCGCCGCCGCCAGCGCTCCAGGCGGACGTCGTGCCGTCGTACCCGCCCCCGAGTCGGAGGGTGACGAGTCCTGGGTGTGGTCCCAGATCAAGGCCGAGGCGCGGCGCGACGCGGAGGCCGAGCCGGCGCTGCCGTCCTTCCTCTACGCCACGGTGCTGTCGCACCCGTCCCTGGACCACTCCCTCGCCTTCCACCTCGCCAACAAGCTCTGCTCCTCCACGCTGCTCTCCACGCTCCTGTACGACCTCTTCGTCGCCACGCTCGCCGCGCACCCGACCGTGCGCGCCGCCGCCGTCGCCGACCTCGTCGCGGCGCGGGCGTGGGACCCGGCCTGCGCGGGCTTCGCGCACTGCCTCCTCAACTACAAGGGCTTCCTCGCCGTGCAGGCGCACCGCGTCGCGCACGTGCTCTGGGCGCAGAGCCGCCGCGCGCTGGCGGTGTTCGCCGTCGACATCCACCCGGCCGCCACCATCGGCAGGGGCATCCTGCTGGACCACGCCACGGGCGTCGTCGTCGGGGAGACGGCCGTCGTGGGCAACAACGTCTCCATCCTCCACCACGTCACGCTAGGCGGCACCGGCAAGGCGGTGGGCGACCGGCACCCCAAGATCGGCGACGGCGTGCTCATCGGCGCCGGCGCGACCATCCTCGGAAACGTCAGGATCGGCAACGGCAGGGTCCGTGGTGCTCATCGACGTGCCGCCCAGGAGCACCGCCGTGGGGAACCCCGCCAGGCTGATCGGCGGGAAGAAGAGCGAGGAGTTGATGCCAGGGGAGTCCATGGACCACACCTCCTTCATACAGCAGTGGTCGGACTACATCATTTGAGTCGAGTCCCCAGCAACCCACCGCAGGCTGCAAAAGAGCTCGTATTGCTACTGCTATTGCGTATCGTGTGTATGTGCCTGAGCTAGCTGCAGCGTCCTGGACATGGTCTTGGTGTCTAGCTCGTCTCTGGAACCTGATGCCAATAAAGATGTGCTGAAAGTTCGCTCTGTAAATTTCGAAGCACATGAACAAATATTACATTTTACTCGAGCAAACAGTAGGAAAAGGGTAATAATTTTTGTTTCCAGATCAATTCAACTTGTGAACCTGTCAACCATTGCATGACTGAGCGATGCTAAAAAGAAAATTATCACTTGGAGGATTTTCAACTCGCAAACCTCTTTCATGATCGGGACAGGGAACATTTCCACGCCCGCATTTTCACGCCATGTCCGTTATAATTATAAATTATAGTTGGGTTGTCTTTTTACCTCAAGTTTGTCTCTTATTTAAAAATTTATATCAAATATCATTTCTTTAATAATAATTTAAATTTAATTATATCTATATAAATTTTTTAAATAAGATGAGTAGTTAAAATTGAAGTTAAAGAAGTCAAACGAACAAGGTAGTATATGAAACCTTATTGAAGCTCCAGATGGCAGACAGAGAAGATCGGTGAATCACCTTGCATCCTTGCCGTAACTGTATCCCTATCGGTAAATTACGCCACAGGATTCAGTAGTATGAAGGCCCGCCCAACGGCTCATCTGACCGGAAAGCGAATGGACAAGGAAGGCGACAGTCAGTACCGCCACGCGACCGTTAAAGACTAGAACAGCGTTGCCGCGCTAAAGTAGCTTTTTTTTTAATGCGTAATATGTTTGTATTTGTATTAAGCGTATAGTGTAATATATTTTAGGTACTAAATTATTTATTTATAATTTTTATTTAGTTTTATTGATTTTTAACATGTCATATAAATTTAAAATTGTTTTGATTTTTGGACGATAAAGTAGGGATGTAAAATATTTTGGTAGGCTATAGGGTGATTCTAGTTTATTTAGAAATTTTGTATAATTTTTTAAAAGAAAAATGCTTATTTTATTTTTCTGGATACATTTCTCGTATACCCGTACCAAGCCTTGCATGAACAGAGATAAACAGTACACTTAAAACGATTTTTCTGGATACGTTTTCTTAGTACCCGTAGCAATTTATATATAAACAGTAATATGAACATTTCATGTGAAAGTGACTTTCTAAAGTGATTTTAGCTGTCTCATCCAGATTCGACGGCCGATGTTTTTTCGACGATGTGGCCACATCGCCTGGCCGAGAGCGCGACGCGCTTTCAGTACGCTAAAAGATGCTGTCTTCTCACTTGCCAGCGCCTACAGATATAGCACATGGTTTCTTTTTAGATATTCTCGTGGGGAATCGCAGCGGTGTCATTGTCATACACAAGCTTCTCGAGCGAATAGTGCAGTGTCATTGTGTCACACATTTCTCTGGACTGTCGAGGTCGAGGACGCAGTGCGCCTTTGACATTGTCAACTTGATGCAACATGGCAGCAGCCATAGGCGGAGAAGAAGGCGAACACGGCTTTGGCATCATCACATTGACTAGGAACATGTCAGCCATTAGGACGTTTTTGACCTTGCACCTCGCTGATTGAATTATTGTTTTTCTGCGACGCTGGAGGAAAATTGTTGGATGGCAGGATCATTAATTACTTGGGTTAGCTTGTACAGATAGCAAAGGGTCGAACTGCATCTCATCACTCTTCAGCTGTTTGCCTGGGTGTACCAACTACCAAGTGGAAGTGCCAAGTGTGGAACATATATGGGATCACCTTATATATAGAATCGAAGCGGCCTCCATTTTTTTCTGAATCGGGCGGTACATTTATCTTTTAAGTAGAAATGTCTTTAAAAATTGGATTATTTCAAAGAAACTTTTCTGTTTTCTCACCAGGATATGCTTTCCATCCTGGACGAGTTCACATGGGAAACCTTCATCCGGGATCACATGTACCATTCGATATATGGCAGCCAAAAACTGGAAGTGTTCAGGATGAACACTCCTTCATCGGGTCCAAGATGACTACTGTATTGACTAGTATGGCTGAAAACAATTGACAAATGACGTTTCACATGTACCCTTTCTGTTTAGACAAAACCGATCTATACTTGCTTCGTTCTGATCCATAAGACCATAATGTAGAGATCTTCTGATATTAAACCTTAATTCCATAAATTTCGTATTTTTCAAAAAGATAGGCAGTTTTTCTGAGCTAGATCCACACCCACACGAGGTGGGCTGCCCACCGCAGGCCCGCTGCCAAGCGGACGATTTGTTCAGCCCATACTTGTCCCTAAGATAGAGAGGAATTCGGAGGAATTTTTTTTATTAATAAATTTATTTTTAAAAAAAATTACAAAATTAGTCTCCGTTTTCAAAAAATTACAGAAATAGACCACCAGTCGCCCGTTGGAAGGGCGACGTGAGAGAATCGCCCGTTCAAAGGGCGACCAGGCCCATGTCGCCCGGCCAAAGGGCGACCAGGCCCAGGTCGCCCGTTCAAAGGGCGACCAGGCCCACGTCACCCGGCCGACGGGCGACCTGGTTTTTTAGGTTTTTCTTAAAATAATATTTATTTATTTGAAAATTTCAGGAAAAATTTTAGTTTTTTTAAATAATATTTATTTATTCGGAAATTTCAGAAAAAATATCGAAGTCGGAGAAATAGCAAAAATAATACGCAGTCATGCAATGGGCGTGCGAAAACGCCGTTGTCGTGTGCTCGCCCAAGCTTAATAGATGAAAAAATACAACAGAGAAACATTAATTAAGTTCTAAAAACTAAAATAGTATCAGTAGAATATCATAGAAAACAACATCGGCGGCAAATCATACAAAACTAATATCGTCCACGCTTAGGTGCAACACCCCTAATCGTGCCAGGCTTTGGTGCTTTGCGGCCCGCTCGCACATGGCCGGCTGAGTAAGTAAGCGGCGAAGGAGGAACTGTAACACGTGCAGGACGGCCTCCAGCAGCAGCTGGTGTCGCGTACTCGTCCTGTGAGGGCTGTGTCTGTGGTGGTGCTTCACGTAACTGCGATGACGCAAGTACGTCCACCGGCTCCTGCTGCAGGTAACTGTCAAGGTCGAAGGCTGACGGGGATCGCTGACGAAAAGTGTCAGCGTGCTCAGAGATGTCCGATCCCTCGTAGTCGTAACGGGTCGTCCCTAAACATATAAGACCAACGTTATGATAACGCTGATGGTAAAACTAATATATAACGTGTCGAACTCTTAAAAGTAGGTCATACCTGGAACCATGGGTACAGCGTGTGAAGAGGAACCTCCGAAATCGAACTGATGCCGTGAACCATCAAAGTGCATACCTGACCATGCAGAGTGAATGTAATGTTACGAATAAAGCAGTATTAGATAATATAATTAAATTTCACCACTATATCGTACCTGTAGGCATGTAAGCAGGCTGCGAAGATGATCCAATGATATCGAACTCCGGACGCCAACCGACAGAGTACGTAGGTGAACCTGAATAATGAAACTTATAAGTAACGAACAAGTTAGCATTACTACATACGAAGAAAATATAAGTTACTCACCTGTTTGGTACGTAGGCCGCGGAGGTAGTGGCGCCGTCGGTACGTCAGGCCTGTGTGTCACGTGTGAAGGTCGAGGGACGACATCCGGCTGTCGCTCGCAGGGCCGGCACGACGTCAACTTGACAATGTTTGCAGCAGAGTCGTACATCCTCTGGACCGCAGCGGTAAGCTCGTGGCTGGTCATCTGAATGCCCTCCCTCAACCGGTGCAAGAGCGATCCATCATCCACAGTGATACGGTGAGCCATGTCGGTCTATTAACAAAACGAGAACATTGAAGTAATTACGATAAGAAAAATATTAAACGAAGTGGGTTGAAGTTCATAAAGATCGTACCGCCAACGACATCGCCTGATCTCTGTGCACAGGGTACGTGTCCGTCAACCTGGGGACGTGGGTCCGTGGCTCCGCTAGTGTATATGTGACTCTGATCCGTGTGCGAGGAATATACCAACGTAAGTAGTCCCCGTAAGCCTGCAAGGAAAACGGTCTGGGCTCGTAGGTCACATCATGTAGTGCGTTGGCCCACTCGTCGACCCACGGCTGTATACGGGAGGACCAAGTAACGCCTGTCGGTAGACCCCTCCGCACGTAACTATGGATTTCAAAACGTATTAATTATCTTTCTATATATATTAAATACTCAATCAGAATGAATTAATTGTCTTATACTTACCCGTGCACGGAAAGAGGAACAATATGGGCAACCGGGAGTGGGAACGTCTGGTTACGACCAAACTGCCGCATCACTCTGTGAGGAGCGTAGTCCTCAAAGATGTCGAAAACGACAGCCTTACGTGTCATCCAGTACTCCTGATCCCTCGTGCAGAACGACGACAACCCATTAGGCGCTCGTACGACAATCTCCTCTATGCTGTAAGATGTCCAGCGGATAGAAACAGGTTCAACTGCGATATAGAAGACTTACCCGTCGCTGGACCCACAACGAACCCATCGTAGGGCCGTCCTCCTCCGTCTCCCCGTACAAACCTGCTCCGTAAGTCGAGAAATCCATGACTGGTCGTCCAATACTAAACCGCTCGTACGACCAGAGTTGAAGTAATAGTGGACCAATAGAGAGGATAGCTGACGGGTCGGTCTTTGTGCACGCATCACAAAGACCTCGGTACGTGGCTGCCAAGATAGCGGACGCCCAACTATACTGCGGCACGGCGTCGAGCGGTGCGTCCGCTATCTCGCGCGCGAAGTGAATCAAGTGCTTCGCGACAGAGTTCCCATGCGACGATGTGAACATTATCCAACCAAACAACCACAACAGATAGGCCTCCAAGTGCCTCGACACAGTGGCCTCATCCGCCGCAGGGTGGATATACTCGGCCTGAATTAGAAAACAGAAGTTCAAATTTCAATTAACATACACATGAATATTTGATGTTAATGAACTATATCACAATGTTATCTATTTACCTGAAACTGCAAGAGCCAGGTCTTCGTAGGCCCGTGATGCTGGTTTTCAGCAAGAGTTTGATACTCTGGAGCGTCTGGTCGACGCACAACACCCTCGAAACAGACTAGAAGGTCCTCACGCCAAGTGGCCTCCACGTCTGGACGGCTGATGGCCTGCCCAGCAGTGGTGACACCAAGTAAGTAGGAGACGTCCTCGAGTGTGGGAGTCATCTCCCCGCAAGGAAAGTGGAACGTGTGCGTCTCAGGCCTCCAGCGGTCCACCAATGCCGCAAGTAAGGAACGGTCAAAGTTAAACCGTGTCACTGCATCGGCCGGGGCCTCAACAGCACTAGCCTGCACAAGCCTACACAGAGGCAGTAGACCAGCTGCTCGTAGCCTGTAGCAAATACAACATTTATATATAAATTTATATTACCAAATCGTCTGTATGAGTAAAACAAATAAGTAAACGTGTTATCGTGCATACCTCGATATCCATCGCTCGTCCAGCCGCCACAACTCCTGAGGTACCCTAGGCCATAGAACAGGTAGCTCAGCAGCTGTCACAACACTCAAGTAGGACCGGTGGCGCTGGTCCAACTGTGCGTCCAACAACTCCAAGTGTCCCTCATCCATCGCCATACCTAAAATATCTTAATAATATAAAAAAATAATGCACAAATATAATTAATACTATGAAACAACAAATCGAAAAAAGCAGACATACTATTATTTTTAAAGAGCATTTTCGCCTTGATTCCGCAATCCACGACGTGCACGAGGGCGCCGGCCGTCTTGCGGATTCCCTGAAGGTCCTGCTTCTGCAGCTCCCTCAGTGGTGGTTGCACGCATGCACTTTTTGTAAGTATGTCCTGTGCCATTGCACTTGGTGCACCGATGCTCCAGTCTTCCCACTTCTGAGTCATCCATATCATTTCTAATGCGCCGTGTCTTACGACGACCAAGTTTCTGTCTTAATTTGTCCTTATCGGGCCCCCGCAGGTAGTTACTTCCAGGATTATTTGTAAAACTACCAAATATTGCGAAACCATAAATCTCTGCATTCCAGGTTGTCATGACTACCTCCTTCGTAAAATAATGTGAGACATACGGCTTCGGGGACAAATTAGTAAGTGAACAAGCTGCTATAACATGTGAGCACGGCCTGTGTAGAAGTTTTGGTTTCATGCACGAATAGCTGCATGAGTTATAACGAATAACACACTCTTGTGCAATTCTCTCTCGATTGCCACCACGACGGCCCCGATCCCTACACAGAACTTCAAAGCGATTCTCTGCTGTGCCCATAGGATGTGCACGATGCAAACTTGCCTTCTCCACCTTTTTTCATGTAATTTGTCATGAATGTTGAAAAAATCAATGTATTATCTGACATCGCATTAAAAGCAACCATATATCTTTCACGGAAGTACTTGCATGTTCCATGCAAAATACCCTCTACGATTGCTACAAGAGGTAATCCTCTCATGCCTCGAATGACCCAATTATACACCTCCGCCAAATTTGTTGTCATTATTTTAAACCTCGCCCCATCTGTGTCATATAATAATGACCACTTCTCCTTTGGCTCGTACTCAATCTAATCTGAGAAGCACCTGATTGATGACCCCGACCTCCGAACCACGTTCCTCAAGGCATCCGTTGGAAGGCCTGAAAGAGGAACAGACATATCATTCGGGTCTTGATTCGTACGAGTCGCTAACTCTTCTGTTTGCTTTATTGTTAATTCATCAAGACGTGTCACATTGCATTGAATTTTCTTTGTTGGTTCTGATTGCACAACCTCTTAAACATATTCATAAGGTGTTTATTTTTGAAATGGCTAAAAAAATTTGCACCCAAGTGCCTCATGCACCATCTTGATTGTATGTCCGACCATCGAGGAGGAAGATCACGCTCCACTGAACCATATTGCATATCCGTTATCGCCTTCAACAAACCGGCATGTCGGTCATGTATGACACAAACATTAGGTCGCCCTTGCACCACTGCTAACTTCACACGCTCCAGAAACCAATACCAACTATCTGTGTTCTCACTTTCCACAAAAGCAAAAGCAACTGGTAGTACTTGATTATTCCCATCAACACCAATAGCAGTTAGAATCTGACATTTATACTTTCCTGTTAGAAATGTACCATCCATGCATAAAACAGGTCTGCAATGACGAAATGCCATTATACATTGACCTAGTGCAAAAAAGGCTCGACGAAGTATTAACTTTCCGGCCTCTTTTGGATCAGACACATCCATGATATCATAATATGTACCAATATTTCTTTGTCTGATGGTTTCTAACAATCTTGGTAGGTTCTCATAAGATGCTTCGTACAAACCGAATCTCTTCTCAATGACCTTCTGTTTCGCTCGCCACGCCTTCGAATAGCTGATGGTGTATTTAAAATCTTCCTCTATAGTAGTCACTATAGATTTCGGCTCATACCTTAAATTATCAACAATTCGATTATACATGTACTCTGCAATGAAGCTCGATGTAAGAGCAGTATTGGACTTCTCTAATTCTTGTAACTCACATGTATGTTCTGTTACTATAGAGCACTTCCAAATTGTACTCCATTTTTGCTCATAAGCATGTACCCTGAATGGACAGTCCGAAAACACACACTTAACATCATATACTTTCTTGTTGGACTTAACAACTACAAAAGACCGCTTCATTGACAGAGACCAGTACTTCACGGCACTCATCACTTCATCTTTGCCTTTGTACATAGCTCCTTCTACTAGTTCATTCTCATGATATTCCCACGGCATAGAATTTTCTTCGTTGATCATCAAATTCTTCGAACTGTTACCCTTCCACTCCAGTGGGACAGGAATTTCATTCTCATCTTCAGATGACTCAGTTTCAGATATATTCTCATTCTCCATATCTTCCATCGCCATCTCTTCAACTATATGCTCTATGCGCTCTCCTTCGTCCGCTTCACCCGTCGGTACCATAGATGACAGGTGATGATCACCCTCTTCATTATCTTCCTCATTATCATTGTGATTGTCATGGCTCGGACCTCCTTCTTCTTCTACACCGTGTACCTCATGAACCTCCTTCGTATATGCCTGAGCAAGAAGGACTAGAGGCCACCCACGTTCTACAGCTTTGTTGACGTATTTTCTCCATGTTGATGTTGCATTAAGCGGTACTAACTCCCAAAAAGTACCCTCCCGAGCACGACTAACGATACCCATGACCTTAACGTCATGTTGGTTGCTGTCAAGCCCAAATATTTGCATCAACCAATTCTGCACACCACTAATTGTTCTCTCATTTGCCCTAGACATCCATCTACTTACTGAGGCAAATCCTGACAGATCAACCCCGTGTACACCTTGAATAATTTCTCCTTCTCCATAATAAATTTAAAATCCTAACTTCTCCGACATCTGTGTAATCTAAAAATTTCAGCTAAAATACCTTTTCACTAATATATTACTAATATTATTTCAACTATAACTATTTAATTTAACAATATATATAAAATAAGAATATAAATAATACTACCGAAATATAATATTAATCGCTTAACTGCTCATTACATTATCTAACAATTAATATAACACACATTAAATAATTATATATAAAATTATTTTTTTACTTACCAAAAATTTTCCTCTTCCTCTCTTCTCCTTCTCCCTCCTCTTCTTCTTCTTCTTCTCTTCTCTTCTCTTCTCTTCTCTTCTTCTTCTCTTCTCTTCTCCTCTCCTTCTCTTCTCCTCTCCTTCTGTTCTCTATTCCGCGCCAGCCGGCAGCGGCCGGCCGCGTTATATATAGCCGCGCCACGTCGCCCCGTGTTCGGGCGACATGGGCCAAGTCGCCCACTGGTCGGGCGACATGGGCCACGTCGCCCACTGGTCGGGCGACATGGGCCACGTTGCCCACTGGTCAGGCGACATGGGCCACGTCGCCCATCGGCCGGGCGACGTGGGGCCCGCCATGCCACGTGCACGGCCAAGTCGCCCACTGGTCGGGCGACATGGGCCACGTCGCCCATCGGCGGGGCGACACGGGCCCGCCATGCCACGTGCACGGCCACGTCGCCTGTTGGTCGGGCGACACGGCCCAGGTAGCCCGCCAGTCGGGCGACAAGGCCCATCTTCGCCCTTCCAACGGGCGACTGGTGGCCTATTCCTGCAATTTTTTAAAAACAGAGACTAATTTTGTATTTTTTTTAAAATAAGTTTATTAATAAAAAAAATTCAATTCGGAGGCCAGCGAGAATCTAAGGGCTCATTCCCCACTAGCTCTCACGTTTCCAATCACTTCGCATCTGCTTCCTCCACGATGCCCGGGAGCTTCGTCGACGTCGGCTGCCGCGGGGCGCGGGCGCTGGCGGCCGGGTGGTGGTCGCGGCGCGGGGTGCTGGCGGGATCGGAAGGTCTTCACCCCGGCCTCACTGTCCTGGCGCAGGAGCTCGCCCGCAAGGCCGGCGCCGGCGCCGGCGCCACGGGGCTCCTCGAGGATCTCCGGTGCGGCGCCGGTCCGTGCCTCCCCACCTGATCTCCCCGACTTCTGCGCCGGGCGCCCGCGCTGCTCCTCCACACGGTGCTCGGCTGCCCCGTACCTCTCGTTTCGACGGCCCGGTCATTCCGCCTTCGGCCTTGTTTAGATCGCCGATTCGGCGGGCCGAATCTGCATTCGCTACAGTGCATGATAATTTTGTTTTTATTTACTAATAATTACAAACATTGATTAATTAGTCTTAAAATATTCGTGTCGTAAAGTACAATAAAACTATACAATTAGTTTTTATTTCGTCTATATTTAGTACTCCATGCATTTGCCGATATTTTAATATAATGGAGAATAGAAATTCTGTATAAATTTAAGGGTGAATTTAGGGAACCTTCGTCTGGCAGCAGCGAAGCAAGATCCCCTCTTTCTCTGCTTTCTGTTACCCAGTGCTATCTTTATCTTGTTTTAGCATCGAATTAGTCAATTCGTCAGAATCAGACTTATGATCTACGGGGTAGTATTAATTTAGCGTCCCTTACCTTGAGATGTTCGCTCAGGAGTTCACTCTGATTTGGAAATCGAAGCAGCCTCAGTGACATGATAACACAGTATGGCACCGTACTTAACCCAGCGTTACGATGTGCAACATGGTGCTACCATTCTCTATTTTTCTCTCGAAGTGTCAAGTTCCAACGATGATCGATAGTTCGATACAGCCCGTTAAGAAGATGCATTCGTCTCCATTTGTCTATTGATTACTTTAGTACCGCTTGAAAGGAATCACAAATGGTTTTTATCCTTGCTTCTGATTTTGCGATTTTATCCTGGTATTTCAGACAGTTCCTGGACAAGAAATATTCTCGTCAGGCTGCTTTCCTGGAGAACCTGCAATTTAGTAGACTTTTTAGACGCAAGTGAAAGTTAAATATGCAATGAAGCAAGAAAAAAGACCTTTGTGATATACTAATTAGGAATGAAATGTGTGAATATGCAATGAAGCAAATCTGTTATTTTAGTGCTAAGTTGGTATTGATTAGGAATGAAATTGATAAGACTGATATCATTAACATATACGTTGTTTTTTCCTGTTCTCATCTCACAAGCTAAGGACTTGTTTGGATGAGTTTCAGATTTTTAAAACCAGTTTTTGTGTCCAGTTTCTAAAATATGGTTTCTGATAAAAAGCCTAATGGGGTGTTTGGATCCTTTTACTCCTGCTAATGGGGCAGGGCTAAACGGGTTTTTTGGACGGGTTTTAAAACGGGGACTATTGGATTGGTGAAAACGAGTTACACTGTAAAACGGGTCGGGACGGGTTGGGTTAACGACACAAACGGGTTGGGACGAGTTAGGGCGTTGTGGTCGCAGATCGGCGCGTACGTCATAGATCAACTTGTGGGGTGACTACAAGTTGAGACGGGTTGGGGCCTTTAGGCTAATGGGATGGGTCGGGTCGGGTGGTAATTAGGGTTCTTGAGATATGGGTAGGGGCGGGTTTGGGACGGGTTCAACCCCATTACCGACGTAGATCCTTTGCTCACAGGGTCATAGAACCCGAGAAGGTTAGATACTTCCTCCGTCTCAAAAAAAAATGCAACTTTTAGAAATCATGGCAAACAATTTTTCTAAAGTTTGACTAAGTTTAAATGATTATATTAACATTTATCTCTCAACTAAGATTAATTACGTAACTATATTCCATCATTAATCAATCTGTTTATACTTATTTTCTATTGTAAATGTTACTATTTTTTAAGACTTCTGTCAAAGTTGCAATCGGTTGACCTCGTAGAGTGAGAATTGCACTTCTTTTTTAGAAGGGAAGAAATATCAATAATTTCTTGGTTTTAAAAATTTGACAAAAACTGACAAAAGAAACTACGCAAAAAGTGACGTGTTTAGATACCACTCAGTTTCCAAAGCCAGATTAAGACAATATATTTGGAGAGGGCTCCTAGGAAGAGGGGGTCGGACACGTCATCTGAAAATCACCCCCACGGTAAGATCTTGAGATGAATGTCCAGAATTTACCGATTCCAGATTTTATCTGAAGCGGCTTGT
The DNA here is from genome assembly GCA_023333625.1 of Bothriochloa decipiens. Classification (NCBI taxonomy): domain Eukaryota; kingdom Viridiplantae; phylum Streptophyta; class Magnoliopsida; order Poales; family Poaceae; genus Bothriochloa; species Bothriochloa decipiens. The sequence goes on along the minus strand of CM041632.1, from coordinate 18,193,752 downwards.
AGCTTCTTATTAACTTGTTCTGATAGAAGGAGAAGAAGGCCACGAGTCAGTCCATGAAGGAAAGCGAAATATATGTTCAGAGTCACGAATCTACGCTCGCTAAAGATGACCAGAAATAAGAAGAGCCGAATTACAGCCATTTGAGCGTTCTAGCGCTTGTTCACTCCCACCACCAGCGTTCGCACATGGAAGCGATCGTCTCCGCCGTCCTCGGCGACCTCATCAGCCGATCCGTCTCCTTCGCCATAGACAGGTACTGTCACCGGCGACACGAGGGCACCGTGCAGGAGAACCTGCAGCGGCTGCGGCGTGTGCTGCTGAGGATCCAAGTCACCGTCGAGGAGGCCGAGCGGCGGCGCGTCACGAACCAGGCGATGCTCCAACAGCTTCATCTGATGAGGGAGGCCATGTACAGAGGCTACTACCTGCTCAACGCCGTCATGCGCCAAGTAAAGTCCCAAGGCCGCGAGGTCATTCGTCACAAACACTCGTCGCTGGCCTTGTCTTTGTCTGAGTTCAACCCGGCGAAGCGCATCTGTATTCTCCCAGCCACAACGAAGACCAAGGCCACGGCGCCTTACACCGGACGTGAGGTAGAGGCGGAGCTGCAGGAGGCGCTCATCGACCTGGAACGCATGGCCGGCGACATGAACGAGCTCGTGCTGTTCCTGAGCGGCTACCCTCCCCGGCTCCGCGAGCCTTACAGCAGGCACCTGTGGCTGGAGAACCGCATGTTCGGCCGTGAAGCAGAGTATGAGAGCATCATCAGGTTCCTGCTGGAACCAGAGCCTGCAGGCGCACAAGATTTGGCCGTGCTTCCAGTGATCGGCCGATCAAGAGTTGGAAAGAGCACGCTCGTGGAGCATGTCTGCCGCGACGAAAGGGTGTGCGAACACTTCTCATTGATTGTCTTCTTCGGCAAATCAGACATCGTGGGTGAAAACCTACGCCTGACGCCTCTGGGAGAAAGCGGCGCAATCAAATATTGCAATGATCTTGCGTCGAAAACTGGGAGCTCACTGGTTGTTATTGAGCTAGTAGGCGCCGTGGATGAGAGCGCGTGGAGAAGAGCACTGTCCACGCTGAAGAGGGAAGGCGAGGCACCTGTCAGTAAAATTGTTGTTACAAGTCGGTCAGAGATGGTTGCAAGTTTTGGGACCATGAAAGCTCTTGAGCTTAAACCTCTGTCTCGAGAAGCTTTCTGGTACTTCTTCAAGACAATTGCGTTTGGGAGCACACCAGATGGCGAGGATCAGCTGGAGCTAGCATCTGTCTGCATGGAGATTGTGGACCTGTTGGAGGGATCATTCATCAGTGCAAATATGATTGGTGGCTTACTGAGGAACAATCTTTGTGCTGGGTTTTGGCACAGGGTTCTCAAACGCATCAAAGATCAAAGAAGTATGCATCTCTACTTATTTGGTGAGGGTCCAGTTGATCGATTGGGGAAAGATCAGCCTATATACCTTTGGAGACTATTCAAGAGTGACAGTGTACTCGTAGCCTACAGATGTTATCAAGCGTCTTCAGTCCAGCAGCCTGATCTGCCCAAGATAATTGCACAAGATGTTCATACTGGAAGCACAAGCCTTCGGGGAAAGTTCGAAGTCCTGGCATGGACATCTTACATACCACCCTACTCCAGCTATGTGTTGAGTTGTGGGGTGCAAACACCGTCGTCTTCCCTCCGTATATCACCCAGGAACAAGCAAATCCGGCAGCGGCAGGCGCGAGTGCGACTCACTTTGATGTGAAATTCGTGTTGATCTTTTGGATGGCAACATATATGTATGCGTTTATCAATTCAGCAGCATACCATGGAGGTGTCACGTAGACCTCTGTACTTTTTTTTTACTCTTATAGGATTCTAATTTCCAAACATTTTGACCTTAATTTGCTCCACTAAAGTCTGTATATTTCTTGTATCCTCCCTGCTTTTACATCCCCACGGCTCAGAGTGTCAACACTGTAAACATTCTGTTTTTTTTAAGTCAAGTCCGTGTTGCTCCCATGAACTTGTTGTCTTTTAACCCTTAAACCGGGCAAATTACACTCGCCCTCCCAGTCCAAACAGTTCTGAATGATTTCAAAGGTGGTTTGATTGATCTGTTACATACGCGGCAACTGGACCTCACATGTCCTTTTTTAGCCATGCAGTGTTTTATTGAATACTTGGGCTCCTAATTGATCACAATTTTTTTTAAAAAAAAACTAGGAAGATTTAAATCTCGCCGAGCACTACACTAAACAAACATAAACGAAGATGTTCCTTTAAGGCCACGAAACTAAGCCAAATTAAGGATGATAATTTTATTTACCAAATTGTTGGAGATGCTCTTACTAGCAACAGGTCATTATGATTTGCATGTATCAAACCTAGCTAATATGTCACACTAAGATAAAACCAAATATAAGAACTACTCGTCATCCCCAAATAGCACCTGTAAGAAAGTTTTTGTCTACATTTATTAAAAACCACTTTATTTTTTATTAGCCAAATAGCCCAATAAAACGCGGCCGCTGCTGTTAATAACAATGAATTATACTTTTTGTTACCAACTTTTGACCATCTTAAAAATAAATCATTCATGTCGGTCGGGGGGAGATTCCAAAAAGTATATGTACAGCGCGCCATAGGAATTTAGCTTACACGCAGTCTGAAAAAAGATGTTGAATGATTTCCAGACACTGACAAAAAGAGCAGTGGCTATCACCATTCCAATTCCTCCTTACTAAGTTATCCTTAATTAAGGTCACACCTTTTTTAAGTACCATAAAAATATTTTAATTTTTATGGGTACTTTGATCCTCTATAAATCCTGTAACACTCTAACCTAATTGTTAATTAACGCAACGTTACATGCACTTGACTGTGAAGTTCTCAGACGCGTTAAAACCCCAAACAAAAATATCCCTTTGATCTTGTAAGTTTAAATCTTGTATAGATGCCACAATTCTATGCCAAGCTCTTAAGTTAGCACCCACTAAATTTCTACCAAAAAAATATTTAGCGGATTTGAACTAAGTACTTGTGCATCAGAATCTTGTTTCCTTCTTACAATGTTAAACAAGGGAATTTGTCCTTTAGGGGTTTATTTTCCAACCAGGTATCGAACCAAAACATAGTTTGAGATCTGTCTCTCACTTTGAACGAGTCCAAATCCATAAAAGTATCATTCATGTTCATTAAACTTTTCCAGAAGTGAGAATCAGTTGGTCTTTTTTCACAACTCCCTAGTGTCTTATCTTTGATATATTCATTTCTTATCAATTCTTGCCACATACCATCTTCATTCAGTAATTTATATATCCATTTATTTAGCAAGCATTTATTCTGTATATTAAGATTTTAGGTTCTCAAACCTCCTTGATCTTTAGGTTGACATAACACTTTCCGCTTAGCCAATCTGTATTTTCTTTTATGCTGGTCATTTTGCCAATAGAAACGTGATCCAAAGCAATCTATTTTCTCAAGAACCCCTCTTGGTAATTCAAAGAAAGACATCATAAACATCGATAAGCTATCCAGCACCGAGTTTATTAAATTAAAATAAAACATCCCCCTACATATACCATTTTTGCTTTCCATCCACTCAATCTCTTTTCAATCCTATCTTCAATTACCTTCCAGTCTTTATTATTTAATTTTCTAGTATTTATGGATAGACCTAGGTAACGAAAGGGATATTTACCAATCACACATCCAAAAAGTTGTGAATAAAATTCTTCATGATCTTTTGATTTTCCAAAACAAAAGACTTCACTCTTGTGGAAATTTATCTTCAGACCTGATAGTTGTTCAAGGGTGGTTAATAAGAGTTTCATATTTACTGCCTTTTCAACATCATGACTTATGAAGACAACTGTGTCGTCCGCGTACTGACGGATTGACAACTCATCCTGGATTAGATTTGGAATAATCCCTTCCACCTGCCCTGCTTCTTTTGCTCTGACGATAAGGATAGCTAACATGTCGATCACTATGTTAAATAGTATGGGTGACATAGGGTCTCCTTGCTTGAGGCTTTTTTTCATTTGGAAGTAATTTTCTAATTGGTCATTCACCTTGATATTAACATTACCCCCTTGGTTAAAATATTGAACCATTGGCACCATTTCTGAGAGAATCCTTTCATTCTTAATGTTTGTTGTAGAAACCCCCAATTAACTTTATCATACATTTTCTCAAAATCTATTTAAAAAATGACACCGTCATTTTTCTTGTCCGCGTTGTAGTTCTTTAGTTCCAATGGGTAGTTGTCTTCAAGATACATTGATTTTGCTTAGTTTAAACTCTATTTCGTTTCGATTAGTCTGTTATTGAGTTATAAATTGTGTTTATGTGCCCAAGTCAGTGGATTTTGTCAAAATTCTATAATAATTAGCCTGATTCTATCGAAAGATAGATGAAGCTGGATATTTCTATCCTTTATCTAAAAAAACTACTCGTCATTTAAAAACACAAAGATATAAGAAACAGAAGAGATGAATAGGATGCAACCAGATTTTCTTATCGTGAACGAGTTACCACTCACCTAGTCTACGTTGGAGCACACCCACTAAATGTTAACTCCCTTGAGTCACAAAGACTCAATATCCTAGGATTATATCCATTCTCCACTCCCAATCAACAAGTCTCTAGTCAAGCACAAAGCTAGAGCATCGATGTTGTCGCCTATCTAATCATGGAGGCACCGTTGTATGGACCTTTGATAGGTAACGCTTCCTTTGTTGAATTGTTGATTGTTGATGTGTGTCGTACTAGATACAGGTTGTTGATGATAATGAAACATGTTCACAATTCATTCTGAGATTTGCTCAAAGGCATGGGGCTACCGAGTTTGATGAAGTAGTTCTACTTTTTCAGAGAGTTTTATGAGGCTTGCCTAAATTCGTGAGATTTTAGACTAATCATTCACAAAGTTGCTGGGCTACAATCAGTGGTTACTGCAACCGACTTTGTGCCGTCTTCACCATAATAATCATGTACAAAAACGTAAAGGTGTCACAATCACATGTACTCCGCTCATTCATCATTACTCTTCTCTATGACAGATAAGCAAAACTCAACTCAACCTTCCATCCATCTTGTGCAGAGATCAACAGCGCAACAACAATAGTAGCAACTGAGAACTGGAGATTGTCAAAGTGTCAAAGCAGCTAGATTCACAAAATATCGCTGCTACAATTACTACATACACTGACAATCACATATACTCCACTCATTCATCATTACTCGCCTATGACAGATAAGCAAAAACTCAACCTTCCATCCATCTTGTGCAGAGATCAACAGCTCAACAACAATAGTAGGAATTGAGACTGGATATTGTCAAAGTGTCAAAGCAGCTAGATTCACAAAATATCACCGCTACAATTACGACATACACTGTCATGCTACCATCCATCATCAATCGCGACTATTGCCGCACCAAACTCAACTGCATCACCAAAAGGGAGTAGTAGCAGCCATTGTCACCTGCTACTTCCTAACCATCTAAACCACCTGCTAGTGCTAGCTCAGAGCTCCTGCTTGGTAAGGATGTGCTCGATCCACAGCACGCGATGCGGTTCAGACATCGCTAGAAAGGCCGCCCCACAGGGTCTGCGCTTGTTGAGGTAGGAGAGGACAGACAGAAGCTGCTCCTCAGTGAAGCCAGGGACGCCCATCACAGTGGGGTAGAGATCAGGGTGTGGTTCGACTGGAGCAGTGGCAACACGAACAGCAGTTGCAAGACCAACAATGGCGTCACTGAGTCGAGCAAACTGCTGGGCGCTGTACTTCTTACGCCTCCTTATCACCGCAACGAAGGACACCGTTGTTGATGCCATAGCACCAGCAAGAAGGATCAGCTGTCGTCGACGACGTAGCCAGTCCACCTACAAGGGGTGCCCCAAAACTGCATCAGGAACACGCAAATAGTCCAAAACAAGTCGCTCAAATTGTACACCAGAAGGGATTGGCGTGCCTCTTTACAGTGACCACAAATTCCCGTCAGAGAGGAGTGTTACTACGTTAGAGTAATGGAACAGATTGCTCCTGCTCTGGCAAGCATCAATGGATAATTCCATTCATAGATGCAAGGAAATTTTTCGGAAGGAGTTTGCCCAGGTTATCCTGCGTGCAAAAGAAGCTGATCAACCTAGTTTTTCTTCATGGCTGCAAGCTTTGTGTAATTTTCTTTATCTATTTTGTAACCTTTTTTTGTCTCTTGATTGCCCCTTGGAGTTTGTAATCAGTATTGTAAATACTCTGTTTTTTTTTAATAAAATACAGTAGGGGGTTGCACCCCCTCCTGTTCCCTCAAAAAAAGCATCAATGGAATCCCAAAAATCGCAAATGTCAATATGCTGGTAGCACATCCCCACAATGCAATGAAATCATGGAACCAAGCTCTGAATTTTATATAACAGAACATCAATCTACATTCCATTCCAGCATATCTACAAATGTACAACTATGACATTGCATCGAACCTGCCTATGCGAATGCGGCGCCCACCAGCATTCAAATTTTTTTTTATTTCTTGTGCACAAGGATCTAGTAATGCACTAATCACAAAAATGCCCCGATTCCACACCACAGACTCTGGATCACGATCAACCAGAATCCACAAATGCCCCAAGCACCCTCCGAACTCAGCGAAATTACGAAACTGTTGGATGTTTGGCCAAGTAGAAACGCACCTCGGCAGCGGCGGCGGCGGAGGCAACAGGAGCGGCTGCCGGGGCCCGCAGCGAAGAGGCGACGCTTCGCCTTGGGGCTGCCCGATCCCCCAACTGCCCCACCCGAGTGCGTCGCCGGCGAGGCGTGGGCGGGGCCGAGCAGGCGCTTGCGGGAGATGGCCCTGTCCATGCCTGCTGAGCTCATGGCTGTTGGGTGTCGGCTGGATGGTCTGTACTCTGCGCGGTGCAGTGTAGTGGACTAGTGCGGTGCGGTTTGGGGACGGAGAGGTGGGTAGTTCCCCTTCGGCCTCGCGAATTTTCGTTTACGTGGGCTCAGGAACTATGTTGGCGCGCAAATCTATAATGGATTGCTTTTGTTGAGGTGTCTTACGGTTTATACTAACAGCAACCAAACAAACGAAATTTGCAAGATGTGATTTGTCCTTCTATCAATTTTCTTTAAAAAATAACTAATATACTCCCTTCATTTGAAAATAAATGCACATCTCACATTCCAAAAAATAATATATTGTTTAAAAAGTATGATCAATTATTTGAGAAAACAATATTAAATTTATATCTTTAAATAAACTTATTTACGAACATATGTTTCGCTATCAATCTAGTGGAGGATGATATGCCCTTCTTGCCAGTGGCGGACACCCTGTGCATCCTCATTATTTGGATGTAGAATTTACAACGAGAAGTCCTGATCGGCTAAGGTTTGTGGTATCCTGATTTGTTATGGGAAGATCTAGTTGGATATTATTTATTGATGAAGTCCGTTTCTAAGTGATGTCTTTTTGTCACGTGCTTCCTTTGTCTCGATCTTAAAATAGATGTCATTCTCGTTTTTTGAAAAATTAATTTATTTGTATTTTGAACAATTATATGTTAAAAAATAATAATTTTTATAATATATAATTAGTAACATCAGATGGATCAGTGAATATGTAATTTCATAACAGACTTATTTGGAGATATAAATTTGCGTACATTTTTTATAAAATTATAGTTAAAGTTAAAAAGTTTAACCTACACACGTCTCATAACAACTTTCATTTTAGACAAAGAAAGTGGATGGGATATTCCCGTCTAGTTGGGGCTCTTGGATGTTTTCCATTGATAGGTTTGTTTGGATTCAAGGGCGTATGGTCATCCCAATCTAGAGGTGGAATGACATGGTGAAGAAAAAAAAAGTAGAACAAGCTTCCGGATGAAAATATACGAGAGAGAAATAAAGTGTAAAAGTGGTTAATGTGACTTAGAAATAGTTTAACTATCTAATGTAAAATTATCTTCCATATTTAAGGAAAATTATTAGAGCTGTAGCTTTTTATATCTCCTAATATATGTTGCAAAGGTTAGAAAACCAGGTTGTGGAGTATTTTTTTAGATAATGTTGGAGATGCTCTCAAATTACCTCTAGTTTATTCAAATAGAAAAGCTAATATGTGGATTAATTTTGTAGATAAGTCTAACTGTTAACCAACCAGCTAGCCAATCATAGCTAATTTGAGTTGATTTTTGCCCAACTAGTAACTAGCCATGTGTATAGAAATTTTGAGATTAACCAGAAAAAAAAGAATAAAAGGAGAGTCCGATAATGAATAAATACAATTAAAAGAATAGTATATGTCAAACGGTCTATAATAAAAATATAATAAACACGACTAAATAATATACACAAGGATCTGTTTAATAAATCCAACAATGTGGTATATAGACTGTCACGGGACGAGGTCATGAAAATAACACCTAGTACTTGCTAATCCTGCTACGCTGCCGCTCAAGCAACGAGGCCGACGTACTCGAGTTCCACGGAGCCCAGCCACAGCTTCCCCCTCCTCTCCGCCACGTCGCTCAAGGTGACACCCTTGGCCGCGCCGTAAGCTCCTCGACCTCCACACCCTGGGCGTCCAAGCGGACGCCGACTCGGTGCTTCGCGGGAGCCGTCGCTGGCGTCGCGTGCAGCCGCTGCTTCTCCTGGTTCAGCGCCACCCCGTATCTATAACACCCTAGTGTTAAACATGCATCATCCTACACTTCATGAGCGTAACCATCTTATTTGCATCATTTTTGTTACATGAAATGATAAGGTTTAAATATGTGCTTACCTTGATATGAACTAGAGCTATGTGATGGGTTGCTTGTTTGAGGTTGAGTGTTTAATGAAGTTTGTACAGAAAATTATTTGGAGCAAAACTTATTTTGGGGTCATTTCATGAAAAGGCTTGGAAGTGGGTCAAAAATGTCAAAAACAGTTTGTAAAAATGATTTTCTTTTAATTTTTAATCCCCATTTTTGAAATTCAAATTCTAGGCAGAATTAGGTTTTTATGTTTAAAAGTGAAATGTTCTACTCGTCAAAAGGAACATTTCATCTTTTATGAGTTTTTCGAAATTCGAATTATTTTGGAAAATATGGGGTTCATCAAGTCTGCACGAATCTTGGCGCAGTGGGACCCACCGAACAGTCTCTTCTTCCTCCTCTCTTCTTCTTCCTCGTGACGCTGTCCGAGCCGACGCCGGCCGCGTGGCGTCCGTACGCCGGGCCGCTGCCGCTGCCCGCTGTTCCGCCCCCGCACCCGAGCGCCGCACACCGATCCCGCGCGCCGCGCTCGCCCGGTCCCACAGCTCGCCCACGCGCCCTCGCTCTGCCCGCATGCTTGCCACGCGCTCGACGAGCTCCGACGCCGCGCTGCCTCGGTCCGAGCCCGAGCGGCCATTTCGAGCCGCCCCAACCGCGTCAGTCTCTCCCTCCCTCTCTTCTCCGCCACCAGACGCACTCTTGCCCCTCCTCTTCCACCAGAGCCCGAGCAAGCGGATGCAGAACCGCCATTGCCGCCGCCGAGAGCTTGCACTACCGCCGCACCCCGTAGCCTGAACACTTTTTGCCCTAAACTCGCCAATCGCTCCGCCGAGGTGTGAGGCACACCGTGCGCACCCTCCCCGCCTCGATAACCCCAGGTAAAGGTCGAATCGACCGTTTCCCCTCTCGCCGGTCATGGCCGCCCGACCGTCGCGCGGTCTGTAACAACCCAAAAATTCGAACTACAAAATTTTTCGACAAAACCCTGAGTGATGTGGTGCGACATGTCATCATCTACCCCTTACATATGCATCAACCCTAGCATGTCATGCATGGCATTCATATGTTGCAAGTTAAATAACATCTCATAACCATGCTCTATGTTCACATGTTACATTTTAATGTTTCGTTTGTTTAATCATCATGATGCATTAAAAGAGTGAGTTGGATTTTTATTTGGTTTATGTGCTGGTTATTAAAAATGAAAACATAATATTTATTTTGACAAATAAATATTAAGGGAATAATACCCTAGAAGTATTTGAGCCATGTATGCTCACTGCTCTGTAGCACAAAATAAGCACACTGCATATATATATAAGTATATATATAAATATATTTGAAAAAGAAAAAGAAAAAGAAAAGGAGGAGACCGGCCCGAGCAGCCCCGTCGACCCGGCCTGCATGCGCTCGACCCTCCGCTCGACCCTGCTCGCCGCTCGACCCTGCTCGCCGCTCGACCCTGCTCGCCGCTCGACCCTGCTCGCCGCTCGACCCTGCTCGCCGCTCGACCCTGCTCGCCGCTCGACCCCCCTGCACGCCGCTCGACCCCCTGCTCGCCGCTCGACCCCGCGCTGCGCGGCCCAACCAGGCCGACGGCCCAGCAAGAGCTGCGCGCGTCCGCGCGCCGCACCGAGCCTCCGTTGCCGAGGAGTCGCTGACGATGGGGCCTCGAAGTGGAACCCACGTGTCATCGCGCCCGCTGAGGTCACCCGACCGGCCGTGCGTGCTCGCGTCAGCACTGTTCCCCGGCGTCGCTCCTAAGCAACCTCCCTCGACCGCTCGATCCAGTGTTGCCCTGCATCGACGCGCGTCCGCAAGCCACCTGGACCGACCAGCCCGCGTAAAGTTCCCACGGCCGCAGGCAATATTCTCTGCGCGCGCGCGCGCACCTGCACTGTCGCCGCAGTGGAACGCTGCCGCCATAAAGAACCTCGACACCCAGCGTTACCTAGCCCTCTCTCGCTGTTCTCTGGACCCAATTCGAGCCCCAGCTGCTGACTTGGACATCCCTTGACCGCTCGATCAAGCAAAGCTGTGATCGGCCGTCCGTCTGCTACCTACCACCGCGTCCGCCCTATAAAGCAAGCACCCCGGCATCCTAGGGTTCCCAGATCGCCGCCACCGCTCTGGTGAAACCCCATTCCACCTTACCAGCCTCGTTTGGAGAAGAGCTGAAGGAAGGAGGAAGAAAGGAGTCGGGGAAGAAGAAGAAGCCGCCGCCGGAATTGGGGAGGAAGACCGTCGACTCGGAGCCACCGCTGTTGCGTCGGGAGCAGGAAGGAGGAGCAGTACCGCGAGCCGGAGCCGCTTGGTCTTGTACCGCACCTCCATCTTCTTCGACCGTCGGTGAGCACCGCCATCGCCGCCCTCTCGAACCCTCCGCCGTGCTGTTGGCCATGGCGCTCCGCCGTGAGCGCGTAGGCCCAGGTCACTACCGACCTCACTGGACACACCCGCACACACACACGAGACTAGCCGAGCCCCTCGGACCACGGCATCGGGAGGATGCCGGAATGGAAGCCGCCCAGTTCATCGCCGCGCGCCAAGCTCCGCCGTGGCAAGATCACCCAGTCGCCTCTCTGTTGAGCCTCGACCTCCGTTGTTTCCGGATCCGCGCTCGCCTTGATGAGACGGACCCCGTGCACACCCTAGCTCTGCGTTTGCCTCACCAGAGCATCGACCCGAACCACCTTGTCGTCGACGTGTCAGTACGTTGCCGCTCCAGAACGCCGTCGTTCACCGTCGTTCCTGCCACCATCGATCACCCTCGAGGAGCAGGAAGAAGCCGGGAAGCTCCGCCGTGACGAGCTGCATCGAGTGGGCAAGATGAAGACCGTGGACCCTCTCGGAGTGCCGTTGCCGTGCACCGAGGACCTGTCGAAGCTCCGCCGTGGGAGTTGCTGCCCGCGCGGACTCCGCCGTGTGTTTTGGTCACCGCCGGCACCTCGAGCAGATGCTGCGAGACTCCAACCGTCCATCTACACCACCAATTGGAGCTGTAGTGACTCGGTGTGAAGTGTACATCGAGCACCGTCGCCATCGAGCCACCGTCTGCCGTCGAGCTCGACACAGAAGTGAAGCTGTCGCCCTGAAGCCCATCGACGTGACCGTCGTGAAGTCCCGAAGCCGATGGGCGGGTTAATGGCACCGGAGATCCTTTGTGGCACCAGGAATCGAGAGTTCTTCCGCCGTCGATCGCCGAGGAAGAACTCCGCGTTCGAGCCTACGACAAACCGACCCTCGAGTTCGAGCCTTCGACAAACCGACCCTCGAGTCCGACTCTTCGAAGAACCGACCCTCGAGTTTGACCCGTCGGAGGACAGACCCTCGAGTTTGACACCTGGACCCTCGAGTCCGACTCTTCGAAGAACCGTCACCCTCGAGCGCTGTCCGCCATAGAGCACGTCGCCGGAACCAAGCTCCTGACTCGATGACCGCCTACGTGTTCGCCTTGGCGACCCGAGGACGATGCACGAGTTAGCGAAGTCTTTGAGCAGCCCTCGCCGGATCTTTAACCCCGTCGTAACCAGCCGAGCCCCGCTGTCGAAGCAGAGCAGTTTTCCGTCTTCGAGCATGCCCTCGAAAGCAGTACCCTCGAGACCGCACATGGAGATCGTGTCCTCGAGACCGTACCCCTCGAGACAGTACCCCCTCGAGAGCGAGCACCGTTTTGGGAGCAGAGCAGTTTCTCCGCCTTCGAGAGTACCCTCGAGAGCATATCCTCGAGAGCATATCCTCGAAACCGTAACCTGAGACCGTGCCCTCGAGGCAGTGTCCTCAAGACAGTACCCCTCGAGACCTAAACCCCGAGACCGTGTTCTTGAGACCGTACCCCCTCGAGACAGAAACCCTCGAGACAGAGACCCTCGAGATCGTAACCTTGAGACCGTAACCCCTCGAGCCCTCGTTCTTTTCAGAAAATGGTTAAATCTTTGAAAATTCATAACTAATTCATACGAGCTCAGAAAATTATGATCCACATATCCAAATTTTCTATAAATCGAGCCCTATCTATCTAGGCTATGTTTGAGTGTATTTGGATCTTCTATTTTGCATTCGTTCTTTGTGCTAACCTATAGGGGTCGCTTCCGCGACCGTTAAATCTCGTTACAGGCTCGAGCGAGGACAAGCTTGACGACAGTGACTACCAGGAGAAGTCCGACAGCTACGTCAGTGAAGGTGCCACACACCACCCAACCTCGTAGATCCCACTACGCATGACAATTATAGTATGGCTAGTGCTTTACATTCATGTTGCTATAATGCTATGCCTATGCTAGGACTGCATGATAGAGTATTTATTTGATGAGCCCTACCTTGTTGTAAACTATCACCTGCTTACCCGCTGTTATGATAGCCACCTGCTTATCTGCTATGCTTATAATTTCTATACTTCACTCGCTTACATTTTGATGCGACGTGATGAACCCGGGGAAGGCCTGGAGGGTGCCAGGCTGGATGTGTGAGTTGATGCTTCAGATGAGCATGTGAGCTGATGATGTTGTATCCGGGTTTGGGGTGGAACTTACGGCAGGGAGTAGGGTGAGGGTTGAGTCGATCGAGCCGGGATCTACGACGAGCTTTTGGAGCAAGTCTTGCCAGGGAATGGTTCTGGACATTCCCATGAGAGGAGCCTGTGGCGGGCTAACTGAGATGTGATGGTGGTCCTTGGGTGTGATCCTCGAAAAGGTGGAGCCCGGGATGAAGGTGCCGTGGTAGCACGTTAAAGATAAACCCTGATGAAGATATCCCGGTTTGATCCAATCTAGGAACTGTTGCGCTGGTATCCGGACCTAGGAATCTCTTGCTTTCCACTCGCTCTCCATGGGGGGGAGACGGCCGAACCGCTGGATAGGTCGATGCCACTACTGCTAGGCGAGAAGTGATAGGAAGGTATATGCATGGGATGGAGCTAACACCCTACCGAGACGATCATGGCACCCCCTTCGGGAGTGGGTACATGGCATGGCATCCTCTTCGGGAGCGGATACATGCTCTCTTCACAGTTCCAGTGATCCAGTGCTGGATGGTAGAGTGGCATCGCCTATGGCAGTAGGCGCCCGAAATCTGCCTAGGTGCGCATGTGCATCGATGATGGTTATCTGGTGGATTAGTGAAACCTCTGCAGAGTGTATGGTTGATCGATCGATACATATGCCGAATCTTCGGCTATGGACCTTTCCTATGTTTCGTATGCACCGGACTAGTGAGTGGAGTGTTCTACCTTCCTCTGAGTGTGTTTTCCGGCCGTGAGCCAGTTTGAGGGCTGCGGGCCGCTGAGGCAAGCCAAGAGGGAGTTGGCTTGTCGACCAGAGTCTGAGAGGGTGTTGGAGATGAGATGAGATGATGCTACAGTTATGGATGGATATAGATGAAGGGAATGGGTTTGTGTTTAAAACTTGTTTATTATACTTTTGTTTTATATACTTGAACTTGCATAGGAAAACCCAGCCTTTATAGGTTCCTTTTGAGATACCCTTATTTTTGCATCCACTTCCACAAAGCAATGCATAGGGTGGGAGTGTGGCCAGTACAAATCGTACTGAAAATTTGGTTTCAGGTTCAAGGAGTGAGTACTCATCTGGGGAGTACAGCGATTGAGGGTTTCGTGCCTACGCTCAAGTTGGAGAGAAGAAGATAGCTTCCGCACCTCAAGCTTTTATTGTTATGCTGCATGAACTCTGATTCCGCCCTGTGGCGATGTAATAAGTTATTGTAACTCCCTCTATTTGCACTCTTTTGTTCGATGTATGGATTATGGATTCAACTGTTATCGGGTAATGTGATTTAAACGGTCATATTACACTCCGACACTGTGGATTTCCCTTCGTGGAAATCAAGGTCGTTTCACGGTCCGCCGTGGCCAGCAACCTCTCCCTCCCTTCTTTATCTTGCGCATCGTGTTCATCTGCTCGAGTAGGTTCGGTTGGTGTAGTTCATGAGGCCAATTAAGGTTCGAGCCCGGCGAATTTGGCCATCCGCCGTCGCGGATTCGCGCCGCCGCTCGCCGGCGTACCTTGCCGATGTTGCTCCGGCCGTCCATTCGCCACTTGATCTAGTCCATTTAAACCGTCTTGGTCTGCTAGCGCTGGTAGACTAGTCTGTTTGCCCCACCGTGGCCCGAGATGGCCGGCGCATCGCCAACCCTCGCCGCCGTCCGCCGCCGTGCGTCGCCGCCGGTCGAAACCTCGCTCCTAGTTTACATCTTTTACACCAATGTGCCCGCTTTGACGAGCTGAGTCTTTTGGTAACCGTGGCTCGCCCGGAGACCTCGCCGTCGACGAGGAATCCGGACGCCGACGACCATCCCCCGCCGCGTGGACCTCGGGCACGATTTTATTCTTTTTTCCGGACTTGAGTGTAAAGTTGCTAGACTCAGCGTATTTTCTTTTTAGGGCTCGGTTAGTTTCTGAAAACCTCAGGGTCCCCGGTGCAAAGTGTTTTTCCTTTTTCTTTTTCAAAACTATTTCCAGATTTCTGTTAAATCTTTGAAAATTCATAACTTGCTCATTTTTCATCCAAATGAGTTGGTTCAACTTGCAGTATTTTTCTTATGAGATGATCTATGCATGAAAAATATGAAATGTGGAATTTATGATACTTTTCTGTATAGCTTTATTTATCTCTATTAATTGCTTTTATCTTAGAAAATGCATAAGAAATTCTCTGTTGCTCAGAAAAATGTGAGACCAAGTTTGTTAGTCTTCTTATGTCATGCTCTATCTGTAAAAAATGTTATGAGATTATGTCATGTGGAAAGTTTGATCTGTCTAATTATGGTGCCTATTTTCATGTGATGATAAATAATTCATAATAAATAATATATAAGGAATTTGTGCATGAAACTTTTTGAAGAGTGTTTTTATGTCAATCTAGAGCTAATTATGTTCTGAATCTGTTGTTTGACATACTTTTATGTACAAAGTATTTTATGCCCCTGAAATTGTGCTGCCTTGTCATTTTTGTGTAGGATAAAGTACTTACTGTTTTGACTTGAAATTTTTATGGTAGTCTTTATTTATTATGATTAAGCTCTTGTAATTTTTACAAAATTTTCTAAGTAGTCTAAAGTCATGTTGTAGTTATACCCTGATTTCTTTTAATTATAAATAATGCTTTAGAGTTATCATTTCATGTGTGTAAAAATGTTTTTTATGCTATTTGTGATATGTGTGATCTGCTATTGGTTTTGGTTCAGTAGAGTATAGTGTGCAAAACAATGGTTGTTTATAATTCCTTATAGTGTGCGAGTAAATTATAATGCGAGGCTTATTTGGAGAATTGTCGGTAGAAGAGAATGCAGATGACATGTGCTTATCATACATGTTTTCAAATATCATATCATTCATCGTAGCTGAGCATTCATTCACCATCACCATCAGCATTGTATTTATATGTATGCACGGTACTCATACGCATTATGCATCATACAGGATCGTCAGAGCTCGAAACGGTAGTTCCCGGAGCACAAGGAGAAGATGGCCAGCAGGAAGCTTTGGTTCGGGAAGCAGCAGCAGAAGAGGATCCCGAGGTTGATCTTTCGGAGTGTCCCGACCACCAGCCAAGCTCTTTCCTGAAAGGCAAGCCCCGGAGCATTCTCCCTATGGTTTGCAAAATATCTAACTTGAGTCCTTTACTTGTTTGATGCATTAAGTTATAGACGTTGTTTTATACCGTTGCTGCATTACTTATATTCCTTGCCATTGTTTATACTTCAACCCTGTTAGGTTCAGGTACGAATATATGCTTAGCCCTGCTTAACTAGATCGGTAGAAGTCGGGTGATTTCCTGTCATCCGCGAGTTATAGGTGGTGACTTGGAATGGTTGAATACATTGTTATCTTGGATAACCATGTGGAGATAATAAATCAAGACCGGGCAGGATTGGTGTTGAGACTGAACTGGAGGTTTGGTGTGGTTATCCCGTCTGTGTCGAACTAGGACCCCGTCCGTTGTACGTCCTCAAGTCATATTAAATTTATGCCTCACATTTAGCTGGAAGGATAAGTCGTTCCGACCGCGAAGCCTAATTTTGATTTGGGCCGGGAGTCGACCTGCTGTACGCATAGTATTGGTGAAGATGGGGGACCACAGGTTACGCGAAGAGTAAGTCCGAGGTCAGGGTCGCCCTGACTAAGGCAGCCGGGCGGTTCCTGGATACGATGGTACCTGTTGATCCCGCGCTTTTCCTGAATTGAATGTCGGTGATCTGTAGCTCACCTTAGCGGGTGAGTGTGGTTTGTGTGAGGAATACCCACCAGCTGGTTAGTAATCAATTATAATCGCCATCGTTCCTGAACAGTGAACACTTGACTTGAGCAGCGGCATCGTAGTAAGAACTTGAACAAGAGATTAGATGGTTGAGTTGTTGAGATTGAAGATACTCAACCAGAATTGGTTACTTTCTTGTTGAATAATTATTACCATGCTTGTTTAGTACAGGTGCTAATGTAGCATGGTAAGGTTAATCAGATTAAAATACATTGCTAGAAGGTTCTTATTAATTGTTCCTTAATGCAAGCTTTTCCGCAATTAAATGAGTCAGCTATCCTACTTATACAGCCTTGCATACTCCTTGGAGTCACTTTATTTTAGTTTATGACGGGTAAGTCTAGCTGAGTACATCCTCGTACTCAGGGTTTTATTTCCCATGTTTTTGCAGATGGTGAGATGTTTTATGGCTATTGTCAGAACTGCTTCTATCCCGCTTTGGGAGATGACTAGACCTTGGGCACGGTCACTCTTCTCTACTTAATGCTTTTGCTGGATGTTGACCAAGGGACTGGCACTGTATTTGAACTAAGTGCGTGTGTGGCTTTGAACTAAATTGCTTCCGCTTTATTTTAGAATTTGAACTTGGTTTGTAATAACTTTATTTACTCCGATGATTTAAACTATGTGCGAACTATGTACTTGTGAATGGGAACGCTAAACTATTACGATCTTGGTCGTGCCGGAAAAGTTTAAAATCCTTCGAGATTTCGGTATGACTACCGGGTTTATTAGGTCTCAATCATGTAGTTTGTCGTCCTAATGGTGAATTATGTGCTTGTGCTCTAATAAATTGGTCGGTTCTGTCACAGTATCCACCCTTGCCGTCCTGCCTCACGTGTCCGAGTACCCCGGCAGGTCCGCCAGCAGCTCGTACTGTCCGCGCAGAGGAAGTACCGGAACGCTTGGCACGGCACGGTGTGCGCGACCACGACCTGCGCGCTGTCGCGGCTGACCGCCACGCCGTTCGTGTACGGCAGGCCGGCTTTGAGCACGGTGACCTCTTCGTCCGCGCGTCGTACTTGAGCAGCCGCCCCGTCGCACCCGCGTTCATCATGATCTGCGCCAAATAGCCGTTAGCATCGCCGGACTCGGAGTCCAGTGTCCAACGCACACCGTCGGACGCGGCTCCCATCGTCCGGCGGTTGCCTGATCCTGCATCCTGCTGTGAGTAGCGTACGGCGCTCTCCGGACGCCCATTTTATGAGCGTTGGACGTGTCCGATGCTCTCCGGACACGTTCGACGCTCTACAGAGCAGAGGACCACCCCGCGCTAAAACTAGCATATCTCTTAGCTCCGAACTTCGTTTCGATGTTCTTAGACTCGTGAGAAAGATTACTCAGAGGACTACACAACCCACATATCCTCTTAATCCAAATCACAAATGATCAAAGCAGTTTTTCAATCCAAGTGCTATCATCTCTCTTTTCCAAGCACAAGAGTTTACGAAAACATCTCCAACACTTCTCCTTTGCAAATGTGCCAACACCACCAAGTGTACATCACCATGTGCATGTGTGTTAGCATTTTCATAATTATTTTTAAAAGATTTGCACTTACTCTCGCAACGCCACTCGATCCTAGCATGTCGAAATGTTAGATCGCTCAAGTGATACTAGATGACCGATATACAAACAAGTTTGCCCCTCTTGATTGTACGACTATCAATCCTAAACCCAGTCATCAACTTCTCTACACACCTCATGACCAGCGAAATGAAATGCCCTAGGTTATACCTTTGTCTTGTGTATTTCTATTTTCTCCGTCTTCCTCCTATGTGCCAATGTAACACATGCACCAACATGATCATCAAATGATATGATCCACTCCATATCTTCATGCAACTTCTTGGTCCATCGATCTTGACCTCACTTGCTCTTCACTGTCTCATGGTCTATCGGCACCAAGTCTTGCTCAAGTTTCACCGTCTCAAGGTCCATCGCTTCAAAGCCTTGACTTATCCTTCATACATCCACCGGTCCATCGAGCCAAACCTTATCTCGATCTTCTCCACCTCGGTCATATGACTCCATGTCATGTCACATATGCAATTAAGCTCCTTCATCAGACAATCACATGTGGACTAATCTCTGTATATCTCAACATAAACACATTAGTCCAACCTAAAGTTATCACTCAATTGCCAAAACCATATAGGGACCTTTCATCAACCCATCTCCTCCTCTCCCTGCGCCACCACCCCTCGCCGCGTCGCCGCCCCATGCCGCCGCCCTCCCATGATGCCACGTGCCCCGCGGCGTTAGCCCCTTATATTTTATGATTTAGTTTACAATGATTTTGACATTCATAATATAAGTTAATGCTGATAATACATAACAATGACTTATTAAACATATATCTAACTAAAATACAGCATATCATATGTTTTTTCTATTGTAAAGTGCATAGTTACTTTTAGAAACAGATATCACATAATTTAACTTTAATTTTCCATACTAACCATCTTTTTCTATGACTCAATATGACACTCGTAACTTTTTTGACACATCATATGAACCTTTTCCTTTTTTCGGTGTGTAAAGAATTGGCCTTTCAGCCAATGATTATGACATGATACCTCATTTAATTTTTCACACGGCAGCCCTCGTCAAAAATTACATAAATATATTAGTTTAGATTTCATAAAACAATAATCTACACAGGATTCATAACATTTATGCACATATCACATTTTTATGATTTAATAAACCTATAGACAAAGCAAAATCTAAAAACATTCGTAACATCTATAAATAGATGAGCCCTCCAGCCGCGACAAGTGAGCCCTCCTGCCGATACCTTTACCAGCTGAGATGTGCTGGTTCGTCAGCGCGTTACCTTCGTGAGGTCAAACTGGACCGGAGTTGAGCTGGTTGTGCCCGGCACCAAATTCAAAGCCACGAGTTCCCTTTTCAAACAACAACAAGAAGAAGGCCACGAGTCAGTCCATAAAGGAAAGCGAAATATATGTTCAGAGTCACAAATCTACGCTCGCTAAAGATGACCAGAAATAAGTAGAGACGTTACAGCCATTCCAGCGTTCGCATATGGAAGCGATCGTCTCTGCGGTCCTCGGAGACCTGATCAGCCGATCCATCTCCTTCGCCATAGACAGGTACTGCCAAATCGCCGTCGAGGAGGCCGAGCGGCGGCGCGTCACGAACCAGGCGATGCTCCAACAACTTCATCTGATGAGGGAGGCCATGTGCAGAGGCTACTACCTGCTCACCACCGTCATGTGCCAAGAACAGCCCCAAGGCCGCGAGGTCAGTCGTCATGAACACTCGTCGCCGGCCTTGTCTTTGTCTGAGGAGCAGTTCAACCCGGCGAAGCGCATCTGTATTCTCCCGTCCAGAAGGACGACGACGGCGGTCACGGCGCCTTACACCGGACGCGAGGCAGAGGCGGAGCTGCAGGAGGCGCTTGTCGTCCTGGAACGCATGGCCGGCGACATGAAACAGCCCGTGATGTTCCTGAGCGGCAACCCTCCCCTGCTCCGCGAGCCTTACAGCAGGCACCTGTGGCTGGAGAACCGCATGTTCGGTCGTGAAGCAGAGTATGAGAGCATCACAGGTTCCTGCTGGAACCAGAGCCTGCAGGCGCACTAGACTTGGCCGTGCTTCCAGTGATCGGCCGACCAAGAGTTGGAAAGAGCACGCTCGTGGAGCACGTCTGGCGGGACGAGAGGGTGGCAAACATTTCTCCCTGATCGACTTGTTTTTCATCGATGGGTTTCCTTAAGGATACATCTTAGTACCTCCAACTATTATAAAAGTTTAAATATTAATCTTAAACTTTAAAACTGGATAACGTTGGTCTTTCAAATTTTGAAAAAGTTCACTTTTCAAACTTGGCCTGTTTTGCTAGCTGTTTCAGCGCGTGAACTGTAACTTTTGATATTTTTTTATAGTCCTGATATTTATTTATTTCATAACTAATTATTGGTGCATGCTAAATTCATAAAAAAAATTTGTATCCTCTTCATGATGTACTCTACGTAGCAAAAATATGATTGCTAGAAAATTAATAGTTTTTGCATGTTTTAAAATTATCTCTTTTATTTAATAAATGCAAATTTTATGATTTTTTAGCGCAAAATAAATATCCAAAAATTTATGAAAATTGATTTGTAGTTGTTTTATGATATTTGTTTACCCAAAATGAATCTATTTAAACATTTTTCATCCTAAACTTTTTTGTACAGGTTGATATCATCGTAAAACAACTACAAATGAATTTTCATAATTTTGGATATTTATTTTATCCTACAAAAGTTATAGAATTTGTATTTATTAATTAAAAGAGATAATTTTACAACATAAAAAAACTATTTATTTTCTAGGTTTCATATTTTTCCTAGGTAGAGTACACCATGAAGAGGCTACACAATAATTTTCATGAATGAGCATGCACCAATAATTAGTTATAAAATAAATAAATATCAGTACTATGGAAAAATTTCAAAAGTTACTTTTCATACGCCGAAACGGCCAGTAAAACCGCCCAAGGTTGAAAGTGAACTTTTTTAAAAGTTGGAGGGCCAATATTATTCAGTTTTAAAGTTTAAGGTTGAAATCCAGACTTTTGTGATAGTTGGAGGTCCTAAGGTGGACTTAATCCTTCTTTTATTGCCCAATAGTTAGGCAAAATGAGAAATGTCCTACATTCAAGTGCTCTGTCTGCTGATGAAAACAAGACAAATATAAAAGTTAGTTACAAAAGTGCAATCGTTGATAATGTATATTGCTTTTATTGGGCACTGTAATTGTGGATCTTAGGATATGCAATTTTAGTTCTGGGCATATATTGGGCTTCTACAACAGAAATTGTGTGTTGGCAGATTACAATTCTAACAGATTACAAGTACAACAAAATCTGTGTGCTACTACTTCCTTAAAAAACACATGGTTTTTCTGTATGTTTTTCTCTCATGGAAAAAACACATGGTTTTCCCTTTGTCTGGTGGGACTCTTCTGTTGACTAGGCTGTCTAAATTCGTGTGCTGCCTTGCTATAAAACACAGTTTTTTGGTTCCTGGATTTCATGTGTTTTGTTGGCACAAAACATCCATGTGCTGGTTGCCTTCAAAACACATGGGTTTTGAGTAGACAGGCCCCTAATTTTTTGGTTTTTAAGAATCTGACAAAAACTGACAAAAGAAACTACACAGAAACTGACGAAGCTAGTGAGCTATCGGTGTGGAGCGAGCCCGAGTCGAGCTGGTTCGTCAGCGCGTTACCTTCGTGAAGAAGGTCAAACTGGACCGGAGTTGAGCTGCTTGTGCCCGTCATCAAATTCAAAGCCACGAGTGCCCTTTTCAAAGGAGGAGGAGAAGGCCACGAGTCAGTCCATGAAGGAAAGCGAAAGAACAAAATAGTGTTCAAAGTCACGAGCGCACGGCCGCTAGACATGACCAGAAATAAGCAGAAACGAATTACAGCCATTTGAGCGTTCTAGCGCTTGTTCACTCCCACCACCGGCGTTCGCACATGGAAGCGATCGTCTCCGCCGTCCTCGGCGACATCATCAGCCGATCCATCTCCTTCGCCATAGACAGGTACTGTCACCGGCGACATGAGGGCACCGTGCAGAACCTGCAGCGGCTGCGGCGTGTGCTGCTGAGGATCCAAGTCACCGTCGAGGAGGCCGAGCGGCGGCGCGTCACGAACCAGGCGATGCTCCAACAACTTATCTGATGAGGGAGGCTATGTACAGAGGCTACTACCTGCTCAACGCCGTCATGCGCCAAGACAAGTCCCAGGGCCGCGAGGTCAGTCGTCACAAACACTCGTCGCTGGCCTTGTCTTTGTCTGAGTTCAACCCGGCGGAGCGCATCTGTATTCTCCCAGCCACAACGACGACCAAGGCCACGGCGCCTTACACCGGACGTGAGGTAGAGGCGGAGCTGCAGGAGGCGCTCATCGACCTGGAACGCATGGCCGGCGACATGAACGAGCTCGTGCTGTTCCTGAGCGGCTACCCTCCCCGCTCCGCGAGCCTTACAGCAGGCACCTGTGGCTGGAGAACCGCATGTTCGGCCGTGAAGCAGAGTATGAGAGCATCATCAGGTTCCTGCTGGAACCAGAGCCTGCAGGCGCACAAGATTTGGCCGTGCTTCCAGTGATCGGCCGACCAAGAGTTGGAAAGAGCACGCTCGTGGAGCACGTCTGCCGCGACGAGGTGGTCCGCAAACACTTCTCCTTGATTGTCTTCTTCGGTTAATCCGACATCGTGGGCGAAAACCTACGCCTGGGAGATAGCGGTGTAATCAAATATCGTAACGACCTTGCGTCGACGACTGGGAGCTCACTGGTTGTTATTGAGCTATTAGGCGCCGCGGATGAGAGCACATGGAGAAGAACACTATCTGCGCTGAAGAGCGAACACGCGGCACCTGTGAGTAAAATTGTTGTCACAAGTCGATCAGAGATGGTTGCAAGTTTTGGGACCATGAAAGCTCTTGACCTCAAACTTCTGTCTCGAGTAGCTTTCTGGTACTTCTTCAAGACAATGGCGTTCGGGAGCACACCAGATGCCGAGGAGCAGCTAGAGCTAGCAGCTGTATGCATGGAGATGGCGGGCCTGTTGGACGGATCGTTCATAGGCGCAAATATAATTGCTGGCTTACTGAGGAACAATCTTTGTGCTGGGTATTGGCAAAGGGTTCTCAAACGCTCCAAAGATCAAAGAAATATGCATCTCCAGTTATTCGGTGAGGGTCTAGTTATTCGTTTGGACAAAGATCAGCCAGCATACCTTTGGAGACTATTCAAGAATGAAAGTCTGCTCATAGCCTACAGATGCTATCAAGCGTCATCAGTCCAGCAGCCTGATCTGCCCAAGATAACTATACAAGATTTTCATACTGGAAGCACAATGCCTCGGGGAAAGTTCGAAGCACTGGCATGGAGATCTTACATACCACCCTACTCCACCTACCTGTTCAGATGTGGGGTGCAAACACCGTCGTCGTCCCTCCGTATATCGCCCAGGAACAAACAAATCCGGCAGGTGCCGAAGCAACTCACTTCAATTTGATGTGAATTTCGTGTTGGTCTTGTATGGCTATATGTATGCGTTTATCTATTCAGCAGCATACCATAGAGGAGTCACGTAGGCCTCTGTACTAATTTTACTCTTATAAAAACATTAACCTTACTTTGCTCATTTCTTTCATCTTCCCTGCTTTTATTCTGTTTTTTTGAAGTCAAGTGCGTGTTGCTCTTATAACCGTTAAACCGGGCAAATTAATTGCTCTCCCTATCCCACTCCAAACATTTAAGAATGATTCCAAAGGTGGTTTCAATTAATCGGGTACATACGTGGCATATGGACCTCACATGTCATTTTTTTAGCCATGCAATGTTTCAATTGACCACAAATTACAAAATAACTAGAAAGATTTAAATCTCGCCAGGCACTACAACTAAACAAAGATAAACTAAGATGTTCCTTTAGGACCATGATGAAACTAAGCGCCATAGTGAAATCATACTAGCAACAGGTCATTATGATTTGCATATACACTAAGGAAAAACCACATATCTCGTCATTTCAAAAACACAAAAAAGTCAATACAAATATAAGAGATGAACAAGATGCAACCGGATTTTTTTGTTGTGAACGAATTGCCACTAATACCTACTCTACGTTGTAGTTTGAGTTTTTTCACCTTTCATCACACTCCTTTTTTTACAACAAAAAGAGAGATTCACATTTTTCATGACACGGTGGAAGCTCATCTATCTCTTAATATACAACAAGTGCTAAAAAAAAGTTCCGGAGTCTAGAAATTTTGAGATTAATCACAAAAACAGAAAAGAAGAGTCTAACCTATAATTAATAAATAAATTACAATTAAAATAACATTACATGTCAAACGGTCTATAAAAATATAATAAACACAACTTAGAATAAAAGATTACATAAAGATCTGTTTAAAATAATACTATTTTTTCACGGGACGACATGAAACTAATAGCTAATAACGTTGCTAATCTAATTTCTAATATTTGTCTGTCTCAAATCGTAGTTCGTTTGACTTTTTTTAATCCTAAGTTTGATCATCTCGTCTTATTTAAAAATTTGTTTAAAATATCATTTTTTTATTGTAGCTTGCTTTATTAACAAAAGATCTATGAGAATAATCTAAATTTAACTAGTTTTGCTTAAATTTTTTAAATAAGACAAGTGGTAAAACATAAAGTCAAAAAAGATCAAATGAACTATAATCTAAGACGGATAGAGTAATTCATAATCCTGCTAACAAGACCATGGCACGCAACCGTTTAAGCAACGAGGCCGACGTAGTCGAGTTCCACGGAGCCCAGCCACAGCTTCCCCCTCCTCTCCGCCACGTCGCTCAGGGTGACACCCTTGGCCGCCGTAAGCTCCTCGACCTCCACCCCCTAAGCGGACGCCGACCAGGTGCTTCACGGGAGCCGCCGTCGCCGGAGTCACGTCCAGCCGCTGCTTCTCCTGGTTGAGCGCCACCTAGTATCCACCCTTGCCGTCCCGCCTCACGTTGTCCGGGTACCCCGGCAGGTCCGCCAGCAGCTCGTACTGTCCCGCCCTGGCGCCGCGGAGGAAGTACCGGAACGCCTGGCACGGCACGGTGTGGGCGACCACGACCTGCGCGCCGTCGCGGCTGACCGCAACGCCGTTCGGGTACGGCAGACCTGTCTTGAGCACGGTGACGCTCTTCGTCTGCGCGTCGTACTTGAGCAGCCGCCCCGTCGCGTCCGCGTTCATCATGATCTCCGAGTTAAACCTCCTCGGGTACGTAGTGCTCGAGTCCGTGAAGTACACGTCGCCGGTGGCCTGGTGGACGTCGAGGCCGTTGACGAAGTTGAACGGGACGCCGTCCGCGCTGGTCGCCAGAACCTCGGCCTCGCCGCCGCCCGGCCCGACCTTCATGAGCCCCAGGTAGGCGTCGGCGATGTAGATAGAGGTCGCCGGTCTTGAAGTGAAACTGGAGGCCCAGGGGCCGGCCGCACATGCTCTCGGTCTCGGCCGACGGCACCGCGCCCGCCGTGCACAGGGGTATCTTTCGGTAGTTGGCGCTGTGCACGAACGTGGTCCAGCCGACGGCGCTGCCGCCCCACTTGAGGACGCGGCCGTCCGAGACGCCGGCGTAGGGCCCCTCGCTCTTTCCGTCGAAGGCAAGGCTCTCGGCGCCGCTGACGACGATGGGTAAAGGCAGGTGGAAGCTCCATCGCGTGTCGGTCGTCTTGACCTGCGCGGCGGCGCTTGGCGTGGCGAAGAGGGCTAGGACGACGACGGCGAGGAGCCACGCCACCCGATTGAGCCCCAGTCCCATGCTGTGCCTCTGCGTCGCGATGATCTTCGATGCGTGCGCTCTCGCAATCTCGTGCAGCGTGTGCCTTTCGCTGTGGATTTGTCGTGTGTTTTGATGTGCCTCTCGCCGCGCCGTGGGCTTGCGTTTTATGACCCTGGACGCTATTTTCGGACTCGGTCGCTATAGGCGAGAGATTTCGTTTACAAGCTGGACTGCCGATCACGAGACGGCCCGGTTTGATGTTGGGATTTTGGAAGCTGGTTCGGTCACGTCGCACCCGGTTTTGTACTATCACAGTTCGGATCCAAACGAGGCGTCGGAGGCTCGTGGCCTCGTGGGCGTAGGGGCCCTCCAGGATTTGTGCGTCAGTTCGCCAGTGCGTCCATGCGTGACAAGGACCAGGGCCTCGTCGAGCACAAGCTGGTTGTGTGGCCTCGTGCGACTTCAGATTGATCGACCGGAACGCAGACAAACAGAACGACAACTCGACTGCTGCGCGAGGAACGATATTGGCACCCAACACCTTGTAGTCTGACTATCGTTGCAATGGAGCTCATCGGCTCCGCTAATGAGCGATCCTGAAGGTCCAGGGCAGAAGAAACAGAGCACAAGCTCAGGCAGCGGTAACGCTTGCTGCTCCAAATCGACGCCACGTTCGAGGAGGCCGAGGGGCGGCACATCACCAATCAGACCATGCTCCGGCAGCTCCAGATGCTCGACCCCGGTGATGAACCAAAAAGCTCGCGTCCCTGGGCATGCAGATCGCGGAGCTGCTGGCGGTTCCTTCTTGGCAGGAAACATAGTGGCGAGCTTGATGAGATACAACATGAACGCCGTGTTCTGGCGCAGGGTGCTGCACTGCCTGAGAGACTTAACACAAGGAAACAAGAGCGTCCCAGCCATCTTCTGCAGAAAGGCAAGTCTGTGTGCCTTTGGAGAATGGCCAGGGCACACGATGCAGTTACAATCTGCAACCAACAGCCGTCTCACTAGGATGATGTCCCTGTTGTAACTGTGCAAGATCTCCCATCACAGCGTGTTACTCAGGAAGAGAGTTTCAGACTTTCTGTGCGGTGGGATGGAGATCAACCATTCCGCCCTACTACACCTGATGTTCTACAGTCGAAGAAGAAACGCCCTCGGCATGCCAGGGAGTGAAGAGTAGCATAGTTTAGACGCAAGTATGTAAACCTGTACGCTTTATATTATTGTATAAACTCAATCAAGTAGAATAGTCATGTAGTCCGGTTTACATACTCTCAGGCGGTGAGAGTGAGATAGATGGATCTGTGATATTGGTGCAGATCTCACTCTCAGGCGCGTCCACAGCCCGAAGGGCATAGCCGCGTCCTCAAACAGCATCTAAACCTGTGGTAGGCTATAACCGCTAAACCTAAACAGTGTTCACATTAAAGAAAAACATATCACAGATCGCACAAAAGATGAAAACGAAGACGACAAGCAGGAGGTGACAAACATGCTACGGTTGCCGATCTTCAACAAAATGGTAAGGCTAGCCTACAAAATTAGAGGCTAAATGTGATAAACAACTCCGGTATACAAAGTCAAGTACCACATAATGAAAGAAAGCCACATCCAACATCATTATTTGTTCCGTTTAAACCGTGGCACAGAAACTTAATGTCGGACAAAATTTAAAGATGACAACACCAGACAATGCAATGCTCGATGACACTGTGCGCTCTTCACTTCCCACCAAGGCTTGGGAATTGAGCTTGATCTTCAATGGATGGAGCAGCAGCAGGGCCACGATTGTATCCCCCTCCGTATCCACCTCTATAACCACCACGCTCATCACGGCCCCTCCCGCGACCGCGGCCACCATAATACCTTTCTCCTTCGGCAGGTTTCAGGAACTCATTGATGCTCACCGACTGCACCACGATATTTTAACAATTATCACATCAGCACCCAGGTTATTTTCACCAACTAAGCATTAATTACAGAGCAACATAACATAATAGTAAAAAACACCATGGTAGCGACACAATCCGAGGTTTTTTCTGAACTAAGCATTAATCAGATTATCAACGTTGAAGGTTCAGAATACTTAAGTCTCAAATTACACACTTACAATTTCAGAGCTAATTCAGATTATTCTCCCTGTAACTACGACAGATTCATAAGCAGTTGGGCAAAATTCACTCAATTCAAGCATTCAATGAGAAAAGTGATAAGCTAAAGAGATGTAAAACAAAATCTATCACATACAGAATCAACACACCCAGCAAAGAACCAAACATAAGCAGTTGTACTGCAACCATATGTGAACAACTAGTTTGATTTCCAACTACAAACAAGAGAAAGATGCATACCTTCTTGGCACGCTCATCACGCTCAGCACTTTCCTTCTTCTTATCCTTGTCAGAACCCTAAGAGAGTAAAAAAGATATATCCATGAACACATGCAAAGCTCAGCAAAATTTAGGTATCAAAGCATTAAATAGAAGGAAACTAACCAGCTTAATGAAAACTTCATCATTTTCTTTCTTATTGGAAAGTGGCTGCAGAGACTGCAGATCCTTATCAACTTCAACTTTCCTTTCTTCAGCCTTCAAAGCAAGTAGTGCTTTCCTCTTCTCCTCTCTTATTTTCTCAAATTCCTCCAGAGTCATCTCCTGCATAGCTGAATATTAGAAAGTAGATCGATCTGCACCAATATCATTAGCTTTTAGGCTATAGCTTATTTGCCCAAAAAAAAGGTGGTACACCTTTTTTCCCCTGAACAGGATACCCCAGGATAAGACAATGTGCTTAACAAAAAGTAATAACATGAATAAATTTGGTTTCCCAAAAGACATAAACACAAAAAGACAAGTTACTTGTCACTGTACTAGGAAGTAGGAACTAAAACTGGTTAACAGAGTTCAAAACTTGACAGTGCAATTCCTAGTCTTAGACTCGAAACCAAGGGCATCAGACAAACATCACAACCCCACTCTCTTATAGTCTACAATTGCACATATATCATTTGGTTTTATCACAGAAGGGAGATTACAAATGATAACTGAGCAAACACTGCCACTTATAAACATTATAAATGGACTTAGAAGTGGATAAAACCAAATAAGTTGTTACCTTGTCCTCTTCCTTTTCTTCCTCCTCATGTGCAGCAGCTTCTTTGTTATCTTTGTTCTCATCCTCTGCTGGGACATCATTCTGCTCACCCTGTTTCTCAGCAACAGGAGCACCCTCCTCAACCTTCAGAGCTTCCTCTGTTTCCCTGGTCGCAGAGGATTCCATTAGTACAATTAACCTTACAGAGGCATAGTCACAGAAATGCTACATTAAAAACAATACAGTAGTCTCCTTACTGGGCAAGAACCTCATCAGTGGCAGTCCCCCAGTTCCCACGTCCTGCGCCATCACGCTTCATCTCATAGCCACGGCCAGTCCCACTGTGGCGCTCATAGTTTCTCCGTGGTGGCCTCTCAGAATCATCACCAAACTCACCATTCCTGTAACCACCACGCCTGCCTCCGCCGCGGTACGGGGGACGAGGGCCTCTCTCCCTTTCCCCTTCAGCTCCACCAGTTACAGCACCATCCCCATAGCCTCCGCCACCATAGCCTCCACCACCATAACCTCCTTGGAAGCCATTGGCATTGTCACCACTGAAGTCACGGTTCTGGCCAGATCCCCGTCCACCTCTGCCACGGCCGCGTTCACCACGGCCAAAGCCTCCACGAGCTGGTGCACCACCACCGCGTGCATCCCTCACTGAAACATGTACAATACAGAGTGTACAGATGAATATTCGTGCTCTCGGGAAATGGGGGTAATAAAAAAAACTATTCGATATGAATTCAAGCTGAAGAAAGGTAAAGATTCCACTTTGCAGCAGCGGAAAGCTCGCAACTTTACAAGACAACCCATCAAAGTCTGCAACTAGCATGATGCGGCCTCAAGGATGGATAAAAATTCAGAAATATGCTCTAAACATCACTGAAATGCTCGTGCAAGCCGGAGCATTTCGAAGGCTGCAAGGAGCCCAAGTGCCCGGAGAGCCAGATCTAGCACCCTGAACAATCACAAACTCACCAGTCTGCAAGTGGGGAGCGGGCTTGGTCGGGAACTTGGCGGCGGCCGCAGGCTGGGCGGCCTTCCCAGCAGGCGCTGCGGCGGACTTCTTCGCCTCGGCTTTCTGAGCCGCGGCCTCCGCGGCGGCAATCAGCTGCGAGGGGTCGTCGTTGTCGTCGGCGCCAAGGATGTCGAACATGTTGAGGGTGGCCATGGCAGCGGCGCTGGCGGGGGAGGCTTCAGTAGGGTCGCGAGGAACCTGATGAAGAGAGTGGATACAAGTACTAGCAGCTTCGTCGGACGGGTTGGGCCGCCATTAGAATAAGGGTAGGTGAAGGAGGGGAGGGGGAGAAGGGGTAGGGTTTTGGGCGGCGGCGGCGGCGGCGGCGGCGAGAGGCTGGAGGCGGGAGGGAGAGTGTGACAAGGAGAAACCCTAGCCGCACTCCTACGCGAGCTCATATCCTTTCGCCTCCGTGTCGGGCTGCTGGGGTTTTTTTTTACCATTTCTGCTCAGAAGCTCGCGAATTACGGTAATAGCCTTTAGCCTGAGAGCTAATTGCCGTTCTGTTAGCAGTTTGGCCGCGCATTGACCCGAATTGGCGCGCCGGGGACCGTAGGGGCATATATGGAATTTCTAGGCTCGGTGGTTTTCAGGACAGTGAGGCGCTCGTGGGTTCGGGAATCAGCCCATCTGGAGCCGTGGGCCGCGAATCGAACGGACGTGTTTATCTTCTGATGCAAAGGGTATTTTTGCCCCACGAGAAGATAAGTACTGGTAACAAAAAAAAAGTACGTATCTGGTTTGGCTTTAATTAAGGTCATATTTGCCAAAAAAAATTCTTCATCAATACTATTATAAGATTAGCCTTGACACATTCTTGTAGCATGAAAAGCAACCACCTAACTTTAGGCAAACTTAAATTACAATGATAACCAAACACTTTTGCTCAAGACTATTAAGATTAACCTTGGCACATTTTTTTAGCATAAAAACAACCACCTAATTTTAGGCAAACTTCAATTATGATGATGATAACTAAACACTAGCTAAGAAAAATTATGAGTATCTAAGCTTACTTATGATGGCTTATACTACAATCTAAATGTATGTCATAAGTGTTAGTTTGGTGGAGTTAAACCGAATCAATGTCTTCGGGGTGGACAAACAAATCCAAATAATCAAGAGTCACAATCAAATCTACCATCCTGTCCGCTTGGCACTGCGCATCGTCTATGGCCACCAGCATGCGCGTGTGTCATCCAGAACCACCACTCGTCCTCGCCGACATCACGCTCCTCCTTCTACAAGCCGGGAGCATCGGTGGAATACATGGGCTAGCTAGTGCGACCTGTGCATTGTTTTGATGATGAGCAACAATAAGTGTGTAGTTTGCCTAGGCTTTCTTTCCTTTCCAACAAGCCTTCGCTCTTAATCGACATCAAGGGTGAGCGTGCCGTCGCGCCGACCGGTTGAGGCCGCCCTCCCCACTCCACCAATCCACCGACCATGCCTTTGATCCCAAGGAAGAAGAAGGCACATTTAGAAGTAGAACCACGATCTTCTCTCTTTTTTCAGTGTTCTTCGAGTCACATAAACTTCTAATAACCTCTATAAATAATCACTAAGAGTAGCAAAAAAATCTGTAAGTTTGGTGTTGATGTGACTACTTCTAAATGGGAGGAGACTAATTATATTTTGGATGGTACTTATTTTGAGGATACAATAATTTTGGGAAGTCGGTTAAAGACCCAAAATTTCCAAGGCTATAGAGGTTGCTTAGCAACTCCACGAGATCTCTTATTGCGTGTCTCCTACAAGTTTTCTTAGAAGAGTATCTCAAAATTAGCCTACTTGGATATAAGAGAGCACTTTAGTATATCATCTAACCCTCTATATTTTGTAAGGAAAGGCGGTGTCTCCCTAAATAGAGAAAATAGGCTATATCTTGGAGATCTTTTTAAAACTATGGATATAAGGTACTAGGAGAATAACCTTTGCGGGGACTACTGATTTGGAATATAATTTAACTATTTCATATAATTTTTAGAAATATATTAACTATTATAAATTAATGTTAGTGAATAGTGTGCTATGTTGATTGTGAACAACTAAATATATGTTAGTGGATGATGTGTCTCGTTCACGTGGATATCATAATTGCCTGTGCTAGGGAACTTTAATCTATATCTATCTATATCTATATCTCCTATAAAGATAAACCCCACTAAATATTTCTCTCAATATGCAGCTATCCAAATCAACAATCTACTCATCAATCCACTATAAGTTGTAATTATAGCCAACTAACACATATAATTATGATAGTTTCTCTCCTCCACTAGTATGTATTTAGTTATCCACAAAGATATATCAAATCATTCATCAAAATTAGTTTAAGATGGTTCCATTCATGTAACTATAAATATAAACAATCTAATTTCTTTTTAAATTATCCGAAATACCCGTATCAACGCATGGGGTATCCACCTAGTTGTAAATAATAGTGGAATAATGAGATGGACACCTTATATATCAAGAGAATTACTAGTAGAGTTTTGCTTTGCAAGAGTTACAGATGAGATAGGAGATCAATTGTAGCACCTTTTGTCTCCTAAAAAATATTGTTATTAAGATATAGTGGTTGGATAAGATATGTGGTGAAGATGCTCTCACCAAAAGGAAAATATGTCATACTTAGCTGCACATAGTGTCATATAATTATGGAATGGTTAATAAAATTAACACATATCTTATTTTGTCTTTTAAGTTACCCTATAGTAATTCAATTATCCCTAATTTGTGAGATCGACAAAGGAAAATTTTGTGAGTTACATGGTGACATTAAAACTATATAATAATAGTATTAAAATAATTGTTTCGTAGTCCTAAACTTTCTTTCATCTTATGTTTTACGATACAATAATAGCTTTCTTTCATTTTCTTCTCTTCTCTAAGTCATTAAAAATCTGTTATGGTGTTGAGCATACCAACAGTTTATTAGACCCCACCCTTTAGATCAGCATGTGGAGATATGAATAAAAATCGTTCTCTATATCTTTTCACAATCAAATAAATTCTTTATCATCCGATTTGGTTTGCCAAATCTCTCGATCTGTTTTAAACCCATGACGGTACGGTATCTGCGTTGGGTGAATCAGTCTCAATGGATAATGTTGTTAGCAGCTTAGCGACGACTCCTTCACAGCGGATGGGTTCGTTATGTGTTGCAAACCAATAAAAAATATTAGGTTTGATTCTACGATCAGATGATTTCAAACTAACACATGACGCGAACCTAACACTTTGTATGTTTCGTGCACAACAGTATGGAGAGCCAACTCCCTTCATCTTTAATTAGCATTAGGATGACAAAATTTCGATATGTAATTGAAAAAATGTTAGAGAACCTTTTTAATTAAAATGTTTATTTCGATATGTAATTGAAAAAATGTCAGAGTGTCTTGAGTTGCTCTACAAGATACATAGAGTCTTGAGTTGCTCTACAAGATTTTGGCTAACCCACACATTTTGCTGTGCGCCGTGTGCGCTCGTGCGGTGCCTGACGGAATGCTAAACTGATGTGTGCTGTACTGTATGCACCAGCGTCAGCGTCCCAGCGACGGCCGGGCAGGTGCCCGAAAACCGCAGGCACGGCACTAGGATTCCGGCTTTCCCCCAAACTCAAAGCTCATGTCCGCCGCCGCCGCCGCCGCCCGCGCCGCGCGCCGGCACTTCTCGTCCCGGCTCCAGACTACCACCGCGCGCCTTCTCCATGCAAGTACGCGCTTTCTCTTTCGCTTCCTCACTCCTTCTACCTATCTCTTCTGATCTCATCAGCCTCTACCGCTCCTGCCGCTCGCGTCAGATCGCTTTCTCATTCCCAACCCCACCCCCCGTGTGGCCTGCAGGTGATTCCCACGCAGCGGCGCGGGAGGCATCCGGGAGCTTCATCCACCCCGCCGCCATCGTCCACCCCGATGCAGCCATCGGGCAGGTGAAGCCTCCGGCTTTCGCTCCCACGCACTGGTCGCTCTAGTAGAATGTGCAGTTCTGCACTTCAGTATGTTCTGATGGATCCGCCGTTGCTTGGGTTGTTCTATTAGGCTCATGCAGTGGGCGTGCTTGCTACTTAACTGTGCTTGCTTGATACAGATGTTCACAATTTATGATGACACTTCCTGATTCCATCTACACTGGATTATGCGTTCATTTTGTGGACTTCTTTTTACAGTACAAAACTCAATGTTTGTTTGTGCCTGGAACCACTTTGCAGGGTGTCTCGATAGGCCCCTTTTGCACGGTTGGGCCTTCAGCCAGAGTTGGTGACGCCTGCCAGTTACATGCAGGGAGCCATGTCATGGGAGATACTGAGCTAGGAGAGGGATGCATTGTTCAAACGTGAGATAGCATCTTTCTCGCTCTTTTGCCTACTGATTTGCGCCCCTTTTGTGAATAATATGTTGATGCTCACTGTGACTGACATTGGAAATCCATATTTGGACATATTTGAAGCAAACGAAACATACATTGAATGTTTCTGTGAAACAAAACTACAACCAAATTAAGCATGGATTGCTGTTACCAACACATAGTTTAATATCATCACAACAGCACATGAGATGAAGCTCCAGGTCCATTATTTATTTTTGAGAACGTGGGACATGTGTTTCATAGGTTCAGTGTTTTGCTTTAGGGATGTTTCACATAAACAGTTGAAAATAGTTTGTCTTGTTGCTTCTCTATCATCGTTGGAGTATCACTCCCTCAATCCCACCTGACTCTAGAGCACTTGACAAGGACATTCGTGACAACTTTTTTGATTAAAAATAACAAAGGAGATTGAATTCACCATATAGAGTTGCTTGGCACAGTTACTTTGTTTCTTAACAGCTGAACCATAGGAAATGCCACTCTATGCCTGAATTTGCAAAATCAAGGATAACACATCATATCACAAACCCCCAATGTACCTTACAATGTGATATGTGAACAACATGAATCTGTCTCAATTCATACTTTGGAATTTAATTTTCTGGCAGTGGTGCTATCCTTGGTGCAGATATCCCTGGTCAGACAATTATTGGGGAAAACAATGTCATCGGACACTATGCTGTTGTTGGTGCAAAATGCCAAGATTTGAAATTTAAGGTTACTTTTCTTTTTAAATTTAGTCACTAGAAAGTTGCAGGTGCTGTAATAAAGTTGCCACTTGGTGCAAGAGTTTACTTACCATTCATATAAAGTATGTCTATGAACTTTAAAACCAATGGTTCTTGCATTTTTGGACTAGTTATGGAAATGTTTAGGCTCACATAGGCACACTTCTCATGTATAGAATGAGTATGTTGTTTGGCTACTTGAAATGCTTCTCTGTGCAAACTATTAATGTCTGTTTCCTCTTGTTTAGACTGGAGATGAATGCTTTCTACATATTGGTAGAAATAACGAGATCAGAGAGTACTGCTCTATTCACCGTTCTTCTAAATCCTGTGACTGCACGGTATTTGGATTTCTTGTTCGATTACAAGATTTTCACAGGCCTTATATCCCCTGTTTTACTCGAGGAATCTGTTTGGCAGGTTATTGGTGACAATAATCTCATTATGGGTTCGTCCCATATAGCTCATGATTGCAAGATTGGTAACAATAACATCTTTGCTAATAATACTCTATTTGCTGGCCATGTAGTTGTTGAAGTGAGTAATAATTTTACTGTGGTAGCTTCTTGTCAACTGGATTGAGTGACCATTTGTGTATTTAAAAAAATATCTTTTTTCAGGACTGGACTCACACTGCAGGGGCTGTTGTTGTCCATCAATTTTGTCATATTGGGTCATACTCATTTCTTGGTGGAGGCTCTGTGGTATGTTTTCTATATAAATTTGATCAACATTACTTACTGCAAAACTTTATGGTAAAAATGAAACTTCATGTGGCCTGCAAACTATGAAAAAATGTACTCTCACAAAATAAAAATGGGTAATTAGGAACCCGGAGAATCAGCATGCACTTGATGTTACGGTGTTTCCTGAGGAATAGGTACACGCTTACCTGGAGTTCATGGATTATCGATTATGCTGTATTTTCTCACCAAGGGGGCTCTCAGCCTCTCACAGTTAATATCTTTATTTAATAGTTGTTTCCACAGTGTTTTATTTCCCTCTATCTGATTGTTGAAGCCTGATTGAATTGTAACACTCACTATCTTGAAGTTGCCACCTTGTGATGACACTTGCATTGTTTAACCTTTTTGAATATCAAGTTTATTTATATATGCCACCAGAATTCATTCATTAAATTTGAATCAGGTTGCACAAGATGTGCCAAGTTACATGATGGTTGCAGGTGATAGAGCAGTGCTCCGCGGTCTGAATATTGAAGGTCTCAGGCGCAACGGATTCTCCAACCAAGAGGTTTTCATATAGTATTAAAATTTGGAGTCCTTACTGATAAAATGCAATTGTTGACAGTACTTAGCTTTGTTTGGTAATTGAATCAGAGTTTTTGGGAGGGTATATGCAATGTCTTATATGTTATATTCATCGTTCTCGGTGGATGTTTAACTTTGTTATCAAAGTCAATGCTTGGTGCCTAGGGCTTGTTCAGTTTGCAATGTGTTTTTTGGGGAGGGGGGGGGGGGGGTGCTGGGCTAAGTAGTTAATTTTCCGGGTTAATGAAACTTATTGGAAAGACATCTGGAATAATGAAACTTTAGTCATAAACGAAATTTCCAATGCATTTTTAAAAAGTAAACCACATCCTTTACTTACACTATGGCCTACAAGTTTGCAACTGTTTACATTTTGGCTGTCTTGTAAGATTGACATGGAATCTTCATAAATCAAGGTCCGTAGGTTAAGGAAAGCTTATCAGAAAGTATTTATGCCAACTATTACTAACAAGAGTAGCTTTGAAGACAGACTGGCTGAATTGGTACGCATACTTGCTCATCATTTTGTGTTTACCTCCATGTGTGCATGTATTTATTTAAATCTGTATCAACAGGAGCAGGAAATTGAGTTGTCAGAATCTCCTGCTGTATCCTGCATGGTCGAATCGATCCGCATGTCGTTTGTTCAAGGACGTCGAGGGATTTGCAAATTCAGAAGTTGGAACAGCTCATGAGCTTCAATTTGCCTGGCAGTTACCTCAGACGTTACTTAGGTAATTTGGTGCAGCATTGTTACTTTTTGGCGTTGCATGAATTGTGACACGATGGCCTTCAAACCTTTTCGGTTATAATAAAATCCTGTGCAGGGAAATTCAAGGTAGGGTGGCATTGAGGACAATATCTGCACCTTGAAACCGCAGTACTGCACAATTCTGGAGATCAAATGATCAATGAATTGTTTTCCCCTATCATTTGCAAAAAGTTTGTGCGCTTTTATATTTTCTGCAACTCAATTAGTTAAGCTATTTGTATCTTTGTTGTGAATATGTAATATGTATATGTACTACCCCTGGTTTCGAGAATTTTGCCGTCCTGACCAACAATAACAAATTGAAATGTTGCTTACGATCAGAAGCTTATCTTGATCGAAGGTAGTATATATATACAGTATATGTCTGAAGATTTGCTGCAAAGACTGAAATCTAAGTTTCTGGTTGCGGGTGCATATTCAATTTTGCTATCGATCTACTATACCGGAACAGATAGATACATTACCAAGACCCTGAAAATTGGATTAGGCAATCCATATCAAACCTGGATGACCAACAAGAGGTTCTTCCCATCCATGTATGGGACATTCTAGAAGCCCTGTATATGTATGGATTTTCACCGTTCCCCAAGTTGTGTGCTATTTTACAAGGAATCCTAGATTTGTGTACATGATTGCCTGGATCGCCGGTTCAAATCTGTATAATATGGCCATAAGTTGCACCAAACTTTGGAACGATTATTCTTTGGGATAAGGAGTAAATCTTTCTCCACAAGCGATGCATGGCCAGTTTTAGGGCAAGTTCTCATAACTGAAAAACTCTTCCCTTTTGTAGCACTTGTCAGAAAAAGCTTACAAAGCTACAATTTACTGTCTTATTCTTTTGAATCACAATTTACGGATTAGCACCAAACTACTGCCAAAGAATCAATTACAACCCATAAGAATATAGGACCACCTAGGCCTGATTAGAAGAAGAAAGGGATTGCACTGGAATTTTTCTGAACTTTGGGAATTAGATAGATTTAGTTTACAAAGCTAATACTTAATATATGAGGTTATAAAGTATCACATAATCAAAAGTTGTTGCCGTGGTGTAGTGGTTATCACGTCAGTCTTACACACTGAAGGTCTCCAGTTCGATCCTGGGCGGCAACAGGTTTTTTTTTTCTGAGTGGGCTTTTACCTCCTGTTCTTTTCACTTTTTTTCTTTTTGTCATCATTCTTACTTGGAAGATGCAAACTTGCAAGTGTTCATTTTTGTTTTATAATTAAGGGATGTGATGTTCTTTTCTGAACTATTCATTTTTATTGGCGAAAGCATTTATGGATAGTTTTTTTTCTCTTTCTTGCAATCACATATGTGTTTTTATTGGTGAAAGCATATGTGGAAAGTTTTTTTCTCTTTCTTGCAATCACATATTCACACAAGACACCATTTATCATCTCTATATATTCCTTTTTTAATGTAATAGCAGGAGATCTGCCTTCCATTAAGTAGAATATAATTGACCTAATTTTTAAGGAAAAATCAGACCTAAGAGCATCTCTGAGTTTGCTATTTTTTGTTTGCCAAATTTTATATTTTGTCAACTTTCAAAATAATATGCCAAGTAAAAAAGAACTCTTCTCCAAAAGTTTGTCATTTTTGACTTATCAAAACAAAAAAAAAAAGACTCCTTAGCTATTTTTTCCACGCCAATCCCTTCTGTTTAGAATCTTTTTTATTATTGTTAAATATGAATGCATTCACGAATGTTCATATGGTGTCCTGTTCATTTGGTGTCCCGTATACTGCTATGCACTTGTCAAAGAGCAGCAGCGAAGTTGTAAAAAAAAAAAGGAGCAGCAGCGAGGGACATGATCAGAAGCAGCAGTAGACAGCAGTCAGCAGCAGCAGCATCGTCTATCAATCAGACGGCAAGGGCAGCAGCTATTGCCGGCCGACGTGCACCAGCTAGCAGCCAAGATAAACTGAGATGCACTAGAGTAGCAGACTACTCGACAAGCACTGCAGAGGCTCGGGAGTGGCACAGGGAGATGTCACGGAATCGCGGATGCGCGCGAGGATGCGCGCGAGCATATATGCGCGCTGGGAAGGCGTTTTTGCGAAAAAGAATGGCAAACAAGTTTGTCAAACTACCGGAGTTTTTCTTTGTTTTGTTAAAAAATTAAGAATAAAAAAGTTAAATAATAAACTGTTAGAGATACTCTAAGAATCTTAGGACACATAGATGCCCTAATAACATAAAATCCTTGCTAACTAACCCATGGCGACTCACACACAAAGTAACACACGAAAACAAACAACGTCTACCGCATCTTCTCACTGTCGAGCTCGTCATAACAGGAAGAAAGCAGCTCCAATGTCTACCGCATCTTCTCTCTATAACATCAATGCTTTCGTCGTTTCTTTGTTCTTCAGTGGAAGAAAGTCACGTTAAGAGGAGAATAGGTGCATGTCACGCTAAATCACACACACCGGACGCTCCTAGATAGTAGCTGCTCAAAACAAGCAGTATCTTTTTGGACGTCGTTGGTGAGAAGCTAGAGTTCATGCGAATATATGTGAATATATGTGCCCATCCTTCGATGCTAAATTTTAAGCATTTGACCTAGCCAGCGGTGGTACTGACTGATACTGAAAATGACCATCTGAGAAATCAATTCCGCAAAGAAGAAACCTTTTCACAAAAAATATAAGCAAGTGGCAAAGAAAATTAGATACAACAGAACTCCGCTGATCAAGTTTTCCCTTTTTTTGATACAAAGTTTGCCTTTTAATTCGTTGCGACAAAGTTTTCTGATACAAAGTTTTCCTTTCAATAGAAACTGACATACTATTAATTCTGAAAAGGTAAGATATGAAATCATTGGACGGCAAAAGTATGCTTTTTATATGCTTTCCCATTTTTGTCGGTTCTTCACTTCTTCCTATTTGTCAGTCCTGAACAAATGGCTAACTCTTTCTGAGCCGTCCCAAACGTTTGGATGCATGACATGAGATGACAATATGTAACAACACGAAAACATGATGGCCTTTCGGTTTGGCAAAATATTCAGCACAAAACTATATTTATGAGTTTTTAAAATTTTTGTATATATAAATGGGCATTGTCATAAAATTTAAGATTCAAACTCGTTTACTAAAAAATCATATGAAAACAACAAATTTGACTTGCATATGCGCTAGAATTTTGTCCTCTAGTGTATATGCAAATGAAATTCGTTATATTCATAAGAATTTTTTATAAAATGAATAATTTTGTAATGATGCACATTTATAGATGCACTATTGGTGTGCATAGTTTTAAATCTTATCCGCTAATTGCATTTTGAACTTCTTCTGCCATTAATGCATTTTTTGTCCTATGTACTCCTTGGAGAAGCAACTACTTGTCCACTTGCTTCGGTGCATGGATATCGTGCACCAAATTAACATACACTAAGGCCGACGATCGTGAGTCACACTTGGCGTGACACTTCTGTAGACTAGGGAAGTGCTTTGCCTGGGGCTGTAGGATGCCAGTTATTTATTTAAGATACTCATACGTGAAGCCATATCGTGGCCTGGTGGTGCTGTCCACGTCAGTGAAACAAATACTGGCCATTGGATTCAGCAATCCACGGTGCTACTATCTCCTCCAAATATATATATGGGTTCTAACTCTAAGGCCATCTCTTTCGTTTTCCTCCTCTCTCGACTCTTGGTGGCGGCTGGTGATGAGCGCCCTTGCCCGCCGCATCCTCCTCTTCTTCCTCGTACCCCTCCCTCTAAGCGGCAGCTAGGGCGGGCACCGACCGCGTCCAGGCAAGGGAAGACCGAGCCCTGGTGAGGGTGGCTAGGCGAGGTGGCGCGAGGGGCCCGACGCAGCGGCTCGGTGCGAGCGCGTCCCCGGAGTGGCGTTACGACCCTGGTCGCGCGGCGGTGCGGGGCACGCTCATTCGGGTGAGGGAGCCTGAGCCTGGCGAGGGCGGCCAGGTGCGGCGGCGGAGAGAGAGGCCTGTCGCGGTGGCACAAAAGTGACCACTCCGGCGCTGTTGTGTGACGGCACGGGTCGACCGTGGCGGAGAGGCTTGTCGCGGTGGCACGGAAGTGCGCAGACCGGTGCTGTTGTGCAACGGTGTGGGTCGAGCAAGGCAGACGGGGCCGACACGTCGCACACCCCCCCCCCACCACCCCCCCCCCCCCCCCCGTGCTGTAGGGCGAGCTCGCCCAAACAGACAGTGGTGCGGCACCACAGGTGGCCCTAGGGTTTGGCGCGGGCGAGCCTCAATGCAGGCAGCTAGCTCCAGCGCTCTAAGGCTCCGGCGTGAGTAGGCCCAGGTGAAGATTGCCTCTCTGCCTTGCTCTCCTCCTCTTCTTTACTCGCCGACTGGGGTCGCCTGGGTTGAACCGGGGCCTTTAAAACTGGATCCAGGGCCTCCGACTCCATTCATTTCCCCACCAGATCTTTGCTATTCCGACTGGATTGAGCTACTCGCCGACATATCTCGTCACCGGATCTTTGCTTTTGCTTCACCGCACAACAGCTTGCTAATGCTAGATGTGCGCTCCTTGTAGGTTGGTGGTGGTGGGAGGAACAACCCCGCGAGCTTGCAGGGACGAAACGGCCTTCGGTGCCAAGGTCCCATTTGCTTTCTGTTTGCTCGTTCGATGTCTGATTTTTGAAAGCCTTTTTGCATGAACTTTGATTTATTTTCCCTCTTGTGCTGGATTTAGAGACCACGAGGACGCCACTGCAGCCAGACCGAGTGGCGTTGTGATTATTCTCGAGAAGCTTCAAAAGTGCATGATTCTTTGAAAAGCTTCAAATGAGCTCGATTTCTCCAGCTATTTGCCATTGCTCTAATTTACAGGAAACATACGTATGGATAGTGGATCTAGAGGAGGTAAGGAGCCCATATTCTTTTGCCATGCTTGCTGAGTTGTCAATATGTTTGGTAGGGAGCTGTTGAGTGTTGTATCGTATTTATTGACTGACACAGCTGCCTGATTATCAGGATGTGATTGAGCATCCAGTGGACTTTGGCACTGTCAAGAAGCAGCTAGCCAGGAATGCATATGGCTCGTCCGAGGTCAGGTTGCTAAGCTTTGGTCATATGTTTTGGCACCATATGGATAATGAAATATCATATTGGGATTTGTTGGCCAAGAGTTACTTTTTAGTCCAGTTTATTTTTTTCATGAGCGAATTTGATGTGTTACTGTTTTCCAATGCAGCAATATCTGATATGTTAGCTTTGCTTAAGAGAATCAGGTAATGCACGAAGGTAGCTGGACTTCTCCATTTGATCATGCATTTGTCGACTGTATTTTCTGCTGCATGTGGTTCCATAGCGCTGCTGCTGGTGCTTCTACAAACAAAAGATTCATGTTGTCGGTAGCTAGCGAATTCTTAATTGGTCATTAGAATCCACGAAATGACTGAAATTGAGCATTTCTTGTGCAGGTTAAATTGTATGCTGCTACTTGGTGATCATCAAAATTAGTGAGACTAGAGGCATCAATGATTAAAGGACTTTTCTTTCTTCCTTGTTTTTTTAAGCTCCTGCACAAATGCCATCCCTCCCCTTTAATCATGGATTGGTGCTCCCTTTGGTTTCATGAATTTGTTGTCTCTGTTCTTCTTTAGAGGAGAAAGAGTGGTTCATGTAAGAAACCATTCTATCTCTCTCTCTCTCTAAGAAGATATGAAGAAATAATAATAATGACCGCTTTATCAGTTTGATTATCTCTTGTCTTCTCACTGAATATATGCCTCCTTAAGTTCATGCAGTATCCAAGAAATTTAGGGAAAAAAAGTTTTGTTCATGTTTCAACTGAATGAATTCAGTATATGCATTTTTCTGCTTTTACTTTGTACATTTTACAATTCATTTCGGGTTTCCAGCATCGTGCTCCATGTGTGCAGCATGGAAGCTGACATCAGTTCATGCTCCATGCTGATTATTGACTTATTTATCCTTTTCTTTTTGCCTACTAGCTACTATTTGTTTTTTGCAAACACTCCTCAGAATGTACAATTTCTGGTTAAATAATGAGGCACCTTTTATTGTTATGTTGTGTTACTGTGTTATCCATTTTCCCATACATGCTCACCTCTTGTCTTGCTGCTTTGCTCTCCAATGAAACTTCCCATTTATACCTCCTTGTGGAGAGTACAAATTAGAGTTGTTCCAACAATGATGGCTACCTGGTAAGCAAAATTTTACGTACATGCATGTTCTCAGGAAAAAAAACGAGTTTACAATTTTCTAATTATCCTTTTTTTGAAACATCTTCAGCTATGTATTTGTTAATGTCTGGGAGTTGAGATCACAAAATTTATGCACCGAGTTTAGCCTGCTTTCATCCACATCCACAAGTTCTTTCACTTTTGGAAATGTGTATCCATTCTAACTTTTAGCGCTTTCCTACAGTGGCAGGGCATGTTTAGCTCTGCAAGAGATTCAAAGGCTCACCCTATCACTTACG
The DNA here is from genome assembly GCA_023333625.1 of Bothriochloa decipiens. Taxonomy (NCBI): domain Eukaryota; kingdom Viridiplantae; phylum Streptophyta; class Magnoliopsida; order Poales; family Poaceae; genus Bothriochloa; species Bothriochloa decipiens. The sequence goes on along the minus strand of CM041632.1, from coordinate 18,149,742 downwards.
GTTTCTGCTTCAGGTTCCAAAGGTGATCAGCGTCGATCCAGAAGTCATCTTTGCCGCACTAACAAAATGGTTGCATCTTCGAGTGAAGCAAGAATGCACTTTCAGCTTCGATCATGATATTTAAACATCCTGGTTTAGAAATCCAGCTTATGTATACTCTGCCTCATATAGTATATCTGTATATGTAGTGTTTCAACATGTCACAACTGTTTTATAAATTCAGACTAATATTCAATGTGCCTGTCGAGTAATATTCATTCTTCCATATAGATTTGCGGCCATCACCCGCGCGCATGGACGCGCACAAATCACTAGTCTAACAAGATTATGATAATAATCTGATTGATCGTCTGCTCTAACTATTTGTCGCCTTGTAAACATTAAACATTAACCTAATTAGTTTCCATATTAGTTAGGTTGTTTAATTTTTTCAGTGATCTACACAAAAAACATCTACTACGACCGAAAGCAAGCATATATGATCTGAACCCAAACAGGGGCAGCTGGCGTTTGAAACCACCAACAAACAAACGAGAGAAAGATATAATAGTTAAGTCAGAGCTTTTGAATCAACATATCTCTAACTGACATGATTAGCACCCTAATTATTGCTGCTTGTTTCAAGATCAACATGTTAAATATGTGCAACTTGCTCTATATTTTCTCAGAAAACCCGCGGATTTTTCTTGTAGGACTTGCTTTGTCTGTGCATTCTAATCACTAATTAAGGCTACATGCGACTTGATCATGCATGCAATAGGAATAGATTTGGGATGGAAAACTGTTATCTTCAGATCATGCCAGTCCCCAAACAGTTGAAGTGTCACACATTGCAGAAAAACTAACCATTCTTCTGCTTTATTAATATAGACAGACACTGTCCAGTGTCCTCCGTGTCAAAAAAAAAGGTTGATCAAAACACAAACAGGACACATCCCGTGCTACAAGCTTGAAGCTCAAGTTGGGTGAGAAGCATATCATGATCAAAGATTCGCAAAATTCTAAGCAATAGATAAAACGTTACCGGTTACGTGTATCAAGTGGACTATAAGAAATCACGTTGCTCTGGATTACATCCTATCTCTACAATCTGCATGCATTCCGATGTGCTTGCATTGCTGTGAACATAACCAATTAATTGCTCGATGCAACTCATTCCAAACAAGCATGTGTTCGTGTTAATTATATTCACAGTACGCACTTAATGTGCGGAGCTCCATGTGTGAATATGGTGAACATAGGTTGCATACTAATACAATCAATTAAAACACAAAACATTAGAAAGATTTAAACACAACTACTAAAAAATTGACACACACTAGCTAATATAATACCTCTGTTTAAAAGATGGCCAGTGACTTGTGAGGAATGGGGAGATCGGCGCTGTCCGCGGTGCGGCAGAAGAACTACACCGGGGAGCCGTGGTAACTGACCTTAGACTTTCCGTTTAATCAAGCGGTGTGTAAGTCACGGGCGGTCACGTGAATCATAGAAACTACAGACATTTTGGGGGCGATTATTGACGATTCTCGCGACCGGGGATCAATATCCGATATAAACGTGTCCAAAACTCTTTGTCGCGTACACGTGCGGTTAGGGCGCAGGCGGGGGAGCTGGACGACTTGGAGCTCACCCCAAGAGCAGGGACGAAGCCAGGACTAAGTGTCACCGGGGTCGGCACAAACCCATAGTACTAGCTTTAAGGTTGCAATAATGCATTGCTATACATAACATCAACAATCAACGAGCTTAAAATAGCTTTATAGCAACCAAAAAATTATAACAAAAGGCATTTTAGTATTGTAGTTACCTTCTATAGGTTCCTTTTCTATGATTAGGATCCTCCATTTTCTAAAAGCGAAAGATCGAATTATTGATTTGGTAAATTACAGTTTAGACTTGATAAATCAGTAACGTGTTATAAACATCAATATGATAAACCAAGAAAAAATATGTATATAATTAGTTATCAATTGCAGAATTGAGAAATTGTGTACCTTCTCTTGGTGCTTGAGGGTGCGGATTAGAGTTCAAACAACACGACATGATCACGCGAGCGACCTATCGTCTATCGCAGCCGCACCTAGGTTTCGCGTGATGGGATCGGAGAGTCAGACGTGAAGTTTGGACTTCTTGCTTGCTGCCTGTAGACTCGGATATAGGGAAGTGAAAATGGGCCTTCAGGGTGGGCTTAGTCAGTGGCAGATCTAGGGGAGGGGGGGTCTAGCCCCCCCTAGAGCACCTAATCACCACTAAACTTGTTGTAGCAAAAGTCTAAAATCACCATTAAATCTTCATGAAAATTAACATCTCCATTGTTTTAGCCCCTTGTCCCCATCTGCATCCACCAGTGGGCTTATTAACCTGAACGTATGTTCAAGCTTCTTTGCATAATTGTTGCATGAGCGTGGTGACTTGTAGTCTTGGTTGACCAAGATAGGCCAGTCGACCAGGTCGCCGGGGTCGTATATCTTTTTTTACGTGGGTCTAAGCCGGTGAAAATTTACTATGTACATGAGGCTCGCTGGAAATCGTCGGTGCCAGCAGACCCCAACGGTTGGGTAGCTTCGCCACTGCCCAAGAGGAGTGCTTGGTCTGCTGAAACGTCTAGGACTCGAAGTGGAGACTAAGCTACCTGATGAAGCTTCTTTTGACGAATTCCAGACCGCCTTCCTTCACCCCGTGGCAACAGACACGCGGGAAGCCATGCTGGCCCTCTTCTTCCCGGGCATGGAGCGGCGAGCCTATACAGTCTTGCTGATTTGGTCAAAAACCTTAGTATGTAATTGCTTCAAAGTGAATCCAATAGCAAAGTGATGTGGTGTGTGTTGTTTCACGAAGGCTCCTCACTTACATGATCGTGCACGGTTTGTAACAAAAATTATTTTTCTCTTAATGAAAAATAGGTGAATGGCCCGACCGCGAAAAACACGTTGATATGGTACGGAGATTGTTGTTAACCAAAACCAAGCTGAAATGGATTATTTGATCCTCATGTAAAATATGCAGCGTGCGCTGGTTGTTGCAAAGTACATATCAATGAAGAGGTTTAATTTGAGAGAAGTATTACTGATAAGAATATATACAAAGAGTACGTTCGCTTATCTTGATGATCAGATCAGACAAGCAAGAGCTAGCTTGTGGACATTGTTGTCGCTTGACCAAGCTCACTTATGTGCTATCTTTTATGAACCTTTCAGCGCATGTGCTATCTTTTATGTACCTTTCAGTCGTACATATGTTTATTTGCTCAAAATGGATGGGTGGTTAGAATGGTTCACACAGAGATGTGAGTCTCATGCCGGTTAAAACTTGAGGGCAATATATACATATGTTCAAATTAGCCACAAGGCTTGTCTTGGCATGGATCGAATTCCCCCGAAACACACGACGCGACAAGCCCTAGTTTTCTTGGGATGTTGTATAACGTAGATGTCGTCGACGACATAGTCTACTAGACGACGATGGAGACGCAGTTTACATGCACGCTTGGTCAACTGGTTCCAGCACAGGTTCTGCGCCACCCTCGCTCGTATAAAGCCCCCGGTGGGAGAGACGCGACCAAACCCCTCTCTCCAGTAATCCCGCTCCCTGCTCCCTCGATCTCCTTGCTCTGCATTCTGTGATCCTGTCGCCTCCGGCCTCCCTCTCCCACTTGATCATCCACCATAAATAGCTACTAGTGCCGGCCGGCCGGACGGTGCAGGTAGCTAGCTCGGCGGGAAGCTAGCTAGCTAAACTAGGAAAGGGCCGCCGGGACGATCAGGCCGGATTCAGGACAGGACGAAGAGATCGATGGGGCGGTCGCCGTGCTGCGACAAGACGAGGGTGAAGCGTGGCCCGTGGTCGCAGGAGGAGGACGCCATCCTCAGGAGCTTCGTCCAGAGGTTCGGGAATGCCGGCAATTGGATCTCCCTGCCGCAGAAAGCAGGTATAACAACAGCCTGGACTACAGAAACTAGCTAGCTTGCTGCGTCAGTTTATTTTCTAGTCTTCTCCTTTTTCTTTTTTTTTTACCACCAACAAGAAGGCAAGAACCATCTCTTTTATTCCTCAAAAAAGAAGAACCATCGCTTTCCGCGTGAATTATACTGCAAGCTGAAAAACATCGGCGGAGTTGGTGGCGCACGGTAGCACGTAGTCAAAGGCTTCGGTTTGGCCTATTTAGGATTTCTATAAGCTGCGGTTTGGTGGAATAGTTCTCTTTGATGATCTATGAATCGTCATGTCTGGTTAGGTTGACGAAGCCTAGTTTAACTGACCCTACGTATGCATTATGCAAGCAAGCTTACGATTGAGTTACTCAGTTACAGTACTCCTTAATTTGAATTATCTCGCGTACGTCAGGGCTGAAACGATGTGGTAAGAGCTGCCGCCTTCGCTGGCTCAACTACCTCCGCCCGGAGCTCCGACATGGCGGCTTCACCGACGAGGAAGACAACCTCATCCTGTCCCTCTACGGCGAGCTTGGAAGCAAGTACGCAGTCATGCATTAACTATCGAATGGGCTTACGCTAAACATGCACAGACCATGCATGGGGCTTGCACGAGGCTAACAGCTAATAACTGCATGCACAGGTGGTCGGTGATAGCGTCCAGGCTCCACGGACGGACGGACAACGACGTCAAGAACTACTGGAACACCAAGCTCAAGAAGAGGTACATGGCGTCCAGCAGAGAAGGAAGGCCGCCAACGACATCACCACCAGCGGCGCCTCCTCCTAGCGGCGCAGATGATAACGCAGCCGTTGCCGACAGCCACCTGCAGGCTCAACAAGATGGACCCCTTCTTCCGCCGCTGACACCTCCAGTCCTAAGCGATGATCTCGACACAGCAGCATTTGTGGACACGGGTGCCGCCGTCGCCGACGACGACATGCTCCTCTTCAAGTCCGAGCAGCTGTACGCCGAGCTCGTGGGTCTCGTCGAGAAGCAATCGCAGACCACAACCGCACCGTCCACTGGCACGGGCGAAGCTTCGACAGCGACGACGACGACGTTCTCCTCGTCGTCCTCGTCTGGAACGACAAGAACAACAAGCAGTCCGACGGTTAGCAACAGCTCAGGTAGCTGCGCCTTGTGGCCCATGGACGTGCATGACACGACGCTGCTGCCCGAGTCCACCACCGGCCTGTTCGACGCTTACGGTGTTGTTGGTGACGTGTTCGGAGCGGCTCTGCCTGTGCCTGCCTACTCCTTCCAAGACCTGCTGCCCTCGTCTTACGACGGTGTTACTGCTGCGGTGGCGCAGGATTTGCTGTACTACCTGTAGACGACATTGGCTAAAGGCAGCATGACTCGATCAACTTGGTTACTAGTAGTGGTTAGACGATGATGATGAGAAGAGACGTTATGATGTCAGTGTGCATACACTCGCATACTCCCTTGCATGTTTGGTCCCTCCTGTCAAAATTACTTGATGACGTCGAGAGCTGAAAGCAAATGTTCACCAAAATTTGGTTTATCTCCGCTCGAGAAGTCTGAGGTCCTGTCCATGTGGAAAGATTAAATACTCCCTCTATTTCAAATTATAGTTTTATTTGATTTTTTCATGCATTTTGCTATGTATCTCGATATATTATTTATCTAGATACATAATAAAATACATATACCAAAAAAGTCAAAATAAACTATAATTTAAAACGAATAGAGTATAATGGAGCCTCGATATTCATATTCGACCAATAGAGCATTAATTCGGAACAAAGGAGAACTCTCCAAAAATTTGCATGATGGGCCGGCAAAACTCAAAAACTAGGTGAACCTAAGGGTTTCCGAGGCTCTCACAAAGCCTCCACTCTTGGCAAACACCAGAGCACACCGCATATTTGCACATTGCACTACACTGAGGGTTAATGAATCTGATTTGTTTGCAACCACGCTAAACCATGTCATCATTTTTGTTCTGCCGTCCGATCTTAAATATAGCCATCTAGATCGTGCCATACATTCTTTGTTTCTTTTCTCTCCTTCCACTTCTCCGTCGCATGTCCTCGTGGCCCACAGCTCCTCAACGAAACGGTGCTAAAATTAAACTATATTCTCATAATGTGCTTGTTTGAAGTTATAGATATTTGTGCCTTTTCTATTATGTGGTCTGCATATAGTCCCTAATGCCCTCATCGACTCATCGCATGTATATGCATGTTCTCTAAAACCGTGTCTCAAGAGAATCCCTTACCAACGAAAATGGAGAGTGATTGCCAAACAATTCTAGGAATACAAAATCTTAACTAAATGTTTCTTGAATCCCCTTATACATTAGAAAACACTAAATCACAAATAATCAAAATCCTTCAAGAAACCCAATCTCTGATAGACAAGGCTTGACCAGCTACTACTAGGCCACACCTCGCTTCTTGTTGCGTAAACTGCTTAGCCCCTGGTCCTCCATTATTATGATCATTGACCAACTAGACCAACGATGGGCGGCATATCCATCATTTCGACTTTGGGTCTGTCATAGCAGCCATACCATTCTCTATCCTACCCCTAAGCATCCTTTTAGAGTTTGTAACCAATGATCAAAATTGATATTGACATTAAGGGCAAGTTTGGTAGCGCTCTTGGAACTAGTCCGCTTTGCTCCATCGACCACTCTCTCTAGCCTGATAAATGTACAGAAAGCCTCAAAATGTAGCTTTCCTTTGCTCCACATCTATGCTCCAATAGGTCTTCTCCGAAATGCCCTTGTGTGGGCAAGGCAGTGGGTGTGAGCCACCGAGGTGCAAGCCCGCCACTAGGGAGCCAAGGCATGGGGCCGCAAAGCCACCGATTTGGGGAACCTTTAGATGGTTGAGGAAACCAAAGCGCCCAGAGACAAGGAGGCAATGCAAAGAAGAAGAAAAGGAAGGAAAAAAAGAAAGGAAAAGAATAAAAAATAAAAAAAAGGAAAATGCATTCTAGATATTATTGTTTTTATGCACCATGATGAATTTGTTTATCTAACTTTTCGTCAAATATCTTAATTACTCGTGGAAGAACAAAAGGAGAGCTATTCCACAAGCGAAGCAGAGCTATACCAAACAAATCCCTAACTTTTTTTAAACCCTATCCGCCAAAAGTATTGAAAATGTGCCCTACAGTACAGCTCAGAGAAATAATCAATATTTGCTTGCAAGTAGCAAAATAAGCAATTTGAGGCACGGTGGAAAGTCAAAGGTGGCTTTGGGATCCATGACGTCGTAGCGAAAGGGATCATCCAACAGATAATAGTAATCTTAACAACGCTAGATGACGCTGACACCAGCTTGAACGAGCAGGGATGACGACATTATTAGCAAGTCATATTCGTACTGACACCTCTGACAGTGTCATGCTTGCATCATGCCGCCGTGGTACCAAGGCCGAGCGACGACCATGTCGTAGAAGGAGCATATGAAGAGGTAGTCGAGCAGCTAGCGTCAAGCAAGAAGAAAAAACTGCCGACGTTTGACGCTCGCCTCTTTCACGCCTGCCAAAGCTAAGCGCCAGCACCAACGTGTAACGGGGAATCCCATACGGCCTTCTGGATAGACAGGCACAGCAAAATATGGGGAAAAAGGGTTACAACATAAAAAAAAAAAACTAGGTCTCATACATCCCTACAAAAAAAATAAGTGTGCTTACGAGATGTCACGTTGGCCTGCTGCGGCTCACACTCTGTATCTGCGTTCTGCTCCTCAACTTGAATTGGTAGGCCACTTGACATTGGCAGCAGGATGAACGCCCTGTTCGCTTAGTCGTTTCTGGCTGGTTGGTTCTGGCTGCTGTTGATTTTTTGTGAGAGAAAAATACTGTTAAATAGCTGGCTGGTTTGGCTGATAAGTTAAAACGAACGGGCTGAAAATGGGTGCATATGAATGTCGTTACTCCCCGTGGCCCGTGGGAGCAGCTCTTCTGCTGGTTTACCATCCAAACAAAGACTAATTGTGCTCAGGAATGCCAACCATTGGCACGACAATAATTCCGTGCAGGAGAGCAGCTTTCGGACGAGGCACACGCTCGTGACTCGTCAATGGAGTCATCATGTGCCGGAGAGGCCTACGTAGGTATTACTGGGCGGAAACCTCACACGTGTTTGGCCCATCAAAGGCTCGTCAGGTTCCAACTTCCAAATGATGTATTTTCCGAGGGCTGAGGCCCAATATCTTCCACCTGGGCCTGGCCCAACTGCAGCCGACTTGTAGGCCAACACGCGTGAGACGAAAATCGTCGTGGACTCGGCGTACTTGGCCGCCAAGTTGCCGACGCTGACGAAACCGTGACCGCCAAGGAACCGTCGGCGCACCGCCACGCCCCGGCGCCCGGGCATATAAATCTCAGAGGCAGCCCCCGATCCTGCCGCACACAACCCCCACACAGCAACCAAGGCAAAACAGCACGATGCGTCGCGAGGGCCGGCAGCACGGGTGGGTGTTCACCGTCGACCCCAGCAGCCTGCTGGTCGACGCGGCGGAGGGCAAGCAGCAGTGCCGCTCCCGCGCGGTGCAGATCGAGGGCGCCGCGGCGGCCAACGGAGGCTTCGTCAGGGCGCCGCGGAAGCCCACCAACCACTCCAAGCCCGCCGTCGGCCGCGCGTACAAGGCGCTGATCGGCAAGGGAGAGGCCGGGTCCGGCAGGGGCAGGCACAAGTTCAAGCACGATGAGGCCAAGATGTACCACCTCTACCTCGAGGGCGCCGCCGACGCCTACGCGGACGCGATGCTGGAGTTCGACTGGTAGTCCGATTGACTGACGTGGGTGCGTGATTGCAGTGCTGGATCGGAGTTTGACAGGCCTCATTGCTGAGTTCGACAGGCCTTATTTGGGGAAGTGTAGAGTTCAATGTAGGCTTCTGTGTCTGAATCCAAATGTGTTTTGTGATGTGAGTCATTGTTGCGTCAGCAGTGATCAGTGAATAAACAGACTGTTGTCACGAGAATTTTGGGATCCGGAATGTATCTCGAACCAAAGTTCAAATTTGTAAAGTTAAATTTTAGCCGCGTGCGTTTCCGTGTTTGGTTCCTGTTATTTTCAAATGTAATAGCGTTCATGCAATTGAAGACAGTGTTACATTGTTATTTTCTGTCACAAAGCGTATTGTCAAACAATGTGGTATTTTTATTTAGGATCCTCGAGTTCAAGACCACGTATCCTCGAACATCAACAAAAAAAAAATACATACACCTGTAAAGCCTCTGCCTAAAGTCCTATGCTGTGTTAGACTCCAAAAAAATCTGAATGTATCTGATGTGAGTCAATTTGAATGTGAGTTCAAATCTGAATGTTCGTCTGAGTTTGAATCTAAATGTGTTATTACGGTTTGAATCTGAATCTGAATGTGTAGTTATGCCAAGCTCTGTTGCTTTAGACTAATCTCTACCGCAGCCAACAGACGCATGCGTTTTGTTTTTGTTGCAAGGAACAGACTAGTGAATATTCACTTGGAGGGAAGTCCATCCTCCAATTCCCAAACCCCAAACCAAACAACACTGCAAGTCTGTCCCTCCTATCCCCAAACCAAACACTGAAAATGGTATTGTCCCATCTCCTCTGGTCCCCATCCCTGAACCAAAAACATTGAATTTGAAATAGCATCCTTGAAGCATGTTTTGAATATTCAGTTCGTCGCTTTTGAATCTTCCGCTGAAAATAAGACTGCAAAAGTTAAAACAAGACTCGCAATCACAAGACCCGTCGCAACAATAGCTACAATAAGGTGACCGTACGGAATGCAGCATGATTCCCTCTACTCTTATGCTCAGCTAGCCACAAGGGGCTTGGATCATACAATGATCGATGTTATGGCATGTTCATGCAGGGCGCTCAGGAGCAGACGCCAAGAGGCATCGAGGCCAAGCCCTGAAGGCACAACAAAGGAGCAGACGCCAAGAGGCATCGAGGCCAAACCCTGAAGGCACAACAAAGGCTTCATCACCAACACGGCAGGCTATTCAGGTATATTCATTGGAGGTTCCAGGTTCTCCACAAGAATCCGCATGTCTAAATCCTTATCCTCAAACTTCTTCAAAAAAGGGTGGTTCTGCAATAACAGAAATGACAATTCAACACATCTTACTCAATCATTCATAAATGATGATGCAACAGTCAGATTCATTAGAAAGCTAATTAGTCAGGCAATGCTAACCAAGAGTTCTGAAGCAGACATCCGCTTAGCCGGATCTTTCTGTATGCTGCAAAAATGATTATAACAAAAAAAATTGTAAACATTCAGTACAATAGACAGCGCGAAATAGCAACGATAACTCAGTAAAAAAAAAGCATTTCCTTTACAACTATTTTCATGAAAATAAGATGTTAGTAAATGGAAATAAAAAATACATTAGTGATTAATACACTACACAGGAGAAAATTGACTAGGGTAGTACAGCCCACATTTATTGATCTTGAAAACAGTCAGCATAAGGTCATGGTCGTCAATCGCATGTGCTTCAAATTAATTTTGTGGGGGCGGGGGCAGCGGACATAACTTATGTTAAAAAAATATGTTATAAACGTTTTATCATTATTTTTATAGATTACAACTTCTGATAATAAATTGACTATAGACACAAAAATTTACAACAAAAATGGTGAAAAATACATAATGTACTTTTTTACATAGTTATGATGTCCACTATCACCTTCAAGCTCAACTTGTATGTGGAGAAACAAAAAGGAAAAATATTACTAAGGGGTAGATTGGGCCAACTGAAAATTTGAAATAGTTTGGGGTATTAAATCAAACTGAAATCTTGTTTTGGGGGTTGTTAGCCAAACTTGAGGGGAGTAATTTGGACTTCTTCCTTTATCTAAAGTGCTATAGTATGTATTTCAAGGGTTAAATAAGTACCAATCCTTACTTGTATTAAGAGATATAAGATAGGATATATATGCATGACATTAACATGCTAAGCAACACATTATGTCCCAACTAGCAAATAATCGTAAGCTTCCTTGAGAACCCAGAGTGAAGTAAATGTAAGAATAAGATCTTAGTATTTATTAATCACCAGAAACTGACCTATTGTAAGATTTTTACCCACTGAATATTGGTTGCAACTGAACCATTGATGTCAAAATACTTGTGGCACAGCACAATTGCAAAGTTTTCAGCAGATACACTGCATGCTCAACTCTAGTGTGAATTGTTGTACAAAAGTTCCCATGACAATGGTCTTACGTGGATTTCACTAGTAATTATCTCAAAACTTATTTGCTGACTAATGAGACATTATGTTCCATTAACTAGTGAAGCTGAAACTCTTACAATACAGCAATTGTACTGCTCATCTAACAGGTAAAGAATGTTTTAGCACACAAAGTTCTCTAGCCGTAAGGATCAATGGAATCACCAAAAAGACTGCATTTCCATGAATAAGCAAGTGACATTAAGTAGATTTTAATAGCTTCAAATACTTCTGTTAATAACTAGCATAAAGGCATAAACAATTATTTTTCATGTGTACTTTCAGAGAAGAAATTTTAGCATACCAAGAGGAGATAAATGAGCAGAATTCTGGAGAGAACTGATCTGCAGGCGCAGAAGGTGGTGGCTGATCGACAATAGCCTCCAGTAGTTCATAAAAGCTTAACCAACCTTCACCTTCTGAGGGTATATAAGGGAACCGGCCAATAGCACACTCCAGTATAACTAAGCCCAAACTCCATATGTCACTTTTGTAGTCATAAGAGCTACCACTAATCCGCTCAGGCTGAAGAAGGAAGGAAAGAACTGTTACCACACATTAACGCATTCATTGATGAACATAAACTAGCAATCAGGATGGAACGTAATGAATTCAACATACCGCCATATAGTTGTAGGTTCCTACAAATGTATCTCGCTGACCTATTGAGTTTGCTAGAACAGCACTCACGCCAAAGTCGGTGATCTTGACTTCACCTTTACGGTTGACCAACAAGTTAGATGGTTTTATGTCCCTGTGAATCACGTGTCTTTCATGATGAAGATACAATAAACCCTCCAAGACCTGAATTAACATAATACTATTCAGTGTTATGTAGGAATCTAGTTTCAAGTTTCAAAAGAAGTAACAACACAAATCTGAGGTTATTCCAAAATTAGCAGAAAACAAAGGCCAACCTTATACATACCTGCTTACAAAGTACTGCAAGGTATGGCTCCAGAACAGTCTTCACTTGCTTAACAATGTCTGCAAGCGATCCACGGTCCATGTACTCAAGGACAAGATATATTACACCATTGTGGTAAAAAGATTGATGGCACATAACTATATGAGGGCTCTGTGTTGCTTGGTTTATTTTGAGCTCCTGGACTATTTGTTTACGAACTGACTCCTGAATGTTCATTTGAATACCCTGCAGAGGAAATTGTAACACTGGTCAATCCATCAAGTCACAGACCATAAAATGACGCAGCAATCTGCTCAGCAGAGAATTCCAGAAATTTTCACTTAGTCAAATACATTTGCAGATGTACTATCATTCATTAGCATCAATGGTTAGCTTATTCACATATTTTGCATGTAAAAATATATTAGCAATAGATGCTATGGCTATCTTATTCATTGAGCATTTCCAACCCCAGTTTATGTTCTTTACTAGAGTGCATGTTGTAAATTTAAATGAAATCTGCCATATCATTACAAAGATGATTAAACAAAGCAATCACATGATAAGATGCAGAAAATTCTCATTGTCAGAAAAATGCATACCATGTAAGATTAATTTTGACGAAAGATACCATGCAGATCTCTATGTGCCATAGAGAACTTCATTACTATTTGCTAGATTCCAAATGACTGACATGTCTCTGTTTGTATAGAGCTGGCACCTAACAACCCCTAGCATCCTGATAATTATCCTAGCAAACCAAACTAGCTGGCTATTCTAAGGGAGGGCTGAGCTGAGCTACCTCATTACACCATATAAAGAGACAAGGGTTTGTTCTAAATTGTGCAAGGTACATATTCTACATCTGGGCAGTGTGTCAGCCGTGTGGCCCACTATTCCCACTAAGGAAAAAAGAATGTAGTCTACCTTTAAGGCATACAATGTCCCCACCCATTTGTGCCTCACTAGCTGGACAACACCACCACTTCCTTTGCCAATGACTTGAATCATCTCAAGATCATCCATTGATAACTGCACATCTTCCACCTTCAGCTTTGTTGATTCCTGGAGAAACGATGTGATCCAAATTCAGAAACTACTTGATAGCCAACCAAAATATAAAAGTGTTAACGCTCTTAGCACAAAGTGGAAAACAAGGATCCTTATCGTGATTGAAGTTAAAAAAAATGATAGCCAATTAGCCATTGGGGATAAAAGATCATCCAAACTAGTTAGAAATAATTCCAGCAGTGGAGTCCAATTTTCTTTGAAACTGGGATGTCTGCACTTCTATTCACTGAATGGAGTAACTTTTACACAAATCATAACCAGAAGAGGAGATTGAGAAGCCAAGTCTTCTGAAAATTGAAATAAGTCCGACCTGACTTTGGGATCAAGCTAACAATCTGACTAAAACAACTGTAGACACAATAGGAAGCCTCCAGGCTCATAAAGGAAAATGAAGAGCACATCCACAGTAGCTAAATAACAGGCATATGAAAACCAATAATAAGCAACAATTCGTGGAAACCTTTCAACCTAGTTGATACATAACAAGTAGGGCGGTCTCCATGCTGTTACAGTTCAAACAAAAGGCACAGATTCCACTCATTGAATCAAAGAAAGTTTTTTTTTAAAACAAATAACAACAGAATAGATGGTCTGAAACTGAACAGTATGTGTGCTTATACTAAGTACCATGTGCAGACCTACAATTCCACCATGCTAAGTACATTCCGCAACAATACTATAGATGTAAAGCACGGATCAAGAGCCCGATCTGGAACTCACATCTTCATCTCCATTTTCCTCTGAGATAAGCCGCAAGCCGCTTTGATTGAGCCGCAGCTCACCATCCTTGAACGTGCCACTTGCCGTCCTATGAAAAAAGAACACCAGACATCAAATTCAAATATATCAATTCTGTTTATGCATTATCTTCGGAAGATGAATGAATAGTCGAATTCGCGGTCAAAATCTGGGAATAGACAAAATTAAGCATGATCTGGAAGTGGAACCGCAAAAATAACATCTCGAGAAGTTAAGACGGCAGTATACGAAGAGGAAGAACGAAACTCCCGCTTATAAATATAGCCATAGCAACTCAAATCAGTCCGATGACACTGGATACTTCAAAAAGAGAGGGGGGCGGGGCAGTTGAGGGTAAGGGATCGAGGGCACTGACAGGAACTTGTCGACGGGGGTCTCCTGCGCCGGCACGGAGAGCTTGAGCTCCTTGAGCGGCTTCTTCCCCCTCATGGCCTCGATCTCGTCGTCGCTGTAGGGTTAGAGAGAGAGATGGAAGTGTCTGCTCGGGGAGGAAGAACCCAAGAAGGCGAGTAGGAGTATACTCGGCGAGTAGACCGGGAGAGAGGAGAAAAAAACAGTTTTTACGGGACCTGCACTCCCGTGCCACTGCACGGTGGGGTACTGGCACTGACGCATTCCTATATTGCTAGTGCTAGTAATTCGTACCGGTAGTCTAAAGTTTTAAGATTTTATACTAGAAAGTAAAATAAAGCGGTCTCTAAATCTGTATCAAGAGGCGCATAACGTGTTTAGACTCGTTTGGTTGAGTAAATAACATTTATAAATGCTTAGTGATAATTTTGTGGGAGATGCAAGTTTTTGAACACAGAAAAACGCTAGAAGAGATCTGGTGTTAAACAATGATCATGAATGGTAATCATCAACGTTCTACACAAATATTGTACCTTATCCTCAATCTATCCTCATGAAGCCATGCTTTGCCTCAACCCTACGTGAAGAAATGAAAAAGAATGCTTAAATTTCTAGGACCGAGAATCTTTCACTTTTTTTTTCTCAAATTGCTTTGGTCCAAATGAGCTCTGAATATATTTAAGCTATTCTAAATTATAAATTATTTTAATTCTTTTAATTAATTTATTTTATTATATTATTTATCTAAGTATATAATAAAATAGATATACTAAAAAATCAAAATCACTCGTACTTTAGAAATGAGGGAGTATATGACATCTCTAAGCAAAGGATGAGGATGGGTGAATCTTTACTTAAAAAAGAACAAATTTCCTTTAAAAGGTTCTTCAATCGGGTTCTCTATAAAACTTTTAGAAACAAATTTTTTTGAAACTTTTGTTCGAATAGTTTTGAGATGAACCTCTTCTAAATAAATTACAGAAAACCTTTTAGGAAACCATTTTATACTACACCAAAAAAGGGAAGACATTGCGCTCCGTTCGGAGTCATAGTCCCCGCTGAACATTGACTTGTCTTGACCGGTCAGTGCGCGGGACTGCGGCCGTCGCAGTGGGCACCGTTGACCGCTGCGCTGTGGGCCTGAGGCCGAGGGCGCGAACGCGACGTCGCCGATGAGGAAGCCGGCGGCGCTGGTGGCGTCTACGGCGGTTTTCGCGGCCGCGGCCGCAGCCGCCGTGATGGCACGCCAGAGGCTGAGGGAAGCGAGGCGGTGGGCACGCGCAGCCGCCGTGCTGCGGGACATGCAGGAGCGGTGCGCGGCGCCGGCGGAGCGGCTGCGGCAGATGGCAGACGCGATGGCCGCGGAGATGCGCGCGGGGCTGACCTCTAACGACTCCGAGGGAGAGAGCGGGAGCAGCGTCCTCCTCAAGATGCTCGTCACCTACGTTGACTCCCTACCCTCCGGGTAATCAGCGCACCCTGCCTGTTCGATTCAGACCCGGAGAGCGATCCGTCCGAAATGCAGTTAGACGTGGAGGCTTGTGGTGTTGCCTCTTTGTTCTTGGGTCAAAGTCCCACTTCTCTGTGTGTAATGGTCTTGTGGTTGTTGTTGTTGTCAATCTGCCATGGACGTATGGTAATGTGGCGATCTGTGCTTTAATGGGATGGCAAGAGTTTTGACCATGAAGGTTTTAAGAAAAAAAAAAAAAACTTATGGGTTCAGCTGAACAGATTGACGCTTACGTTCTTTGTTCAGGGTTTCTTTTCTTATGTTTCAGCTGCCACCTGCCATGAGTTTACATTTTTAGAATATACATCTGACCCTATAAGCCAATTCTTGAAGGGGCGAGAAAGGGCTATTTTATGCTCTTGACCTTGGAGGAACAAACTTTCGTGTTTTACGAATTCAGTTTGGGGGCAAGGAACAGAGAATAGTCAAGCAAGAATCTAAAGGGGTATCCATTCCTCAACATTTAATGTCCAGGGGATCAGATGTAAGAGTCACGTCCACGTCTCATGTTATGTTCATTTCAGTTATTTTATTTTCGAGGAACTCATTTTTGTTGTCATACACTAAGTTTGCAATGTTATGTGTAATTCTATTTTAGGAGCTATTTGATTTTATTGCTGCTGCTTTAGCAAAGTTTGTTGCCTCTGAGGGTGAGGGCTTTCATCTTCCTGAGGGTATGCAGAGACAACTTGGTTTTACATTCTCCTTTCCAGTGAAGCAAAATTCAGTTGCATCTGGCACTCTTATCAAATGGACAAAGGGTTTTGCAATTGATGAGATGGTCAGTTCTTGTAGCCTACTTTATGTAACTGATGACTCTAATTTAAGAATACAGGCCTGTTTCAAGTGTAGAACAAATGCCATGCTTCATCTTATCGAAAATCTAATAGAGGATATCTAAATGTTTACATGTTTGTATCTAATTCTTTCATTCTGTTTTGAATACAGGTAGGTAAGGATGTAGTGGCAGAATTAAACAAGGCTATCAAACGCCAAGGAATTGATATGAAAGTCACAGCACTGGTTAGTTTCTTTTAATATCCATATAATGCTCAGCTGTAGTAATACTATCAGTAAATGGTCAAAGGTATCAATTTATTGTGCATCAATCATGTCTTAACTTAGCTCAAATTTTAGTCGTTGAAATATAAACGCTACCTTTTCAGGTCAATGATACAGTAGGGACCTTGGCTGCTGGGAGATATGTGGATAATGATACTGTTGCTGCAGTTATACTGGGTACTGGCACTAATGCAGCATACATAGAACATATGAACTCAATTCCTAAATGGCGTGGTCCACCTCCTGAGTCTGGAGACATGGTGAGTATCTTTTGCTTCTCCCTATGATTGCAAAGTAAAAAAAAAAAAAAAAAAACATACAAAGATGGGACTTATATTGACTGTACTCTTCATATGGGCTTTTTGCCTTATTGATAGCATTGCCATGTTTATGAGGGTGTTCATCATTAATTAGCTTACCTTTTTCTCAGGTGATAAACATGGAATGGGGGAACTTTAGGTCCTCCTACCTTCCACTGACTGAATTTGATGTAGCCTTGGATGCAGAAAGTTTGAACCCTGGCGAACAGGTATTGCCCTTCATATGCTACAGATTATGATCTTTCTTTTACCTTTTAGTGTCTATTGACTCTGCAGCATTATTTTCCTGCCAGGTTTACGAGAAGCTGATCTCTGGCATGTATATGGGGGAAATCGTCCGAAGAGTCTTGCTAAAAATGGCTCAGGATGCTTCACTTTTCGCAGACAATATACCTCCAAAACTTGAGATCCCATATATCCTGAGGTATGGCATTATAGGTGTAGTTCACTAGTTTGTGCTGCAGTTTGGATTCCTTTTCTAAAGCTCCGACTTTTTTTAAAAATATTTAGCATCTTTTCTTTTGCGGGGAAAAATAATGAGCATCTTAACTACAAAAATCCTGCAACCTGGTACTTCTTGACTTCGTGTAGGCTCTATCACTATCAATAAAGCTGCAACTGCTACATATCCATAGCATAGTTTAGCTTGGAATATCTTTTTTTGTACTGAAATGTTTCCCTACTGATGCTAAAAGCAATATACATTAAGTTTTGATTTAGCACACAGTGGAAGTTCTGTAGAGTAGCTGTTGCAGTCTGATACGCTTGATTATGTGCATCAGTCCTCGTGAGTATGGCAGGAATATAAACCGTATCGAGAATGATATAGATTAGCCTCATAAAAAACCCTAAATGACGGTGTTGAAGCAACCACTACAAGTCTACAAGAGGATAATATTTTGGTGAAGCCAACCATAGTTTGTTAAACAGAACTCCAAATAGGCAAAGCCATCCTCTCATTTTAATTCCTGGATGATTGATTGCTCTTGGCTTGTTGACCCATAGGCTGGCAATTTCTTGTTTATACATTATCCTCCAAGGCCCTTCAGGATGCAATTTCTTTTTTTGAAAGGAAACCTTCAGGATGCAAGTAGAAGTCATATTTCTCGTAGAATTCCTCCAAGGCCCTCCATCATGAACTTAGGAGTCCTATACTCTTGTTCCTTGTAGGATTCAACACTAAGTCCTAGTAGAACTAGAAGTCCTAGTAGCCACCCTTCATGAATCCTAATCCTGAGTGTGATTTGAGTCACCTTTCAGCAGTAGCAAGTATTATCTTGCAAGTTGATTAATATGAACAAGATGGTGAACATTCTTCTCAAAAACTTTTAGCTTTAATTTTCTAGTTTTTCATCTTGCCTTTATTATGACTTGTGTTGACAGCTTTTCAAACTAAATTTGAGTACACACTGCTTATTTCTCACACTACTTCGGCTAACTAAAGGGCTGAATATGTACTGAGTTCTAGAACATATCACGTGCTGATGATGCATCAAGACACATCGCCTGATCTCAGGAAAGTTGGCATCAACCTGAAGGAAGTCTTCGGGGTATTCATCTTTTAGCTTTATTGTTAAATTATTCTGCCATTTGTTCAGTCCCTACAAAACATGTTTTCTTGATTGGTTTTCAGATAGAAAACACCTCTTGCAAAACAAGGAAATTGGTAGTGGATGTTTGTGAGGTTGTTGCCACCCGCGGTGCACGACTTGCTGCTGCTGGGATACACGGCATCCTCAAAAAGCTTGGGCGAGACATTGCCAGCCCTGACAAACAAAAGACGGTGATTGCTGTAGATGGCGGAGTTTACAAGTATTATACTTTCTTCGCCCAGTGCATGGACAACACTCTAAGAGACTTGCTTGGGGAGGAAGTGGCGTCCTCTGTCGTGATGAAACTTGCCGAAGATGGCTCAGGCACTGGAGCTGCCCTCTTGGCAGCCGCCTATTCTCAACCTTTCCAGGCCATGGATGATTAATTTCTGCTTATAGTTCCTTCAGACTCTGAAGGTATAGCAGGTATACAGTTGCTCCAGTGGACATTTGTTTGTAACTGTTATAACATTCATCTGCCCCATTGTTTTTTATATCAGGCCTGCACTACTGCAATGCCCGTTTTAAGGGTTGTATGAATCACTTAAACGCCTTTTCTTCTTCTTAATATAATGATACACACCTCTCCTATGTGTCTGAGAAAAAAAATACAATGTCCTTTCTAGTATTTTTGTCTTTCTGACTGACATCTTGTAAGTAATCTTATTTAACAGCTTTAGTTTGTGTTTGGACCTTTAGAAATTGCTTGACAAAGGACATTTTGTAAATTGATGGGTCTGTTTATACTAAGCAAAACGAACAATCAACTGATGCCATAAAACTGCATTACCCTCTTATTTTTTTTGGAAAGGGCGACAAAAGCTTTGTCGCGAATTTTATTAGACGATAGAAAAGCAAAAAAACGAAAAGGGTTTACAACTTATTTACAACACACCACCACATTACCCTCTTATTTGTCCTAGAATTTCTATGATACCTTAAATTTTAGGACAGGGAGTATATTTCACACCAATCAACTGATACGAAAGCTATACGAAGGTGAAACGAACAAACTATTTCACACCTGACATAATTCATTAAGGTTTTAGAATAACTACATTTACAACTGAAACAAAGAACAAAACAAGCAATGAAGTAAACCTAACTTGAAGCAAAACAAAGATCAAACTATTTAATGTAAAAAGAAAACGGGCAACTCAAAGCTTATCCTCGAACTCGGACAGGGGGGTCATGTTCTTGAGACCCTTCCTCTTCCTGATGTCGCCGATGAGCTTTGCCGCCATGGATCCCTCCTCTAGCGGATCGGAGTTGATAGCCGCCCAGTGGTCGAAGACGCACTGCGGGAATGCCTCGCCGGACGTCTCGGCGCGTAGCTTCTCACTGAACTCCAGCGACTCGGTGACAGGGAGGTAGGCCTTGAAGTTGATCAGCGGCGTACCGGGCCTCTGCATCTCATCACGCTGCCCCTCTTCTTGTTCAAGAGGCTGTAGATGCCCCCCGTCGCCCTCTCCGGCGCCTGGATCTCGACGAGGTAGACGGACTCCATGAGGCGCGGCGTCGCCGTGAGCTGCGCGGCGTAGATGGCGCACCGTGCCGTGGGGATGATCTGGCCGCCGCCGCGGTGGATGGCGTCGGCGTGCAGCACGACGTCGCGCAGCTCGAAGCAGACGCCGCGCATGCTCTCTTCGGCGAGCGCGCCCTCCTTGGAGGCCCACTGGAAGCCGGCGACCACCGAGTCCCTGACCTCTCCCACGTACTGGACTCCCCGGCACATGTCCACGACCATGTTGGGCCCCGTCGCCTCAGGACCGAAGCACCATATTTTCTTGGCCACGTCCTTGTCCCAGCCGAACTCCTCAGACAAGACTTTGGCGCGGACCTTAGCGTTGTCCTTGGAGCCGGCGAGCTCGTCGTCATCGATGGCCTTGGCCAGCTCTTTCTGCAGCGGCCAGGCCTCCATGTACAGCCGATTGTGCTTGTTGGGCGACTTGCTCATGACGGTGCGGCACGACCTGGACAGAACCGTCTCGCGGTACAAGACGACGGGCGGGCCGACGACGATCTCGGTGCCGCTCATGAAGTCCTGCCGCAGATCGTTGATGCAAATCTCCAGATGGAGGTCCCCCACGCCGGCGATGACGTACTCGCCGGTCTCCGTGACGTTGCACACCACAAGGGGGTCCGACTTGGCGAGGCGCTTGAGCCCTTCCACGAGCTTGGGCAGGTCGGCGGCGTTCTTGCAAGCCACGGACTTGTGCACGACCGGCGAAACGGAGAACCTCATGGCCTTGATGGGGAACCTCATGGCGAAACGTCACCTCACAATTCACAAACCTGTCCGAGTACTACATGTGCAGGGCAGCAGAGAACACACACAGTCATGTCGTCACCTGGAGCTCAAGGAAGCAGCGGTCCATCTTGTTGACGACCAGGACGGGCTTGATGCGGTCCGCGAGAGCCTGGCGGAGCACGGTCTCGGTCTGGACGCAGACGCCCTCGATGCAGTCGACGACGACGAGGGCGCCGTCGGTGATGCGGAGCGCTGCCGTCACCTCCGACGAGAAGTCGACGTGCCCGGGCGAGTCGATGAGGTTGATGAGGTACGAGGTGCCGTCGCGGGGGGCCCCGAAACGCTTCAGCGCGTCCTCAGCCATCTCTTAGTATTAGAGGGAGATGCCCGTGGACTTGATGGTGATGCCGCGCTCGGCCTCGTCCGCGCGCGTGTCCGTCATCCGCACGCCGCCGGCCGCGTCCTGCGCGATGATGCCCGCCGCGGCCACCAGCGAGTCGGTGAGCGTCGACTTTCCTGCGGTCACAGTCACAAGTCACAATTCAACGCACAGGCAATAGTGACCTCACGATCACAAATTCACGCAACATCCTCTGTGTGATCGACGTGATCAACGGACAAACAGAGAGAGCAAAGGAGAGCTGCTGACCGTGATCGACGTGCGCGATGACGGCGATGTTCCTGATGTTGTGCGTGTTGTCCATGCTCGCGCGGAGCTGGCCGGCGGTGACCTTAACCATCGTGAAGGCCGGCCCCAAGACGCGCGCCAAGAGCAAGCCGCAAGGATGGATCTCTGATCTCTCCTCTCCTGCAAGAGCAGAGCATGTAAGACTAAGCGATCATACTCCAACATCGCAACAGGGTGCACAGACTGTCACAGGTGAGTGGAAACGCGAGAAATCGGGCACGCAGAACACATAGAACATCACAGGGACGAAGAACAGACGAAACAGACATGGGATTCAGAGAACAAGGGGGCAAACCTGCTGCTGCTGAGGAGCGGGGGGAAATGACGAGACGAGACGAGCAGTGAAGCGGTTTGCTCTTTCAACGCCTGCTAGGTAAATGCTCGTGCGTTGCAACGGGTGTAATACAAAACTTCATTAGATGTTTTATGTTATCTGAACATCCTCAAGTCAAATCAAGATACAATGATTCAAATCCACACGTTGCTAGTAGCCCATGTCATCCACAAAACAATTAACTGGCATCTTGCATGCGCCAAGGTCTATTTTACTTGGCTTCCTTGTTTTTCAGAGTGACATACAGATCAAAGAATGGTTCAACAACAAAGTTACAGGGATCGAAGCACATGATTCAACAACAAAATTAAGGATCAAAGCATATGATTTGCCAGAATCTGATCAGGAAGGCTACCATCTACTTGAGAAATGTACATGTATGGCCTTGCCATACGCTTTAACCCAGATTGCAAGATGGAGCTGATGCTTTTTCTGTATGTAAGATGCACACAAAGTAGGCGATTACTCATCATCAACAAAGGATCTGCATTTAATGGGTCAGAAGGATTAGGATATAACATAAGTTTTGGAACCTCAAACACATTGACAAGATCTGCCTTTGTGTTGTTTCTTAATCTTCTCAAAAAAAATACTGATTGTTTCTTATCCTTCAGTCCCTAAATATCAACAAAAAAATGTTTGAAGTGCCCGTGCAAAATTTTATTATTCTACGAAACTCAAGTTCACAAAACAACATACAGCAAATCGTCACCTGGTACTGTTTGTAGTTCGTAAAGGGAGGCAAGAGCGGACTGTGGGAACAGAGATGGGACAAACTGCAGCAGAGATCCTTAAAAAGCTTTTTAATTCACAACGCCATTCAATCAATCAGACCTACTCGAAAGCATACATTTGGCTATGGTAATCCTTGTGATTCATGAGGCACAAGATTAAAAAAAATGACAGTACAATCTTTCTCTGTCCACTCATCTTACTCAGAGTTCATCTATTAATGTGTAACTCTAGAGAGCAATGGTATCTCCTAGCTAACATGGAATTAGTTCAGTGAGATAGAGAGCAATGAAAGTTCCTAGCTAGAAACTAAAAATTGGTTAAGTGAGATAGCAGCGAAATTTCTACAAACTCCAGTATTGAAATCCAGTACTCTAGTAAAAACATTTCCTCATTACATTACTTGCTAAACACCATATCTGGGAAGTGTGTACATAATTACCTGAGAAGCAGTGAAGGTTCAAAATCTTCCAAGGACCTTCAAGCTGAGACGGGAATTCTTAACAATCTAAGAAAATATAAAAACTATCAGAGTTACGCAACATGGACCCTTTCGATACAATAATGACTTCCTCAACATCTGTTCACCCTTGACCAAACATTCCAGAACTACTCTACTCCTCCCGCTGGAGACTAACATAGCAAAATATGACAAGAACACTCTTTAAGTTATGGTTTAGGTGCATAATTGCAATGAAATAAGTGAGATTCAGTAGCAACAGAACTACAAAATTCAGGGCAAGTCCTTTCCTTGATCATTTCATTCTTGCATCTTTTAGTTGAGATGGTAAAAGAAAGAAACAACCAAGCATGCATGGTCAGGTCAATTAGTAGTGACATGATACCTAAAATATACATCCTGCAGGTGGATCAAGCTAAACAATCCGAGGTGGACCAAGTACTTACTGGGATGTACAGATGCATAGTTCAGTAGATGATTCCTTGGAGGCACGCATCCTTGGACATTGGTTACGAGGTTGGTGAACTTTCACGTTCAAGAGAAAACGTGGAAAAAAAAAACACCACCTGAGGTCTATAAGCATGGTAAACATAGCTAGCCTAATATGAACGTGCTGCCTCCATCACTATTGTTTCAGATCTATGTGAAGTAGCAAAAGAAAAGGACAAGCTGATTAATTTTCATTACTTAGATTCAGAAATATAGTATTGTATTTCTTTGAAGCTGACATAATCTGAACCATGTCTATTTATTTCAAGCTGTCATAATCTGAACCATGTCTGATTGACCAATAAAAATTTCTTTTTAGCAATGTTTTTTGTCTGCTGCAACAATTCAAATACTATTTTATATGCAACATAAAAAACAGGGCAGGGCAGTGTCATATACTCGTATCTAAGCAATCCACAGGCAGCCTGGTATATATGCGATCAAAGTGCTTAGTACCTAATTCATCCCATCAGCATTACGAAGCCCAAAGTAAACACCTCAATGAACTTCAGACTCCAAAAGTGCGAATTCAGAAAAGGTAGAATATCATCGCCCTTCATGACCTCTCAGTTCATATATTTGCACACCATGTCAGCATGTATACACTTCTATTTCACGCAACATAAACGAAAGGGAGGATGAGGAGCATAACCGCTAGGAAAATTCAGATGATGCACAGATCAATCAATACAGAACCACAGGCTCAAATCAAATTTGGGCGTACCGCGTACCTGTTGAGTGCCCGTGCGCAGACCTGACGAAGGGGCCGACCCAAGCCTGCTGTGCGGCGCGGAGGAGGTTGCCTCAGCTCCTGCCATGACGGAGAAGGGGTCGTTCGCTCGTTCCGGCGGTTTCAGCGTCGTGGCGCCGTGGCTTTCTACGGCGTCGATGAGCTCATAGCGTACAACGGTGACGGCGGCGGCCAGACGCCCAGACCTAGCCTATACCGTGACGGAGCGGGAGGCGGCTGGCGGCGTGTCATCCAGGCGGCGCTGCGCCGTGAAAGAGGTCGCGTCGTACCCGGGCCGCACGAGCGAGCTGGACGAGTGAGCGGCTGCACGACGTGCGGCGCGGGGACGCGGCTCTGCCCTCCTTCGCTGTGTCACCGTCCAGCAAGGGCGCAGGACGCCGCGTGTAGGGCCCGAGGCACGCGGCGGCAGCGACGGCGCCAAAGTCGAGGGCAGGGCGGCGGCGTCCTTCATGCCGACACGTCGAGGGCCGGGCGGCGGCGGCCTTCGACATGTGAGGGCGGGGCGGCGCCGGCGGCGGCGGTTTCGCGTCGAGACGTCGAGGGCGGCGACGATTTCGCTTTCGCGTCAACACGTCGAGGGCGGCGCGATGAGCTGTGGCAACCGAGGTGGGGCGGGGGAGACCGGAAGCGAGGGAGGTCCGGTCGACTGGGGACGCAACGAGCTGCCGAGGTGGGGCGTGGGAGATCGAGAGCGAGGGAGCGCCGGTTTCTTTACCGTGCGGGGGAGACGGCAACCGTGCGGGAGAAGTGGGGAGGACGGGAGCGACGGGCGTAACTCGCGTCGAGGGAAGCGCTAATTGTGCCGGGCGGACAGATTAGCGAGATGAAAACGATATCATTTGGTTCCTTTTAGGTGTAAGACTTGTAGAGCAGACACGGACACAGCGGAGTAGCAGCCAGTTAGTGACTGTGGTTGTTGTTGTTCTTCTTTTTTTTTTTTTGCGAAAAGCGACTGTGGTTGTTTAGTACGGAGTAACGCCTAAGAAACCACGGAGATCCGTCCGATCGTGTATCGACGGCTCGGTCGCTCCAGCTCAGGTACCAGACAACATTACCTCTTCGTCGTCGTCGTCGTCGTCGTCTTCTTCTTCTTTTTTTTAAAAAAATCTCTTCACATTTCGGCTTTCTTTGATGGACATTTGCGCGTTTCCAGGATCCTTCGCAAAGCTCACTGACAGGACCATGGGCGATTCTTTTCAAATATAATATTAATTTATTAATTAAAAATAAGCTTTGTTATGGTACTGTTAATTAAATAATTATGAGCCATTAGTTTAATTAGTTCAGTTGATTAAAATTATCCATTATTTTCTAAGAGGTAATAACAGGTAAATAAATAATAAATAAGGAAACTTTGAGATATAAAGACGCATGTATGATCTGATTGATGCATGTGTAATTTATTGGACATGGTAAAATCTTTTTTTTATTTTTATACCTTTTTAGATATGATATAACATATTTTAATTAGCAAAAATATCCTTTTTTTTTGCTCCTATATAAGTGCCCAAGGCGCATACATGACAAATGTGTATGTATGTGCCCAACAATGTACATGAAGTTTTCTGTGGCCACTTTCCATGTTCAATAATGTTACATAGTTTTAATCGAGTTAAAGTAACTAGTTATTGTCCGTGCTAACGCAACGGTGACATCTAGAAAAAAATAAAACTAAAATTGTAAACATCAATTATGTATCCAAAATGACACACATGCTAATAACATGCCAGTTTCTGCAATTCACAGGTTATGTATATCACATACAACTAGCTATTGATAGAGAGGCTGATATTCTAGCCGTTGCTAAAGATTTTTACTTACTCTGCGAGTGGTTGGCTTTTTTTTTTTATTTAGTTTCCTCTTTTTGCCCCTACGATTTTCACGATACTCAGTTCTTCATATCCATCTCTTCAGCTTGATTGTGCTACTTTATCATTGTGCTGCTTCTTCATTGACCTAACACTCAAATGAAGAAATTGATTTGATTTGATTGACTAAAACGTACTATTGTTGTATTTGGTGAAAACTGTAGTTTGGCTAGGCTGGATGTGGCAGTTTCACGGTTTTAGCAGGTGAAATTGGTAGCTGCTTGCCTACCCGGTTTCTATTATGTTAATTTGGTGGGAGTGAAACCTGTACTCCAAAAATGCTAAAAGTTACGGATTAGCTTTATTTCTGAATAAAGTCTAATACCTTGTCGAAGAAGGGAAGATTCCAAAAGAATAATCAAGCAAAAGTTCCGAAACATATGTATCAACAAGCTTTCCATTTTTTTTTCAATTCTGCCATAGTTGAATGTTTAGTGTGGCCATAATCCATTGCTTTGAAAGAAAGATCTCTGGGTAATAATAGGCAATGCAGTAATCACCGAAAGCATCAAACGCTCCTCATGTCTATCAGTCCTCAAGGACTGCAAGTGATGTTAGTCGCAGCTTCCTTCTCAACCTGTTTTAAATTTACGTATTCAGAAAATTTGAATAAAAACAAAAACACAGCCTGTACCAGAGAAAATCTCAACATTTTATTGCTCACGGGTTTTTTATGCATTTCATCGAATGACTGGAGGGCGTGCTTCCATCCGTGTAGGGTGTGCTTCGCTTTACCACATGCAGCCATCTCCAAGCTCTGACAAGAAAACGCTCCAAATCACCAGACAAAGAAGTCCATGCATGCCGATCGAGCCGATGGACCACCATTCAGGAAGTTGATGTGGCAGACCTTGTCCACATGCAGGACAGCAGGAGCATGCGGCGGGGCAGATGTCGCCGATGCGAATGACTGCAACGTGGAGGCTACAATGGGCGCAGCAGCACCCGGATCCGATGGCGATGAGCCGGCCTCCGGAGCTGCTCCTGCAGGCTGCAGCCGCTCCTTCCCCCACTCGACGCTCTTTCCCAGGTCATCTAGTGCCTCCTTCATCACCTGCATGAGCGCCAAATCACATGAAAAAAAATGGATCCATTTGCGCACGAGGCATGGACGCACTCACACCTGGAGCGCATCCTCAATGCAGCGAGCCTTGGCCGCCAGTTCCTCGGCCGTGAGCGCCTCTGCCATGCGACCACCGCCGTCTCCTCTGCAACTACGCATGACTGGAGGACGGGGAATAGGAGCGGCCAGCTGGGACGTATCTATACGACATCTGGACCATGAGAGACCGTGACTTTGTTTTTGCGTTTAACGAAAAGGAAAGGAGCGTGCATTGAAAAGGAAAGGGCCGCGCGTACAGCGCTAATTTTGCGTGGGGCGTGCGCTCGCCTTCGCGGGAGGCCGATGTGGAGGGGACGAGGAGACCATACACACAATCCTAATCGTCGGATCTGAGTGAGTAGAGGGAGAAGGCTCAAGAAGAAATCTGAGTGGTTAATTTCGTATGAAGTTGTTTTGTTGGATATAATTTTTTATACACTTAGGAGGGCCATCTCAGCGGGGGATGTTTTGTTGTGTG
Source organism: Bothriochloa decipiens (assembly GCA_023333625.1). NCBI lineage: Eukaryota > Viridiplantae > Streptophyta > Magnoliopsida > Poales > Poaceae > Bothriochloa > Bothriochloa decipiens. Next base: position 18,121,867 of record CM041632.1, on the reverse strand, counting down.
GACTTAGCGTTGTTTATGTTGGTGCATTAGTAGGTTAGATTAGATAGATAGATGAGATGTACAAACTCGATTCTATAAAGTGTTGCAGTGTGCATTCCTCGAAAAAAAGAGTGTTGTTGTGGGTAACATGGTTTAGTCATCAAAATCCACAGCTCAATCAACATGTTATTTGTTAATATTGTTCATTTATGTAACATATTTTTATTAATCTAGGACGTAACATGACTTTAATTTGGCAGTGTCATAAAAATATTAACCACTTTGGAGACAAAAATATCATCATGCTTTATACATGATAAATAAAACAATTAAAACTCTTTTATGGCACCTTATCGTTATTGGTGTACATATCAAATATCAAAAAAATATATAGATAAATATTTCCATATGTGTAGTATTTTTAAAAATAAATTAAAATTTACAAAAGGAAAAGAAAGGTGCACACAAAATAGAGGAAGGACAAGGAAAAGAAGTAAGGAAAGGCTACACACGTTAAAGAAGGAAGAGGATCACGCTCGTTCCGTCTCCCGGAGGAATTTGGAAATGTTTCCTTTTTATGTTTCTATATAAAAAGATCAATGGCTTTGATTATACTCATTTCGTTTCAAATTATAGTCTATTTTGATTTTTTTAATTTATGTATTTTGCTATGTATCTAGATAAATAATATATCTAGATACATAGCAAATGTATGAGCCAAAAAAGTCAAAGTGAAAGGGAGTACGTAAGAAGAGTACGGTAGCACTGCTATGTAAAATAGCAACAAATTTTAAAAACTGAGTAAAATTGAGCAAGGCTCATTGAGTTCTCCTCCCTAGTGACTTTGGTATGCAAGCTTTTGCTTCAATGATCATGGATGGTTGTACCTATTACTTATCTTGCTTACAAAATGAGGCTATTTGTGGACCTGCTCATAAAGAATGGGAGAACCAGAGAAAGAGGAAAGACAGATGTAAAATAAAAAAATCACTTCCATATAGAGTTTATATATAATAAAGTGGCAATGACATGGCATGTTGGAGCTGGTTGTTGTCTCAGCTGTTAAGAACGCCCTACCTATTGAAGCTATATTTTTTTTTTAGATAAGAGTTCCAGTCTTTTTAATGATTCAATGCACTTGCCCTTATTACTTATTCGGTTAGGTTATTCCATCAGCGTAATATTTTACAGTGCTGCTACTTCTGTGCCTTCGCATCTGTGTGATCTGTTTCGTTACCGAAGGTGACAGTAGCTGCTTTCACTCCGTTCTCTTGTTCTGGACTGCTGCAAACTTGCTGTTGGTTCGGTTTCAAATGAACTGTTGATCCTATCCCCTCTTCTTTCTAATACAGTACTACTCTATTAGACTATTACACGAACCAAATTTTGGACGACAACGGCTGTTATTCCATTGTCATCCTTCGGTGATGTGAAGCGAATGTATTAGCCGCGAAGGATGGAATAAAGGCACTCGCCGTCGCCGCAAAGGAATGAGAAAAGCATGGCCTTGTTGCAAAGGAATTATTCGAATTTTCCAGTCCGATATGTATAGGATACCTACATACACAGTTTCTGGCAAACCTTCATAGTCTGCCTATCGAAAATAACACTTCTTGTCATCAGCCATCCTGATCTCAGCTATCTGAATCACTCGTCGGCTCGTCGCGTTCAGCGTTCAGTAGCATGGGCTGCTGTGGCGCCATGTCCGCCAGGCCGCGGGGCATCCACGAGGAGACGCTGCTGCGCGTCCCGGGCGCGTCCGTGCACCTTCTGGCGGGCTCCGACGGCCCCGTCGAGCTCGGGCGCGGGGACCTCGCCATCGTCAGGCTCACCAAGGACGACGTGGCCGTGGCCACCGCGGTGCGCGTCGGCAAGGACCTGGGCTGGCCGCTCGCGCGGGACGAGCCCGTCGTCAAGCTCGACCGCCTGCACTACCTCTTCACGCTGCCGGACAAGGACGGCACGTTCCTCAACTACGGCGTCTCCTTCAGCGCCGCCGCAGCCGACGCGGCCGCGCTCGCGTCGCTCGACGGCTTGCTCCGCTCCAGCGCATGCTTCTCCGTACCTTCGTACGCGGCGGTTCCGTCCAAGAAGAGCTCCAGGCCGCCGCCGCAGCAGCAGCAGCCGGTTGCGTCGGACGGCTACTGGAACGAGTTCGCGCCGAGGATGGAGGGATACAACGGCGTGCTTGCCAAGGCCATCGCCGCGGGCACCGGCCAGCTCGTCAAGGGCATCTTCATGTGCAGCGAGGCCTACGCCAGCCAGGTGCTCTGTACGCTGTCTGGCGCTCCCGTGCGTTCTGGCAAGTCCAGACGTCCAGTGGAGAATCGCTGTGCGTCATGGCTGATGTCCCGGACCATTGTTGCCTGCAGGTTCAGAGAGGAGCCGATCTGTTTCGTCCACAGGCTGCCGTCAGTACACGGAGCCGATTCGGCGACGCTGGTGGCGCGGACAGGAGCAGCCAGGCGAGTACCAATCGTGGCGCAGTCAACAAGAGTCTCAAGAGGTAAAACTCAAGTAGCTATGCTATGCATGGTGCCCTGCTTTGTTTTTCCAAGAACACGACTTCAGGCGTTTTTGATTAAGAAGCATGGTGCCCTGCTTATGAGCATCACTTGATGCTACTATGCTCATGTTGATAGCAAGCTTTGCTGATCGTGTTGGCTCTTCAGGGTCAGGAAGCTATCGGAGATGACCGAGAGGATGAGCCAGTCGCTGCTTGATACGGTCATCTCGGTGACCGGCTCCATGGCGGCGCCGCTGATCCGCTCCAAGCAAGGGAAAGCGTTCCTCGCCACCGTGCCCGGCGAGGTCATCCTGGCATCTCTTGATGCCATCAGTGAGTGCCCTGCTACTGCCAACGCTTTAGAAAGGATAATGTTCAGACTCAGTACATGGAGGAAGAATCATAGAAAATGTTCGAAACTTTGTGGCTCACTGTTACGTTTCCGTGACAGACAAAGTAATGGATGCGGTAGAGGCCGCTGAGAAGAAATCGCTTGCTGCAACTTCAAATGTCGTCACCGGTGCAGTGTCCAGGAGGTAAGAACACTCGAACATCAGTTAGAAAAAAAAAACGAAATTTGGGTAAAAGATGATTTGATGCCGGAGACACGGCTGATTCAGGTACGGCAAGAGCGCAGGGGAGGCAACAGAAGACGCGTTTGCGACGGCAGGCCACGCCGTTGGGACGGCGTGGAACCTCTTCAAGATCCGGAAGGCCGTCACGCCGTCGTCCTCCATGCCCGGTAACATGGTCAAGAGCGCCATCAGGAACAGGAACTGACGTCGACAACTGAGTAGTTCATGTGCTCCTCACTGAGAGTAGTTCATGTGCTCCTCGATCATGTACCCACAATGACTACAGTTACTCAATGTACTCCTCTGGATGATCATGTACCCACAAGGCCACAATCAGTTGCTCATTGTGCTCCACTGGATGATCATGTACCCACAATGACGTGTAACTACCATGTTTACAACATTGCCATGACCCGTGATATACTTGCTCCAAATGATATCGTCATGCCAGAAACAAATGTAATGAAAACAATGAACCTTGAAAACAGATGTCGAAACAACCAAACTAGAGCAGGGGCCTGGTAATTATGTTGACTAATATTCTGACCATGTGAACCTGAAATCCCGTAGTTCATGAGCAATCACTAGCGCAAAGGCAACACAATCAAAGCTGATAGGCATCAGAAAGACGAGCAAATCACACAACTGCATGAGAAAATAGGTTCGCTTGCAACTTAACAGCCTTCTCATCTCATAACATGCTACAGCCAATCTGGCCAGGTTCACATCCAGGAATTACAAAACTTCACTTCAGTGCTGAGGGTGGAACAAAACCTAATACAACCATACTTATGACATTGCAACTAGACCACCCAGAGTCCAGAACAGTAATACAGATGTAAATGATTGTTTACTTCTTCTTGGCATCACCAGCCTTGGTCTGTAAAAGACAGAACACATATATAACATTAGTATATGTCAGCACTAGTGACACAGTAAGTCAGTAATATAAACTGCACAGGGGAACTGAAGGTCAGAAGTATCATGATAAGTAGATAGCTCACCTTCTTGACACCACGGATCTTCTTGGCCCTGTTCTTCCGCTCTTTCATTTGCTTGCGGGACTTCTCAACCTTAGTAGCAAGACCATTCTAGCAAAAAAAACACAGAAAATTTTAAGCAAAGGAATGGCCTCAGTAGCAGCAGCAGCATCCATCAGGTTCATGTTAATAAGAACTTATATTCCGACGAAATTTTTGTTGTGCATAATACATTAATACTACTATCAAAGACCAGCAAGGGAAAAGAGCTGCTAAAAAGGATGTATATCACAGACAGTTCTTGTTCAATGCTGGAACTAGATTGCATCATGATATTGTCATCATAGACAAGTATCTGAAGTTGATCTATTGTGACATATGAAACAGTTTCTCAACTTAAAGCAAGAATGGAATACAAAAACTGTAGTTTCAGGTTAAACATTGCCTGTCCTTCAGTTTCGTCTAGCACTCTTAATCACAGGTACCATTTACAAACAATTAGCGTGAGCATGCATATCAATGTGAAACCATTTACTGAAAAGCAGTGCTAGTCATAATTAATCTCTAGTTTCACAGGTGCAACGATGCTCCCACAAAAACAAAGTGGCAGAACAGCAGAGTTTACTAAGAAAAGTTACCAAGTATAACAACAGTGACACATATGATGCTAGCTATTAGACTTATATATGCAAGGGCTTGACATCATAGCTACAGGCAACAAAAGCAAGGGGAAAAAGACAGCATACCCTGATGAGGCGGTATTTGGGCTCGAACTTCTTGGCAGCCTCAAGGTTGTCGTAGATAAGGCCGAAGCCGGTGGACTTGCCTCCTCCGAAGTGGGTGCGGAACTTGAAGACGAAGATGGTGTTGGGGTCCTTCACCTCGTACACCTTGGCAAGCCTCTCCTTCAACTCCGCCTACACATAGAGAAGAAACAAACATAACAACGCTGAGATCCAGGCCAGAAGCTCACGCCACATGAGCCGGGCATACAGTATCGGGGCCAAGATCTCTCACCTTGGAGACGTTGGCGCGTCCGGGGTGGATCACCTCAAGCACCTGCAAAACAGAGGGAGGAGAGACCGAGATTTGGTGAGAGACGGGGGGACGAGACGGGGAGCACCGATGGAAGGATTGGGAGGTGTTTGGTCTGATGGATGCCGCTTACGAATTGCTTGCGGGCGAGGAGGCGGTTGGTCATGAACTTGCGGGTGCGGAGGGTGACCGCCGAGGTGGCCTTGGAGTCCGCCATGGTTGAAGCCGGCCGCCCGGGGGAGATGTGGAGGTGGAGGAAGGAGGAGGAGGCTGTGTCTGCGCGAGAGGAACGAGGGGTAAGGGGCTGGCTGGCGGCACGGAAAACCCTAGGGGAGGGCGAAGGTGCAATTTATATCGTGGGCTTGGAGATGCGGGTAGTGATGCTTCTAGTGAAGTACTGTGGGCCGCCATCTTCGAATGGGCCACCCTAATGGTCTGGTATTAGTGCTTTGAATGGCCCAATCTTTCAGTCTTCTATTTAGTCGATTGTATTCACTTTCATCACAAATCACAAAAGAGTAAAATGACAGTGAGCAGTTTGGAGTTGTAATTTCTCGTGATCATAAAAGGATCAGAGATTATGTCCAGTGCTGGATGAATAGATGTTGTACATAACGCCCAGTGTGTAGAGATAGTGGCTTGCAAACTCTAGATGCAACCACGACTAATGATATGATGAAGATTATCTTCCTTCTTAATGCCCTGAAGTATAGCAGATCTATTGGATGAAGGTTTAAGGATTGCTGAAAGCTCTACCATTGAGTACGTGCTTGATTAGATTTGGGGAAGACCTAGACTGAATTTTGGTTCAGAATATCTTTTTTTTGGGTTCAAAATATCCAAGAATACTCACTGAAGAAGACACCTGACGGTTACTAGATGTAAGTGAAGCTCGTGGATTTTCTGGAATGTTAAGGAAGTCATAGATTTTATGCATTGGCATAGGTAGAATTGTTCGGTCGCTTGGAAAGGCCAATGTACTTGTGGCGATCAAGGAGTATCGACGTTCATGCTTGAAGCAGTTGCCATACATGATTTTCTAGATATGACATGCTTTTTCGGGGCGTTCCTGGTTCAAACAATGACATTAACAGTGCCTTTTGGGAT
>CM041632.1:18067717-18100685 GCA_023333625.1 Bothriochloa decipiens | reverse complement strand
TTCATACATCCGCATATAGTACAAATCCAGTCACATGGTGCAGCAACAGTCCTGTGCCCATAAGTGGGCCTTGTAAAATTTTCTTGTCCAAGAGAAGGCCCACCCATCCCACCAGTTGGTTTACTACTGCAGTAAAGACTGTTAGAATTAACTGCACTGGAAGGAATTTTCATACAAACACATGAGCACAAATGGCTATTGCAACAATAAAAGGAAGACAAGACTCACACCCCAGCAACCCAACCCATGCACTAACAGAACTTTGTTGTCGTATAAGTATCACAAGAACCTTCCCAAAGTAACCCCACTTTTCCCCACTGAAATCTTACAGAACTGAACTCTAGTTGAATTAGAGTCATGTGATCTTATGTCATCAAAATAATTACTACATCTCGCACTCTACCTTCATCCTAAGTCAATCTTTCTCTCAATCTGACCAAGGTTTTAGTAGAAAAATATAATAACACCTACATGTTCAAATAATATCAAGACTAGTGCATAGAGATTTCAGTGAAAATAATTGATGATGTATACTTTTGTGTGTTTTTCTATAAATTTGGTCAAAGTCAGATAAGTTTGATGATTTAGGATAAAGCTCAAGTGGCCTACAATTTGAACGAAGAGGAAAGAGAAATTAGAGTATCCTGTTTGGTTATATGCTAGCCTACAATGAGAATTATTGTCTAATGGCCCTGTTTGTTTGCACTTACAGAAGACTCAATTATAATCACCGTACCATGGGGGGGGGGTTTATTCTTGATTGTGCTAGTTCAGAAAAAGGCAGAAATATTGAAGCATCTTGTGGGAGTCTTGCTTTTTTCACTGAGAATCAGATTATAAGCAGAAACAAACATGGACAATGCAACTAGCTTATACCCATGCCAGTTACAGTATGCGGCCGAGCCAAATGAGAACTTCATAGCTTAATGAAACCTCAAGTAAGAAGTATATTTACAAAGGATACAAAAAAGGACAACTCTGAAAGCATAATACAACTCCCCAAGAGTCAAGACACTAATTTAGAAAAAGAAAAAGGTGCAACCATGCACTGCATCTCATTTATTCACCAGCACGCTAGCAGAGATTGCATAGGATGGGTGACTTTGTATAGGATGGCTGTGAAACATACTTGTTTCTAAATAGAAAAACATGTATATGGTATACCTGTACTGAAAGAACACATTCCTGCCATCAATTTCAAGACCTTTCTCTCCAGTAGCTTCCATCATTCTACGGGCAGCTTCCTGTGGAGAAGATACAGTTGGGTTAACAGTACATGAAAGTTTGGATGAGGAATGTAATAACACTTGTTTGATTAGTACCACAGTGGGGAAGTCAATAAAAGCAAATCCACGAGACATGCCAAAATTCCGTTCCTTGATCACACGCACACTTCGTAGAGGGCCCCACTGAGCCTACATGAGAACAGACGAAATGATTAAAACGAACCAGACAATACACTTTCAATCGGTGCAACAAGCTATGAAGAGGAAGTTGTACAAGAATCTGATATAGGTCATCATCATTAGTCTTCAGGGGTAGTCCCTTGACAACAACAGTGGCAGATGGGGCCTGCAAACATGAATGCAAACTCATGGTTCGTAAATTCCAAAATCCACAGCCACAAATGTATGTATGCATGCAGTGTGTCCATACCACTGAATCACCATGCCTCCTATCATCCCAATCATATTCCCTTCTTCTGTCAAATCGATTATCATCATACAGGCCATCTCTTTGGTTCCGACCATGGCTTCTCGCACGAGGAGATCTTGATCTAGACCGTGATCTTGATCGGTCATCATGCCCACGTGATCGAGAACGGCTATGGCGCATGTATGGACTTTCCTCTCTTTCACGACTTAATCCACTTCTTTCGCGTTCGCTCTCGCATGAATCGCGTCTTCTCCAGCTACTATCTCTCCTGCCTCTCTCATAATCTGAATCATAACTGTAACGACCATATTCATGATCTCCCTCATAGTTGTCCTCTCTGCTTTGGTGAGAACTGCGGTACCGGTCTTCAAACTCACCATGAAACTCAGCACGTTCCCTGCTTCCAATCCTTTTGCTCCTATCAACACCAAAATCATGGTGACTGCCAGATTCATAATAGTTGTCAGTAGCATGATAATTATCACGGAGTCTATCAACTCCTCTGTATGAATCAAACTCATGATGCTTTCCATCATTGCGATAATCAGTGCCGTGCCTTCTGTGATCTCTTGCAGTTGCATATTCCTCATCATGATTCCTTCGAGGCTGAGACCACATTCCACCAACAGAGGGTGGTGGTGCATACATATTTCTATCATGTGTATCCTGACCAAATGCACCCCTCCCATATGAATCTCTAGGAAAGCCTTCATCCACAGATTTCCTACCATTGTAGGATCCGCCAGACCTGCAAATGAAGTTAATATGGGGAAGATATGGTAATATGGCAAAGCACTATATAAATATTAAAGGCATGACAGAAATCACAAAAGGGAAGAACTTGTTGAAGAGTTAACCCAGTACTAAATAAAAGCATATCTCGTCTTACTAGAGAAATTAGAAAAAGATTCGACGCGTTTTACAGGAATAAAGGACATGAATACCCAGTTAACACAACACTAGAGTGGCCAGTTGGCTTACCTAAAATCTGGCTCATTGATTACACCATACCCATTCGGTGCCTGTAGATTTAACAGAATAAGTCGAGTCAGCAACAAATTCTACAGAACAGGCACGTAAATCCATTCCATTTAAGCAACGGCCTCTTCTTGAACTCCTTTAAAACTAAAGCTGGATACACAGAGGCCAACTGCATGGCCAAAATTCTGCTATTTCATCATCTTCAGTAGATAGTAAAGGAAAAGACTGCAATTACACTGTTGTTCTCCCATCCATGTTGTGGAGCATAACGCCCTTGATCCATTTCCAAAATTCAGCACTTGTGTTATCCTGCAAGGTTCTTGTTGGCCTTTAAAACTTTCTGGCGCAGATTTTTCTGTGTAGCCTGTAAAGAAATACATGGCATGATAGAGTTAAACACCCAATATGGCCACCAATAATAATTTAAAGTTTAAGAAAATTGTTAATGTTTCAATTGATGACATATGGCCTGGAATGCAATACTTTTGTTGGAAACAAACAAAATAGTCAAGAATTCCAATGATGTCACTTATAGTTCAAAATGAGGCTATATAAAATGCTAGTATTTTGTGAATCCAAACATATGTTAACATCACTACAACAAGAACAATCTTACACATGACAGAACTTTCAGACAGTGTAACAGTTTTTACATGATTAATGTATAATAAGCAATACATATGACTACTCTGAACTATAATAATATGAAAGTGTATGGCTGGGTGGGGATCAAAACGGTCGGAAGAGGCCTAAATTGTTTCTGTTTCCACACTTTTCCACAGAAAAAAAAACGGAAATGATATTGACGAAAGTGAGTTGTATTACGATAATCGATAATGCAAAGTAAAACAACGGCTATGCAATACAAAACATAGGAATGATAACACAGACATATCAACAGTACATAAGTGACAGGAAGTAGTGGATCTAGGATTTTTGCATGGGGTATGCGGAACCAAAATTTCATATGCAAACCAGTAAAATTCATTAGCAATTCGGTAAAGTATCATAAATGTCCCACAAATCGGTACACAACTACTAAATAGCAAAATAAGTCTTGAATTATCAAGCAAATAGTTCAAAACAGCACACTAACAATTAGGAATATGTATGAAAATGCCAACTAGGATTACAGCACTACTTTTTGGGCCTACACTTTGTAATGGACATGAAGTCTTAATTACGTCATCTTCATCCACATCATCCAAAATGTCTCTCTCAATAAACGTGACAGGGCAATCGTCCAAAAGACTTACTCATCTTATTCTCAGCTTGGTTTTGACCAAAATTCATTACAAAAGATGTCCTTTGCAACCGACAGAAGCATAAGTAATCAACCAATACATCTCTAATTCCTACTGCATACATCTACAGGCTACATCAATTGAACTAAATCAAGGGAAAATCTAACAACAACTAGCTAACAAATTAGGGGAAAGTTAGGGTTAGGGATCTGGGGGAAACTTGATAACATGAAGAGAATGGAGGGGAGAACCAGAGAGGAGCTGCTCACCAGGCGCTGGGGCCGCGGCCGTCCGGGACGCCGGTCGCCGGGGATGGGGCGGTCGGGCTGGGAGCCTGGGAACGGGGGCGCCGGGGTTGGGGTGGTGGGGCCGCCGGTCCAGGGAAGGGACGCCGGTCGCGGGGTCCGGGGACGGACGCGGGGCTACGGGGCAAGGGAGCTCGCCGGTCGCCGCTATCGCTGGGGCAGGTGAGCGTGAAGCGTGACAAGCGTCGCGGGTGCGGCAGCGGATTTTTTATTTTTTTTACAAGAAAATACTCCGTACTTGTATCATTGGGCTGGGCCTCTGGGCCTAGGCAGATTTGATTACACATAAACCGATTAGATTCCCCTTAAGACAAACATTAACCGTTTCTAAAAAACATAAACCGATTAAATTTCTAACTCATAGATACTAGACTCCAAAGAAAAAAAAAACTACAAAAAAGAGGTTGCGCTAGGCCAAGTTCATGCATGAAACTTCGATTGACCGTTGTGCTTTTTTTTTTTGTGAGCGTGCACGTGTGGTGTTCCTTCCTCTTTAATGGAGTAGGACTAACCATTCTACCGCCTTCTCTTCTTGCACATACTAATGTGTCTTTAAGATTTTTTTGAACACTGCGAGAAATTAATATGACCAATGCCTATTATTCCGACGCTTTGCAGTGTGCAAGCACTCGTATGCTCAGTTTATGCCGACGCAATCACGCCTGTAATGGTTAAGACCATAACATTTTTCTAATCATTTTTTCAGTTCAACATACATGCAGTCATCAAATGGTAGTGAATACACGAAAGCACCTTGGGGCACGGTCCAAGGATGACGGGACGGAAAGAGTTGAATAGTAAACCAGTCCAAAGCAAGACCGTCCTTGTCGCCGATCGGAAGGTGGACCGACAGGCACCCGAATGCAACCTCATTGAATTGCTTGATACGGGGCAACTACAAGTTTCTTTTGGTACACTTGTTCCTTGCCCGATTTTATTGAACTCTCTCGCGCATGATTACTTTACTGCGTTACATGGATGATCGGCGAAGAGAGACAATGGGTAAACGCGCTTGCCATTTTGTCAGTTTACTATCGCCTTTCACAGAAAATAATCAAAAAAGAAAAAAAAAGGTCAGGAAAGTTTGTTTATCAAACCAAAAAGAAAATAAAAGGGGGAAGTCTTGGCGGTTTACTATCGCCTTTCACAGGAACCAATCAGCCTAGAAACTCCAAAGGAAAAAAAAAAGGAAGTCGGCCTGGAAAGTCCAGCTCCGGGAGCCAAGATGCGTGACGGAATTACCCCTCCAGAGTCCAGTCGTCGGAATCATCCAGTTCGTTGAAAAAAAAGGAGTCCATTTCACGTTAACACTACAACAGTGCGCGGCCTTGCCGCGCTTGGAATGTGCCCGCACGTTGTTTTTAGGCTTCATTGTTTTACATTTTTAATTTAATTTATTATTTTTTATGTGAAATTCTAATTTTAATTTAATGAGACGACAATTATAGGCCCTTTAAAAGTCTATTACCAGTTTGGTTTTTGTTTTCGGGCTACTTGCTGGTTTTTTCTAACAAACTGGAATCGTTATTTAATTAAACTGAAAAAGCCATGAACAGAGAAATGGTTAAATTCTATAAACCAGTAATTCAAAATTCAACAATGGTGTACAACACTATTCCTAGAGGCACATTCCACTGAGTGTAGCAGCATATGGGGATCGAACCACTCTCGTAGGAATCGAATAGTCCTGGTCATTGTCATGTCTCGTTAATCTTGTATAAGCAGCCTTGTTAGGTTGTGGGAGTTTGGGATAACCTGAACGACATCCTGAACTTGGTATATGATGCAACAACATGGATGTAATGTGTCCTACCTAAGAAATTTTATTAGAGAGAATAATTTACCATTAATTCCAGCATAAATGGTATCAGAATAAGGTGTTCAAATAGTATCCTAAGAGCAAAATGAAATAGCATCCAAAGTAAATCCCAATGACAAATTTACATTAAAAAAATCCTGAATGGCAAATAAATAAGGTGTTCTAAACCCAATAAGAGTAGAATTCTGATGTTGAAATGAAGTATATAAAAACTTATCATCGCTAATGAGTATTGAACACTTAAAAGTAAATGCAGGTGATCTGTAGCACCAAATCTAGGTAAGTACAAATAATTTATAGTGTAAATAATTTCTCTATGACAACAATTTCAATAAGTTGAGAATAAAATAACTTAATGCAAGTGCAGAGACATGTTTTGGATGCCAAATTATTTATTTAGAATTTTTATTTATTTTTATTGATTTTTACCATATTTAATTACTAAAATACGATTGTATGTGGTATGTGATATAAATTTAGAAATTGTTTTGATTTTTGGACGACGAAGTAGGGGTGCAAAATATTTTATAGACTTTAGGGTGGTTCTAGTTTATTTAAAAATTTTCTATATTTTTTCTTGAAAGAAAAAGTGCTTATTTTATTTTTCTGGGTACGTTTCTCGTGTATCCGTAATTTCCTGCGTAGACAGTGCACATTGTCGGATGAACAGTAGACGCGAAAGCAATTTTCTGGGTAGGTTTCTCGGGTACCCATAGCAATTCACTCATGAACAGTAAAAGCTGTCATATAAACAGTACACATAAAAGCTACTTTTGAAACGATTTTATCCGTCCGATCGAGATCCAACGGTACATATTTTTTTCGATGGCGTGTCCACGTTCTCTGGCCGCGTTTCAGTCTCGTAAAAGATCCGCCGTCGTGTGGGATGATCCACCACCGGCAGCACTGCTCCAACTGTGTGTTCGGCAGGCAGAATTGGGCTGGTTTCAGCTGATCAGTGTTGTATGTCTAGCTCTGGACCAGCTGAAATCTGTCCAACTCTGAACCAGCCGAACACAGTGGATCACGCGACGGTGTTTGCATCGTCTCGCACGTTTCTGTCGGCGTCGGCTAAACGTCCCGTCATTATCCATTTTGTTGCCGCTGATGGCGCATCTCAACAATAAACAAACAATCAGGCGTCAAAAACAATAAACAATCCGAGATCAGTACACTTGGATCAGATTTAATAACCCTAATATATCGATCCCACGCACTAGGCCACTAGTCGTCCGAGCGACCCGAGTCCGTCCGGGGGCCTGTCACGCCACCGCACGACAATGGGCAGGGCCGCGCCGAACTGCCGAAGGCCAACAGGATAGAATAGAACCAACCAATCGCCATCGGGGCGCAGACAGTCGGCTTCCACCAACCACGTTTGCAGCAGCCTCCACTTGCTCCACTCCACCCCCTTCCGCCGCCGGGCGAGACGCGCGTCGGCTGCCCGTTGCCCTGACCCCTCGGGTCGTGGGCGGCGGGGCCCGCTCGTCAGGCGGCCATGCGCGGCCTTCGCGTCCGCTTCCTCCGGGTAACTTCGCGGTCAACCTCCCTCCTGCTCCCTCCCTCCCACGGCCGCCACCACAGGCACCGACGAAAGTCTGTCTTTGCTAACGCCAGCACCCGGCGGCAGCAGCCTCCGCCTCACCGTTAAATAACATCGCCATCTCGCTTTGTTCCCGCACTGACCACGCCATCACTTCTGTTAACTGCATACGTACATTCTCCGCGGCAGCGGCAACGGGAGGGAGGACCAGGACCAGCGGCGGCCGCGGCAGCGACCTGGTGGTGGTGCGCCTGCGCCGGCAGAAGGTGGGTTTCGGCGGCGTCGGCGAAGGGCGAGATGGAGAGCACGCTCAAGGGGATACGCGGCAGCGACGCGCCGTGCGTGCTGGACATGGACGACGCGGCCACCGTCGCGGGCGGCGTCGAGGACACCTACGGCGAGGACCGCGCCACCGAGGAGCAGCTCGTCACGCCATGGACCGTCTCCGTCGCCAGGTGAGCCTGCGTGCGTGCGTGTGCGTCGCCTGATTCGTTCCCGAGGCTAGTACACAGTAGTACAGGGTAAGGTTTCTGATCGGCGGTGACTGGGCCCCGTTGTTTCTCCGTCGGTGACAGACGTGCCCTTGTGTGCGTGTAGTGAAACGAGAAATCCCCGCGACCAAACTTCATGCCTTGTTATTTCGGACCTAGTGTTGTTCAGATCATTGTTCTTCTCTGTTTTGTTTTGTCATGTCCTGGTTTGATCGAGCAAGTACTTTGCAGTGATTGATGCTGGTAAAAATATATCCTCATGCACTCTGAAAAAGTGGGGTTTAAGTTATGAACTTATAAGTTACGATGCTTCAAGTTTACATCAGATCAAACCATGTTACTTTTCCCATTTTGTTAGCCCAGGGGCTATAGGTGTTCACCGAACCTGATGTCTGCTTTGACTGCTCGTAGGGGGGTTATGGTCGGATTGGTTCATCTAAATAGAATGTCTGATCACCTGTCAGAAATGAGAATGGACAAATTCGCACTACTGTTGTATAGGTGTTTCGACCAAAGCAACTTTGTTTTGTTTGGCAGTATGATTTGATATGTGAGATTTTTTTTTTTCTTGGTTTGTCTGTCGCAGCGGTTACAATTTGCTGAGGGATCCCCGTTACAACAAGGGGCTTGCGTTCACAGAGAGGGAGCGTGAGACACACTACCTCCGTGGCCTTCTGCCACCAGCTATTGTATCCCAGGACCTCCAGGTTCAACGATTGTCTATACTATACTTTTCTGTCATGAACCAATTTAAATTTGTCTGCCTACCTGATCCAAGTGTATTCTGATGTCATCAGGAGAGAAAGATCATGAATAATATCCGACAATACCAGTTGCCTTTGCAGCGCTACATGGCCCTCATGGACCTCCAAGTAACTGATCATTATTGACAATGCCAGTTTCCTTGTTATGCGTATAGCTGATATAAGGAGTTCATTTGGGCAATACTTGTGCCATCTTATCACAGGAAGGGAATGAGAGGCTTTTCTACAAGCTGCTCATCGACAATGTCGAGGAGTTACTGCCGATTGTCTACACACCAACTGTTGGCGAGGCCTGCCAAAAGTATGGATCCATATTTAGTCGCCCTCAGGGTCTTTACATCAGTTTGAAGGAGAAGTAAGTTTTGCTTTATGGATTCTTTTGGTCTCTGGAATGCCATTGCCTGTTCAGGCTCATATGGTGTTTTCTTTGGTTGTGCAGGGGAAAGATCCTTGAGGTGCTGAAGAACTGGCCAGAGAGAAGCATTCAAGTTATTGTTGTTACTGATGGTGAACGGATTTTGGGGCTTGGAGATCTCGGATGCCAGGTACAGTAGCATCTTGTTCTAGATGTAGTGAACATTGATGACAAGCAATCTCCCAGGCTTTCTGCTGATTAAGATAACATCTATTTAGGGAATGGGGATTCCTGTTGGTAAACTTTCCCTTTACACTGCCCTGGGAGGAGTCCGTCCATCTGCTGTAAGCCTTTCATATCTAACTCTATGTTGTTATTTAGATTACTCTTTTCTTGATACATGAATGAACATGATGTCAATAATATTGTAGTGCTTGCCAATCACACTGGATGTTGGTACAAACAATGAGGAGTTGCTTAATGACGAATTTTACATTGGCTTGAGACAAAGAAGAGCCACGGGCCAGGTTGGAGTGTAACAGGACATCAACATGTTCTTGTTTTCCTGTCTTGTTCTAGTTCAAACTGAAGTCCTTAATTAATCGTTTTTGTACTACTCAGGAGTATACTGATTTTCTGCAAGAATTTATGAGTGCTGTGAAACAAAACTATGGGGAGAAAGTGCTCGTTCAGGTAAGGCACATACTAAGAAGGCTCTATACATTATCAGAGCTAAGTTTGAAATAGAAATTTATGCGACTGGCAAATGATTAATCCCAGACTTGCACTTCTATATCTGAGACCCTAAGACATCTTTACCTGACTATTGTTTATCATGCAGTTTGAGGATTTTGCCAACCATAATGCTTTTGATCTCCTTGCAAGATATGGCACCACTCACCTTGTATTCAATGATGATATTCAGGTAGTATTATTTGATGCCTTTTCCTTATAACTTGTTTGCCAAGTGACTTACTGTGTCATATTTACAAAATAAGATTAAATGCAAGTTGGCTTTTTAAAAATGATTTCTTAAATTTGTAATGTTTATATATTGCAGGGAACAGCTTCTGTGGTTCTTGCTGGGCTTATTGCAGCCCAAACACTACTTGGTGGTTCATTGGCAGATCACACTTACCTTTTCCTGGGTGCTGGAGAGGTCAGTTTCTCTGTGACTCTTTATAGGCATTTAATTTCAAGCTAGTCTTTATATGCTGATTTCTACGGTATTGTTATCGAATAAAATACCAGATGCAATGTACTGATCTAACCCTCTTTATTCCAAGCGCGTCATGCTATATGCAAACCAAGTATCAACTCAGCTATTTGTAATTTGGAAGTCAAATTAACGTATATCATTTTATTAGTGGAGCTTTCTATGCCTGGGATTTATATTTATATTTTTTTTAACTCAACTTGTTTACAACTGCATTTTTCTCAGATCCCAATGTTGGTTTGTTTGCCATCTTTCTTCCCATATCAATAGTTGCTCTGTTGCTTGCAGGCTGGGACAGGTATTGCTGAACTTATTGCTCTTGAGATCTCACGTCAGGTGCTTCTTCATTTTCTGTTGCTTTTTTCTGCTGTTCTTTCGGCTTGTGCTATACACTTCTAAATAGCCTAACATTTTCCAAATATGCAGACAAAAGCTCCTATAGAGGAGTGCCGCAAGAAAATCTGGCTTGTGGATTCAAAGGTCAATTTTGTCAAGAGGGCCTCCTCGCTTTTATTTCATTATTTGTCTCAGAACATCAGTTTATTCCTTATTGCTAACTGTAAATACTGTTCAATTAACAGGGCTTGATTGTCAGTACTCGAAAGGAGTCCCTTCAACATTTCAAGAAACCATGGGCTCATGAGCATAAACCAGTTAGCAACCTCTTGGATGCTGTTAATGTATGAGTTTGCCCTCAAGAATAATTATGTATTCTATAATGTGAAACAACTACCTGAAAACTTACAATCTTGTATCCTGACCCAAATGGCATTCCAGGCTATTAAACCAACAGTGTTGATTGGAACATCCGGGAAGGGGCAAACTTTCACAAAAGACGTTGTTGAAGCGATCTCCTTATTTAACAAGGTAACTTCCGTTAACTCAACTTGTTAGTTCGAGTCTATTGTGGCAGCAAGGCTAGAAGCTCAGTGTTTTGTTAAACGCCACAGAGACCAATCATTCTTGCCCTTTCGAACCCGACATCACAATCGGAATGCACAGCTGAGCAAGCTTACACATGGAGCAAGGTAATGATCTCAATCAGCAGTCGCATCAACTTTTTATCAGCCATGGTTCTGCACTAACGGTCTGAATTCACAGGGCCAAGCAGTGTTTGCAACTGGGAGTCCATTTGATCCTGTGGAGTACAATGGCAAGATACATGTTCCCGGACAGGTATTGGATGATGAAGTGATGAACACTGCTCAATGTTCATGTTGTTGCGGATATTGTGTGTGCTTCAAATGTTTGGAACTGACCCTGCTTCTACAGGCAAACAATGCCTATATCTTCCCAGGATTTGGCCTTGGTGTGGTGATGTCTGGGGCTATCCGCGTTCATGATGACATGCTTCTGGCAGCATGTAAGTGCTCCTTGGGCTTAGTTATAGATAAAAGCATCACATCTTATTACTGTAATTGCATTCGTTTCTATATAGTTCTATCTTTTTGAGCTTAATCCAACCAAAGAATATGCAATATAAAGTAGGCCTCAGTTTATTGAACTTGAATTACCATGATTCCCATTTGAAATAATGGGTAACCAATGAACAATTTTGCTGGTAGATGCACACTTCGGGCCTTCTTTGAAGTTAATGCTGAATTAGCTAATACTTTGATCATACATCTCGGAACAGCGGAGGCTCTGGCCCAGCAGGTCACAGAAGAACATTTTGAGAAGGGGCTCATTTATCCTCCCTTCTCCAACATCAGGAAGATCTCCGCCCACATTGCAGCCAACGTTGCAGCAAAGGCATATGAACTTGGTTAGCATCATATCCGGCTATCTCATAACAAAAATGAGTAAAAATAATATGCTCTTATTGGGTCATCACCAACTCTTCTCACGTGTAGGTTTGGCAAGTAGGCGCCCTCGGCCTAAGGACCTGGTGAAATATGCAGAGAGCTGCATGTACAGCCCCATTTACCGCAACTATCGCTGAATTCAAATCAACTCCAGTTATGTACAATCAGTAGCCGTGCATCGACTGCAAGATTCCCTAAGAATACAACTCGGTTCAGTCTACCATGATGTAATACGGCTGCCTCTAAGGTCTCTAGCATAGCTGTTTCACGTCCTATTCTGCCCTATGTATTCCGCAGTGTTTATCTTTTGCGATGTGATGTAAAATACCTGCGGTTAGGCTTTTGGATCCCGTCAGTTATGGTGCTGCTGCCGTCCTTCCGGAGAAGGATAAATTTGGAATAAAGTTTGAATCGATTATTCCTCCGTCCATGTTGCGTCTACGACTCTACGTTCACCTCGACGTTTTTTTTTTGCTTGAATTTGCTATTGTTTTCAGCGAGTGCTTGTGTAACGTCCCGCCTCTTCGAGGTCGGGCCCATAGACTGCTCTCACATACCAACACTAGTCTTTTCTGCGTATTTTGTCTTCACTCGTGCATACACGGAAAGACTTTCCGGTCGGTCACCTAGGGGTTACTTTATGTATTTTTCACAATGGTAAAGATGGATAATTTATTAACTTTAAGGCAACGTCATGATTTTTCTTTTTTTTTAGAAAATAGGCTTTATTTACTATAATGGCACGTGTGGGTAATTTATATAAAAAATTAGGGGGTTACTTTATGTATTTTTCATAATGACAAAGGTGGGTAATTTCTTTATAAATTACAATAGATTCAATGACTATTATCGAATATGATGATTAGCAACACTAGTCTTTTATGCGTATTTTGTCTTCACTCATGCGCACACGGAAAGACTTTCTGGTCGGTCACCCATCACTAAATTTCTTTAGACCAAACACGCTTAATCTCAGGGTTCTTTAGTGATAAGCTTCCGAAAAAAAATTATAACTTGTTAATATGAGTAACCTATTAATCCTGGACCGGGGTGTTACAGCTTGGTTGTATACGTGTTTGTTGGTAGCACCAGGAAAGATTCGTTCTCTTTTTTCTCCCCTTATTAGGCGAGGACAGGTTCTTCTGTGCGTAGAGTATCCTGTCGCGAGAGAACCCACTGAGTGAAATTGTGCGGCAGTCAGGCGCGCTTGCGTGAAATGGCTCTAGTTATTGAATGTTTCCAAAAGCACAGACCCAATGTGATAGGGGGTGACGAGGTTCTCTTTTTTGAGTGCTAAATTACATCCATCCGAGTCAGCCAGTCCAAGCCTGTTCCCAGTTTTCCAATGTACCTAGTCCTAAAGTTCCAGATAATCATGTAAATCTTTATGTGGCAAGATGTCGGTGTTCGTTTGATTGAACAGGCTATAGCTACAGTAGCAGGGCCAAGTGAAACGGTCACACTTTCGACTGACCCTACAAATATTGTACTGCTGCCAGCCAAGGTGAAGTAAAGGTGGGTACATATTGGTACGGTGATATCTGCGACGATTCCTAAACAGATAACCATCTGTCGTGTTGTGCACAAGCCACCCAGACGATACTGCATATAACCACCCATTACCCCATGTGCAATTCCCATTTGCTCGCTTTATTAAAACTAAAAAAAAGTTGGCCAAATGTTGAGGCCTCGAGGGCATAAGCTCATCAGTCCACTGGCAACAAAAAAAATGCTCCAATAACCCACGCAACAGGAATACTTCCTGCTTCATATCCATAAGCACCTCAAAACCTCCATTATTGGCTCCATATGCTTTAATTTTTCTTTACCATCAATTATAAGGGGTGAGTGCTTGATGTGACAACAATTTCATATCTAGTCAGCACTTCCAAAAGGTAAGCCTTTTTAAACAGTGATTTCACGATATCCCATAAATGCTTTCCTGTGATTAGAGTGTACGGCGTGATTTATATAGATTTTCAGATTTCAAGTCCTCTGTCGTTATTGTATCGCTTCTATATTCTATATAACAATATCATACAATATCTCGGAACATAATTGAAAGGAGACGAATGCAATTTTGGACAATATAATTGTCTAGTGAAACAACTATGTATAGACCATTTTGTAGATGAAGAGCATCACATTGGCATGCATCCTACTCCAACTACTACATTATTTCATGATCAGGTACATGCCAACATTATTTCATGCCAACATTATTCTACTCATCTGAGTAGTAGTTGCATCTATGCATGTAAACGAACTATTCACTGCCATGCGGGCCGTACTATGGTTGCCTCAAGGTTTGGCCCACATGACAGTGACGTGTCATCTCCCTTTGCTCTCGTCCATTATGTGAGGGCCACCAGCATTTTTGGGGATGTGTCGTGGGTTATTAGACGAGGGTGCTCGCACCCTGCAGCAGAAGTGCATATATCCCGGGGGCCTTTTGGCGTAGGCGCTGTCACGCTGATGAGTGATCGCCACGGCCAAAAACTGCCCCCGTCTCGCGCGTCAAAAGCTGAGCTCTCGGTTTCTTTTCCCCACGTCGGCGGTCGGCTCACGGTTAATTCGCCGTGGTCGCTGCTTCCTGGTCATTCCTCGCTTCCTCCGCCGGGCTCTGCCGGCGGCTTCGCTGCGCCGCAGCACAGCGCGTCTTGTGGTGTTCGTATCGAGGAGGTGGGCAAGGGCGCAAGGCCAAGGATGCCGGGCGCAGACGCAGAGAGGCGGCCGCACTTCTTCAAGGTGCTCATGGGCGACTTCAAGAAGCGCCTGGTGAGTGACTGAGGACTCAGATTACATTGTGTTATTTGCAAAGAAAAAAAATTACATTGTGTACGAACATGTAGCCACAAACGATATTTGATTATCTCTCTTCCTTCCAAACTATAAATCATTTTGATATTTGTAGCCACAAACGAGGTAGTTTGGTTTGCTCTCACTATTGCTCCTGCTGCAGAGCTGTGGTTGTATCTGGTCTTTGCAGGTACTGTAGCAACAGCACAAGCGCAGCCATGGCAAGCTGCAGCGAGCTTATGTATCTACAAAATCTGAAGCTTGACTTATGATTTGAAATAAAATGAGTATTAATGGTTAGCGACATAATATGAGAGATTATATAGCAGAATGATATATATATATATATATATATATATATATATATACGATTTTGGATTGCAGGCATATGAGCAAAGCCACTGAAAAATGCCGCTCAAACCATGTGCATGCATGTTCCTCATCTCCACACACATGAAAAAGCATGCGCGCGCACTTTGTGTTTTTTTTACATAATAGAACAAAGTTCCAGCATGCACTTTGTGAAATGATATTATTCTCTGTCAACAAATCAGCATCAGTCAAGATCAGCCAGCTAAAAATGATCTAGCGAACAAGCGTTAAGCCGTTAACGGGCGTGTTCTCGAACAAGGAGTTTTTATGTTTCACATTCATGCCAAGAAGAATATGGTGTGTAATCGCTGTTCACGCTTTAACAGACGTGTTCATGAAAAAGGATGTTGTCACTGTTTATTCACCTATACAAATGCACGGTTATAATAATGAATGTTCTACTATTATATGAAGGGTAAGTGTTACATACTTTACTACTGTACCCAATTATTTGTGACATGCATCATGCAGAAGATCCCTCCGGACTTCTGCAAGCACATCCCCTGGGAGGCATCGAGGAAGGCCAAGACCCTGAAGGAGGCGTCCATGGCGGCCACCCTGGAGGGCCCCAGCGGGCGGCCGTGGCTGGTGGTCATCCGCCGGTCCGCCGAGGGCACCTTCTTCACCTCGGGGTGGCCCAAGTTCGTGCAGGACCAGGAGCTGCGGGAGCTCGAGTTCCTCGTGTTCCGGTACGACGGCGATTCGCACTTCACCGTCATGGTGTTCGACACCACGGCCTGCGAGCGGGAGGACCTGCTGCTCGGGGCCGACGACCCGCGCCGCCGTGGTCGGCAGCGGCAGATCAACAAGCGGCGCCGCGCGAGCGCGAGGGCCGGGCCCTCGCATGATGCCAATGCCAAGCGGGCGAACAAGGATTCCCTCGGGAAGGAGCTGGTGCCGTACCGTGCGGCAGGTGAGCAGCAGGTTTCAGGCGCCAATAGGACGCCAGAATCGGGTAAGCCACGTAACACGGCCCAGATCAGGGATCGTGTTGCAACCCATTTTTAAAAAATATTTTGCCGCTCCACGTAACCTTCAAGGCCTAGGGTAGAAATTTCTAAATCAATATTTGTCCAACAAAATAAACCCAATGTGTGTGCTGCGGCAGCTGGCGCGGTCAAGACGGAGATTGAGGACGGCGACGAGGCAGCGCTGTGCGTGGTGATCCCCACGCCCCCGCCGTCACCGGACCGCGCACCGGCGAAGAAGCGCGGCCCGGAGCCCCAGCAGGTCGAGGACGGCGGCGCGGAGAAGCGGCGCCCGGTGAAAACGCGGAGTATCCACGAGGACCTGCAGGCGCTCGCGGACATCCCGGACTCCGTCAGGCGCTACAAGGGGTACGTGTCCCGGCGGCGCCCTGTGACAGGCGCCGAGCGGCAGCGCGCCATGGAGCTGGCCTACGCGTTCCGGTCGTCGCTGCCGTACTGCGTCATCCGCATGAGCACGATGCACGTCTACTACTCGTTCATGATGGTGAGGACACGTTACTTGCATTGTTTCAATCACTCAGCTTCATAGATGGTGGTGACGACTGACATACTGGAAGCGTTCTCTGTCTGTCTGTGTGCAGAGGTTCCCGACGGGGTTCTCGCGGCAGCACCTGCCGCGGGAGCGCACGGACGTGGTGCTCCGGGACACGGGCGGCAAGGCGTGGGTGGTGCTCTACATCCCCAACACGAGGGACCGGCTGTCGCGCGGCTGGTGCGCCTTCGCGCGGGGCAACTGCCTCGAGGAAGGGGACTACTGCGTGTTCGAGCTCGTGGGCGCGTCCGAGTTCCGCGTCCATGTCTTCCGCGTCGTCGAGCCGGCCGTGCCGGCGGTAAGGCTCCGCAGCACGTGAGTCATGAGGGGAAGGAGGGGGCGCGGGAGCTGCACACCTGCACTGCACGGTTGCAGCTGATCGACGTGCGCATCGGGTCGTCATCAGTGGCTGGTCGAGCTGAGCAGGGGAAAGGAAAGGGTGCTGAATACCTGCTGCAATCCAAGCTAGAGGACAATTTCGGCGCAAGTTTAATGCGTGTACAAATTAGCTGTATCGATGGTTTTGCCTCGTTTTTCTGCTGCTGGTTTAATTCGTGGCGATCGAATCTGTTTCTTCTGTCAACGTGCAGATGCCAATTGTTATAACAAATTCTAAAATTGTTATACAGCTTTTGTTTGTTTCGCCTCCCTCCGTAATGTCATTGTACATGGCATAATCTTTCGCGTGGAAAATGCCGAGGTACTGGCCGTCACGTGGAACCTCGGCAGTCAGCACGAGAGAAGAACTGAAAGTCTGAAAGACGACGTAGACTCGTCAGTGTAGTCCTGGCCCGCTTGGCTAGGCTGTTACATACACTCGTACTGCTCTTCTTTTTCCTCTCTACTACCAACCCAAATCGAACGCCGTGAGGCAGCCGCAATTGAACTTTGAACTTCGCTTCCGGGAAGCTAATGGGGGAGCAGTAGTTACTACGTATTCAAATTCTCTTCAAGTAACATCAACGAATAAGCAGGCAGTAGCGGTGTCCCAAGAAATATATGATGATAAGTCCCTAAACTTAATTGTGTTGAAATAAAACAATAACAATATAAGCACCGCCCATCGAGTAACATCAACGAATATTCATAATCTTGTATTGTTGCACAAGTTGTTCAATACTGCAGTAGAACAAAAAAAAAAAGCTCAAAATATATACCACTTCTTTGTTTCCTAGCTCATTTTTACGGAGTGGCTCTTTGAAAGTTAGAGCCAAAGCGCCTAGAGTCGCAATGAATGCAAATGAAACCCCTTTGTGCCTAAATAAATGCCGTTCTCACTTTTAACTTTGATCGAAATACATACAAGAAGTCGTTAATATTTATGGTGTTGTTAGATTAGATGTTGAATATATTATTATAATATAAATTTATCTGTGGTGTCTAATCCTAGGAGTTAGCCTTATCGTGCCGGACAAAAACAGAACAACAATCGATCCGGACCCGAGCACGTTGATCGTGCATCGGCTGCCGCAACCCAACAAATTCAAGCCAGCGGTCGGCTGCACACATCATCAACGGACAACAGACGCCTGCCGTCTGCCTCCGCGGCGCTTGCACGCACCAGAAAGCCAGGTCACCACCGGGCGCCGGCACGCCTACGCCGCTGCCCTTCATCCAAACGCACCGGCCCACCGCTATAAAGTTACGTTATGTCTCGCAAAAAGAAAAAAAGATCCATCGCACAGTCCGTCTCGTCTGCCAACACAGCTACTCGCCCAGCCACCCCCTACCCGTATTCGGGCTATTCGGCAACAACCTCCCCGCCCTTACCGCGGCGTGCGGCGGGCGGATGGCAACGGCCGCCTCCGCCTCCCCCGGCGCGCACGGCGCTAAAACCCCAGCCCGTGGGCTGAGCCTGAGCGCGCACCCGGCCGCCCTGACCCCGAGCCCCGCATTCGCGAGGCCTTCGCTGCGCACCCCCGCCAGGTCCTTCTCCCGCGCCAGCGCCGCCAGCCTCCACCTCGGCGGCGTGGGCGCGTCCAGCAGCGCCGCCTCCGCGGGGAACGGCACCGGGATCCACGTGCCCCCCCGCGATCGCGCCGCTCGCCGTGCCCAAGATGGCCGGCGCCATGAAGCCACACAAGAGCGTCCTCCTCTTCTACTGCGAGGAGATGCGGGACCTCGCGCACCAGGTGGTCGCCCGGAACGATGACATCGAGCTACGCTCCATCTCGTGGAGGTCATATCGTCTTCCCCTTCCCCTTCCCCTTCCCTTCTCTTCCACCATCATGTTGTTGATGTTGTTTTTCCTCTTTGTTGAACGCTACTGTTAGTTATCGATTATTATGACCTCGGAATAGGAATTCCTTCGATCGGTTCACAACCGGGGCTCTAATTGCCTCTACACGGACAAACAAACACAATATGACATTTTACACTTACCCTCTAGACGATGAATGACGTTCAGAGGAAACAGGGAGGAAACTGCGGGTGGGAAATTATTATGAATATATGTCACCATTTGGTGGGGCAGTGCTGACCAAATACTTGCAGGTTTCACAATTAGTTTGTCAGTGCTCTAATCTATACTCTTTGTTGGCCTTTATATGCAACAAAAGATGATTATTCAGTGCAAGCTATACACTGTTTTAGGAGGAGCTGTGTTCTGATTAGGACAACACGAGCCTGCTACATTCATGCCACCTATAATATGAAACCACCATAACGCTCCAGTTGACCATTAGTTATGTGATTGCTTCAGTGAATGACCTAACCATTCAAATGTCCTTAGCTTAGTTATTTTATTGGTGGCCATCACATTTGTTCTCTCAGATTATTTTGAATGTCCCTACCTCAGCAGCAACTTTTTGTTTCAGCAAAAGTAAACCATCCTTCTCTCTTATTCTAACTTTACTACTGTTTTTTTTTTTCAGGAAATTTCCTGATGGATACCCAAATTTGTTCACCTCGAACGCGCACAACATTCGTGGGCAGCATGTTGCCTTTTTGGCTTCGTTTAGCTCGCCCAGTGTCATATTTGAGCAACTATCTGTCATATATAATCTGCCAAAGTTGTTTATTTCCTCATTTACTCTTATACTCCCGTTTTTCCCAACCGGGACTTCTGAGCGCATGGAAGATGAAGGAGATGTTGCAACCGCCTTTACACTTGCCAGATTTTTGTCAAATATACCAATATCACGAGGTGGACCTTCGAGTTTAGTAATTTTCGATATCTATGCTTTGCAGGCAAGTAAAATTATTACACATAATCCTTTGAACTTCTTGTCTTGGTCTGTCAAATATATTAGCATCATTGTGTAAATAACCTTGTGCTTAATAACACATCAGGAGAGATTCTACTTTAGAGACTCAGTCTTACCATGTTTCGAGAGTGGCATCCCCTTGCTAAAAAGTAGGCTTCAGGAGCTACCTGATTCCCATAATGTGAGTACACCTGACTAAGTGAACAGCAAGTTTATTTTGTTGCTGTGCATAGTCTCATCTGATACAATCTTTAATACCTTTATCAGATAGCCATAGCATTTCCAGATGATGGTGCATGGAAGCGCTTCTATAAGCAACTTCAACATTTTCCTATGGTATGTTTTTGTTTGAGTACTGCCTCCAACCCCAAATCACGAAACAAAAAGGCTAGCCCCTTTCTTAATGGATCGTTTTCATAAATTGCTTTTTTGTAGGTTGTATGTAACAACGTTAGAGAAGGGGAGCAAAGAATTGTATGGATAAAAGAGGGAGATCCTAGAGGCCGTCATGTTGTTATAGTGGATGACTTGGTTCAGTCTGGTGGTACTTTGATTGAGTGCCAGGTAAAAGAATTGTTTGTGACTTATTTTTCTATACCGTGTATTGTGACTATTGATAATCTTCAATATTTTCTGGTCTTTCGGGTGTGCACATTTATGCCCTATTTTTTTTAGAAACAATTTATACTGGCTTCTAATTATGTATATTCCCTTGAGAGTTGTAATTTAACATTCATTTTTCCTGTCCAGAAAGTACTGGCAGCTCATGGAGCAGCAAAGGTCAGTGCATATGTGACACATGGCATTTTCCCCAATAACTCATGGGAGAAATTCCAGCATGATAATGGAGGTACATATGCTTAATTACCTAACATGCTATTAAATTTTCCACATTGCTATTATTTTCTTTCTGGAGTTATTTAATAGAAAACAAGCTAAGTAAGCATTTTTAGTAGTTCAGTTTCTCTCAGCTGACACCTTTTTAATTTTATGCTATCTACAAAGAGATGCATGATAGATTGGCTGGTAGGACTTCTGTTTCGCTGTTTGTATTTTTCCTCTCTCTTTTTTTCAGGGAGTAACATTCTACTTTTTTTCATTCACCTAACATTCTTTGACTAAGCAACCGATTGATTTACTTTTTCCAAAGAACAAAATAAAAACTGAAGGGAAGACTCATATTTCTAATTAAGGAAAAAAATTTCCATCTTTAGATGGCTTGCGTGGAATGAAATCCTGAAGAATACAAAAAATGAAATACCTAATAATTTTCAATCACAGGCGAACAAGATGATTTCATTTCCTCACAGAAAAAGAGTTTGACTTCCAGCTCCCCTTGTGACCCCAAAACCCCTATCGATGTTTTTTCTTTCACCCTAACCTTTTGAGGATGCAGAAGCAGACAAAACAAAAGTTTCAGTGTTCTAATACTGTTATGTGGTAGAGACTAGAGACACAGAGTTGATAATAAGCATCGCCTAGTATTCCTTTGATTTTTCCCAAATGTTGTTGATTCTCCTTCAGGGTTCCATCTAATTCTGTATTAACTTTGTTTTTGAAAATTCAGTTTTTCCTACTTATCATTGTATTCTTGGAGCTTTCAGTACTTCAGAACAGTGTGAATAATGTGCCACTCATGTTCCTGATGATAATACAAACCCTTTTTTTTTAATTTTTTCGGAGGGCCCGGAGCATGGCCTGAGCCACTTTTGGCTTACTGATTCATGCCCCCTTACTGTCAACGCGGTGAAGGGCAGGCAGCCATTTGAAATTCTAAGTCTGGCCGGACCTATTGCTTCTGCTCTCCAGATTTAGGAAAATCTGGTCTGCTAGATCCCTTGGATATTCAGTTCATTCTTCTTTCTTTTTTCATTGAGGAATTTGTTGTTTTCCTCCCAACAGCTATAGAGCATATCACAATGTATTTACTAGAAATAGGGAACCTCAAAATGTCAGATCATCACTGCAGCGTCTGCTTGGCGAAAAGCATTCAGTCGTAGTAGGATTGCCTGTTCAATAATTTGACTGAGCAAGTCAAGTGTTCGATCTATGTTCTATAAATAAAACCCTCGAATAAGTTTCAGTATCTGCTAACTTGCATATGGTGTGTTTTTGACGATCAGATCCACTTCGCTATTTGGCGTGTTGCTGCTGGCAGGTTTGCACGAGGATAAACTGCTGTCAGATATGCAGGAGGATAAGCTGGAATACTCATACTCAGAGCAAGCACAACTTACTAAAGAAAACATCCTCAATAGTATAAGCTAATTGCTAGCTCGAAAACAGCTTACATAATGATGTTAGATTTAGCACACTTGTGACATGTGGCATTGTAACATGAATATGCCACATGAGACTCATATAATCTTAGAAAGTATGCATGAAACTAGTTCTTGATCAAGAGATTACTTTTCTCTCTCTTTTATTAAAAATATAAAACAATATGCTTAGAGCTGCTCAGTCACCACTAGGGCTGCCCTCGTAGAACCAATAAGGTGGGCACGAAAGCATAGATAATGATGGATCCAAATAAAAAAAAAGTCTATAGACGGGGGAATATGAAAGAGATGTGAAACATGATACCACATATTAAAAATTATTATAGACAAACATAAAAAAAAACTATGGTATATTTGGTTCTTATAACTCGACTTATAGTGAAACACTTAGATCTATTATTGACCTTGCTTTGATGCCGAAACATACGGTGACACTGGATACTACAACTCGTGTAGTGTGCCTCACCTGAAAACTGGAAACTTGTACAATGTCTCATCTAAAAATAAAAAAATCTTTTCTAAGTTCAGTCACCTGAAACTCTCAGGGCTGAGGGCAGCTTGAGCTCACCTCCTGTGGTGCAACCTCGTGTGTTTGTTTCGTTGCACCCGAATAAGCCATGCTAGGAAGAGATCACATTTGTTTGCCTATAGCCCTGTACAAATGCGTGTAAACTACCTTGCACTTTACCACCGCCCTTTCTCTGTTCTTTCTTAAGCCTTGTCTAAATGTATTCGGTTTATTTGTGAATTGATGCCAAACCAAATACCTTTAAATAAGGCCTTATTAGCATTTCATCCAACACCCCACTGCCGTGAGTACACCGCTGCCGCGCTAACAACGCCGCTACTAGTGCCTCCTTACTCACCACAGCAGGACGTCGGCGACGAGAAGGCCCGACGGCGAGGGTGTCTCCTCGGCGTTTGCAACGCCGTCGCCTGGCCGGGTAAACAGTTTCTCGCCGACTCACCTGAAATGGCTGAAAAAACGAGCACCGTGTCCGGATGGTCCGGCGGACGCGCGTCGTTCGCCACCTGCATCACAGCCCCAGGTGCGCGTGACAAGTCGGGCCACCAAAGAAGCTTTTCGACCAGAAAAGACGCGACGCTCATGTGCCATCAATTCGTTCACTCACCCACCAGCGACCAAACAAACACAATAGGCAAGACAGCAAGCAGCTGCTCGGCTCACAGTTCCATTTCCATCCCCTGCCTCCCCTCCCCACCACCTGCAACTACACCTGGTTTCCCTGTCCTGGTTGTCTCCGCTCTGTTTGGTCTCTGCTCATGGAAGAGCCGAGTAGGCCTCGGTTCTTCAAGGTCCTCGTTGCCAACTTCGCGCGCCGAATCGTAAGTAGCCCTCCCTCCTCTCCTCTTCCCGCCGCGCGTTCCCCTCCGTCCGTATCTGGCCGGAGAGGGTTCGTGCCGTGTGCTTTGCGGAGAACTGCTGTCTTTGATCCGGCCGGAACCTTTGCATTGCATCAGTTCCCTTGTAGATTGCTGACGGATGAGCAGAGGATTATCTGCGTGTATTGCATTGCCTATGGGTTTTGTGATTTTTCTTCTAACACATGGGATTCAGGCATGTTTCCTGTATAAAGAAAATTCTTAAGTTCTGAACTAAAAAGGGCAACAGGTTGGTAAGGCCAGGTGGCAAGCATGATGTCTTGTATTATTACAAGGACTAGTTAAAGACTAGGTGGTGCCCAGTGGCGAAGATAGACCAAATGTGTGGGGGGTGCCCAACTTCATCATAAATATAGTGGCTCATGTGATGTTTAAACAAGTAGCATTACTAACTCATAATTTTTAACATGAAAGTTCAACTTCTAGTAATGGCAATTGTGATTTGATCAAAACATAAATAAATGGCCGGGGCAAAGACCAATAACACTCACCATTTGTAATAGGAAAATCACACGTGCCAGGCTGGCAAGTATTTTCTTCTCACCATTTCTCTTAGGTTTGGATGATAAGCATCAATTCTTTCCTCAAATCGGGATCATATTTAATCTCCTCGTCCCAATTGATTTCATCCGGAGATGAAATTTACGTAGCATCAATCACGTTTTGAGCTTTCTGTTTATAATACCTCTCCATAATCAATTTTTTTATGTTCATAATTTCATATATAAATAACTTGAGTAGGATGAACAATTGAACACAGAAACACTCACCGAGTCACAGGGTGGGCATCAGGTGGAGGTGGAGCCGCGGAGCGTCGATTGCCTGAACAGGAACAGGTGGGCGGTGGCTAGCGATAGCACAACAATCGAGCAGCAGGGCGCGGTGCGGTCAGCAGAGCGACGGAGCAACTGAGCAGGCGGGCGCTCGGCGTGGCATGCGTCGAGCGGCGTGACTGCGTGGGAAGCAGACGGGTTCAACTGGGGTCTCAGGAGACGGGAGATGCGATCCGCTTGGTACGGAGGCAGGTGAGGCGTCGCCTAGTCGCGGCTTCGAGCGGAAGGAACCACGCCTCTGGTTTCGAGCGGACGGACTCAACCGACACAGGCACGCACCGTTTGGGCTGGAACTGAAAGTGCAACACGGGCTTCTTGACTGCGGGGGGGTGCCTCATCTTGGGCCATGGGGGGTGCCAGCTGGGCTAAACTTCCTTAGTTCTCAAGAAATTTCACAATTTTAGGGGGTGCCTGGGCACCCAGCAGCCATAACGTGGCTTCGCCCGTGGTGGTGCCACTGCCTTGATGATGCTTTTATGCGGCTCTAAAAATGGTACCCTACTGGTTTGTCAAATGTTAAAAACCACTGCATTTCAGTCTAATGAGTAATGACTAAACTTTGACAGTCATCATAAACTGCCATTTTCGCATCTCGGTTAACTACTCTAGTGGAACTAACTTGTTTCTGCATTCTGCATGTAGGAGATACCTAAAGGCTTCCTCTGTCATTTCCCAGAGGGGAGGCACAGAGAGTCTGGCACTACAGTGGTGGCATCTACTAAAGTTGTCCTTACAAATGCTCAAGGGAATATTTGGCCTGTCGAGCTAGAGGAAATTGACGGCCGTGTGTTTCTGACCACTGGATGGCCAAAGTTTGTGGAGGACAACTGTTTGGGAAAGGGTGAATTCCTTATCTTCAAGTACTCTGGGAGAATGCATTTCACTGTCTCTGTTTTTGGCGTGAATGCTGTTTGAGAAGTCAGGTTGGTCTTCAAGGAGTGGCGCCCAAGCTACCGAGAATGTAGAAGGAGAACTCCCATGTCCTATCATCCCCTCTAGGAAGGGAGGGCCTAGTGGCGATAAATTAACAGAGACAGTTAAGAGTCTTATGCATAGTCACTCTCAGGTTGATATATTGAATCACTCTCATGTAGTATTTCTAGTCTTGAGGAAATTTTTTGTGTACCTAGTGCCGTAGGCTCCCGCACCGTGGGGTGATCAATTCATATTTAGACTGCTGCTCTAGCTTCAGTTTTTTCATCATACTCCACGTTCGTTTTTCATACAGCATAATCCAACCAGTGACAAATATCAAGAAAGTTAACAAAGAGATGAAAGTTTTGTATTTGTTCATGCATAAGTCTGTAGGCAATAGAATTTAACAATTTTTATTTATTTTTTTAAAAAACTAGTATGACATGTACCTGTAACATTTATGATTTCCATCAGATAGACAAATATGCCTTATGGAATGAAACGAATAGGGTACCTTTTCGTTCAACTGGGAGCATTCATTTTAAAATGTTGATAGCGCCTTACTTCTAATACTGTCTGTTTAACTGATATTTTGTATACAACTTCTAGACAGATACCATGCAACGAAACACTCAAGTGGATGAACACATTTCATCCCCGGGCACAATTGGTTTCCTTGACTCGCATGAAGTAGTTTCCTCCAAAGATTACTTGGAGACATACTTGTCACAAAGTGAGACAATGGAGGATGATAAAGCTAAAGCAGTAGCGGAAGTAATGAGAACTTTGCATGTTGACAAATTGACAGTAGACTTGCTCTGTGCTATACTCTGTTTGTACAAATGGAAAGTTGAGGCAGCTGCAGAATATTTTAATGTTTGTAGAGGCAAACCACAAATTCTGGAACAATCTCTGAAGCATAAAGTTGTTTTGCAGTGTAAGTTTTTTTTATTACTTCATGATCTTTCATTCTTACATTGCTGACACAGCTATCCTTTTTGTCTTCAGTTGACTTTGTAAAGGGACAACTACAACGCTTCTACCCTCAAGATTATGATTCTGAGAGAATCAAGAAGAACAATATTGAGGGACCTAATTCGTCTAATCAACCACTACAACGTGAATATAAAATACCACCAGTGAAACGGAGGCTAGCTGATGAATATAAACCTTGTGACTTGTCTCATGACTCTCATCGACAGAAGAGAATAGTTAAGTTGCAGGGAAACTCACTGCAAACTCAAACACCAAGAAGATCACCACGATTGGCACACGTGAACAATACTTGTAACAACAAAAAAGAAGTGTGGAAAGGAAGAGCCAAAGTGCTTAAAACACCACCAGATGCAAAAAATCAGGTGATGGATAGAGCACATAAATCATGTTCGCTTCATGAGAAACTAGATAATGCCTTGAAAGCAGTTCATGAAGAAGCAACAGGTGATCTTCTGGTTGCTCTTTGTTAGAACTTTCTTATAACATCTCAAACTTCAGTTTTATCAACTTTTGCCTTTCCAGGTTCCTTATCTCAGGACCTCAGGATACTGGATTCCCCACGGTGTGAGGTTGGCTTAAGTAAAGAGCATGAAAATGATCAAGGAGATACTGGCAAAATGTTGGATAAAGCCAATGATAGAAAAAACTGTAAAGAACATTTGGGAAGAGATGCTATGGGAAATTCTGAGTCAATCATGAGTACAGATTGCATAGAGCCATTGCCAACTAACTCAAGGTTGACAGCATATTCAAGAATAAATGAGCTATCATTTACATGGAAGCCCTCACAACATGCCAGTTCCCTTGAGAAAGTTTTACTTGACATTCAAAGAGATAACTTGGTGAACACCATTGCACACATCCAGAAAATCATCTGGGATGATCCTTCAGATGTGCTTAGTGCAGATGTAATTGAAGCCATTGTGCGGATAGAAATTATTAAATGGGATTTATGCCTTCAGGACAAGGATGCCCATAAAATAGTAAATGCAATGTTGGAGTATGCTAAAAAGGTCAAGGGGAGACAAAATTTCAATATTGAGATGAGGAAGGAAGAGTTCTCTGCAAAGCTGCAGGATCTCTTGAAGTGGCAGCTTAAAGAACTAGAACTTACATACACTTGCCTGGAATCAGAATACAAGAAAGCAACAACTGAGGCTAGCATTTTTTTCTCAACATTTGAAGAACATAAGAAAAAGTTGCATGCCATTAAGGACGGTATCAAGGAGCAGCAGGCCTGTATGAATAAGGACGATGAAATGCAAAAATTGGCACACCAAGTCTCTGAGCATGAGACTGTATATCAGAAGTCTGTAATGGAAAAGGTTAGGGTTAAGATGGCTCTGAAGAGCCATGGGCAGACTCTTGGTTATGTAAAAGAGCAGCTAGCCTCTACTGAATATGGATCAATTGACATAGGAGCATTGGTTAAGGTAGAGATGGATAATATGAGTAAGGAGATTGAACTCTCCAAGGGAAATCTTCTAAATATCAACTTCAAGAAAGAGTAAAGAAGGTGTAAGCGTTTGCTTACAATTATTTATTTTCTAGCTATGGTCGTTTCATGGTAAGTTCTCACATATGTTATCAGAAGACAAAACATGATGATTCATGCATCATAAATTCATAATGCTTGCTTTTCTTTATCATACTTTTTTAGCCAGGCCATATTATCATCTCTTTATATCTTTTTGCCTGTCTTAGGCCACCAGAAACTTTGAAAGACGTGGATTCTGTCAGATATATATTAACTGATTATTGAAAGAGTTGCTTGAAAACTAGCTTAGGATTTCTGCTTCAGTGCTATAGTAACCTAGCTATCATATTAATTACTGCAAAAGTTTCATTATATATAATAGTTTACATGACATACAATCAGTTACTTCTGAAGAGTTGCAAGATTGTAGAATGCCCCCTTCTTGTTCATGAGCTGCGGGTAAGAGCCACGCTCCACCACTTTACCCTCTCCCAGGAAAGCAATGGAGTCTACGTTCTTGATTGTGTTTAGTCGATGTGCCACCACAATTGTGGTCCTCCCTGCCATTATTCGGTCAAGAGCTTCCTGCACCACTTGCTCTGACTGTGCATCAAGCGCACTTGTTGCTTCATCAAGTAGTAGTATTGCTGGATTCCGGATTATTGCCCTTGCAATTGCGATTCTTTGCTTCTGCCCCCCTGAGAGCTGTATACCATGCTCTCCACAATCAGTATCGTATCCATCCTTCAAAGATCTGAAAATAATCAACATAGTTCCTTGTGTTAGACAATGCAAGTTGAAATAAAAGGCATGCTTGAAATATCTAACCTTGGAATAGAAACAAGTAAAAAGACTTACGAGATGAACTCATGTGCGTTTGCAGCTTTTGCAGCTTCCACAATCTCATCTTCATCAGCTTCTGGTTTACCAAAAGCAATGTTGTCCCTGACACTTCCTGAAAACATTGCAGGCTCCTGACTAACAAGAGCTGTAAATCCTCGGAACCAGAGAATATTCATCTCCCTCACATCCATGCCATCAATTCTTACAGACCCCCTATCAACATCATAGAACCTCTGGATCAAACCTATGATAGTTGATTTACCACAACCGCTTCTCCCAACCAGGCCAACACTTGTTCCTGCTTTCACGTCCAAGCTAAAATCCTGTAGGATAAGACATTCTGGTCTTGTTGGATATGCAAAATCTACCTTCTTGAATTTTATTCTACCTTCTATTTTCTTCTTCTGATCTTCCTTCTCCACCTGCGAAATAGATGTATATTATTCTCACTCATAGAAAGCCAGCGTTGTAAAATCATTCTATACTTGCATAACTGCTTTGCTGATATGTATTCTGTATGATGCTTATGAATGAGTTTGTTACCTGTGAATTTTTTGGAGAGATGGATTTCCTATCTAGCACCTCAAATACTGAAGCAACTGCATTTGCTCCCTTTGCTAGGTCCGATGTCATGCTACCAGCATCAGCAATCAGCTTTCCTGTGCTCACCAGCACAAAAAAGGTTTTGAAAACATCACCCGCTGATATCTCTCCAGACTGTGCCAGCTTCCCACCATACCAGAAGTCCAGTGCCCATGACAAGAATGAGAGGCAAGGTGACAAGCCTGTGGTGATCCCTGCTACCCATGATTTCTTCCTTGCTTTTTTCAAGGGTTCCTCTTGTGCATGCTCGAATAGCTGAAGAACCTTCGATGAGCATCCAAAGGAGGTTACCATCCTGTGGTTGTAAACAGCTTCTATAGCTATCTGGGTGCTTTGATGCTGAGCCTTTGCCAAGTCCCTTGACACATTTGAGAGAACCATTTTTTTTGCATAATAGCATATCATTGTAGATGGCTGTACAGCTATCATGACAAGAGCAAGTTTCCAAGCTACCATCAGGCCCATTGTCACTGCAATTATAATTCCGGAAGCTGTTTGAAGCAGTAAGGATATTCTGTCTGCAACAAGGGTTTTGACAAGAGAAGCCTCATTGCTTAGCCGAGAGCACAGTGCACCACTTGAATTAGTTTCTTCATCGAACCATGCTGCCTCAAAAGTTAAGATCTTCTCAAGTACTTGGACACGGATGCGCCTAACAAGATGCTCCCCCATGTATGCAAAATTGTAGTGTTGCAATAGATTAACAACAATGGATACCAAGGACAGTGAACAGAAGATCAAGGCATAGCGTCTGATAATTGCATTCATCTCATTTTGGTCCTGAACAAAGAATGCAGCAATCATTCCTCCGATGGTTATGGCATAGATGGGCTGCAAGGAACCATATACCAATGCAGACAAACTGCCTACGACTGCCTGCCTCCACTCAGGTGCGTTCATTGCAAGAAGCCTGGAGAAAGATGGTGCAGGTGGAGGAACATCAGAATCATTTTCCTTTAAGATAGCTGGTGTTAGTGGCATTGGACTTGCTCTGGACATGCTGTGACGGCTGGTACTTGTCCTGGCCACTGAGGAAGCCCTAAATTGATCATTTTCTTGATCAATGTAGCTTACCATCTTCTGCAATTTCACAAGTCTCGAGTACGGGCCACCCTTGCTGATCAGTTCATCATGTGTACCAATTTCAGCTATTGTACCCCCATCAACTACTGCAATCTGATCAGCGTTCTTCACGGTTGAGAGCTTATGAGCTACTACCTGTCCATTGTAATGAATAATCAGGCATTCAATGTCAAATGATTTTCTCTTCAAAAAGATGCAGTGCGAAGTAATTGAAGAAGTTCTGACATGGGTTATAAAATATGAATAGTGGAAGCAGTGGCAATTTACCAGTGTTGTTCGTCCCATAGATGCTTGATCTAGTGCATGCTGTACCAACTTCTCTGATTCTGAATCAAGTGCACTTGTAGCTTCATCGAGCAAGAGTATAGCAGGGTTCTTAATTACCGCCCTTGCAATGGCAATACGTTGCTTTTGGCCACCTGATAACAATGCTCCACGCTCACCAATCTGTAAGAATGAACAATAAATATGGTATGAGACATGGAATGGAATTAAGGTGGCTGAGTGTTATTTTTTTTTTTGATGTGCGTACCTTAGTCTCATATTCCTCTGGAAGCCCCCTTATGAAGTTGTGAGCATTTGCTGTCATAGCCGCTGCATAAACCTCATCCATGGTTGCATCTGGTTTGCCAAACAAGATGTTCTCTTTTATTGAAGTACCAAACAATGCATGATCTTGGCTGACTAGCCCCATTTTACTCCTGATCCATTTGAGTTGGAGTTCTTTGATGTCAAAACCATCAATTTTTACAGTTCCTTCACTGGCATCGTAGAAGCGCTGCACTAAAGCTATTGCTGTTGACTTGCCACTGCCACTGGACCCAACCAAAGCAATAGTTTGCCCAGCAGGAATCTGGAGGTTGAAGTTTTTGAGGACTGGCATATTTGGTCTTGATGGGTACACGAAACGGACAGATTCAAATTCGAGTTCTCCCCGGATCTGGTCCAAAATAAGGCCTTTTGGGTCATCAGCATTAATCTGGGGAACACGGTTTATCCGATCAAGGATTCTTGTGGCAGCAACAGATGCCTCAGTGAAATGTTTCAGCTCAGGGAGTGCCATTCCAAGGGATCTGCAACATTCAGTAAAAATTTGTTAGTTAAGCTTCTATTTCTACATGATCAGATGGAGTCATGAAGTCAGTGAGGCTAAAAGATTACAAGAAACATACAGGCCACCCAATACGAATGAAATCCCAGCAGCATATATCCTTCCACCACTTGCATGATGTAACATCACCAATTTGCCACCGTACCATGCGAGAAAGGCCCAAGTGGCGAAAGAAAGGCCAGTGAACCCAACAGCAAGACCTTTTGCAATGCCTTGTTTGATCCCCAGCTTGATCGTCTTGTCAAGGATCGCTGTGTACTTTTGGATGATCCTTTTCTCGGCTGTGAAG
The DNA here is from genome assembly GCA_023333625.1 of Bothriochloa decipiens. Classification (NCBI taxonomy): domain Eukaryota; kingdom Viridiplantae; phylum Streptophyta; class Magnoliopsida; order Poales; family Poaceae; genus Bothriochloa; species Bothriochloa decipiens. Next base: position 18,068,775 of record CM041632.1, on the reverse strand, counting down.
GAGTACACTGTCTTGATAGAGCCCAGAGCTTGCTCGACCAGGGAATTCGCCTTGGAGTACTCATGGCGTGACTGGCGGGACAGGTAGAGAAGGTACTTGCCGTAGATGAGCCCCGGGATTATGAGAAGCAGGACCAGAGGAAAAGAAACCAGAGCCAGCCTCCAGCAGAAATAAGTGGCGAAGGCTAGTCCAGAGATGAAGACCGTAGAGTGCATCAGAAATAGAGGGACCTGTTGCAGATTTTATGAAAATCAACAAATCATACTTTTATTTATCCTTGAATGATGAACCAAAACTGAATTATATTATGTGGAGTTCTCCCCTGCTCTTCTATTTTCACACATTCAATTTTTTTCTGGGAGCTGGATAAATTACTTGAAGGGCCGCCCTGGTGCAAGCGGCAGAGCTTTACCGTCTGTGACCAAGAGGTCTAGGGTTCAAGCCCCAACCTCTGCATATTTATGCAGGGATGGCTACTGACTATTTTTCCTTCTCCAGACTCCGCAGCGCGGGAGCCTACGGCACTGGGTACGCCCTTTAGCTGGATAAATTACTTTAGTTTTTTTTTTCAAGCAGGGAAAGACTAAAGAGTGTGGGTGTACGTCTAGATCATCCAAGTAGTTTATGTCCTTGTTGAGATGGATTTGTGTTATTTTCACTATAAAGCAACTTATTTCCTCCTAGGTTCGGTGATTTTTATTTCTTTTTTTTTTAAAAAAAGAAACAGACTTACTAGCTCCAGTGATGCATCTTCAGCCTGGTGAAGCACATCCAGCTAACACCGGTGCTACTAAGCGTTTGTTTAGATGAGTTAAGGCTAGTTTATAGTGGGGCTAAAAATTAGCTCAAACTAGCTGAGTTTGGCTAGTCAGTTGGCTACCAACTAGTTGGAGACTTAGCCAAAAAAGCTAGCTCAATTACAGTCGTCTTGTTTGGACGTAAGAGCCAATTTTTATCTAACTAATAATTATCTTTTATATCCAAACAGGCCTGGATTGTTTATTGGTCTTTTATCTTGATAATGTTTGTTTAGGATTACTCATTACTCCTTTTGTCCT
>CM041632.1:17936171-18067317 GCA_023333625.1 Bothriochloa decipiens | reverse complement strand
TATCTTGATAATGTTTGTTTAGGATTACTCATTACTCCTTTTGTCCTGAAATAGATGACATTGTAGCTATGTCCATATTCTTATAGGTAAAATGTCATCTATTTTAGGATCTAGGGATTATTATAATTTACGGAGTACCTTATGCAATTTCATTGTGTAATTTAAGCCGTATGTAAAGCAGCACCCCGCATGTTCCTTGTTAGGGCCCTGCTCCTGCCTGCCTTTTAGCGAATCCATACAGTATAGTACAAAATTTAAGCCGTATGAGGATCATATGGATCTAGGTTCATGACAAAAATCATTCAAAGGAATGTGGATCTAGGTTCTAGCGTTTCCATCGTTTGCCACATGGTGTAGTATAAAATGCTTGACGGATAAAATAAGACGGCAGCGCCTAGACTGTACTATACTAGACTCCAAGGCAGATGACGGTGCCGAGGCCAGAGCCAGAGGTCAGTCATTTCTGATCACATGGCCAGCCATTCCTGGTCAAACCACTTGATTTCTCGCTGATTCAGTGACACGCTATTGCTGTAGTAGGCCGCTTGCTTGTTCTATCCTCGTGCGGCCGTGCCCAGGCAAGTTAGTTAAAAAAAAGGAAATTCTCTGGCGGTCTATAACAGGCAAGCGAACAGGTTCTCACATGCTCTGGATCGTCCTAAAAAATGGCTAATCCGACAAGGGCGAAACCACCTCACAGGTCAAGGCAGTTATGTGCAAATGGCGTGTCACATCTCACATGACTGAAGGGTGATAGGGAATATGCAGCGTACTAGTCTGGTCATTTTCTTTCTGACTGATGACGAGTTTCTTTTTGTTCATTGGGTTCTGACGATGACGAGTGAATGAAGAAGTGAAGGAATGGGGACCTTCTCGCTGAGGACCTCCTGGATGTGGGAGGCGTCCTTGGAGATGCTGTTGATGATCTCCGAGGTGGTGGCCTCCTGCGAGTCGAAGAAGCCCGCCTCCTGCCGCAGGATGGCCTGCAGGTACAGGTATCGGATCCGCAGCACCTGCCGCTCGCTCGTCCGGCTCCAGCAGTACCCTTCTGCAACCACCAAACAGATATAAATGTGAGATATATGTAGTTTTGCTCACTGGAAGAATGTAAGATCGAAGAACTTGCAGAAAGTTGCATTGGTAGGAAACAATTTAATTCTATAAGGTCCACAGAAGAGAAACCCCAGTTTCAAGGATGGACAACACCAGTTATTTAATCTGTAGCGCTAAAAAGATGTCTTCTTTTGGCTCTCAATCATACACATGGGCAAGTAGCTAGCTAGGCAACCGATCGAGTACGATGACATAGATTATAAGATACAAAAAAGAGAAGTGCCAAGAGATCGATGATGCCTCTTTTTGAAAGCAAAATTGTCATTAAAAATGGTACAAGACAACATTTTGCTAGTTCGTTCCCGTTAAAATAGGGGGGGAAAGTTCTTCGTTGCAAGCAAGCGCGCAGGTTCTAAGAAGCAGAATGTGTACAGTGAATAATAGGTGTGGCGAGCTGAAGTTACCCATGAACGCCACCGCCAGGACCGCGAACGCCAGGTAGACGAAGTTCAGGCACGACTGCTTCATGCATCACCGGAAAAGGAGCCAAAAACAAAGGTGAACAAATAACAAAGTTACTGAAAAATGCACACAGATGATGTTGAGCACGGTTAGTTCGGAGTCGATGACGACACTTGTCGCCGGTACACAGTAACACAGGTAATGCACGGCGCACGATCGACGAACCTTCTCCACCTCGTGCATGAACTGCGTGCTCTTGGCGGCGGCGGCGCCGCCGCCAGCCTGGGCTGCGCCCCCGTACCCGAGCGCGTTCATCACGTCGCTGGCGAAGATGAGCAGCAGGTTGGTGGAGCAGCCGTCGCCGATGGCCCCCAGCGTGCCCAGGACCATGAGCACGACGTCCACCCGGTCCGCGAACCGGAACATGCCGCGGATGCTCATCGGCCGCTCGCCGCTGCCGCCGCCCGCTGGGGCACTCATCTGCTTCTCCTCCTCCTCGCCCCTCTATTGCAAGCTGGAGCCTGACAAGGAGAGAGATAGCCGCCGGAGCAAAGCGCGCAATGCTGGTGGAGTTGCGGGCGAGCTACCGATCCCAGCTCGATCGTTCTGTTGTGTGCTTCGGCACCAAGGGCTTTATACAGCTGATGAGCCCTGAGCTGAGTGTGCACCAACTCGCGCGTGTGTCTCGGTAATTTCCTCCCTTTTATTATTTGGGGGCCGGGTTGCATGATGCCACATCACATTGCAACAGAGTAGTGACTAGTGAGGAGTTGGAATTCAGCATGTGTGGTGTGGAGGACAAAGGTGGCTGCAACTTACATGCCTATTGGCTCTTCCTTATTATCTTTTCTTTTTAGTATAATAATAATAAACCAATAGATTGTAGTGTAGATGCTATTGGATCTTTGGTGATGTGGTGGTTGTCTGTCAGTTTAATATTACAAGTGTTTTTCCTTTATCCTTTTGATTTACAGTGCTTGGCTACCGCTTTTAAATGCCTTATCTTTGAATCATGCAACAGCCTTTTTCAGGCCAATTGGACCTATATATAAACGAATATATAATGGTACTTCCTTCGATCACAAGGTTTTTCCAAGCTGAACTGTGTTAAAATTTGCCCATCAATAGATTTTGAAAACATGATTGACCTCACTAGATTTGTACTCCGCCTATTGTTAATCTACGTGTCGTTAGATTTGTACTAAGTCAAACATTTGTATCTTTGGCCAATGGTTTGAAAAAAATGATTTATGACATAATTTTTTGTTTTTAGATTTACTATAAAAATACTTTCATAACTAATACACAATCCATAGGTTCTAAAAATATAAGGATTTTTAAAAATATATGATTAAAAATAAGAAATATTGTTTGACGTAGAACAAATCTACTACATGTAAAAAAACAAAGAGAGTATAACTTTTGTTTCTGTGAACTGCTTATCAATGTAAAAAATCATGTCCTAGATTTACGGTACGACGAAGAAGTATATGCATGGTTTTGGTATGTGATGTGTAAATTTAAGCAGCAAAAGCAGGGCTACATAGTGAAAACGATTTTAAATTTGAGTGATCAAGTAAACAAGCAAACAATTAAAGGTGGGTATCGATCATGTAAACTTTCTATCTTCACTTAATGAAGCACGTGTCCTTTTAAAAAAATTAAAGACGGGTATTATTTCAATCCTACCTACATTGTTAACGCTACACACGTAGCTAACGTGCCAGATTTAAACTGCTGCCATTTAGGAGCTTATCCATCATCACCAATTAATTCATCTGTCACGGAGTGTAGAGGCGTGCACGCATTTCATTTCCATGACAATTGATCTGTCATGTACCATATAGAGTTGTTTACATCAGAATTTGGAAGGGATCATGGGCTCGAGCGTGACGGAGTCGGACTCTATGCCAAAAATTATGGAAGTAAGTATCATGGAGTCCTAATCCTATTTAATTGATTAATTTATTTTCACTAAGGATCATCTAGTCGTATTTGTTTACAATAAAAGGTACAATTTTGTGTTGTTATGCATTAATTAGAGAATGCATATTGGCACTTAGCATGAGGTGTCTAGTTAGTTTAAAAGCTAGCATGCAACATATATACTAATATATCATATGGAGCCAAAGTTTATATCAAAGTTGTAGAGTCCGAAGAGATATACAACTTTGTAGTTGAGGCATTCTCATTTGAAATTAGTTATTAAAGTCCACAGACTATGTTTTAAGTTCTAAGAGTTCTGAATTTCAAATATTTGAAGTTTTCAAACAACCTCAGATAGAGACACGACCTAAAGAAAAGTTGTATTGCTCGACGAGATATAAAACTTGTCAGCTTAAACTTTTTTTGTTTGAATTGTTTAAGGTATCTAATATTTGTTACATGATCCACTAAAGTGAATAGAAAATTGAAAGACATTCACTTAGTTATAAATGAGTTCATGGTGTAGTGGTAAGTGAGTTTCACTACAAACAACCTTAGGTTCTTGTGAGTTCGATTGCCCCCTTTTTTTTTGCTATATACATATCCTTGAGTCATCAACATATATCCTTAGGGCTTACCGGCCCTCAACAAAACATATATTCTTGGCGGTTGGTATATGTTCCTTAAGTGTCATCAGCACTTAATCAACACTCAAGAAGATATATATCCCCGTGGGTGTTATATTTGTTTGGTTGTCATCGGCACTAAACAAAACATATAACCTAGGGGTTTGGTGTTACATTTTCTTGACGTAGTTCAAAATATAATATGGTCTTTGTTTCGTTGGTGACCAAATCCTTGAGAAAATCATTTGTGACGGTTGGCCCTCAAAGTAATTTGAATTTTCCCTTCCTCTCTACCCCTGGTGGCCATTCTTGATGGTTGACCGTTAGGAATAATTTTCTCGGTGGTTTTTATGGTTTTCCTTGAGGGTTTTGGGCCCTCAAGGATATTTCATTATGTGGTAGTGAAATAGTTTTAGAAAGTGATGACCAATGCACTTTTTTTAATGACAACGGGAGGGGAAGAAAGGGTTCCCTAACCTGGGGTTCCATTCATTCATTTGATCTTAGCAATGCGCTTTTGTAAATATATAGTCCATCCATTTTTCTTTTTATGCTATATATATACAAGTGAACAATCTGATTAATTTATTTTAAACTAACTAAGTTGTCTAAACGTTAGAGATTTGCAAGCGCTGCGTAACTATGAATGAGGCATGGAAGATTTAAAATGACAATGATGTGATCCCTGTAATAGCATGAGCTAGCATTGTCATTTGCAAATCGCAGCGTAATGATGCTGCTGCGATCTAGTAGGCTAATCACAAAAGGCTGGCACTGAAAAGCTACCGCAGCAGGGATCCTAATGGAAGCGCTTTCCGTTCACCTGACGAAAAAAATGCTTTAATCACATTTGCATCTTTAACCAACCCACTAATCGATTATTACTTGTCTCATAGTAGCTCAGCTTAGCTCCAAGTTTCAACACATGATGTGTGCGTCGAAAGCAACCGTTGTTTACTTGTGCTCCTATTTCCCTTCTGCCAGAGGGACACTACATCAGCTATACTTTTTCTGGACGGGGCTGGAATATTCTTTTGATGCAAAGACATAGGTCAGTACTCACTAGTAGTATTAAAACTCATCCATCGGAAAAGATATTTTCTCACCGTTTTGCACGCTCGAATTCAGTGTTTGAATGTAGTCAACGTGTTCTTGCTTGCATTGCTCACATGTATCATTGACGGCGGGCCGGAAAATATATAACGTACACCGGTACGAGTGCTAGTACACATAGACCAAGTCGCTTTGAGAATCTTATTAGTCAAGATCTATATCGCAATTTAAACATCTAGTAATAAAGCCACTTTTATCATCGTTGTTAGGCATTGTAGTGGTTTCTGGTTACTAGTACTTTTATATTTTTATTAGGACGTACGGAGTGGGATGGCCGCTCCAGCAATGAAATTAATAAATTAACACCGTGCTCAATGAGAAAAACGTTCGTTATATGCGTTCGATCACCAGGTACCACGTATTATGTTTTTATTAATCCCATTCTAGGATGTGACCTGGGACTGTACCACGGGAGTGTTTGGGACTACTCTGTTCCTGTTTTTTCAGCTCCGTCCCAGCTCTGCGGTGCAATACGTCCAGCTCTAAAAGCTCCGCTCTGTAAAAAAAGGTGGAGCTGCAGTCCAACTCTATGTTTTTTCTGGAGTACGTCAAGAGGTACTCTAGTTTCTAGAGAATGTTTGGTAATGCTCCGCTCTCGTTTTTTCAGCTCTGTTCCATGAACTTCACCGTAGAGCAACTCTACTGTGGAGTTTATGGAGTACTCAAAGAGATTAATAAAATTTCATGGTATACATGTGTACACACCAAGCGAAGGCATTGAGAGCAGAATTCGATGGTTTTTGACCAATAATAATTGCATGGTGCTTCATCAAAAAAATAATTATTGCATGGTATAGCTGTAAATTACCGATGATTATTTCTTGAATTTCATGATGTAACACCAAAAGCGCTCGACTAATCAAATCGATGGCACAAAGAAATTTGATGGCTCACGGATGCAACACAGAAGTGAAAGAGAGAAACGATCTACAAGTAGAGGGGCTACGCTCTGCCGCGAGGAGGACGCGCACGGCAACAAAATGGAGAGGACGCGGCATGCAGCAGGCGCTACATGATTAATAAGTGGCATGCTGGGTAACCATTACTAGGGCCAGACCTTACACCTATGTTTTGGCATGGTCAAGGTGATGGGATTTTTAATCTTAGCCTGAAATTCACCCCCACTCACTCCTATGGGAGTTGAACTCAGTATTGAAGAGTGCTACTCACTACTTAGACCAACTCGATCAGCTAGAGGCCCTTTCGCTATCTAATTGTTATAATCATATTGGACCCAAACAAACCTTAATATTTGTGCTGGTGAAATAGCAAGTTTACAATCAGGATAAAGCAAAATCTCCGTGACTGCTGTGTCAAGGCGCTGTCGCAGCACTAAGATAGAATATGCTAGAGACCTAAGCACACGTGAAGCATGACCTTTTGCTAGATTTGTTTGAGAGACCATCGCTGGTGTACTACAGATTAACTAAACTTTAAACCGTATCCGTTCGATTCGACCATGATAGAATATTTGATCTTGACATCTTTCCTTCTCTCGCTCCCTTTTAAAGTGCCCTCCAAAGTAGTTAATGGCAAATACTAGAGAGCTTTACTGTCCGTTCAAGGAGTAGAGAACGTGTGGAAAAAGGAAAAAAGAAACCAATGCACGAAAAGGCCAGCGGTCACATAGGAATTTATGGTCAAAAATAGAAATGTTTGGTTTATGTTAAAACTAGAACTACAACCTTTTGTGAAATTTAGGGAGTACTAATTTGACTTATATACTGAAATTAGTGAGCTTAGCTGATAGGTATCTTATGATGAATATTTGTTTAAGTCCTTGACGCGGTAGTTCATATTTCTGAAATTTGTTTTAAATTTTAACATTGTAGATGCCAAGTTTGTCAGGGCTGTGAATGGGGACATTGAATTCCACTGCCATAACAACAATCAAACAGTGACAGAGGAGTATGTTCGTAAGAGTAAGTGTACATGTATGTATTTTTTTTTTGAAATCGTGCATTTGCATGTATTGCTTTAAGGGAAGTGGGAGTTCGGTTACAGAGCTCGGCTAGACCAACTGCGATTTGCCGTGGCCTATCCAGCTTTAGTCACACATACAAAAATCATCGGCTCAAACGGTGGCGCAACAAATTTCGCTACTAAAGAGGACCGGGGCTGCACTATGAGGCAAATGCTATCAACAGGGCCAGTCCGCGAAAGCGAGCGACACACCATCTATCACTTTCCTCTCGTATCCTGCCGAGCAGCACAATCGTCGTCAGGTTTAGCCCATTGAATGTCCTCTGATTGCGTTCTTTCCATATCTCCCACGAGACGAGCAGGGCAAGTGCATCGAAGCCGCGTCACAGCACGTCCGGCACCCCAGTGCGTGCGAGCAGTCACCGATACGCGAGTGTCATTACCTAGGAAATGGGTACCCCAAACCATTGGTTTGCCGGGCTAAACCCCACAAAATCAGCAACACAAACCCTCCAGTGACCTCCCACAATTAACGTTCGAAGCCCCGCAGGCTAAAGCATATTGGGTTGACCCACGAACGGGCTACGACGGCCCAAAGCCAAAAGCCTGCTCGAAGGGCTACCGACCGGACTGGGACTGTACACTCGAGGGTATAATTCGGACGACCCCTCGAGGACGGAACTTCGCCCGGCGAACGAGCCTGCCCTCGAGGACGGAACCTCGCCCGGCGAACGAGCCTGCCCATGAGGACGGAACTTCATTCGCACGAATGGGCAGCCCTCGAGGACAGTGCACCCCTCGGCTACCGACTCTCCTGTAAGGATCCGGGCGCATTTAATGCGTTTTACCTACCCCACCCCCGCGGGGGTAGGGCCTTCTTTGCCCGAACCAGGATAAATCGCCGTGTCCTTCTTGCATCACCCACCGGATTAAGGGAGCACGCAATTACAAATATTACTCGTTGGTGTTAACCCCCCGGGGGTCGAAACACCGACAGTTGGCGCGCCAGGTAGGGGCCCACGTGTCACTAACGATTTCCTGCCATTTTTCCGGATGGGCGACTTTGTTTCACCACTTTCGCGCGCTACGGTGATCTGGTTTGGGAGCCTGGAGTTCATGACCCTCGGCCAGGGCTATGACATGACCCTGCTCTCGATCAGTGACCCAAACGGAGGTCGCGGTACGCCCCCACGCTCGTGGGGGGCCGCTCGCCGGTCTTACCACCATGCTTCCACATCCAGAAGGAGGCACGGTCGATACCGTCATCGCCATCAACCTGAGTCGAGGATGGTTCCCGCCGCTTTCTCCTCGCTCCTGACCGGAGATGAGGAACCCCTTGTTGAGGGGTTGTCTGACCCGAGTTCAGAGGTAGAGGGCAAACCGGCAGGACCCCACCACAACCCCAAATCCACTTTCGCAGTACGCTCATCGAGGAAGCACGACAAAGTCCCCGCTCGATCGAGCCCGCTCCCGCACAAGCTGTTCGAGCGTCATCGGCGGCCTTCGCACGACTTCAACAATGCCACGACGACGATCCCGACAGCGACCCGCTCCAACATCGATGACGGACGTGCCATGACGGACCGCCCAGGCGCCCTTCTTCGTGCAATGACGGACGTGGGGACTATCGCACCAGCCTCCGAGGGCTTGGCCTTCACGAGAGCGCCCGGCCCCAGGAGGTACACCGTCGGCACACTCCGACGGCAGCTGCAGGAGGAGGCGCGGGGACAATTCCCCAATTTCTGCTGCGGCGACCCCGACTCTGACTCTGATCATTGGGATCCTACCCGCGAGTGCCTCCACATCGATGGTGATGTCGACTCCAATCAGGACACCATCGATCCAGTGGCCGCGGCAGCTACCGCTGCGGCGGGAGGTGCTCTCCCCAGAGCAGAAGACCAACAACCAGACGCATCCCAAGAGGCGTGCCCCCGTCCTGCTGGCGAGTAGGACGCACAGCTGGCACAAATTTGGGAGTTGCAGGCGAAGCTCGCCGACGAGCAGGAACGATTGCGCCTGCTCGAGCTAACCCTCGAGCAAGAGCGACGACCGCCCGGCGGTAGAGCCCGAGCCAGGGCCTGAGAGGTCAACCGACAGATCAATGAGGCTGGGGCACCCGAGCAACCCGCCAACCGTTATCCCTGAGCAAGCCAGAACATTGTCGCGGCGGCTATGCTCCTTCGCAATATGCCCGCGCCATCCAACTCGCAAGCTTGGCGGATACAACACGAGGTTGAGGATCTCCTCCAAGTTGCTGCTGTCCAACAAGCCGAGAGTTCGGCCTCGAGGCGTTGAGGGGCAGCCTCCGAACCTCAGGTCGAGCCCTCCCTGCCCGAAAGGGAGAGCTCGGTCGATCAGGGGGTGACCCCCCGACCGAAGAAGAAGCCGGCCCGAGAACGTATCAATGACGACCACGCTCCCCGCGATGCGCGCCTTGACATTGTCGAGAACCGCAGACGCAAGTACGGGGATGCCAAGGATCAAGGGTACAGTGCCCATCGTGGAGGGCGTTACGACAGCGACGAAGACCGACGGGCCCCGGAGCCACCGGGTCCCCGAGTCTTCAGCAGGACGATTCGCTGCGCTCAGCTGCCCGACAAGTTTCGACCTCCCACGAGCATCGTCAAGTACAACGGCGAAACCAATCCCGAGCTCTGGCTAGCCGACTTTCGGCTGGCTTGTTAGGCGGGCGGGGCGCGTGACGATCATGTTATCATACGTCACCTTCCCCTGTTCCTGTCCGACACCGTGCGTAGGTGGCTCGAGGAGCTTCCCCCTGACCAGATTCGCGGCTAGGTAGACCTTGTCCGAATCTTCGAGGGGAACTTCAAAGGTACCTACGTGCGTCCCGGGAACTCCTGGGAACTGCGCAACTGCAAGCAGAAACCAGGGGAGTCTCTCCGCGACTTTGCTCGATGATTCTCCAAGCTCCGCACCGAACTACCCCACATCTCCGATCTCGACATCATTCTAGCGTTCGTTGCGGGTACAACCTGCAAGGACCTAGTTCGCGAGTTGGGGCGTAACCGCCCCGACACCGTCGACGAGCTCATGGATGTGGTCGCCAACTACGCGACCGGCGAAGAGGCGGTCAGCGCCTTCTTCAGCGACGCGAAGGACAAGGGGAAGGCGCCGGCAATCGATGACGCCAGAGGCTCGAGCAAAGGGCCAAAGAGAAACAATAAGAAGAAGAAAAATCAGCAAGGCAAGCGTGAGGCTGCACAAGATGATCTCGTCGCAGCAACCGAACGCAAAAGACCTCGAGGTCCCCCCGAGGGCGCCATCTTCGACAAAATGCTCGAGGAGCCCTGCCCTTACCACAAGGACGGGGCGAAGCACAAGCTTAAGGACTGCCGCATGCTTCGAAAGCACTTCGAGCAAGTGGGTGTGAAGAAAGGTGACGACAAGAAAGACCAAGGCGGCGGTGAGGGAGACAACGGGGAAGACGGAAAATTCCCCAAAGTCTATGACTGCTACATGATTTACGGGGGCCCCTCGACCCAGCTCACGCCTCGACAGCGCAAGCAGGAGCGTCGAGAAGTCTTCTTCGTTCGAGTCGCGGCACCTCACTACCTCGACTGGTCTGATGCGCCCATCATGTTTGATCGCAATGACCATCCGGATTGAGTCCTCAACCCCGGGGCCTATCCACTCGTCGTCGACCCAATCATCATAAACACCTGCCTCTCGAAGGTCCTCATGGACGGCGGCAGCAGCCTGAACGTCATCTACCTCGAGACCCTCGACCTCCTGGGAGTCAAGAGGTGCCAACTCCGACCCAGCGCCGGGGGATTCCATGGCGTCGTGCCGGGAAAAAAGGCCCTCCCCGTCGGCCGTATCGACCTTCCTGTCTGCTTTGGCACCCCTACCAACTTTAGGAAAGAGACCCTCACTTTTGAGGTGGTCGGGTTTCACGGAACGTATCACGCTATCATCGGCCGACCGGGCTACGCGCAGTTCATGGCGATCCCGAACTACACCTACCTCAAGCTCAAGATGCCAGGACCCAAGGGTGTTATCACCGTCGCCTCCTCCCACGAGCACGCGTACGACTGCGATGTCGAATGCGTCGAGTATGGAGAGGCCGTCGAGCAAAATGCCATGATAGCCGCGACCCTCGAGCACCTCGCCGACGAGGTGCCAGATCCTAAGCGACACGTCGACAACTTTGAGCCAGCACAAGACACCAAGAAAGTCCCCCTCGACCCGAGCTGCCCCGGCGAGACGGTGCTAACGATCAGCGCCGACCTCGAGGGCAAATAGGAAGCCGTGCTCGTCAACTTTCTCTGTGCGAACACCGATATGTTTGCGTGGAGTCCTTCGGATATGCCGGGCATACCGAGGGAAGTCACCGAGCACGCCTTGGAGATCCGGGCCGGGTCCAGATCGGTGAAGAAACGCCTGCGTCGCTTCGATGAGGAGAAGCGTAGGATCATCGGCGAGGAGGTTCACAAGCTTTTGGCAGCTGGATTCATCAAGGAGGTCCATCACCCCGAATGGTTAGCTAATCCCGTGCTAGTTAAGAAAAAGAATGGAAAAATGCGGATGTGTATTGACTATACTAGTTTAAACAAAGCATGTCCTAAAGTTCCGTTTCCTTTACCACGTATTGATCAAATTGTTGACTCTACCGCGGGATGTGAAACCCTCTCGTTCCTCGATGCTTATTTCGGCTACCACCAAATCAAAGTGAAAGAGTCCGACCAGCTCGCGACTTCCTTCATCACACCTTTTGGCATGTACTGCTACGTCACCATGCCCTTCGGCCTTCGAAACACCAGGGCGACGTATCAGCAGTGCATGCTCCACGTCTTCGGCGAACACATAGGCGACACGGTCGAGGCCTATGTCGATGACATCGTGGTCAAGTCCAGAAAAGTGGACAACCTCATCCATGACCTCGAAATCGCGTTCGGGTGCCTTCGAGCCAAAAACATAAAACTCAACCCCGAGAAATGTGTCTTCGGAGTGCCTCGGGGCATGCTCCTCGGATACATCATCTCCCAGGGCGGGATCGAGGCCAACCCCGAGAAGGTGGCGGCCATGATGCGAATGGGGCTGATTCGGGATCTCAAGGGCGTGCAGAAGGTCACGGGCTGCCTCGCGGCCCTCAGCTATTTCATCTCACATTTAGGGGAGAAGGCCATGCCTCTGTACCGCCTCTTGAAAAAATCTGAGCGATTCACATGGACCGCGGAGGCCGAGGAGGCTCTTAACGAACTCAAGGGCATGCTGACATCCACCCCGATTCTCGTCCCTCCTCGACTAGCGACGTCGACTGAACCGCCTGAGCCCCTCCTCCTCTATGTCACCGCAACCACTCAGGTGGTCAGCGCGGCCATAGTGGTTGAGAGGCAAGAGGAAGGGCGCGCCTTGCCCGTCCAGCGACCGGTTTACTTCATCAGTGAAGTGCTTTTGGAAACGAAAATCCGCTACCCACAGGTGCAGAAGCTGCTCTACGCCATCGTCCTTACACGTCGCAAGCTCCAGCACTACTTCCTCAGCCACCCGGTTACCGTGGTATCTTCGTTCCCCTTGGGGGAGATCATCCATAACCGGGAGGCCGCTGGAAGGATTGCTAAGTGGTCGGTCAAGCTCATGGGCGAGACCATCACCTACGCACCGTGGAAGGCCATCAAGTCACAAGCGCTGGCGGATTTCGTCGCTGAGTGGACCGACACTCAGTTGCCGCCAGTTCAAATCCAAGCCGAGCTGTGGACAATGTACTTCGACGGGTCGCTCATGAAGACAGGAGCAGGTGCGGGCTTGCTCTTCATCTCACCCCTTGGAGTTCACATGCGCTACATCATTCGCATCCACTTTGCCGCTTCTAATAACATCACAGAGTACGAAGCTCTCGTCACTGGATTATGAGTTGCCCTTGAACTCAGGGTCCGACGCCTTGACGTTCGAGGTGACTTGCAACTAATCATCGACCAAGTGATGAAGGCCTCGAACTGCCACGACGCCAAGATGGAAGCCTACTGTAACGAAGTGCGCAAGTTGGAAGACAAGTTCCACGGCCTCGAGCTTAGTCATATTACTCGACGATACAACGAAGCCGCGGATGAGCTTGCAAAAATCACATCGACTTGAGGTACAGTCCCTCCGGACGTATTCTCGAGGGACCTCTTCGAGCCCTCCATCGATTTGGGCTCGGGGGCTTGCACTACGCCCTCGAAGCTCCACCCCGTGACCTTGACTGGGGCCCCCTCGACCGGGGCCCAGGTTATGGAGATCCAGGGGACTCCTCCTCCGTCGAGCCCGCCGCCGGATTGGCGAGCCCCTTTCCTCGACTGCCTCATTCGGGGAGAGCTTCCGGAGGACCGGACTGAAGCTCGCCAGATCGCGCGACGGGCCAAGTCCTACGTCATCTATGGTGACGACAAGGAACTCTACAGGCGAAGCCCCTCAGGCGTTCTTCAGCGCTGCATTACTATCAAAGAAGGCAGGAGGCTCCTCGAGGACATACACTCGGGGGCCTGCGGCCATCACGCAGCACCAAGGACCCTCATAGGCAATGCCTTCTGACAGGGTTTCTACTGGCCGATCGCCATTTTCGACGCCACAAACATTGTCCGCTCGTGCAAAGGGTGTCAATTTTATGCCAAGCAGATGCATCTCCCAGCTCACGCCCTACAAATGATCCCCATCACCTGGCCGTTCGCGGTCTGGGGGCTCGATCTTGTGGGGCCTCTCAAGAGGACAACCAAAGGGTACGCGTACCTGCTCGTTGCTATCGACAAGTTTACCAAGTGGATCAAGGCCCGGCCTATCGGCAACATCCGCTCCGAACGGGCGGTCGAGTTCTTCACCGACATTATCCATCGCTTCGGGGTCCCAAACGTCATCATCACTAACAACGACACACAGTTCACCGGCAAGAAGTTTTTGGATTTCTGCGATCGCCATCACATCCGTGTGAATTGGTCCGCGGTTGCACACCCTCGAACTAACGGCCAGGTCGAGCGCGCCAATGGCATGATCTTGCAAGACCTCAAGCCAAGGATCCTCAACCGCCTCAGCAAGCACGGAAAAATGGGCCGCGGAGCTGCCTTTGGTCCTATGGAGCTTAAGGACAACACCTAGTCGAGCCACGGGGTTCACCCCATTCTTCTTGGTCTATGGGTCCGAGGCCATCCTCCCCACTAACCTCGAGTATGGTTCCCCTCGACTAAAGGCGTACAACGAGCAAAGCAACGAAGAAGCCCTCACAAGCGCCGTCGACCAGCTCGAGGAGGCTTGAGACATGGCGCTAATTCACTCCACGAGGTATCAGCAAAAACTTCGACGCTACCACGACAAGCACGTGCGCCCGAGGGACTTCCAAGTTGGAGACCTCGTCCTACGTCGACGACAGAGCAACAAAGGATGTCACAAGCTAACCCCGCCATGGGAAGGCCCATACACCATAGCTGAGGTGCTAAAGCCCGGGACGTACAAGCTCGCTAACGACAAAGGCAAAATCCTCACCAACGCATGGAACATCGAACAGCTACGTCGTTTCTACCCTTAGGGCACCAATGTCCTCGTACATTCTCACATATTTTGTACATTTTCCCATGGCAAATATAAGGAGTACTTTTGATTATAAGTTCAAACTTGTTATTGTACATACAAGAGGTAGCCTTGACCCTGTCTCGGCAGAGTCGAGCCTCCCTCGGGGGCTAACGGGGGGGAACCCCCTAAGTTCCTAAAAATACGAACGATTTTTTAAAAAAATTCGAGCGTCCCCTTTCGCTTCGCAACTAAGTTGAAAACGCCTCGAACTCCCTAGGGGTTGAGGGCTGTCGAGCCGGAGCTCTCCTACGCCTCCGGGCTACGGTACCTCCACTCACTCCCCCTCGAGGGATACGAGCCTGCGTCGAACACTTAGTCGAAAAGTAACAGTCAGGCGATCAAAACTCGAGCGCCTCTTCTTTCTCATGCCTCGATACGCTTCGCGACTAAGTAGAAAACGCCTCGAACTCCCTAGAGGGTCGAGGGTTGTCGAGCCGAGAGCTCTCCTACGCCTCCGGGCTACGGTACCTCCACTCGCTCCCCCCGTCGAAGGATACGAGCATGCGTCAAAAACTTAGTCAAAAAAGCAAAGTCTAGGTGAAAGAAAGCAGAGAAGGCTCAAAAGTAAAATGACAAATTGCATTACGATAGATGCATTAATGTTCAAAAAGGCTTTCGAAGCCACATTGAATATAAGTTACAAAAAACTAACTTATTACATGGGCATCTTCGCCCAGCCTTGCCCTACAGGCCCGCTCCGTCGCCGTCCTCCTCGACGCTGTACCCTTCGTCCACGGGGGGAGGACTTCATCCTTGAACAACTTCGCCAGCGCTCCCCCTGGCCTCTCGGCGTCATTGATGAGCCCTCGGCATCGCTCCTCGTTCTCGATGTCGGTCTTCTTGATATCAGGAACGAAGCCTTGGGCGACCATGTTCATGTCGAAGATGAAGCCGAAGGAGATCACTGCTAGCGCCCGCTTCACGCCGGTATGAAGCGCCTCCCGCACGCGATCATGAAGGGTGGCATCGAGGTAGTAGATCCGGTCGACGAGCCCGGCACCCAGGATGTCTTCTTCAGCAACCTCGACGGGCCCGACCTCCCAGGAGGCGCAGAGCCTGTCGAGGGCAACCCGGAGCCGGCCGAGAAGCGCCCCCTCCGCCGCGAGGCTCTCCTGCAGCGCCCGGGCGGCGGTTTGGGTGGCAAGCAGCTCGGACTCGAGGCCTGAAACACAAAACAAGAGTTAAGACAAACCATACGGGAAGAAAAAAGGACAAAGGCTCTTCGAGGAACTCACTGGCACAGCGAGTCTCGAGGGCGCGGAGATCCCCCAGCACGGCATCGCGCTCCCCCCGGGCCTCGTCTCGCTCCCGTTGGGCCTCCTTGAAGGCCCGGGTCACCTCCGTCTTCTCGCAGCGGAGGGTCTCAAGGGCGCCACCAGGCAAGATGATGGCCTGCTCCTTCTCTTGGAGGGTAGCCTTCATCACCCCGAGCTGGGTTTCCAGGCTAGCGGCCTGGTTCTTCTCCTCCTGGGCCAAGGCGGAGAGGGTGTTGCGCGCCGTGGAGACTTCAGCGAGACTGGCCTCGAGCGAGTGGATGCGCTCCATGGAGCTTTGAGCCTCCCCCACGAGTAGCTCGACGCGCTCCTAGGCTCGGATGCTCTCGCCCTTGGCCCTCTCCGTTTCAGCCTTGGCCGTGTCAGCTTCCTCCTTGGCATGCCTGAGCTCCTCCTTGAGTTGGGCGGCTTCCCCTCGAGCGGCCTCGGCGTCCTCCTTCGCCCGGGTGGCCTCCTCTTTGGCTTCGACGGCCTCCCCCTGGTTCGCTTCAACTCCGCCTCGATCTCGGCCACCCTGCCCTGCGCAGAGCGACCGGGTTTGAGTTGGTGAAGCACTTCCTCCTGGCTGTTGTGCGTTTCGTGGAGGAAGTCTGACTTGGAGTAGGAATGCCTCCGCACCTCCTGGGGACAGGAAATCGAGGGTTAAGGCATTTCATACGAAAGAACTCAAAAAACTGCATATGGTCTACACGGGGACTCACCGTGAGGTTCCGGTCGAGGCCTTCGGCGAGCTCGACGCCCAGCTTCAGCAAGTGCTGCAGCCACGCCCGAGACCGCTCGGCGTCCTCCCAGCACTTGACTTCCGCCGGGTCATCCATCTCGATCCCCGGAGCGCTGGAGTCGCCAAGTTCCCGGAGTACGATTCCCTCCTTGCCCCAATGTGGAAGGACCGTCTTGACCTTGGTTCACGCCAAGGACTCGATCTCGTCCACCACATCGCATGGGACGCCATAACGCATGGCCAACTCCGCCGGGGTGCGGAACTCCGACGCAGCGCCGACATCCCTCAGCCCGAGGTCGGAAGTCGACCTCCTCGGCGAGCCAGAAGCCGCCGTCTCCTCCGGCTGCTCCGTTGACGGTTGCAGCGGCTGGCTCGGCGTTGCTTCTGGTGCCTTCGAAGGCAGCGGAGGTGTCAAGGCCATTGCTTCCCCCAACGGCACGTCCTGTGGCACCGGAAGGTCCACTATCGATGCATCTTCCGGTGGGTTCGGTACCGAGACCTCCTCCGACTGCACCCCCAGCAGCCGCGGGACCGTCGACGCCTTCAATGCCGTTTCTTCTTTGGCCAGCAGCTCATCCAGAGTGATCACAGACACCCATGGCTTGGGCAGTCTGGAAGTCCCCTCTGTCTCTGACGTCTCAGGCGGCTGCTGCGTCGGCGGGTCCAGCGGCGCCGTGTCCCCCATCGGCGTCTGCTGCGCCTGCTGATGCTGGGGCTGGCCCCTAGTTTTCTCCTCCTCTTCCCACTGCTCTAGCGGCTCCTTCTCCCCCTCCTGCTGCGGCCGTGGCAGCTCCGCTTCTTGCAGGGCCCCCTGCTCCTGCTTTCTCTGGGCCTCGAGCTCGCGTAGCCCCGCCGGCCAGGGTCTCCGCTCTCTCGTCGAGGGGGGAAGGGCTGTGGTCTCCTCACCCTTGAGGTCGACAACGGCTACCCCCTCTCCTGGCTCGTGGCCCTCGGGGGCTCCCGCCTTAGGTGCGGGGATTGAGGCCTCCGGTCCGCCAGGAGCGGAAGCTCCCGACGTCAGGGCTCCGCCCCCTGGCGCCGGGCCGAGCTCGAGGACCATGGACGATGACGTCAAGGAGGCGCTCCCTCCCTCTTGCGTCCTCCCTGGCTCGGAGTTGCCGCCCGTCGCGGCCCCTGAGACGCTCGACCCTGCAGCAAGAGCGGAACCCGTCAGCCTACCGAGCGTCATAGCCCCGAGGGCTGAGGACAACCACTTGGCTTCCCACGGAGCCAAGGGCCTCGACGTCGCACCTGTGACTAGGGCCTCCATCTTCGCAGCTGCGTCCACCTTGAGCCGCTTAGCCGACGCAAGAGACGCCTCCTCGATTTGGCGTTTGGGCCTGGATGGGAAGCAGGACGGCAAAAAGCTTATTAAACTGCGCAAGGAGGATGCAACGAAAAGGAATTGAATCAACAACGCTTACCCGAAGGGGATAGAGGCCTTTCGGGTCCCCTCGAACCGCCAGCAGATCTCGAGACCCCTCCCGAAGCTGAGCTCTTCCCGGGGCTGAGGCTGCTCGGGGCCATCAGTGGGGTCACCGCGCCTCCCTACTTCGACAGGGCCTCCTGAGCACGGCTCTGCTCCGCCCGCGCCGACGACCGGGACCGGGTTTCCCGGGTCAAAGTGGGTGGGGTCCCGCCTCGAGTACGACGGGAGGGGGGTGAACCCCCTCGAGTCGAGGCGTTGGCCCACCTTTTCCCACGTCGACGCTCCGAGGCCGACGCCACCGGCTGGGGGGCACGCTCCTCCACCGCCTCCTCCTGCACCAAGGGGCGGTCAGCATGGGATGAACCCGATAGGATGCGCTCGAGACGCCCCGCCACCCCCTCGACGTCATCGCTATCATCGTCAGCATCATCTTCATCTCCCTCGAACGAGGGAGACTCCTCCTCCGGGAGCCCGTCACGCCTCTGCTCAGCGCGGCACCTCGCAAGCCTTTCGTGCTCCCGGAGCTTCTTGGCCTTCTTCTTCTCCTCTTCATCCTTACACCGCTTTTCTTGCTGGGCGGTGAAGCGTCTTACCTGATGGTCGGGAGCGTCCTCCCTCAGTGGGGGCCTCGATCTCTGGTAGTCGATTCTCCCCTACACAAAAACGTTTAGTCACAGGGACGAGAGAAGGGGGCGGAATGAAAACGCGAAAGGCATGGGTCAGGGCACTCACCAGGTCGAGGCAACCCTCCTCTGGCCGCATGGGGAGGCGGTTGACGTCTTCCGCCCTGAACGAGCCCGCGACCATCCCCTTTACCCGCGCAACGACTTCCGCGGTGGATGGCTTCTTGCCGGACATCCGGCACCTCTCGAGAACCTCGGGCGCCGCCAAGGGGAGCATCTCGTCCAACCGCAGCGGGCGCTCCATCAGAGGGAGCACCCGTCGACTGTGGAAGGCCAAGACCACCACACCCGCTGTCAGGCCCACCTCTCAAAGTGTATTCATCGTGGCGACGAGGGGATGAAATCAACGCTGAAGATCTCCCACGATACCGTGCGGCCAGTTGAGTAGACGCTCGGTGATAAGCCGCCCGGTGTACGACGGGAGGTAGCCTCCGTCGTTGCGAAGGTAGAACCATTGCTCGTCCCACCGGGAGTGGTTGGACATCAACCCGGTGGGGATATACTCGCGCGGCTCCTCCGACTTTCCGGTCTTCAACACGAAGTTGAGGCAGCCCGCTCTGACGATTCGCCTTACTCCTGGCGCCACCGGGGAGGTGAACCACTCCCCCTTGTAAAGGTGGAGCCACAGCTCCCAATGTGGTGCCATCCCGAGGTAGCCCTCGTAGACAGCCGTGAAGATGGCAGCGTTGGAGATGGCATTGGGGGAGAAATGCTGGAGCTCGATGCCGTAGAATTTCGTCAATCCCCGCATGAACTCGCTCGGGGGTACGCCGAACCCATGCCGATGATATTTGAGGAAGCTCACCACATAACCCTCCGGTGGGCTCGGCTCTTGGTGGCTCCTCGGCGGCGCAATCCACTCCGGCCGATTCGGATCGGTGACGGGGCGGAGAAGTCCTTCTCCCACCAGCTCGTTTAGCCTTTGCCACGTCACGGTCGACGGGCGCCAGGGTTCGGCGGGCTGGAGGATGGGGGCCATGGCAGCAGCGGCAGCACAGATCCGCTCGGTGGACGCGGCGGCGGCAACAACAAGACGAATCTCCTCGGCGGGCGGACGACCGGGAAGGTTCCCAATTGTGATTTCTTGCTCTAAAGTTTCTACCCTCACACACGTAGGAAAGCAGGAATTCAGGAGGATGGCAAAGGTGAGGGCGAACAACGCTTGTCCCCCTCCGTTTTTATACCCGAGAAGAGCAACGGGCGGAGTCCGACGGCAGGGAAAAGGTAACTTCCCGCAATTAATGCGCTTGCCTGACCGTTCCCCCCTCGATCCTTGACCGGATGCACGTGTCACACCTCTGGCAAAGAGCCGTTGCTCGGGCCCACCTTGATCGCACCGCTACGGCCTTCTCCTCAAAAGACGTGTCCAACGATAAGAAAAAAGAGCCGTTACTCGCCAACGGAGATTTCTACGAAAGGTAAAACGGGCTCTGGCCCCACCTCAAAGTCTCGAGGGAGCGAAGGCCGGTCCTCGAGTGAGGGCTCAACGGCTGCCCTTGAGCACCAAAAAAATCGGGCTCCGGCCCTAAGCCTCGAGGGAGAGAAGGCTGGCCCCACGATCAGGGTTCGACAGCCGCCCTTGAGCACCCGAGTCAGGGGTGACCAAGGGGAAGCCAACACGAGGCCTTGCTCGAGAATGAACTCTCGAGACCCCTTTGGACACATCCAAGGCGAAATGCTACGGACTTTATGGAATCCCCCCGAAGGGAGGCATCGAGCCACTGAGACCTATCGAATGGAATCGGTATCCGTGAGACCATGCGTTTTGCTCTAATGAGACCGCCTCCGGGCCACCAGCCGACCTCTATCGAACGAGGAACGGGCTCTCACTTGGATTTTCCCGCTACCAGCTCACTGAGAACTTCGCGGCTCGCCCTATCGAGGGTAGTCCGACGCTTCTCGCCTCACGTCCGATCGAAAGGACTCGTGAGATGAATGCCGAGGCTGGCAACGCCCCAGCTGCACGAGGCTCGGGAGCTCGACTGTGCCCGGCACCCCTCGATGAAAGAGGGTCAAAAATCCCCCGGGGGCTCGGCGTCCCGACGCACCCCTCGGTAAAACGCTGCGACTCCAGTTCAGGCCTGTACCCGACCGGACAAACACCCCTTGACCAAAGACAAATGAAGCCCTCACAGGAGTCTTTCGACTCCTACGAGGCCTCGGGGGCTACCCCCGCGGGGGTTGCTCGCGCGCCCCCCATGGAAAGATCCGAATCACGTCCCGTTTCCAATTCTTGACCCCCTGCCCGAGTGCCATCACTCACGCAGGGGCTCAGGGGCTACTGTCGTTACCCAGGAAATGGGTACCCCAAACCATTGGTTTGCCGGGCTAAACCCTGCAAAATCAGCAACACAAACCCTCCAGTGATCTCCCACGATTAACGTTCGAAGCCCGCAGGCTAAAGCATTTTGGGTTGACCCACAAACGGGCTACGACGGTCCAAAGCCAAAAGCCTGCTCGAAGGGCTACCGACCGGACTGGGACTGTACACTCGAGGGTATAATTCGGGCGACCCCTCAAGGACGGAACTTCGCCTGGCAAACGAGCCTGCCCTCAAGGACGGAACCTCGCCTAGTGAACGAGCCTGCCCTCGAGGACGGAACTTCGTTCGCACGAATGGGCAGCCCTCGAGGATAGTGCACCCCTCGGCTACCGACTCTCCTGTACGGATTCGGGTGCATTTAATGCGTTTTACCTACCCCCGCCTAACCGTATGGCCACAGTCACGGTAACAGTTGTGGGAGTGGCGGTCAAATCTTGCTTTTACCACCCATGCCCCAGAATCCCACGGATCGTACTTCACTGTTGCACCATGCCGAGCACTGTGCCCCGTCCAACACTCCCTCGAGACGCATAAATCAGCACGTTTCCCGCATTTCCCGGGATTCGACCTTATCCGGTGAGGCTTGACCCCTTCGACTCGACCCCCTCGACTCGAGCCAAGTCCTCGACCGCCGCCCCTCGACTCCATCGGACGAACCCTCGAGCAGGACTCCATCGACTCCGGGCTGCACTTCAACAACTCCCGACGCGACAGCTGCAGGGTCTCCCATACCGATGTACATCACTACAGCAGCACCGACGTGATCGGCCTCAATGCCATGCGTCAGCGGCCATGCGAACTCTAAATATATGTACTCCTGTGCCCCTCCTTCACCTATAAAAAGGAGGCACTAGGACGTTAAAAGAAAGGGAGACGAAGCAGAGGATCTAGAGCATAGAAACGCTAAGTCTTTAGATCACAGAACAATACCATGAGACAGTGTAAGGTCGAGAGCTAGGTGTCTGAAACGCCCAAGCTCCAGCTCACGCTCCTCACACCTGCTTGTATTTTCCCCTGTACTAGCACTTCGGTGCAAGATAACATGAACTATCCTCCCCTCGCTGGACGTAGGGTCTTCTTTGCCCGAACCAGGATAAATCACCGTGTCCTTCTTGCATCACCCACCGGATTAAGGGAGCACGCAATTACAAATATTACTCGTTGGTGTTAACCCCCCGGGGGTCGAAACATCGACAGCGAGTGAAGCCTTGTCTTGAGGAGCCAGCTGCTCTAGATGGGCGAGGGATAGAATGCGTACCCAGATCTCTCGGGTGTAGACGCATGAAGCAAGTAGATGGTCGGTTGTCTCGTCCAGTTGGCCGCACAGGATGCATAGCGAGGACTGCTGAAGGCCATGACGCACCGGCGCTCCGCTATCCAAAGCCACCCATGAAGCGCTATCCAAAAGAGCTTAACTTTTGGAGGTACGGGCATGCGCCAAAGCTCTCGGGCGCCAGGAAGAGAGGCCGGCCCCACGAAGAATGTGCTGTAGTCACCTGAGGCCGACCACTTCCATATGAATTTGTCGGGTTCATTCAGCAATTGGATGCCCTAGAGCTTATCCCAGAGCTCAGCGTACTTCAGGAGGGCGATCGCCGTGTGGGCGCCAGAGATGTTGTGCGCCCATTGGTTGCCCGCCAGTGCGTCTTTGACAGACCGAGCTTGTGACAGAACCGACCAATTTATTAGAGCACAAGCATATAATTCGCCATTAAGACGGCAAACTACATGATTGAGACCTAATAAACCCAGTAGTTATACCGAAATCTCGAAGGATTTCAAACATTTCCGGCATGACCAAGATCGTAATGAGTTTAGCGTTCACCATTCACAACGTACTTAGTTCGCACATAGTTTTACACCATCGGAGTATGAATAAAGTTATTACAAACTAAGTTCAAATTTCAAAATAAAACGGAAGCAATTTAGTTCAAATACACACACACTTAGTTCAAATACTGTGCCGGGTCCTCATCAACATCCAACAAAAGCATAAAATAGGTAGAGTGACCATGCCCAAGGTCTAGTCATCACCCAACGCAGGATAGAAGCAGTGCTGGCAATAGCCATAAAACATCTCACCATCTGCAACGACATGGGAAAATAAAACCCTGAGTACGAGAATGTACTCAGCTAGACTTACCCGTCATAAACTAAAAATAAATTAACTCCAAGGAGTATGCAAGGCTATATAAATAGGATAGCTGACTCATCAGTTGCGAAAAAAGCTTGCATTAAAGAAAGATTTGATCATAACCTTCTAGCATTGTATTTTAATTTGATTAACCTTATCATGCTAAATTAGCAGCTGTACTAAACAAGCATGGTAATAATTATTCAACAGGAAAAGTAACCAATTCCGGTTGAGTATCTTTCAATCTCAACAGCTCAACCATCTCATCTCTTGTTCAAGTCCTTACTACGATGCCGCTGTTCAAGTCAAGTGTTCACTGTCCAGGAACGATGGCGATTATAATCGACTACTAACCAGCTGGTGGGTATTCCTCACACAAACCACACTCACCCACTAAGGTGAGCTACAGATCACCGAAAATTCAATTTGGAAAAAGTCGCGAGATCAACAGGTACCATCGTATCTGGGAACCGCCCGGCTGCCTTATTTAGGGCGACCCTGACCTCGGACTTACTCTCCGCGTAACCCGTGGTCCCCCATCTTCACCAATACGAAGCGTACAGCAGGTCGACTCCCGGCCCAAACCAAATCCAGGCTTCGCGGTCGGAACGACTTATCCTTCCAGCTAAATGTGAGGCATAAATTCAATATGACTTGAGGACGTACAACGGA
This sequence comes from Bothriochloa decipiens, assembly GCA_023333625.1. Lineage (NCBI taxonomy): Eukaryota > Viridiplantae > Streptophyta > Magnoliopsida > Poales > Poaceae > Bothriochloa > Bothriochloa decipiens. The sequence continues at coordinate 18,043,418 of CM041632.1, read as the reverse complement.
CGGGGTCCTAGTTCGACATAGATGGGATAACCTCACCAAACCTTCAGTTCAGTCTCAACACCAATCCCGCCCGGTCTCGATTTATTATCTTCATATGGTTATCCAAGATAACAATGCATTCAACCATTCTGAGTCACCACCTATAACTCGCGGATGACAGGAAATCACCCGACTTCTACCGATCTAGTTAAAGCAGGGCTAAGAAAATAATCGTACCTGAACCTAACAGGGTTGAAGTATAACAGTGGCAAGGAATATAAGTAATGCAGTAACGGTATAAAACAACGCCTATACTTAATGCATCAAATAAGTAAAGGACTCAAGTTAGATATTTTGCAAACCACAGGGAGAATGCTCCGGGGCTTGCCTTTCAGGAAAGAGCTTGGCTGATGGTCGGGACACTCGGGAAGATCAACTTTGGGATCCTCTTCTGCTGCTATCTCTCGCACCAGAGCTTCCTGCTGGCCTTCCTCTCCTTGTACTCCGGGAACTACCGTTTCGAGCTCTGACGATCCTGTATGATGCATAGTACGTATGAATACCATGTATACATAGAAATACAATGCTGATGCTAATGGTGAATGAATGCTCAGCTAAGATAAAGGATATAATTTTGAAAAATATAAGATAAGCATATTTCATTTGCATTCTCTTCTACCGACGAATCTTAAACAAGCCTCGCATTACAATTTACTCGCATGCTATAAGAAATTATAAACAACCATTGTTTTGCATACTATCCTCTACTGAACCAAAACCAATAATAGATCACACACATCACAAATATCATAAAAATCATTTTTACACACATGAAATGATAGCTTTAAAGCATTATTACTTATTAAAAGAAATCAGGGTAGAACTGCAACATGACTTTAGACTATTCAAAAAAAAATTTAAAAATTACAAGAGCTTAAACATATCTAATATGGACTATCATACAAATTTCAGGTCAAAACAGTAAGTACTTTATCCTACACAAAAATGCCAAGGCAGCATAATTCACTGGGCATAAAATACTTTGTACATAGAAAAATGTCAAACCACAGATCTCAGAATATTCTTAGCTCTAGATTGCCATAAAAACATTCTCCAAAAAGTTTCATGCACAAATTCCTTATATATTATTTATTATGAATTATTTATCATCTAATGGAAATAGGCACCATAACTAGACAGGGCAAACTTTCCACAGGACATAGCCTCACAACATTTTTCACAGATAGAGCATGACATAAGAAGACTAACAAACTTAGTCTCATATTTTTCTGAGCAACAGAGAATTACTTATGCATTTTCTAAGATAAAAGCAATTAATAGAGATAAATAAATATATACAGAAAAGTATCACAAATTTTAAATTTTATATTTTTCATGCATAGATCTTCTCATAATAAAAATACTGCAAGTTGAACCAACTCATTTGGGTGAAAAATGAGCAAGATATGATTTTTCAAAGGTTTTATTCAAATCTGGAAACAGTTATTTAAAACAAAAAAGAAAAACACTTTTGCACTGGAGACCCTGAGGTTAACAGAAATTCACTAAGCCCGATAAAGAAATATCCTGTGTCTGGCAGATATGCACGAAGACCCTCGATTTTCCTTGAATTCAAGGACGACGTCCTTGCGAGAGGGGGAGAGAGAGGAGTGGCTCGGTTCACCGTTGCCGGCCGAGACGGCGGTTCTCCGGCGCGGCTGAGCGGCGAGGAAGCATGAGCGGGTCAAGGCGCATCGGTCTAGGGTTCTATTGAGGGCAGAGCACGGCCGTGGCGGCTTCGGCCGCGCGCACGCCGAAGCGGCGGCTCCCCGGCCGACGGCGAGGCCAAATTCGGCGAGAGGTGACCCGCATCGGCTCCATTAGCTAGGGCTACAGCTGCTACTCGATGAGGCGTACCTAATGCTGGAGGAAGGGAAAGGAAATGGCAGCTCAATCACCGGGGCCACAGCGGACCGCGAGCTCGCGGAGCCGCGGTCATGGCGGCGGACGGCAACACGCCCGATTGGGCCATACCTCGGGCTCGGCTTGACGAGGTGAGGGCAGCAGAGGATGGAGCACACGCGGACGAGCTTAATAGCGGCTTCCAAGAAGAAAATGGCATGGTGGCTGGCGAAAATGGCGGCGGCGGACGATGGCGACGCCGGCGAGCTGCGCTGCGGGGAGGAGAGAGGTGGGGAGAGGGGAAAAATGGAGCGGGGATAGAAAGAACAGCGGGCGCGCGGGCGAGTTAACGCAGTTGGAACGGCCGCTACCGCCCCAAACCGCCGGTGGACGCGCGCCACGAGGAGCACGCGGGCTAGGCGCGATGGGCGGTCGGCCATTTCCCTGACGACTTTGACCAACCGTCACTGAAATGCTATTTCCATGACTCCTACTACAAACTTTCCTGCCCTATATCTCCCAAACCAAGCCGAATTAGCCAAAACTTATATTAGATAAAATGTATATCTAGAAGAGTAGAACATTTCATATATACAAAGTTTGGCCAGGTTCTGCATATATTTTGAAATACAAAAATCCAAATGAAAATACCCCTTAAATCCCTAAAAATAAAAAACAGCCCCCAAATCTGCATTTTTCAACATTTTTGAACATCTTCCAAGAATTTTCATGAAAAGTGATAATAACAACTTTTGTTCCTTATGAAATTATCTGAAAACTTTATTTAGGGTTCACACACATGCAAGCACTCTAGCTATCACTTTCAATTCAGTCAAACAAAACCACTTTTATGGTCCACCTTGGTCAACCATGACAACAAAGCTTAATTAACCAAAACCATGAACATAAACCTAGATTCATTTGGTGTCCTAATCTTGTCTAGGTTACTTTAGAGGTCATCAAACACAAAACATTCATACCACTTATCCAATTCATGTGAAATGCAACCATAATTTGAATAATTCAAGCATCCACATAAAATAACAATTGCTCTTTTCATCAATGCTATGCATAATGATGCTTGTGCTTAAGAATGCAAGTGATTATGCATGCTTAACACCAGAGTGTTACAGAGCTCGCCACCGCTACCCGACCATGTTGTAGAGGTGAGGGGTGGATAGTGAGATCGGCCCATCCGGTAGCCAGGAGTCCATTTAGAACAGGGTGCGCGCACCGTCGTTGAACTGCACCCTAATGGACGCGCGGAAGAAGGCATCGACCGCCGGTTCCAGCTCGCACGACAGCAGTGCCCATGGGGCATCTGGGTCCATACGCCGCCTCCACTCTCATCGAAGACGAAGGGCAAAGCCAAGGAACCTTAGGTCTGGCATCCCTAGGCCGCCAATGTCCCTAGGGGAGTAAACCACCGGCCATGCAATGCGGCACTTACCACCCGAAACTGAGTCAGTGCCCACCCAGATGAACGTGCAACGCCGTTTGTCGAGAGGGTGGTCCGAGCAAGGGTGGTCCTTCCGGCAGCAATGAGCAGTCCGCCCTTCCATGCCAGGATGCGGGCAGCCACGGAGTCCACAATGGCCTGCTTGTGTGCCCGGCTGAGCCTGGAGGTGGAGAGCGGCACGCCAAGGTACTTCGTGGGGAAGTGCTACACCCTACATGGGAAGGCGTGGAGAACCTCCGCAATGGCGTCATCCGTGCATCGGATCGGGGTGATTGTGCACTTGTCGACGTTGGTGGCGAGGCCAGATGCCCCCGCGAAGATGGTGTGAATCTACCGAATGCAGAGGAAGTCGGTGGCTGAGGGTGAGAGGAAGATAACGAGGTCGTCGACGTAGATGGAGGTCCTGAACTTGATAAGGAGTGGTGTGAGCTGCAAGCGGCGGTCAACCTCGGCGATAAGGGCGTTGAGCACCTCCATCACAATGATGAACAAGGATGGGGAGAGGGGGTCACCATGACGGAGGCCGCGCGCGTGGTAGATCCACATGTTTGTCTCTCTATAAGCGATTCGGATGATTAATGCCTCAAGCAAGACATTAGAAGATATGTTGAAGACCGACAAGTACAAGCAAGAGTTTAAGTCACAAGAGTGAAGAAGAGCCCAGATAATCAACAGAGAAGACACACAAAGAACTGGAGCAGCAGCATTGGACATGTCGGGTATGTTCACCGGGCATGGCCGTTGTGCTCAGGAGCACCGGACGCCACTGTGTGCACCGTGCGTGAGTTGTAGCACCCTACCGGATGTGTTCGGTGTACCACTGGACTCCTCACTGGACAGGGGTTGCAGAGAGGATGTAGAATGAGTCCCACAGAACATGTACACCGGACGAGAGATCTCCAATAGTCGGCAGCAACAACTAGCGCCCAACTAGTTTCTTTTTGATTTAAAATAAATTAATTATGAATTGTAATAAGATCAAACCAATATTTATTTTTTTGGATAGAATATCATCTTTGAAACCCTCAAAATATCAAATTTGTCTTTTTTGATAGCTAGATAATGCATATCACTCGGTTTCACAATTATTTAGGGTTGAAAAATTAAATTAATGTACACCTTGGAGATCGAAAAATATAATCCCCTCTTAAAAGAATGCACAATGTGAAAGGCAAGGTTAGGAAGAAATTGCATGAAACTTTCACCTGAAAAGGAGTTTCAATTGCATTAATTATAAATAAGTTGCCACATAAACGCTTTTGATGACGTGACAATATATTTAAGAAGAGAGAAAAAATGAGTTTCATATAGATGCAACTCTCTTAACAAGTTAACATGATTATCAACTATCCACGAGTCATGAAATTAAATGCTATGAAACTCTCAAATGAAACTTTACATTGGAATTGGAAGGTTCATCCAAGTTTTATTATCTTGAAACAAACACAATAAAACTATCCACCGCAAACTGTGAAACTCCATGTTTTTCAGACTATCCAGATCTTTTTTGAAACAATGGATTGCATTGGTCAACAATAGACTGGCAGGTAGTTTTACATCGCTCTCGATTTGCTTTGAAGGTTGGGCGGCTCGCTCATGGTTTTGAAAAGCAACAAAATCTACTTACGAATTTGATGCATACTGTGTTGCCGCAACGCCATAGGACCTATATAAAGATTCATGAAGCAGAGAAATATCTCTGAATTTTTTTAAAAAGGAGGAAGGTACGACGGATGTGCAGGAAAGCACGAACATATGAGCTTTTGGAAGATGGGAGGATAATACGCCATCATCATAGTCTTGGCGACGCACCCTAGCTTTAATTGGGTTCCAATTGCGATCGAGCACCAACTGATCTCTTTTTTTTCCAGAGGCAGACACTTGAACACTTCTTGCCCATGTTTCTGGTCATACACGCATCATACTAGTACGAGAAGAAGGAAGTCATCCATAACAAGTAACCAGCTGGACCCTGTCTGTAAGTCAGACATTGCGGCATACGAGGAACTTCCAACAAGTTTATATCACTCTTTCAGTCTTTAGATTTTGAAAATTCCTCATAATTCAGACGTGGTGCTGTACTTGTCATTATACAAATCGCAGCCATATGACAAATTGACAAGTCCATAATAGTAGTGAGCTAAAGGAAAGTAAGAATCTAAAGTCTGTCTACAATATGATTAATCTGTCAGGAGCAGAAAGATTTGCCTTGTCCAGTGAAATCTGCTTGCCACTACGAATGCTGTTTCAAGCGGAGATGCAGATAGATCATAGATGTGGTCACAGTTTAGTCAGGCAATCTCCAAGGAAGAATATATATCTATGCTTTGTTTTCTACTCTTTACAGGCAGGGTCCTCCATTAGTTTGTGTTTGATTGCTTTCACTATTTTGCTATAGCCAAGGTCAGCATGGTCCAAAAGGTACAAAAGCAAGACCACCATGAGCAAAGGATCTTTCGGCATAATAATTTACAATTTTTTTCTCGTCTCAAATTTTAATTGTGGTTGACGCATCACTTTATTAACTATAATTATCCTCCAGGTGATGTTTTGTAAATCATTAAAATCTTCTTGGGCAAACAAAATGTGAATGAGATGAGATTTTGTTCTTTTTTTTGTGTTTAGGATTTGGGTGCTCTCAAGGTTTTACTCCATTGACTAATTCTTTTTTTGGATTACACGGTATAATGCAGACGTCCAACACACACGCACACTTATCCCTATAAACACACGTACGCATACCTAACCCCTATGAGCACCTCCGAAGGAGTGAGTTGCCATGGCGCTTTATTATCGACGGAAACGTCGCTTATCACTTAAAACATAATACCAAAAAAAATTCTCTGGAATAATCACCAGTGCCAAGTTGAGGACTTAATCCCTGGTGAGCAGGTTCCACCGCAAGAAATCCAACTGGCTGATCTATGATCAGTTCGCTGCTCCATTGATTCATAATGCACGTATGAATAAAAAAATAAGATACTAATTAAGAGGTGGTTGCTACTAATGTCAATAATATGATGCTCAAGAAGTATAATATACCATAAATTCTAAAGGGAAGGAATAATTGACTAACATGATCTTTTAAAGATATGTGCACTGCTATGTTGTCGATTATTGCTTATTTGGGTCCACACGGTTTATAATTCTAGGAAATTATTGCTATTGTTTTATATTTTGTTTTACCTTTTACAAACAACCCTTGCTAGGATCGAACAGGTGGAGGCTTTTGCAGGTCTCTTGGCTCATCTTCTGTTTCTCTATTTTGTTTGTGCTTCATCTGCCAAAAGTAATGGATAGTAGTAATATTTTTGTTTGTTTGTTTTTTCTTTCTTTATTGACTGTGCGAAACTAAAGATATTTTCTCAAGGAAGTGAAGCATGAGAATCATATGGTGGCAATGGTTAACATTCCCTCCATCCCAAATTATATGTTGTTCTGTTTTTTTCTACATAGATTCATAGTTTTTACTATGTATACATACGTGCATGATATATATCTCTAGGTGTATAGATAAAGCTTTGAATAGGGAAAAGACGAACCATTTTACTTTGAAACTGAGGGAATACGATTTAGGCTCCCATGGGTTCGAATGGTCTATATCAGAAATCATGAAAATGTCGTTTGTTGAAACGAAGTATCTCACCATGTGCCTAGTTGTGTGGGTGGTCACGCAAGTATGCTTTGAGATAGCACTTCTCACTTTCGGTGTCCTTTCCCTTTCACATTTTCTTTCAGAAATCAATTTACCTTTCCCAAACAAACATGGTTTTCATGCACTGCGTGTTGATCTTTGTACCATATGATTGTTGATTAATATACTTCATTTTTTTTAAAAAAATTGTTGATATACATCATTATTCTAAACCTGCAAGATTGCTTAGTAGCTTATGTGGACACAAGTTAGTATTGAGGAAATATACGAAGCTTTATTTTCGGCATACGGAGAAATCAAAATGTCTTATAATTGACTTAAGATTGAGTCAACTTATATATGTATTAATTATTCTAAACATGGTATGTATGTAGACTAGTCAAAATGTCTTATAATTTGAAACGAAGAAGTAACAATTATACACGAGCATGCAACATGACATGCGAATGATAATAAGCTACCTATATCTTGATGGGTTTAACTAGGCTTGGACCAAACTAAAATCATTTGAGTTCCAAGACTAACAATAAATGCTAGTGCAATAAATTATTAACAGTAAATTGACCAAAGATTTGAGTAAACTTAAATAGATGTCTATTATGTGCGCCTATTTAAGTCTAAGAAAGGTGGAAGGCAAGCCACACGCCTGCCCACTGTATGTGATGCAAACAAACTCGGGCGATTGGGACACAACTAAGCAGCATCAGTAAAAGTTTGTAGAGCTCCAAACTCTCAAAATGAGAAATATTAGATGGATCTTGGATCGATAGACAGAGAGGTGAGGGATGAATGGGAAATCTTCTGCGCCGACCAAGGTGGCACGCAGCCGCGCGCCGACCACCTTGGCCAGCACTATTTTTCTTCCTCCTCCTGCTCATCATTCAGCCCAATGTGGCCCAAGCCCAGCACGGCCCAACACCGTGCTCCCCTGAGATTAGGGTTCTGAAGAGGGCGACGGCGGCGGTGGCGGTTAGGGTTCCGGCGAGGCCTCCGATGACATCACACCTACCTCCATCTCCATCTCCGGGTATAGAAAATGGCTGGCCGACCGGGGGGAGGAAGGGAAGACAGGCAGTGGGGATGCAAGTGGGCGGCTTAGGGAGCCTTGGCGGCGGGGGACGGTGGCTGGGCCAGGATAGGACGGGGGCGAGCATGGTCGACGACGAGCGTGGCCATGGTGGTGGCGAGAGCAGGGCGAGGGAGGGGGAGGAAGGGGGCCGCCATGGGCGCGCTATCCGGCGACCCCTAGGGCGCCGGCGACGGGGGCGGTGGTCGGCGGTCGATGGTTGGTGGGACGGCGGGGTGGCGCTGGCTCATCGCATGGAGGAATATGAGGTGAGGCGGGCCATGGTGGGCCGCGCGGGATGAGACAGAGACCCAAGTCACAAGGGAAGGAAGGCCGGGGGACGGGGTGGTCAACGCGGGGCTGCCTGCCGACCAGGGCTGCGCCTAGCACGACCCGGGATGAATGGGGTAGAGAGTGAGGGATTGGAAAAAGATTTTTTCGCTCTTCAATATTAGGTATATTGTTCCATAGTACATTTTAAAAATCAACCACTATAATTTGTTCAAGCTGTTATTTTTGTATGAGGTAACCAAAATACCACAGCAAGGCTCAAACCGGCCTCGTATTTTGATGTTGTTTGCATAGAAATTGACTGACCTCCTATTTTGATCTTGTTAGCATAGAAATTGTGGAGGCCTTCAAGAAGAATGAGAAAACAGAGATGGCCTTCTTAATTTAGCACCTCTTTTTCCATGACCAAAGAGGCCCGCCAGTCGAGCACTGTTGCGGTGTTTGTTCTAGGCTGAATTTGCAGGAAAAGCGTCCACTATGTAGTTTGTCCCTAAATATGCCCTAGTTTGTCCCTACAATGTGTCCTTGGAGAACCTGCAAGTAGCAAGAAGATGGTGAACCGTTTCTGGCTCCTTGCGACACAGCTGGTATAAAGGTACCATGCGGCCATCCTCTTGCCGCATATGACGACGGAATCCAGAATCTATGTTGTATGTGAACAAGACGAAGAGCTTGCATCTTGGAGGCGGCGCCCAAACCTTCTCAAATAGGGTTTTGGAATTACCCTTAGTGCATATAGAGGCTAAGTGCATCCACTGAATGTGCTCTATAAACTATAATTGTGGTGATGAATTCACATGTGGCGGCCATTTGTAGGCAATTTGGTCCTGCATGTCCACGTTGAGGCGCACCTCTCTTGCAAGGAAATTCCAAAATGGTTTCCCTAAAAAAAAAATCCACAATGGTACTAGGCAAAATATTCGGTGCAAACCACATCTTCGATTCAATCGTGAAAACCCTATGTAAATCATACTTAAAAAAAATTGAAACTATGCACATCAATAATACATCTATAGATATGCATTGTCACAAAATTTAAGATCCAAACTTGTTTTGTAAAAATTCATATAAAAATAATAATTTTTAGTACATATGTACTAGAGGACAAAATTATTGTAATTTTGTCCTCTAGTTCATATGTAAATGAAATTTTTTATTTTCATATGATTTTTATAAAATGAGTTTGAATTTTAAATTTTGATACGATGTACATCTATAGATGCGCTATTGGTACACATAGTTTTAAATTTTTATAAGCTTCTAATTAGAGTTTTAATATGGTTTTCATGGATTACACTAAGATGTGATTTGCACTGAATATTTTGTCATGGTACTATAGCTCCAGAACCAATTGGATGTGGAGACTGGAGAGGCTAGTGGTTATGTTCATGTCTTACTCTTTCCATCCTCTAGTATATGATGTTCTAGAGATTTTACCATAGATTAAGAGAGAATATAGAACGTACTAGTATGTGTCCTCACTTACTTTCCTAATCAGAGCTATCATTAATGTGAGAGTGATTACTAGATATTGGTTGATAAATGACAAGTATTGACATAATACATACCAAAGTTGTGCGACAATTAATACACAAAACAGCTCCGTCCCCTAAATCTTTTATATTTAGGTATTAATTTTGGATGCTGGAATAAAGTGCAGAATATAGTTCGGGCTGCAGGGACACACAAATATTTGCGCCTACTGCATGTGTTGATTTTTTACTATATTTACTGAAAAAATATTTCAGGTTTGGCTGAACCTGAGAACGCATTATGCATGGCCTATTATCAAATCCTTTTCTTTTTTGAAGAAGCCGGGAGAGGAGGCCCCTACATAATTGTATTATCAAATCCTGAAAAAGAAATAGTACAATGATGTTGTTCAAAGTATGAGGCCGGGGTAGCTCGTGTGTAGATATCAGCTTTCTTGTCGGAACGACGATGTATCTAATCGTGTTCGCTGCAGGTGTGCTTGGGTGGGCACGTATATATGCTTTGAGATAACCTATCTCCTGGCTTTGATCAGGCCTTTCTTTCGTCTCACCTTCTCTTCCAAGGACCCGACGGGAAAAAAACATGTTTTTTCCGTTCCGTGTATATGTTGATTTCTACGTGGGTCTTTTGCTGTGATTGGTACGGTTGTAAAGCCATGTATAAGATTCCTCCTGCCTTTTGTTTCCTTTTGCTTGGAAGTCATCTGACGAAGCAAAAGGATGCTTGCAGTCCATGTGTGCGTGCCTGTCCAATTCGTACTAACCTATCTGCAGATCGACTGCAGATAGTCGATCTTTTGCTCCGGAGGAAACCAAGTGCGAGATGGGATTTCTGAACAATACAATAAACCAATGATAATGATGCCTGAATCGAGTTTCTTTTATCCAGCGAAGGCTACGGGAAACAGCAGTCCAGTCCAGACACCCGCATCCAAAAGCCACTTGGATCGAATTAGTCGGCCGGAGAGCAAATCCATGCTTAGTATGCAATGGAGATTAAGTGTTCGTGCTTTATGACACAACCAAGAGAAATAGCACTTGGCCTGTTGGCCAACTTGAAGGACCGAGAAGGGGCTGTATTAGTTCAGAGAAAAGCTAAAGGGCACTTTGCGACTGGACTTCTGAACTCTTGAGGCTATGATTCCGTACAGAATTATGCACAGACACAAATGTAGTATATACTACATATGGTGTGTACTTCTTTAGAGATAATATACAAACAAAATGTTAAGGTTGTTTAAAATAAAGGGATCCGAATGTATCTTGTTACCTGGACTGATCCTATATGCAGTATGAGCTAGCATGTGCCAGCAACTGTTTTTTTTTTAAAGAAAATGGATCAGGTTTGATCCTATATATCTTGCGATACCGACCAGAGATCACGTCTCCATGCCACCAAACGAGCCTGCGAGAACTTATGGCAACATTACTGTAGTTCTAATGGCGGCCTCTCTTGACGACCAACCCGATCTGATAATCTGACCCGCTCAAAAAAATCCAACCTAATGCGTCTTATTGGCTTTGGGTCATGATTTTCGACCCATGGCCCAAACTAAAGTAGGAAAATTCAAGAATTAGCTCGACCCGATGCACTACCATTGCGTTGATAGTCCCAACCTGAGCCCATACCAGCTAGATCGTCAGTCCATACCTGCTACATCGACTGAAATAAAATTCAGACTTAACTCTTATATTAATCTGGTCTCCCCTGAACAACACTCATCGTCGAAACAGAATACTAAAATGAGTTAGACTTCAGTGCATTCGCTAGGATGAATGAGTTTTGGAGGACTGTATGACGCTGCCATGAGAGCTTTCATATACTACACTAGGGCCTCTGCTCAGGCAGGCATCATTATGGACAGAGCCACAATCTTCCTGCACCAGCCAAGATAGCATTGGCCTCATTAGTGATCTCTGGCCATAAAGCCCTAACTTCCTGTGTTTTCCCTTTCTTTAGGTTCTTTATTATGGGTAATGGTGATTTTTCAAATTGCATCCACCATGTGAGTTTTTTTTCTTCTTTCCTCCGGTTCTAAACAAGCCGGACGTTCTAGCAATCCTCGCCTTACGTAACTCCGTTGAAATGTAGCTTTCCCAACTCAGTCAGTCAGTCTCCTCCTTGCAGCTCCTTAGACCAACCGCAACGCATCCTGCATCGACCTCCTGCAGGAGCCCATCCATGACGAAATCGCCACAGCGGCGTCCTGGATGCGGTCCTGGGAGGACCAGGACGGCCTCCGGTCCTGGCCAGAGCCAGGAGGTACGGTGGCGTCCTGGATGCGGCCACGCGGGGCCCGTGGCGTGGGGGCCGCCTGCATTTGCTCGAGAAAGAGAGAGCATGGCGATGGAGCCACAGGAGAGGGCCGCACCGCTCGCCGCCTGCCCGCACGACGCCGCGCCGCTCATCCTCGTCCTTGTCGTAGCAGACCGTGGAGGGTACCGCCACTTGCGAGGCCGCCCAGGCCTAGCCATGGCCTGTGGAGCACAGGAGCAGGGCTCACCTCGCCGTCGCTGGACCTGGCGGTGGCGGCGGCGGGCGGGCTCCTCCGGCCCCGGCTCCGGCCACCGCCCCACGCCGGAGAGGGAGAGACGAGGGAGGGATGCCGCGGGGCGACCTCCTCCGGCCCCGGCTCCGGCCACCGCCCCATGCCGGAGAGGGAGAGACGGGGAGGGAGGCCGCAGGGCGAGCTCCTCCGGCCACCTCCGCCGGGGTCGGGCCTCCGCCGCCGTCGGCGGAGAGGGAGAGGGAGGGAGCTCGCGGCCATGGCCTCCGTGCGCGCTCGTGGAGAGGAGGAGGGAGAGAGGGAGGGAGCTCGCGGCCGGCCCCATGGCCCTCAAGCGCGGCGACCTCGGTGCTCGCCGAGCCCGCCTCGTGGCGGTGCGGTGAGCCCTCGTGTGCGGCCGGCCAGCGCGGTGGACGGAGGAGCACCGTGGGAGCAGTTCCCGTGTGGTGGTGGAGGTTGGGAGAGGAAGGAATAAGGTGGAGAGAGAGAGACGCGGGCGGAGGGACCGAGGGAGAGGGGAAAAATGGGAGAGAGAAAAAATAAAATATTCCTACTAGGTGGGCCTCATAGATGATAAAGAATGTTGTAAATGATGCATGAGTGCGGAAGAAATTGATATAGAAAAGAGAATGTAGCTGATCAGGACAGAATATTTTTTTTAAAAGATAAATATAGAAGAACATGGCTGCGGGTAGTCTTAACGCGCGCGCGCACCGGACTGGAGCTGTTCGTACTACCTGATAACTGACATACTCCCTCCGTCCCCATTTATATGTCGTTCTAGCGACAGTAGAGTGTCCCGATTTATATGTCGTCTAGGCTACCGTAGGCTCGTCCCATAGCTATGTCTGCATGCAAGTCTTATCTCGTCTCCCATGGTCACCCCGACCACGTCCTAACTCTGTGGTTCTCATCCAATCAAATGACTAGTAGAGGAGAGAGATTCCTGCCACAGGTTCACTGGCTACCACATGATCGTTGTCATCTGTACCGATGCATATGGGTATCTAGCTCTTTAGCCGTCACCTTGGTTTTCGTGTGTGGCTTCCGACGACATATAAAACGGGACAGGGGGATTATATGCTTGGCTATCTCGTCTCGGTGGCTGGGCCTGAGCCGAAAATGGGAAGGTTTTTTTTGAACTGCACCTTGAACAGTACACTTGAGCCCAGGGTCTGACGCAGAGACCAAACAGATCTATCTTTATTAATAAAAAAATTATATATGAATTTTTATCGAAGCAAGGATAGCTCAGTTAGAAGAGCGTCAGACTGAAGATCTATAAGGTCACGTGTTTGATCCACGTTCACCGCAATTTTTCAAATGTTTTATTTTTCTATTTGGCAATGCAGAATGTTTTTAGATGTTTGTTTTCCTGTTGCTGAAACATTTTCATTTTTTTATTTTTCTATTTGGCAATGCAGAATGTTTTTAGATGTTTGTTTTCCTGTTGCTGAAACAATTTCAGATTTTCACTGCAATTTCAGAAAGTACTAGCTATTTTTTTTGTGGTGCTGAGAAAATTGGGTCGGTTTTTAGCACTCGGGCTTCTCGTGCCTGACACTTTCACCGCAAAGAAACCAAAACCACAGCTGAGATGCACGCGATTATGTGAGTGCGATCGACCTTGTCATATTTCAATGCTCAGTCCATCTCCCCATCTCGCGACCAGCGTTTATCGCGTTACAGCTCGCAACCACCTGTCACTCAACCTGCATTATTATAACCTCTATTCAGGAGCACCTCCCCGCATAGCCATTGGGGCCACATCGCCTTAAATTCTCCTATTGGTCCACCTAGACATCACGTCATGATAAGCTTGTCTGATTGGTCCAGCTCAGGAGGCTAACTCTAAATATAAAGAGCCGCCCCCCTCCCGTAACGCGAAAAAAAAACGAGAAACTTTTCTTGGCCTCTCCGTCTCAACCGATGCGTCCAGGCGTCTCGCACGCTCACCGCGGCAGCGCTCCCCGCTACCACCTTCCTCCTTCCCTCTCCCGCTCTCTCCCGGAGTGGTGGCGCTGCGGTAGCCCCCGACCGCGGCAGCCCCTGCACTGCGCGAGTCCGTGGCCACCGGCGGCATGCGAGGCGAGGCAGCTCGGCGGTGGCCGGCCCTCGGTGCACCGGTGGCCGTCCTCCTCCTCGCTGTTGCCACGTCGCTCCACATGAGCAGGCTGACGGCTCCCAGCGATGCCTCTTCCCATCGTCGCAGCATGGGGAGCATTGGAACCACGGGAAAACCGGTGGCACATAAATCAGAGAAGGTCCCTTAGTTGCCCAACCCAGGCGACATATTTTGGGAGCCTTTCATGTTGTAGGTTTTGTTGGGGGGTGGAATTGGGGTCCAACTTTTGTGGATTTTGATTGTGTTGTGCAGGCCAACAAATAAGTGACAACTTTTGGTCCTTTCATGCCCTAGGGTTTGCTGGGGTGGATTTGAACTCGACCTTTTTGGGAAATTTAATTCGTTGGTGCATACCCAGGAGTGGATGAACCAATTAGTGTGGCTACAGTTTTGAAGATGCGTGATGCCTCTTGCTCCTTTTGATTTTGGCCAGCTTAAATTTTTTTGTTGCCTACCTGATGCGTGATGCCTCTTAATCATCTAGAGCCTGCTGATCAGATCAAACTCAAAGCATCTAAAAATTCCAACAAAAGTAACATGTCAGGGATGGATTTCCTCCTGAATGAAATGGCTCGAATTAATTTTCTCAGAAATGTTGTTCGATGAATAATAAGGACGGAGAGAATTAGATTTGGCTTTCCTATGTTCAGAATTCGATTTTGCTTTCCTATATTGTTTGTTTGCCCTCTTGTTATGCATCATGTTTGCAAAACTAAGAGTAGTTCCTTATTATTCATCATCTTCAAACTCAGCGAAATTTGACTACTGTGCTTGCTGCAGGCACTATTGTTATGCCTTCTTTCAGAATTGTCAATAGCATAGATGGGTGCAAGCAAGAAGCAGCTCATCAATACTCAATCAGGACATTTTATTTCATAGCCGAGCCACTGTAATACCAAGGTATTTGGATATATATATATATATAAGTGTGAGGACAATGTCCATTCTTTATTTACCTTATTAGTAGACCAAGCCATCACCTATATATACATGTCTTTTTTTCGTATAGTTGGCCAACAAAATACTACTTCCATCTTCTTTCAGATATTTCCAGTTAAATACCTAGGCCCCTCCAGCAATGTTAGTATGCCTTACAGTGGGACACACTAGAACACTTTTTCTAGGGTTCGCTCTTGAAATGTGTTCAGAATGAAAGATATATTTTTTAAGCATTGTTGAGTATTCTCTATCTTCACATTGAAAAATATGTGTGCACGTTAATGTCTACCATTCTATAAAGAGGACAAAGGAACTCTTCTTCTTCAAGCTGATCATCCACTGCTGCTTCAAGGTTGTAACTTCTGTATGTTTCAGTTTAGTTCTATTAATCATTCTATGGTGACAAGCACGAAAGCCTACACAATTTTTTCTTGTATGTGCTTTCTAGCTGATCTTAATCCTAGGTCTCAGTTTCAGTTGTTGAACAAAAAAATGGTTAATCTATTATTGACATTTTCCAACGTATACTAGATGGAGAAATAACATTATGTGAACCCAGCCACTCCCGGATAATTGTTTTCGAGATTTAGCGAGTCATAACACTATGTCTTCAGAATAGTAAAGGCAGTTTGGTTCCCTAGCTACATAATTATTACTTACTGACACTGCAATATCAGGGTGCTTTGTTTTCCTTTTGCCATTTCTGACCTAAAGTTATGGATTAGCTTCGTTCTTTAATTTATCTCTGTAGCTATCAGCTCTTCTTCTCTATAAAATTTTATGCTGCACAAAGATAGTTCATATCGAGCCTTACTGTTTCTTATTTCTGATGTACGACAGCTACGCTTGTATGTTGCTTGGATTTTTTCCCTCTCCAAACTAATGCTAGATATTGTTCTATGCAGGTGAATAAGAAAACTATCAATGTTCAGAATATTTCTATTGGTGCCATATCATCTGCTCTAACACAACAGCTGCTCATGAGGTGGAGATCTTTATTTTTCTTTTTCGCTTGCATCTGCCTCCACTGCACACATTTTTTTCCTGTAGTAGCTGCTACATTTTTCACATCTGAAATGTAGTTATAGATTCACATTTGAGATATGCACTTTCTCTAGGTTCCAGTACGTTAACACATGTACTGTGAAAATGCAAAATCGTCTTTCCTGCAATTACATTGAGGTATTTTCTAATTCTCCTGTTAACATATTGTTCTGAGCAGCTGCGAATTAGGGTCTGGTTCATAGAGCAAGTACAGCTGTTTCTAGGTTCAATTCAGAATCTCTGACAAGCAATTTCTTAGAATAAGAAATGATTCCATGCTCGTTATGCCAAGCAACTCTGAACTTGGGCATAGGGTCACATAACTTTATACCGCCAGGATAGTTTTTGGTGATTATGCTGGTATTTGTTCAATATGGTAGGAAAATTTAAATAACCTTCGTGTCGCTTTACATACCATAAATCTCACCTGCCATGCATTCTTACTTGCGTTGTAATATGCATCAGATTGAACAATAAAGGTGTCGACCAGATCCCATACTAACCCAAAAAATTACCAAATTGATGAACCATTTCCATTTCTGTAACTCGATATACTAATACTGCATTTGTTCAGGCCTCGATCACTTTGCATCGATGGTTGCAGGCACGACACTAGCCCATACACATGGTTTATGAAATAAAAGTATACAGTGGGATGCGTTGACATCCTTTTACCATCACCCCTCTTGGAGTTTGATTCGGGTAGTTGTTCCTCACTGATGTGGACTGGTAGTGTGCAGATGAGTGGATGAGAAGCTCAGCATGGCCGTCATCAGTGCCAATGTAATGCCATGGCAGAAAATTAATGTACCTCTCATCAGCCAAACCGATGCTGTGGTCGCTGGGTGACTCTGTTCTGCATGCCTTCCAGGACAAACTACACTGTTTCAGGTATTTTTGGTTCACACACACACACACACACACTTATACAGCCTCAGAAGTTTTTCCCCACATAAAAATGATTTCAATGTGTACTTTAGTTTGTGTTTGTACATCTTACATAATGCGGTTTTAGCGGAATGAAATCAAATTTGAGGGTACGTCCTGGAGCTTCGGTTCTCTGTTTCTTTACATATATGGTGATTACACAATACCTGCTGGATGCAGACCTTTGTAGCATTCCCCTTGGTTATCTGCACATACCAAGAATTTATCTCTTTTCCTTATCTGCTATCTCATTGTAGGATGATAAGAGGTCATATATACTTTGGAAGTGAAGTAAAAAAATAACCTAATGGCTGACCTTTTATTAATATTTTTTAATTAAATTGGTCTTTTATTTATCTGAAGGGCGGCCCTGGTGCAAGCGGTAGAGCTTTACCGCCTGTGATCAAGAGGTCCAAGGTTCAAGCCCCAGCCTCGGATGACTGCTGGCTATTTTTCCTTCCCCAGACCCCGCAGTGTGGGAGCCTACGGCACTGGGTACGTCCTTTTTTTAGTCTTTTATTTATCAGTGTGT
Source organism: Bothriochloa decipiens (assembly GCA_023333625.1). Classification (NCBI taxonomy): domain Eukaryota; kingdom Viridiplantae; phylum Streptophyta; class Magnoliopsida; order Poales; family Poaceae; genus Bothriochloa; species Bothriochloa decipiens. Next base: position 18,025,499 of record CM041632.1, on the reverse strand, counting down.
CCATTGATGGTTGATTTTTAGATATGAAGCTGCAGTACCTGGGTACAAATTTTGCACTTTATTTCACCTTGGAAGCTAATGAATTTCTATCATCATACAACGTTATGATGCTAACAAATGGCTGGTTTCCCTTTCCACTTAACAACCTTCGGAAGAGACTGATTCCGATATATCAGCCCCCACCACCAGACCCCAATTCACAGGAACCAGTGCTACCAATCATAGCAGAACACAAAAATATACACAACCTAAACATTAAAGATCCCTTACATTTTTGTGGTGACTAATTGAGCATTTTTGTGGTGACTAATTGAGCACTATATCCTCAAATTTCCCCCTATTTAAATTAAGCTCCCTATGCTAAGATTAGATTTAAGTTCTTGCACACCGAAGTTTCTATAGCAGAAGAGGCCCTACATCACATTGTTCAGTTGTTGGCTCTGCTCATGGCACATGTCTACAATACTGAGTGCATTCTGTTCCTTTATGATTAGTACAGGTTGTCCTTTTAGTTTTGTGTTAGAATTTTCAGGTTCAATTGGTCATGGAGTTCACTATAAGTTCCCTTCAATATGGTCATGACAGTTCTGGAGTCATATTATTTTTTTCCACTTATTTTGATTTGTTGTGTCCTCTGTCCAATTACTCCCATCTTATTACCATTTACTAATTGTACAACCCAATCATATGTACAGTTACACCGAGGCGTAACTCGGACAGCAATGAACCAGGATGGAATCTGACCGCGAATTACGGAAGATGGACGAAGAACCAAATCCATTAGGCAGTAGCCTTATGTATGGACTATGCCAGTCATCATGTAGGCTCGTCAACCTACCGGACCAAATGTTTATAGCTAACCTACATTGTTTTATATCACCTCCTAATACTGCAATGACTCTATCATCTTTTATACAGCCACAAACTCTGTACAAAAACACAGTTATTATACATAAACTTACAATCATATTTTAGATTATCATGTCTTCTTATCCTTAGTTATCGGTATTTATTTCTAACTCGGGGGCGCAGGTGCGCGCCCTTTCTACTAGTTGTCCTCCAATCTCCATCAGGCTCTAGTAGGGCCAGGTCGCGAGGAATATCATTTCACGCTGCTCAACCGTATGCTCTTTTGTCGCCTAATCAGTTGGGCGCATAGCTATATAACCAAATGATGACCTATATCTAATAAACCATTGAATCCGTCGGATACAATGCTCCAATAATACTGTATGCCTGTAGCCTGGCCCTTTTTATTCCAGTTACAAAAGACGACAAGCTTGCTTGGAATATTTCGATGCGTGATGCCGTGATGCCTCCGATGGGCCATTTGGCTTTCCTGCGCGCTCGTTGGTTCCCAACTTCCCATGATCCCATCGAAGAATCTCACACAGAGCCAGAAATAGAATTTTGGAGCTCTGACATCGTAGTTCGTTGGGATAGGGTTTCTGCACTGCTGTACTGTACTTATACTAAGCCTCTCTTTAAAAAGGCGATGCTTACTGTAGCTCTTTCTAGGCGCTAGGCAAAATTAATACTGAATCTTCCGCCTAGACGTGTTTTGGACTTGGTGTGTATGCAAGAAATTTAAACAGGACAAATTAAAGATGGAAGAAGAATATGGACTACACTTGTATTGCTCGTGGATCCATCATAACACCACTTTTTTTTCTGACATACTGAATTTTCTTTATTTAGCATTAGCATGGTATTACTCTAACCATCCATGGGAGATATAACATCGCCTAGTCATCTCTTAGGGCCGACCACCTGCTTTAATGCCTGATTCTTTTTGAAATACCTCAAAAAAAAAAAAAAAAAAACGACAAGGCCGAGCTCTGTCTAAGAAAACAACTGCTCATAAATCTGAATGCGTGATATGCAGTTTAATTTATCAGGAAGTCCACTTCAAGTCGATAGAGAAGACGCATATATATGTTGACGTACATTCCAATGCTTTATTTGCAGGTCTATTTGACAGTACGTGTTATTATGATACGAAAACACATACTTTGTCCACGTGGATGCGATAGATTTCGATCGTCGAATGCTATGCATTGGTCTACATACATATGACGTTTACCGGATCGTCATATGGCGCGATTGGTGTAAGAAACGTCCTGCACTCAGGCGCCTCCAGCTTTGGGATTATTGGAGGTTTCAGTTCTTGCTTCTTCGGTTCTTCCGATCCGTGAGCAGTTCCAGCACTCACGCCACGCCTGTCCTTGTTCCTTGGAGGAATTAACCAGGCTGGACATGTTCTTGTTGCTGGCAGCTCGATGAGTTCAGTAGGCGTTACTTTTCACTCCTTGGCAATTATTTATACGACAGTGCTTTCTTCTCTTCTCTGCGAGAGCGCGCCATGGCCGATCGAGCCTTGGGGCGTCAGTCGTTGCGCCTAGCCGACACACGTACAGCTCGAGCGGCCGGGACGTTGATGTCGTCATTGCTGTTGCGTGCTGTGTCTGCCGTGGAGCACTTGTGTGTTTCGGCACCTGCGCGCAGAGAAACTAACGCCAGCAGTGAGCCGAGCCTGAGCTGGCCGGGTCTCCTAAAGCTAAGTAACAAGTAGCCCATCAACATCGAAAACTTTACAATGCCTCCGATCCTGCCGCTCAGGCCGACCGGCATAACATTCTTGTAAGCACGAGTCTTATTGTCCCGTCACAAGCGGACCTCTCGCGTATAATTGCATGGCACCATATATAATATCCCGAACACACCTCACTGGTGGCTCGATGGAACGAACCAGCAACAAGTTAGACTAGCTAGTGTATGTGCGTGCAACGTTCGTCGTCACCGCCACCATCATGGAGATGCTGAGCCGAGGCCTGCACAGCCTGGCGAGCCCCGACGCCACGCCCTACTTCTCGAGCGCGTCGACGCGGCGCCGCAGCGGGGCTGACGAGGTGGACGACGAGGAGGCGTTGCAGTGGGCGGCGTTGGAGCGGCTGCCGTCCTTCGAGCGCCTGCGCACGGGCCTCATGACGCGGGGGTCGGCGGCCGCCTCGCCCGACGGCGGCGGCAGCCCCAGCGGGCGGAGGCGGCGGCGGCACGAGGAGGTGGACGTGCGCGCGATGGGGCTGGCGCAGCGCCAGGCCTTCGTGGACCGCGTGTTCCGCGTCGCCGATGAGGACAACGAGCGCTTCCTCAAGAAGCTCCGCGCGCGGATCGACCGCGCGGGCATCCAGATCCCCACGGTGGAGGTGCGGTTCCAGAGCCTGAACGTCGCGGCGGAGTGCCACGTCGGCACCCGCGCGCTGCCCACGCTGACGAACGTGTCCATGGACGTGGCCGAGTGGCTGCTGAGGTGCGCCGGGGTGAAGCTCGGCAAGAGGAAGCCGCTCCACATCCTCAAGGGCGTCTCCGGCGTCGTCAGGCCGTCCAGGATGACGCTCCTGCTTGGCCCGCCGGCGTCCGGCAAGACGACGCTGCTGCTGGCCCTGGCCGGCAAACTAGACCCCACGCTTGAGGTGAGCGGGGAGGTGACCTACAACGGGTACGAGCTGGACGAGTTCGTGCCGCAGAAGACGGCGGCGTACATCAGCCAGCACGACCTCCACGACGGCGAGATGACCGTCAAGGAGGTCCTAGACTTCTCCTCGAGGTGCCAGGGTGTGGGCCAGAGATACGGTCAGCGCCGATCGAGCTTGTCTCTGCTATCTTTTCTTCTGATAATGAAGAAGATCAGAGAAATATTAACACTAAATTAAGTCAAGTTACATAAATAAATAAATAAATAATCTTGTTGCCACGCGCAGAGCTGCTCAAGGAGCTGGCGAAGAAGGAGAGGCAGCAGGGGATATATCCCGACCCGGAAGTTGACCTCTTCATGAAGGTGTCCACGCCTTCTTCACTCCCGTACTCTATAGCACATGAACAGATGGTGTACGCTTCGACTTTATGTTGCACACACAGTTGACAGTTCTTTATTTTCCTTTTTTGAAATGATGATTTGTAGGCAACTTCAGTTCATGGAGCCACTCTGCAGACGGACTACATTCTCAGGGTAAAACCCCAAAACCAAACTCCTTTGTTTCTGTTTTTTCGTGTGGTCATCAGATGGAGAAACTGTTCCCAAGTTAGTGACGAATCTAATAACCAATTGTGAAAAAAACGAAGTATTTTATATGGCTAAAAAATCAATTTCAAAGGATTTTTTTAGGGGAAAATAAAGGAATTTGGAAAAGGAAAAAGAAAAATATGAGGGGACCAAGCCCGAATGCTTTTTTGGGCCGTCATACTTGGGCCTTGCAAGAGCCCCTTGTCCGCCCCTTCCACGGCAACAGCCTCGACAGTCGACACCTTCTTGTCCGTCGAGCATCGAGTGGGCGAGGGAGTAGGCTAGGAAGAGCAGGCGAGGTGTTCGCTTGCTTGCCGCACCGACGAGACGGGGGCTGGCATCGCGTTCCTGGCTTCTCTAGCGAAAATTGGACCAATTTTGCGATGTCCGCGGTTGTGATGCTGATGCCATTGCCGCCGCTGGCGCGTGCAGATCCTCGGGCTGGACATGTGCGCGGATATCCTCGTCGGCAACGAGCTAATGCGCGGCATCTCCGGCGGCCAGAAGAAGCGCCTCACCACAGGTACCCCGGGCGCCCGCCCTCTCCTTCATCCTCCTCAAATCCGTCTGCTCGTGTTGCCTCCGTTCCGTTGCTACAACCGCGCGTGTGTTTGGTTTCAGGGGAGATGCTGGTTGGCCCGACCAAGGTGCTGTTCATGGACGAGATCTCCACGGGCCTCGACAGCTCCACCACCTTCCAGATTCTCAGGTGCATCCAGCAGATCGTCCACATGGGCGAGGCCACCGTACTGGCCTCGCTGCTCCAGCCCACGCCGGAGGTCTTCGAGCTCTTCGACGACGTCATGCTGCTGTCCGAGGGGCAGATCGTCTACCAGGGGCCCCGGGAGTACGTGCTCGAGTTCTTCGAGAGCTGTGGCTTCCGGTGCCCGCAGAGGAAAGGTGTCCCTGATTTCCTTCAGGAGGTTCGTGGCAGAAAACTTCCGAATATATATTTTCCCAACATTGTTTCGCAAACATGACATGCTTTTGTAATGATGAAGTCGGTCATCAGAACTGTATAAATCAACATCTAGAGAGCTTATTTATTTGAAAATGAGCTATGCCTCCTTTTTTGTTTACTAAAAGACAGTAGGTTTAGCACATTTAGCCTACTTTTTACAGTAAGTAGGAAGACCAACTTATAGTTTGTAATAAAGCTTCTTGGTAAATCTAGTTTACCTTCTTGGTGAACCAACCTCTGTTGAAAAAAATATGCTGTTTCAGAAAGTGTGCAGTTAAACTTGTATAATATGAAGATGGACCACCATGTCCCTAATAGGAAAGATATATTGGATTTGTTACATGAGATTGTACCATTAGGTTTTTCAGAGAAAACTTAATGACTTTTTTTTTTCATTCTGTCAACTGGCACATTCAAGTATAGAATAAATAGCATATAGTTCTGATGACTCTTGCTTTTGATCAGGTTACATCAAAGAAAGATCAGCGACAGTACTGGATACATAATGAAAAACCATATCACTATGTATCAGTACCTGAATTTGTTCAAAAGTTCAAGAAATTTCATATGGGGAAGAGCCTCAAAAAACAACTTTCGGTTCCTTTCCACAAGAGAAAAATACACAAATCTGCTTTGGTCTTCTCTGAGAAGTCTGTCTCTAGTTTAGAGCTTCTCAAGGCCTCATGGTCCAAGGAATGGCTTCTCATGAAGAGGAATTCATTTGTGTACGTCTTTAAAACAGTTCAGGTACCTAAAAGGCCAGTCCCTATTCTAAATTGTCTCCCTCTGATGTGAGCTTAACATCTTTATCTTCCCATGATAGAGTACTTAACAAGGATACAGTTCTTTGTCTGATCATATTCCTTCCTTTTGAAGGGGATTTTCGTTGCACTAGTAGCCTCAACAGTGTTCTTGCGAACAAAAATGCATACAAGTACTGAGGAAGACGGGCAAATCTATATAGGAGCACTTATTTATGTTTTGATAGTTAACATGTTCAATGGTTTTGCTGAGTCATCTATTATTTTGGCAAGACTCCCTGTAGTCTACAAACATAGGGATTTTTTGTTCTATAAACCATGGGCTATTGTACTTCCGAATGTTCTATTGAGAGTTCCTGCCTCCATTTTCGAGTCAATAGTTTGGGTAGCTATAACTTACTACACCATTGGCTTTGCCCCTGAAGCTAGCAGGTGCGCCATCATTATAACTTTCTCCATTAAAATTGTATATACATTGAAATTTTACATTTCCTCCCTAAACAAATCAGCAACTATTCATCTTTCCACAGGTTCTTCAAACATTTAGCTCTTGTCTTCTTTATCCAGCAAATGGCTGCAGGACTCTTCAGACTTGTCTCTGGCTTATGCAGAACAGTTATCATAACTAACTCAGCAGGATCACTTGCAGTCCTTTTCATGTTTACACTAGGAGGATTCATCCTACCAAAAGGTAATCATCATGATCCCCATTATCTTTTACTATGTATCTGGACATTGTTTGGGTGCTTTCCTCAGTTTCATGGTAGTATGATTTGGTAAATTTTGTCATTCCTGGATATAAAGGTTTTGAAACTCACAGTTCAGTGCTAAAAAACCTCAACATAAACATGGGAACTGAGAAGTCTCAAAATCAGCAAATCATTTGTTGTTTTATGAAAGAATTCACACAAAGAAACATGATTTGTTGATTAATAATCTTTTTATTCTGACACTTCTGTGTTGAATCTTTCCGCGGAAGTTGACATCACATAACTTTTGTTAATTTGTTATAGATGAAATTTCAAAATGGTTGATATGGGGCTATTATTGTTCACCTCTTACTTACGCATACACTGCTCTTGCCTCTAATGAAATGCACTCTCCAAGGTGGATGGACAAATTTGTAAGTTAACTCGTGATCATACTATTGTTGTGTTCTCATACAAAATTGTTTTTGACTTACTTCTTTTGAACCACTAGGCACCTGATGGAAGGAGATTGGGAGCGGCAGTTTTAGAAAACTCAAGTATCACCACCAGCAAGGAATGGTACTGGATTGCTATGTGTGCACTTTTAGGTTTCACTGTTCTGTTCAATGTGTTATTCACACTGTCACTTATGTACCTGAATCGTAAGTATCTACTCTACACATTAATAATATGTTACATGCAGTCTGCTCCTTTATTTTCTTAATCCGTATTGTTCTTGTCTATGCTAAACTAATGCTTTCATTGAGTCATAACTAGGTCCTTTGCTATTGGTATCTTATTAGACTGATTGTTCTGCTCCTTGAATTAGCTATTGGAAAACCACAAGCAATTTTGCCTGAAGAAACTTTAACTGATACAAGTATAGAGGACACTGAGGAAGGAAAGATGTCAGATATAACACAGAGGACAAAAATCCCAACACCAGAACAATTATCCGCAAATTCTATGATCACATGTAAGATTGTTTCCATCTGTTTTTCTTTCATTGTTCCTTTATGTTTGAAAAAAAAAGGTATGCTACTTTACCTTTAACTCACATTCTACTAATGTTTTTAATTGTTTTAGTGGACAAGGTAATTGATCAGTTACGTGGTCAGTCCCTGAATACTTCTGATAGGTCACACATGAATGCTTCTATCAGAACTCGTCCAGGAAGAGGGATGATTCTTCCATTCGAACCCCTCTCCATGTCCTTCAGCGAGATAAATTACTACGTTGACATGCCTGCAGTATGTTGCCTGTCCTTATATTGTATTTTCCCACAGCTGCATTTCTATGTCATTTTCCATTATTATATCAATGACTATTAGCCTTCCATTTATAATTATCTACTTTCTCCAATTTCAAATGGAAGTCGTTTTAGAATGTGTTGATTGAGCTTTTAAATTTTAATCATCACTATATAACGGTTTGTAGATTGAGAACATTTGAAAGAACTAATTTCAACATTGAAAAGACGTTCACGACATATAAGTATAACTATTATTTTGGAATAACATAATTTCGTATACTCTCTTGCGTGTTCGAGAAAGGAAAAAAAACATAACTTCATATAAATCACTTTCCATTAGTCAAAGTGTCTCATATTGGAAACCATGTCAATGTCCTGAATGACTTGGATCTGCGATAATAAGGGCCTATAAGTAATTTAAGTAGATCACAATGTATCTGGAAAAGTTGAATGGAGTATGAATTTCTTCGTTATGTTATTTTTGAATAATGCCATTTTTGTGTTGGTGGCATTTAAGTTTTATTAGCTAATGCATGAATCTAAGCATTAGGTTTGTCAAGACTTCAGAATGGGACTATTGAGTTAATAGATGTGTAGAATAGCTCTTGATTATGCTGATGCATATCTTGCAAACATGGCATGTTATTTTATGAGTTATTTGGGCATTGCAGTGGTTATATCTTAGCCTGAAATCTCATTTGCAGTTTGTTAATATGTCAGGAGATGAAGAGTCAAGGAGTAACTGCAGATAAGCTTCAGCTTCTATCAGGGATATCTGGGGCTTTTCGACCTGGTGTCTTGACTGCTCTTATGGGTGTGAGTGGGTCTGGAAAGACTACTCTCATGGATGTTTTATCTGGAAGGAAGACTGGTGGATATATTGAAGGAGAAATTTATATATCTGGTTACCCTAAGAACCAAGAAACATTTGCAAGAATATCAGGTTACTGTGAACAAAATGACATCCACTCCCCACAGATCACTATAAGGGAGTCCCTACTCTTCTCTGCTTTCCTGCGTCTTCCTAAGGAAGTTACCGACCAAGAAAAGAAGGTGATTTCTTGTTCTACTCAAAGTATCAACAACTGATGTCTGTAAAGTGTAGATAGTGAGGCCTGATAACTCCCTGCAGTTTTGTGGTGAATTAAGACCATTAAAGTTGGTTTACATCTGTTTAGGGATAGTGAGGTGTGATAGCTCCCTGCAGTGTTTGCTAGGGTGCACATGTAGTTATTATTTTGAGGTGAATTAATTCCATTAAAGTTGGTTTACATCTGTTTAGATATTCGTGGATGAAGTTATGGAACTGGTTGAGCTTAACGGTCTCAAGGATGCTATTGTGGGTCTCCCTGGTGTGAACGGGCTCTCAACAGAACAAAGAAAGCGATTAACAGTCGCTGTAGAGCTTGTGGCAAACCCCTCGATCATCTTTATGGATGAGCCAACTTCAGGTCTTGATGCAAGGGCTGCTGCAGTTGTTATGAGAACTGTTCGGAACACCGTAAATACAGGAAGAACTGTTGTCTGCACTATCCATCAACCAAGTATTGACATTTTTGAAGCTTTTGATGAGGCAATGCATTTGCATCTTGTGGTAATGTTCTTGTCCTATACACATATAGTTGTGCTTCAATCCTTGTTTCTCATCCTGCAGCTGCTTCTAATGAAAAGAGGAGGTCAGATCATATACTCTGGGCCACTGGGTAGGAACTCACATAAAGTTGTTGAATATTTTGAGGTATGTGATATGATATTTTAGCTACTTCCCATTATCACAGAGCTTTTAGCTTTCTGTCATCTTGTTACACTGCAACAGATTCTGCAATAATAATGCTACATTTGATCTTTCTCTATTTGAAATTCTTTCTTCTAAAATCTATATATCATGGTGTATTCTTTAAAATATGTTTATCCTTTTATCAAACCAGGAAGTTCCTGGAATCCCAAAGATCAAAGAGGGGTGCAACCCTGCTACATGGATGTTGGATGTGACCTCAGCTGCTACAGAGGTCCAGTTGAATATTGATTTTGCAGAACATTATAAGTCGTCAGCTGTGCATCAGTAAGTGCAGGAGTAGGACCCTTTTTTCTTGGTGTCAATGTATTTTTGGCCCACTTTTACATTTTGAAAGTAAGAATACATAAGAGAAACCAAATATCATTTGATTTTATAAGGACCAAGACTTGAACCCATGACTTCAAACCACCACAACCTTGCCTGTTGCGTCTGCTGTTTTGCGAAGGAGCAAACATACACCGTAGTGCTGGCAGTACTGCACCATCAACATGTGATCTGCATAGATTTTTGTTGATACACCACCCTGCCTTGAAATATGTTGCAATTCATGTTAGCAGAGTAGTTGCTGCTTCACAAAGGGCTAACCCTAGAAGGGTAGCTATATAGAGTCATACATGGGCCTCATGGGCCTCATGGGTCTAATATTCTCATTACTCTAACAGCTCCCCGCAGTCTGAACTTCTGACGCAGCGGAGTTACAGATTGGACATGACATGAGAAGAAGCACACACACGAGCCCCCTCACAGACGCAACTAGCCACCGGTGACGTTGAGGCTGGAGCAGAACTCGGTGAAAGTCGAGGACGGGAGGCCCTTGGTGAAGATGTCGGCAAACTGGGAAGTGGTCGGGACGTGGAGGACCCGAACATCGCCGATGGCGACTCGATCACGGACAAAATGAAGGTCGATCTCCACATGCTTGGTCCTCTGATGCTGAACAGGGTTGGTGGAGAGGTACACAGCACTGACGTTGTCGCAGTAGACCAGCGTGCTCCTGGAGAGTGGGCTGTGGAGCTCGGCGAGGAGCTGCCGGTGCCAGGAAGCCTCCGCCACGCCGTTAGCGACAGCGCGGTACTCCACCTCGGCACTAGAGCGGGAGACCACCGGCTGACGCTTGGACGACCAGGACACCAGGTTGCCGCCCAAGAAGACAGCGTAGCCGGAGGTGGAGCGCCGAGTGTCCGGACACCCGGCCCAGTCAGCGTCAGTGTAGACGACGAGCTCGGAGGAGGAAGACCGATGAAGGAGCAAGCCGTAGTCGACAGTGCCGCGGAGGTAGCGGAGGAGACGCTTGAGGGCAGTGAGGTGGGACTCTCACGGGCTCTTGCTCGATCTTGGCCTGTGCATCAGCTGGACGTCAAGAATGCTTTTCTGCACGGGACTCTCAATGAGACAGTTTACTGCAGCCAGCCAGCAGGGTTTGTTGACCCTTCTCGTCCTGACCTGGTCTGTCGGCTCAACAGATCTCTCTACGGCCTCAAGCAGGCCCCGCGCGCATGGCACTCTCGGTTTGCGGCTTTCCTGGTGACACTGGGCTTTGTGGAGGCCAAGTCAGATACGTCTCTGTTTATCTATCACCGTGGAGCTGACACTGCCTACCTGTTGCTATATGTTGATGACATTGTCCTCACAGCCTCCAGTTCGTCACTACTCAGCCGCACCATCAGCTCTCTTCAGCAGGAGTTTCTTGTGAAGGATCTTGGGGTGCTCCACCACTTCCTCGGGGTCACTGTTGAGCCTCGTCCCACCGGTCTTCTTCTTCACCAGCGGTAGTACACTCTCGATATCCTGGAGCGCGCTGGGATGACTAACTGCAAGCCCTGCTCCACTCCAGTTGACATAAAGGGCAAGCTGTCAGAGGCTGAGGGCACCCCAGTGGCAGACCCCACGGCATACCGGAGTCTCGTAGGTGCACTTCAGTACCAGCAGAGTAGTAGTTGCTTCACAAAGGGCTAACCCTAGAAGGGTAGTTATATAGAGTCATACATGGGCCTCATGGGCTTAGCGTCATGGGCCTCATGGGTCTAATATTCTCATTACTCTAACAATTCATGCTTGAATAAACCTACCACTTCCTTTTTATAGTAACCAGATCTTTTAGGTAACGTCTGCTTTGTTGTATAACTGACTATTTTCAGGCGGAACAAAGCATTAGTCAAAGAGCTGAGTAAGCCGCCTCCTGGTTCCAGTGACCTCTACTTCCCCACCCAATACTCGCAGGGCACCTTTGATCAGTTCAAATTCTGCCTGTGGAAGCAATGGTTGACTTATTGGAGAAGTCCTGATTACAACCTTGTCAGAATGGCCTTTGCAGTATTTACTGCCTTACTGCTGGGCATTGTATTTTGGAGGGTTGGTAGTAAGATGTATGTTCTTACCGTGCTAAGTTGTTAACTATTGCTTTGCAGACATTTGTTTTATTGTGAATATGTATTGCAGGATCCTTAACTATTTGTTATTTGGTGTAGAGAGAGTTCATCAGATCTTTTGATCATCGTCGGATCAATGTATTTTGCTGTCGCATTTGTTGGCTTTAACAATTGTATAACTGCTCAACCTGTTATTGCTGTGGAAAGGACGGTGTTTTACAGAGAGCGTGCAGCTGGAATGTACTCAGCTATACCCTATGCTTTCTCACAGGTCAGTATGAACTAGCAATTCAACTGAACTGAAAAACATACATATGTGGCATAAAGCAGAATCAAAATAATTTGAATTGATGTTCTGTCTGATAGCATTTGAAACATTAATCGATTCTTTTCTCTGTTCAGGTTGTTGTTGAGATACCATATGTGTTCGTCCAGTCTGTCATATATACACTTATTGTGTACTCAATGATATCTTTCCAGTGGACACCAGCAAAATTCTTCTGGTTCTTCTACACTTCATACCTCACGTACCTCTATTTCACTTACTATGGTATGATGAGTGTCGCCATAACGCCGAACCCTCAGGTTGCTTCCATATTTGCCGCTGCCTTCTACGGTCTCTTTAATCTCTTCTCGGGGTTCATTGTTCCAAGATCAGTGAGTCACTTTCTTGCTTCCTAAAGTAAATTAAGCCACTTACAATCTCTGTGGATTAACTCAAATCATGTGTTGTTCAGAGAATCCCAGTGTGGTGGATTTGGTACTATTGGATTTGTCCAGTGGCATGGACAGTCTATGGACTGATTGTGTCGCAATATGGTGATGTGGAGGATTTTATCAAGGTGCCTGGGAAATCTGATCAGCAAGTCAAGATTTTCATCAAGGACTACTTTGGCTTTGACGCAGACCTCATGGGTGTAGTGGCTGCAGTGTTGGCTGGCTTTACTGTCCTCTTTGCTTTTATATATGTTTACTGCATAAAGAAATTTAATTTCCAACAGAGATAAAAGTACAGGCCTCAGTTTCCATGTGCATTGAGGGTGTATGTTCGATAGAATAAAAGAATATCTAAGATTCATTAGAGGGGTACTTGTTAGTTCTAGGTTGCACCCAACTATGTATCATGTGGCTGATGCAAGGAACTTTAAGGTGGATTTTTTTTTTCTTCTCATCACTTCTATATTTCAAGTGTCTGAATTTTAAAATGATTTCAGGCTGCACTCTTGTACTACTAGTATAGTAAAAGTAAACTGTTACTTTTGTGATTTGTTATTTATCGTTGTGTCATAACATATCAAATTCTTAAATTGTCTGACTATGGAAAACAATGTAAATTGTTAAATTGCCTTTGTGCCAATACTATCAGATTTTGTTGGGTTTGTGATTTTGTCTAATAGGTTTATATTTTTGGAAACAAAAATTGTGGATTGTGCCTACAGAAATTGCAATGAACTAACCGTCGCATGAAGGGAACTAAAATTCAGGCTTATGAATTTTAGCAAATCCTCCTTTATTCCAAATTGTAAGTCATGTTTACCTTTTTGGTACAACATCTAGATAGACTAATATGTCTAGATACATAGCAAAATAGATAAAAAAATAACTTATAATTTGGAAGGAGTAAATTTTTGTACATAAAGCCGTAGTCCATGGTTACCAACGAATTCCACATTGTGTGATCTTTATCACCAGTATATTTGCTCATCTAGCTCAGACACTAAAGTGTTAAACTTGTTAGCCCGGCTTAACATTCATGATACAGTGTTTTTTCTCATAATAAAATAGCACTAGCTGACTTACCAATCATAGAAACCATAAAAAAAACTAGTTGTTAAACTTGTGGTCGTGGGTTCAAGCCTCATGGTGGGCGGGTATATTCTACTAATGTACCTAATTACCCATGATAAAGCCATCGTGTGCACTTCTACCTATCAAGCCCATCTATCTCAGTCTAGCAAATTGTTATACCTTTTACTAACACTCATCTGCTGAATTTATTGAGGTATTTTATTATTTTTATATACATATAATAAACTCATCGATAATGTCTTTTAGATTTCTTTTGCTAAGTTGGTGGACGGTTTGCTCTGTATCCAATATATAGAATCCTACGTAGATCTTTATTGTAGTTGGCTTACTGCGCATGCCACTATCAAGTTGTGAGCCCAAGCGCTATTTGGCACACGCGCGCTATGAAAGTCCCTAGTTTGGTTTTGGATAATTGATGAAACCTAAGGACTAACCTTGTTTCTAAGTGGATGATTTAGAGAAAGGTAGTCCATGCCAAGTGGAGCCCAATGATGAGTCATGACATGAAGTTATGTAACCTAAGCATGGTGAAGATCAAGATGGGCTTGGCTTGATGGACCGGTTGGAAATGTGAAGGGCAAGTTGAGGCTTCGAAGCGAAGGACCTTGCGACGGTGAAGCTTGGGCAAGACTTGGTGCCGATAGACCGACCAACGGTGAAGAGCAAGTAATATCGAGATCGATGGACCAAGACGGTTGCATGATGACATGGAGTGTCACGTGTCATGTGAAGACTTGGCGGTTGATGGATCGATAAAATGGGCTCAAGGAAAAGGTAGAACCTATAGGGCCATTTTTTTACACTCAAGACACCATAAAGGGTGTGGGTGGTTTAGGATCGATAGCCGAACTATGAAGAGGGAAGATCTTCGGTAATTCGGTTCATGAGTGCCACTAGGTCCATCATTTCATATGATTGCATTAGGATCTAGTGCGTGATGAAAAATCCTTTGAAAATGCTTTGAAAAATGCTAACACACATGCACATGGAGATGTCACTTGGTGGTGTTGGCACATTTGCAAAGGAGAAGAAGTTATAAAATGTTCGACGAACTCTTGTGAGAAAAGAGAGATGATGGCTCTTGGGTTGGAAAACTACTTTGATCTACTGTGAATTGGATCAAGTGGCTATGTGGGCTGTGTAGCCCTCTAAGTAAGCTTTCCAATGAGTCCAAGATCATCGAAAACAGAGTTCGAAGTTAAGAGATATGTCCGATTTAGTGCGCAGTGGTCTGTGCCCATTTGAGCTGCGGACGCTGACTGTGGACGCGTCCAGGGTGAACTATGGACGCATCCGAAGTGAACTATGGACGCTACTTAGTGAGGTACGCGGGCGAGGGCGAACTTTGGACGCGTGGCGTTCGCGTCCGAAGACGTCGTCCGGACGCATCCAAAGATAGATAACGGCTAGTTTCGCATGTGGATAGAATCCGGAGGCGTCCGGAGATGTGTTCCGCAGCAGTTTTTGAATCGTGTGTTTTTGAACGTCTTTGGACGCGCCCAAAGATGGACTCCGGACGCTTTCGGAGTTTCAAAAAAATTGAATTCGTGGGGAATCTTTTCCATAACGGCTAGTGGAGCTTAGATGGCTTATAAATAGGTGGTGGCCAGCCCTTGGGGAGGTCTCTCGTCCATTCTTTCATTCTTGAGCATCCTTTGAGAAAAAGCTTCTCCATCCTACTCATCTCTCTTGCTTGATTGCTAATCTTGAGTGAGATTGGGTGATTCAAAGTGCATTGCATGAGTTGATTCATCTAGTGGCACTTGCGAGTCGTTTGGCCGATAGATTTCTTGTTACTCTTGGAGAGTACCACTCCTAGCTGACTTGGAGGATTGTTGGAGGCATTGGAAAGAGTTGGTGATTGTTCTTGTCCACCTCCGGTGTTGATTTGTAAGGGGTTCTTGAGCTTTCCTCAGCGGAGCGCCAAAAGCTACTCTAGTGGAATGCGCGTGTCATTGAGTTACCTTACTTGAGAGTGGTGTCTTGCGGTTCCCTTACGGGGGAGTGCCTTGCGGGGCAAGTGGCTTGAGGGTCACACCAAAGAACCATCTAGGTGTTGGTCGACACAACCGGTGACGTAGCTTGTCGGTGCACAAGTGAACACCGGGTGAACAAAACAATTGTGTCATCCTTTTATCTTCCGGTGATTGGTTCTTCATCTTGTGATTGTTTTCATTGTGGTTGATTGGATATCATCTTGGTGATTGACAATATCTTCACTTCACCGTCGTTATAAGAATCACCTCTCTATCTTGTATTTACTTTCTCATATATATCATGTAGCTTGTGTAGAATTGGTTATCTTGCTAGCTCAATAGATTAGAAAGTAGTGACTTAGCCTTTGAGTGTCTTAGAGATCATACATATACTAGAATTGTCAATAGAAGGCTTGCTCACTATCTAGGCTAGGCAAAACCATGGTTATCCATTTGTTTTACTAACAAGTTTTGTCTAGTGAATTTGTAGAATTTTTAATAGGCTATTCACCCCCTCTAGTCATCTAGGACCTTACACATGGCATTGGAGCTAGGTCACCATTTTAGCAAGGCTTAACATCCTTCAGTGTTAAAAGATGGCTCAAGTTGTGTTTAATCATGTTGGGAGCAAACCACCTTTCTTTGATGGCATTAGTTCTTTTGATCATTGGAAGAGAAAGATGAGTATGCACCTAGGTTCTATTCATGAGAGAGTGTTGCAAGTCACTTTGAAGGACTATGTTGTTCTTGATGCCAATCACCTCACCGATGAAGATAGAGCCAACATCACTTGTAATAGAATGGCTCTCAATACTATTTACAATGGTATTGACACAAAGATATTTGAGGGCATCAAGGATTTGGAGTTTGCACATGAGGTGTGGACAAGATTGAGTGAAACTTATGAGGGCACCAAGGTTGTCAAGAGTGCCAAGCTCTATGGCCTCAAAAGTGAGTTTAAGAACTTCAAGAAGAAGGATGATGAAACAATCTTGGAGATGTTTCATCGTCTACAAGTGACTGTGAATGATATCAAGAGTTTGGGGTACAAGACACAAGATCAAGATTTTTGTGTCAAGTTCTTGATGAGTTTTCCCAAGAGATTCAAGATGTTGATCATGATTCTATAAAGAGATGGGCTTGATACAATGAAGCCAAATGATTTTCTTGGAGAGGTTTTGACCTTTGACAAGTATGATCATGATGTTGATGAGAAGGACAAGAAGGAGGAAGAGAAGAAGAAGCCAATCATGGCATTCAAGGCCACCTCCTCCAAAGGCAAAGCTCCTATCATTGAAGAAGAAGAAGACAATGGTGAAGAGGGAGACTTTGAGATTGATGATGAGGCACTTTCTCTTGTTGTCAAGAAGATGGGTCATATGTTCATCTAGAGAAGGGGCTTCAAGAAGAGGGTTGACAACTCCAAGAGCAATGAGCAAGGAAGAAGGTGCTTCAATTGTGATAGCCCCGACCATCTTTAAAATGAGTATCTCTTTGAGAATAAAAAGAACAACAACAAGAGGGGCAAGTTTGAGAAGAAGAGAGAAGCAAGGATGACTCTCAAGAAGGACAAGGATGGTGCCTTTGTGGTCACTTGGGAGAGTGATAATGAAGACGAGGAAGAAGAATCTTCCAACAAGGCTTTTGCCTCTATTGCTATAAACAAGAAGCCTTCATTATTCTCTTCATCACACTCATGCTTCATGGCTAAGGAGAACAAGGTAATATATGATGATAGTGATGATGAAAGTGAAATAGAATATGCTAATAATGATGATAATGATGAGCCAACTAAAGAACAACTATATGACTTGATGGAATAAACTAGAGATATTGCTATTGCTAAGGACAAAGAGTGTAAGAAGCTTTCTATGAAGGTAGCATTACTTGAGAAAGCCCTTAGTGAGCTTAAAACCACTCATGAGTGTCTAGTAGAAGACCATTAGAAACTTGATGATGCTCATTCTAAGCTTGAAAAGGCTCACTCATTGCTTCTAGAGAAACAAGCAAAAGAGAAGGTTGTTGTATCAAGTGATATAGGTGTAACTTGTGATATCATCAATGAATCCTTTTATCAACCTATTATCATGTCAAGTGCTAACCCTTCTTGTAGCTCTTCATCCACCACCACCAACTCTACCTCTACTAGTAGTGATGGTTTCACTTGTGGTGCATCAATAATGGTTGAGAATGAGACTCTCAAGAGAGAGGTGGGTGAGCTCACTCACGCCTTAGGCAAGGCCTATGGTGGTGAGGCCCACTTGCTAAAGTGCTTGGGTAGCCAAAGGTTCTCCCTAAATAAAGAGGGATTAGGCTACACCCCTAAGAAGGGCAAGGCGGCCTTTGCAACTCCAAAGCCTAGCTTTGTGAAGAGCAATTGTCGGTATTGCCATAGATGCAAGCAAGTTGGGCACCTAGAGGATAATTGTAATAAAATGAACACTAACAAGAAAAATGTGAATGCTATACCTTTTGATTCTTGTTATGTGCTGACCAAGGGTGAGAAGAGTATGAAAGCTAAGTTTGTTGGTACACCCATTGTTGGCCCAAAGAAGAAGGAAATTTGGGTTCCCAAAAGCTTAGTCACTAACCTACAAGGACCCAAGCAAAAGTGGGTACCTAAGCTTCATTGATTTGCTTGTAGGTCAATTATAAAGCCGGAGGAAGGAATTGGATCATTGATAGTGGGTGCACTCAACACATGACCGGTACATCAAGAATGTTTGACTCTATCAATGATAATGTTAGTGGCATTGATTCTATCACATTTGGCAATAACAAGAAAGGCAAGGTTATTGGACTTAGTAAGATTGCAATATCAAATGACATGAGCATATCAAATGTGTTGCTAGTTCAAAGCTTAGATTTCAATCTTCTTTGGGTGGCACAAATTTGTGATTTGGGTTTCAAGTGTATATTTGGACCAAATGATGTTGATGTTGTTAGCATGGATGGTTCCAAAGTGATATTCAAAGGGTTTAGATTTGAGAACCTTTACCTAGTTGATTTCAATGCTAGTGAAACTTCTCTATCAACTTGTTTGATATCAAAATCTAGTATGGGTTGGATATGGCATAGAAGACTTGGTCATGTTGGCATGAAACAATTGAAGAAACTATTGAGTCATGATCTAGTCAACGGCTTGAAAGATGTTGAGTTTGAAAAGGATAGATTATGTAGTGCTTGTTAAGCCGGGAAGCAAGTTGAAAGTGCACATCCTAAGAAGAGCACAATGAGCACATGCAAGGCATTTGAGTTGTTGCACATGGATCTATTTGGACCAACAACATATGCTAGCATTGGTGGGAACAAATATGGATTTGTCATTGTTGATGATTTCACAAGATTCACATGGATGTTCTTTCTTAGTGACAAGAGTGAAGTGTTTGATACATTCAAGACCTTTGTCAAGAGAGTTCATAATGAGTTTGAAATCAAGATCAAGAAGATTAGAAGTGACAATGGGAGTGAATTCAAGAATATAAGAATTGGTGATCTTTGTGATGACTTTGGTATTGGACATCAATTCTTGACCAAATACAATCCACCCTCCAATGGTGTTGTTGAGAGGAAGAATAGAACATTGCTTGATATGGCTAGAACTATGCTTAATGAGTATAATATGAGTCACAAGTTTTGGGATGACGCAATCAACACGGCTTGCTACTCAATTAATAGGCTCTATTGTCATCCATTGCTTGAGAAGACCCCATATGAGCTACTTCATGGAAGAAAGCCAAATATTTCATTCTTTAGAGTGTTTGGTTGCAAATGCTATATCTTGAAGAAGGGCACTAGACTTGGGAAGTTTTATTCTAGATGTGATGAAGGGTTCCTACTCGGTTATTCAACAACAAGCAAAGCTTATAGAGTATGGAACAATGCTAGTGGCCTAGTTGAGGAAGTCCATGATGTGCAATTTGATGAAACCAATGGTTCACAAGATGAGGAAGAGAACATTGATGATGTTAGTGGACCTCGGTTAGTAGAAACAACGAAGAACATGGACATTGGGGATATTAGAGCAAGGCAAGTGATTGATGTTGATGATAACAAAGATCAAGTGCTCACATCACCCATCAAGAAAGCTAGTAGTTCTCAAGTGCAAGATCAACAAGCTAGTTCATCCCAAGAAGACAAGTCAACTAGTCAACCAAGTTCAAGCAACCAAGTTAAAGTGCTCCAACCCACTGATATTGCAAGAGATCACCCACTTGACAGAATTATTGGTGATATTAGAAGTGGTGTGCAAATAAGATCTATGGCAATGATATGTGAGCATGCATCTTTTGTGTCAATAAAAGAACCCAAGAAAATTGATAAAGCCTTGAAGGATGCCGATTGGATCATGGCCATGCAAGATGAGCTTAATAACTTCACTAGAAATGATGTTTGGGAGTTAGTTGAGAGGCCTCAAGATCACAATGTCATTGGAACCAAATGGGTATTCAAAAACAAGCAAGATCAATATGGTATAGTGGTGAGAAACAAAGCTAGACTAGTTGCACAAGGTTATACTCAAATAGAGGGTCTTGACTTTGAAGAAACATATGCACTGGTTGCAAGATTGAAGGCAATTAGAATTCTTTTAGCCTATGCTTGTGCCCATGATATCAAGTTATATCAAATGGATATGAAAAGTGTATTTCTCAATGGGATCATCAATGAGTTAGTATATATGGCTTGAAGCAAGCACCTAGAGCATGGTAAGAGAGGCTAAGGAATTTTTTTATCTCTAAGGGATTCACTATAGGAAAGGTTGATACTACTCTATTCACCAAGAAGATTGGAAATGACCTATTTATTGTGCAAATATATGTTGATGATATCATATTTGGGTCAACCAATGAGGATTATTGCAAAGAATTTGGTGACATGATGGCCAAAGAATTTGAGATGTCCATGATTGGAGAGTTTAGCTACTTCCTTGGTCTTCAAGTCAAACAATTGAAGGAAGACACATTTGTTACTCAAGGCAAATATATCAAAGCCATATTGAAGAAGTTTGGGATGTAAGATGCAAAGGCAATTTCAACTCCAATTGGCACCAATGAAAGTCTTGATAGTGATCTTAGTGGCAACATGGTGAATCAAAAGGAATATCGGTCTCTAATTGGAAGCCTCCTCTATGTCACCGCATCAAGGCCGGATGTCATGTTTAGTGTATGCATGTGTGCAAGATATCAAGCCTCACCTAGAGAGAGAGTCATCTCAAGGCCGCAAAGAGAATATTGAGGTACTTGAAGCATACATAAGATGTTGGACTTTGGTATCCCAAGGGGTCACAATTTGAGTTGATTGGATATTCGAACTCCGATTATAGGGGATGCAAGATCAATAGGAGGAGAAATAGTGGAACATGTCAATTCCTTGAAAGATCACTAGTGTCATGGTCATCAAAGAAATAAAATAGTGTGGCAATATCTACCGCCGAAGCCGAATATATTAGTGCGAGAGCATGTTGTGCACAATTTCTTTGGATGAAATCAACCTTGAAGGACTATGGTTTCAACTTCAAGAATATACCATTGTTTTGTGACAATGAGAGTGCAATTCGAATGACACAAAACCTGATCCAACATGGAAGATCAAAACACATTGATATAAGGCATCACTTCATAAGGGATCATCAACAAAAGGGTGATATTTCAATTGAAAGCATTGGCACCGATGATCAACTTGCCGATATATTTACCAATCCACTTGATGAGAAGAGGTTTTACAAGCTAAGGAATGAGATGAACATTCTTGATTTCTCAAATATGAGTTGAATGCACTCCACTCACTTATTGACATGCCTCTCCTTCGACTAAGCAAGGTAAAAGTTGTAATGACATGTGATTATGGGATATTAGGATTTGCTAGAACATGTAAACATATAAGTTGCATCCTAAGTGCATTTATGAGAAATCAAATGAATTTGATGGATATATAGCATCACTATTGCTTCTATGATCGATTTGATCTAGTGGAGCTTGGATGGCTTATAAATAGGTGGTGGCCGACCCTTGGGGAGGTCTCTCGCCCATTCTTTCATTCTTGAGGATCCTTTGAGCAAAAGCTTCTCCCTCATACTCATCTCTCTTGCTTGATTGCTAATATTGAGTGAGATTGAGTGATTCGAAGTGCATTGCATGAGTTGATTCATCTAATGGCACTTGCGAGTCGTTTGGCCGGTGGATTTCTTGTTATTCTTGGAGAGTACCGCTCCTAGCCGGCTTGGAGGGTTGTTGGAGGCGTTGGGAAGAGTTGGTGATTGTTCTTGCCCACCTCCGGTGTTGATTTGTAAGGGGTTCTTGAGCTTTCCTTAGTGGAGCGCCAAAAGCTACTCTAGTGGAATGCACGTGTCATTGAGTTACCTCACTTGAGAGTGATGTCTTGCGGTTCCCTTGCGGGGCAAGTGGCTTGAGGGTCACACCGAAGAACCATCTAGGTGTTGGTCGACACAACCGGTGACGTAGCTTGTCGGTGCACAAGTGAACACCGGGTGAACAAAACAATTGTGTCATCCTCTTGTCTCCCGGTGATTGGTTCTTTATCTTGTGATTGTTGTCATTGTGGTTGATTGGATATCATCTTGGTGATTGACAACATCTTCACTTCATCATCGGTATAAGAATCACTTCTCTATCTTGTATTTACTTTCTCATATATATTGTGTAGCTTGTGTAGAATTGGTTATCTTGCTATCTTAATAGATTAGAAAGTAGTGACTTAGCCTTTGAGTGTCTTAGAGATTATACATATACTAGGAGGCTTGCTCACCATCTAGGCTAGGCAAAACCGTGGTTATCGCCATTTGTTTTACTAACAAATTTTGTCTAGTGAATTTGTAGAATTTTTAATAGGCTATTCACCCCCCTCTTGCCATCTAGGACCTTACACGCTACTTGCGATAGCGGCGCACGCGGTGGTTGCGGGCGGTTGCAGGGCGCGGACGAGGCAGCGCATGCACGGGCTTGGGCGTGGCGTCGCATGCGGTCCGGTTGCGGGTGGAGCGACCGCCGGCGAGGGCGGCCGCCGGAGTTCCCAGAGATTAGGGTTTCGGCCAAATCCCTTGAAATTAGGGTCCGGCGAGCGGCGGCGGTGGCGACCCCTCTCTCTCCCTCCCAAATCCTCCCCGGTTGTAGCAATCGGCTGGCCGGCCTGGCGGCGGCCGCGACACGGCGGTGGTGGCGGTGAGCGAGGCGGCGGCGACGCCGCTGAGCTAGGTGGGGCAGGATGGCCGGATAGGCTGGGTAGGCGGCGGGGGCGAACGCCGGCGAGAATGGAGGCGGGAGCAGGGCGGGGGAGGGGGAAGAAGGGTGGCACCGCAGTCGCTCTAGAGCTCGTCGGAGCTCCGGCGAGCTGGGGCCGCGGCCCTGGGTCACCGGAGCTCCGGTGAGCCCTTGCGTGGCCGCGGCGGGGGGCGATGCGGCGGCCGGCGGGGCAGCGGGGCGCGGTGGGGAAGGAAGGGAGCGGGGTGGGGAAGAAGAACAGCAGCGGGGCGGGCGTGTGTGCCGCATGCGCCGCGTAGTCGCCCCCAGTTGTGAGACATGTTGAATGCTATCTCTATTGTTGATATTGATTATTGTCGTTTAGCAAGGTTTAGATCTTGGCTCAACCAGCATCAGGCCATCAGAACACTTGAATACATCATTAGGAAGAAAATATGAGGGATGTCATGACTACACGAGAAAATATGAAATTGTCAATATACTCTGTTAAATTATGTCATTTGAAGATAGGACGATGAGGGCAACTAGTCACGGGTCTCTTAGGAGCCTACTGCCATATGCGGTTGCAGGAATCGTCCACACCGTGAGATATTTGGTGTGATTCTTGGCTTATTTCCACCGCCATCACAGGAAAATATGCTCCCAAACATGATTCTTTATAAATTTCGTCGTTTGAAATGGTCAATCAGCAACTCAATATCAGTGATGGCTCCTTGGGGATGGAGTTAGTATAAAAATAGTGATCGGCTAGCTGGTAGCCAATCTGCCAATGGCTTCTCCTGCCACCCATTGTATATGGGCGGGATTGGTTGCCGGTGGAGCTCAGCCAGGCTCGCACTTGCCTACTAGGCCCGTAGGAACCAGGCGGAAACGGTGCAAGAGCTAGTTGTTCTGTAGTAGGTTGAATCGACGGGGACAAGCCTGACTGTGCTATTTGTTTGGACGCCTGAATGGAGCAGCGTTTTAGTTGAAAATGCAAAGGAACTCAGCAGCTGGACGTGCAAGCTTGCGCCGCGCGAGTAGAATTCCGTTTCTGCGCAGCTAGGCGCCGGAATATTTTTCTTGCATCAGTCAGACCAGGCTCAAACATGCATACAGCTAACCAATCACCTGTTCTCTGCACCTCACGGCCAGGCTCCTCTGTACAGTAGGAAACCAATCACGCCCTATATCCCTGTTGAGTTTGTGTAGAAAATAATGTGGTGTACATAACAGGGACCGGAACAAAGAGAATCTTCTCCGTTGCCTGCCCGAAAACATTTGATTTAGCTAGTAGCCATAGTATAATAAATATACCTCACGCCACCTTTTTTTTTTTGTGTGTGTGACTACCTCACGCCACATCTTTATATAAAACAGAGGAGGCGAATATAGAGTAGTATATACAAAATAAGATATAAGATATGCTTGAACGTTTCGTACTACAGACCATATAGAGTAGTATAAATCCAAGAGGAGACGGATACACGGCAGCCATTGGACACGACACGACCACTTTATACACCTCAGCGCTAGCGATATATCTCATCACGTTGTGGTTGTGCCACTGCCAACCATGGCCACGCACGTCATGACATCAAGCAAGCTACTCTGCCCGGTAGCTGGTGGACACTTGTATATGCCAGCAGTCGACGGCGTTGTCGTATATAAAACAGAGGACCAGCTCACTCCACATCTCGCCGTCGCGCGCACGCACGTCTCGCATCGCATCGCCACTGGTCACTGCACTCTGCAAAAAGCCGCACGATTCCATTTCCATGGATCACGATCACGACACGGCCCGGGAAGAAGAGGCGGCGGCGGCGGCCGTGTGGCGCGGCACGGTGCGCACCGTGGCGTCGGGGCCGACGCCCGACGAGGCATGGGCGCTGCTGGGCGACTTCTGCTCCCTGGACCGCTGGGTCTCCACGGTGCAGATGTGCCGACGCGTCGTGGAGGTGGAGGTGGACGGCGCGGCGGAGTTGCCGGAGCCGGAGCCGGAGCCGGAGCCGGACGGCCGCCCCGCCGCCGGCCCCGGGTGCGTGCGCTACTGCGAGGGCCCCGTGAACATGGCCGCGCCGGGGGAGCCCGTGGGGTGGTCCAAGGAGCGGCTCCTGGAGGCGGACCACGCGGGGCGGTGGTACAGCTACGAGCTGCTGGAGAGCAACAAGGGCTTCGGCAGGTACCGGGCCACCGTGCGGGTGGAGCACGACCCTGCCGGGTGCGCGGTCACCTGGTCGTTCGAGGCCGACCCGGTGAAGGGCTGGACGCTCGAGGGGTTCGTGGCGTTCCTGGACAAACTCGCGCGCGGCGTCGCCCAGCGGCTCGAGGAGGAGATCATGGTGAAGTCCGTGGGTGAAGCACTGAAGGTAGCTGTCGCATAGGCTGCTGGATTGGTTTGTGGCAGCAGGCAGCGGGTGTTTTTCCACTTTTTTTTTTTGTTTCTTGTTTCACACAAATATAAGAGCTCACAGAGCACTTTTTTTGCGTACATGTTTGTGTAAAATTCTCCTGATGGAATTGAAGTTCTGAAGTTTTGCCAAATTTCTACGTACCGTACTCTCTCTGTAAACCAGCTCCAACTCCAGACAGCAACAAACACAGACCGTTCCGCAAGAAAGAATTCGAATTTCCCTGTACGTGCTATGCCCGCCTGCCTCCTCGCGACTCGGCGCATCCCGGTCCCCTCGTGCTTCCCCACCTCGCTGACCTTGCCGCGGTCCGGCTCGAGTCCTGCACTGATGCGAGCATCCTGCGCCGTGGCCTCCTCCCGCGCTGTCCTTCCACTGGAATGCCGCGACCCGTGCCTACCTCCACCTCGGCTCGCCCCGCTTCCACTTTGATCCGCCGTGTGCTGTGTGCACCCACGCACAACGGCGCCGCGCCCGACCGCTACACGTTCCCAGACCTCAAGGCCGCGACCAAAGCCGAAAACCCCGCCGGTTCCACACTACGCCTGCAGCTGCACTGCACACTGCCGCTGCCAAGCGGGGTCTCGCGCGCCACGGCGCCAGGTCTTCACCGAGAACGCGCTCATCAGCTGCTACGCGCGCGAAGGCTGGCGACGGCACGCGAAGGGTGTTCGATAAAAGCCCGAACCGGGGCCTAGGTTCGTGGGACGCCTTCATCAGCAGTTTCTCGCAACCCGGCGAGTCCCAGGAGGCATTGAAGTTGTTTCATGAGCTGCGGAGGCACGGCAGGGCACGGGATCATCTGACCATGATGGATTTTGTGTTGGTGATGTTGGTTTGTCGGAGCAGATGCACAACTGTATCTTACAGTTCTAGCGCTCTTGCCAGCTTGATGTGACATTGCCCATTTGCCCAATGCATTGGTCGATATGTGTGCGCAAATGTGGCCGCACGGACCTCACAAGGGTATTTCCGTAATGCCTGTCAGCGAGGGGTCTTCATGGACAACCATGATCACAGGGCTTGCAACGCATGGCGAGGATCAGGGTGCACTGAACAAGTCTCATGATATGCAGAGAGAAGAGATACAACCAAACAGGGTGATGATGTTAGTGGTGCTCTCTGGTTGCGCGCTCGGATGTGGCTGGTGCGTATAGAGTTCGGTTTGCTGAAACAAATGGAAGAAGGAAAAATCATGGTAGTGTCGACCGCTGAAAATACCAGTGTGTGGTGGTGGTGGTGGTGGTGGAGCAGAGTATGGATTTGAAGGTCAATGTGGTGATAGGGGATTAGGGAACATTGCTCGGTGCATTTGAAGCAGTAATATGAGTACTAGTGTTTTGCGAGCGCATGGGCGCGCGCGAGCAGTGGCCGTAACAATATTTGTAGAGAGAATGTATATAGACATTAGTTGTCCAGGCATAAGCCAAATACTACAATACCAAATGTTCAGATATGAGCCAAATATAAACCCGGATGATGGTTAGTTTGGTAAAAGAATATTATCACCACAAACTGTGCACATTTCTAAATTAAAACTAAGTTGAGTTTTAATCTGCCATGGAGTTCAATAGAAAATTGGATTTCTAAACCTGGAACAGATACTACATATATTAACATCACAAACTGTCCACATTCAGCCAATTGTTACTCACATATATCACATGCGCACCGAACAGGAAACTAGATTTCTGAACATGGAACGAATATCTTACATGAGACATAGAGTACATATAAGTCAGATTTCTAAACTGGGATGCGAGATGTTCAAGGAGGCAACCATCCCTTGACTGAGCCTTCTGTACGAATTTTTTTTATTTTTAATTTTTTTAAAATTTGTTTTACAATTTTAATTTTTTGTTTCGAAATATGACAGAACTAATCGTCCACAGTGGGCGTTTTTTAAAAAACGCCCACTGTGTGGGCGTTGTATGTGACATGGCACAGGGCCGGCCGCCGCCGGTGCCGGCTTTTGCGGGCGGCTCCCTGGCGCCCAAAAAACGCCCACACAGTGGGCGTTTTTTGGGCTCCGCCTATATATACCCAGCCCCCCTCTTCAGATTTTCATTATATTTACTAAATTTTTCAGAAAAAAAGAAAGAGGAGAGGAGGGAGGAGAAGGAAGTAAACAGCGAAGCCCTGTCAGTTTGAGACCTCGGCTTTTAGGTAAGTTTCTCATACATTACAAGTCTGTTGCTATGCATTAGTAAAATATAATGTGCACTAGAGTTGTTTAGTTTTTAGTTGACTCTGGGTAGATCTGTGAGTAGTATGTATATTAGATCTATAAATAATGATGTTAGAGCATTGCAGTTCATGTTAGAAATAATGATATTTCTTCTATGCTTTAAACAATGGATTGCATGATTTGAAATGTGATGAATATCGTATTTTCTCTGAATAGATATATTTAGGGTTTAGAAATAATGATGTTTACGCTATGCTTTAAACAATAGATTGCATGATTTGAAATGTGACGAATATCGTATTTTCTCTTAATAGATATGTTTAGGGTTTAGGGTTTAGGGTGTAGGGTTTAGGAATAATGATGTTTATGCTATACTTTAAACAATGGATTGCATGATTTGAAATATGACGAATATCGTATTTTCTCTGAATAGATATGTCAACCAAAGTGACGGACGGAGTTTTGGAAAAAACGAGGTCGCCCTAGAGAATTGTATCCCGACGTGTCTAGGAAGGATGCTCCTGTTCCTCCTGCAGTCCCTGTCCCAAATTGTGACTGTGGAGAACCGGCTGATATTGGCCAATCTATGAGGACACAGCTGCCCGTTGCTACTACACATGCGGTGGATTCAATGTAAGTAATTGCACCTCTGTCACTGCGTCTTTATTCAATGCTAGTAATTACAGCTCTTGCATCTCTAACAATGTCGTTAGCAATCATGTTTTGTAGGCCCATGAGCGGTGCTTTTTCTTTCAGTGGATTGACGGTCCAGACAAATTCGACCCAAGGTATCTCCAGTTTGACGAATGGTGGAAAGGGAAGCATAATCCACCCGATCAATTCGAGCGGTGGGTGGCACCTCCCCCTGAGCCCCCCAATGACAGACGAGGAGAAGAAAATAGCCCAATTGAGACGGCTTGAATCTCCGCCTCGTTGCAAATACGAAGATTATTCTGTAATAAGTTCAGATAGGCCTAACGAGTTCGAATGTCCTAACCCCGCCGGAGTAAGTGCAAATTATATGCGGTCATGGCTTTCTTAGTATTTGTGCATGTACTAACATTTTACATTGTAGGGTGGGTATACCTTGTTGCGGAAGTGTAACTTCAGGGAGTGGCTGTGGGGTCCAAAGAACAAATGGCCCGAGCCAAAGGTGGACAAGAAGAGAAAAGTGGTTACCCCCAAGCCTCCTGTGTTGTGCAAATATGGTGTCGAAGCGCAGTATGGCCTACTACCATCGGAGTTTGGAATAGGCTATTGGTGCGGCCATATGGTTGATTACGATGAGGTCCTTTTGTTCCACTTGTTGCTCACTTGATATCCAAACTTTTTGTATTTGCTGACTTTAAATTGTTCCGTTCGATCACAGAGCCTTAGGAAATGCAAGTGGGAGGTTTTTGCCCATGGTGAAGACCGCAGAGAATACATGGATACACTGAAGCAAAAGCAACTAATGGACCTGAAGTTCAGGTTTGGTACTCAGCTTGTGGACAACTACATTAAGATGCGGAAGCGAGCGCAGGTTGACTATGCCCGACGATTGTGTGTCCAAACCCCAAGTGCTGCTCGGTGGAAGAAAGACTGTGATGCATGGAAAAAGAAGAGAGAAGAGGAAGCATCCTTGCATGCGAGGGAGAAGATGGAGGAGGCGGAAAAGAGGAGTGCTGATGCGAAGATGAAGCAGAAGATGGCAGAGACAGAGATGCCGATGAACGACAAGGATGAGGAGTATGATGAAGCGTTCATCCAAGCCCTTGATGACTTGGAGGCCGCTTACTACAAAAAAAAGGAAGAAAAGGAGTATGATGAAGCGTTCACCCAAGCCCTCGATGACTTGGAGGCCGCTTACTACAAAAAAAGGAAGAAGAGGCCAACGCAGCTAAGCGTAGCCGTACCAATGAGTTTGTGGGAGAGGATAGTGGTTCTGAAGATGAAGACTTGCTTCGCGGTTATGTTTCGGATTATTAGAGCCGTTTTGTTAGATTAATTCAGATTAGTAGCTCATCGCCCTAGCAGACCTATAATTTTGGAATGTATTAGTTGTGTTCAAAAGGGTACGAATAAGGAACCGACGGGGATTTCTAGATATAGTACTCAAAAGAATCGTCACAATACGCCAGGGCCCCGACGGGAAACAAAGAATATAACAAAAGGTAAATTTTGACAAAAGGAAAGTGCGTATCATACATCAAGACAGTAATTACATCGTACAGGGTACTACTGTCCCCGAGCCTGTCCCTGCCCCTGCCCCCTACCCCTCTTCGGCCTCCTCGGTCGCACGTGCCCCGACGAGTAGGTGTGGCGATCCGGTGGAACACCTCGAGTCGCACGGACGTGCTGCACTGGAGTCATCTGTGATAACTCCTGCGTGTAGGGCGGAGGTGCTCCTGCAAGCTGTGAAGGGCCGATCTCGACCTCCTCGTCGCTGATCGGTGCGTCAGTGGGGGGGTCATTAGGTAGTCGGTAGGTCCGCGACGAGGTGCCGGCTCCCTGGGCCGACGTCGAAGCTGCTCCCTGCGCGGAGGTACCCACTCCATGGGGCGAAGACCAGACTCCCCAGGATGCTCCCTGAGAGGAGGTACCCACTCCATGGGGCAAAGGCCAGGCTCCCCAGGCTGCTCCCTGAGCGGAGGAACCTCACCATGGGCCGATGCGCTGGGTGGAGCATGAGTGAAGTGCCTGGATGCCTCGGCTCCGTGCACCGAGGACCCCGCTCCGGAGGAACGAAGGTACGGCGTAGAGAACGCTGTGAAAGGTGTCGTCGTAAGTCACACAGTCATCCAGATTAGAAAAACATAGGTAGACGAGGTGGGGTACACGGAGTTACCTCTGGTCTGGGGTGCATGAGGACGTGCTGCGGGTGCCGGTGCAGGAATTCGAGGCGCTGCGTCGGAGGTCCGACAAGTCAGAGCCCTCAGCATGGATCTAAGCATCGTACGCATCCGCGTGTACGAGGTGCGCTGCTCGTCCACTGTCAACGCCAAGCCACCCTCCAAGCGGCGACACACGGAGTCAACCTCCGTGTAAAGTAGTTGCGTACCGTTGACCTAATTTCTGTTTTAAGTTAGATGAAAGATATACGTAATGAACTACTGATATATATGAGAGATTCAAGTACTCACGACGCGGAAGTAATCCTGATCATGGTGCGCAGGGTAAGTGTCACCCACGGCGGCGATGTGTGGCTGCTGCTCCGGAGGAACGAAGGTGACACGTGTGCGGGTACGAGGCTGGTACCACCAGAGGTAGTTCATGTACGAGTCCTCGGTGTGGGGGCGGTACTCCTCAACGACGTCCTCTGTGGCAAGCAACCAGTCGTCCACGTATGGCTACAGACGTGGAACCCATAAGTTGCCGCCGACCTGTCCCCTCCGAGTCAGCCTGAACACAAATTTGAGTAAGACATGTCTATTGCGATTAATTTTTCAAAGTCAGTTGTTAGTAGTACTTACCTGTGAGCATCTGCAGGGACGGTACGGATGATAGGGGTGGGGGATGGCTGCATGAGACCGAACTGACGCAAAACACGCCCTGGGCAGTGTGGTTCGACGAATATGTCGAACACCATCGGTCGGAGCGTCAGCCAGAAGGCCTGGTCACGTGTGCACAACGTGGACAGCCCAAGGGGAGCTCGTGCATGGATAGCCTCCTAGCTGTAAGGCTCCCAGATCACGTCGGTCAGCTGTATCCTATCGAACTCCAGCATAAACTCATTGTACGACCGCGTGACCTGCACATGTGCCCATCATCGCTGAAATATAACAATCAATAGGTTAGAAGGTACGATACGAATTAACTATATACGTCAGCTAGGAACACGAACCTGACGATGGCACCAGACTGTACCCATGGTGGGGAAGTCCTCGGGCGGATGCTGCAAGTACAGGCCGTCCTCGTAGGTGGTGTGATCCACCACAGGTCGACCAATCACGAACCGTTCAGCTGCCCATAGCTATAGAAGGAGGGGACAACCAGTGAGCAAAGAACCTGTTTCTATCTTGGTACATGCTTCGCAAAGCCCCCTGTACATTGCCGCCAGTACTGCGGATCCCCAGCTCCACTATGGCACTGCTCCCTTGTCAGCATCAGCGATCGCGCGTGCGTAGGGGATCATGACCTTGTCGATGGCATGTCCCGCGCTGCTGGTGAACATGACCCAGCCAAAAAGCCACAACAAGTAGGCATCCAAGCTTCGTCGCACAGAGTACACGTCAGCCTCTGGGTGTAGCTAATCGGACTGAAAAAGATACAGTTAATAAAGTTAAGTAGAACTGCAAATTGATAAAATTCTTTTCAAATAGGCCTTACGGTAAACTGCATGAGCCACTGCTGCGACGGGCCCATGGTCGTGTACGGAGGGAGGCTGCTCATAGCTGAAAGTGCAGGGTGACGCTACACGTGGCCGAAGCGGGCCATAATGTTGTCTCGCCAATCATGAAGTCCGTCGACTGGCCCGACGGCATCGCCAGCGAGGGGAAGGCCAAGCAAGAACGCAACGTCCTGAAGCGTCAGTGCGACCTCCCCGCACGGCAGGTGGAACATGTGTGTCTCCGGCCTCCATCGGTCGACCAAGGCTGCTAGAAGAGACCTATCAAAACTCCACCTCCTCGTCTCATCGGCCTCAGCAGCTCGAGCCTCCATAAGGCGACACAACGGGAGGAGGCCTGCCTCACATAACCTGCACATAAAAATTATATGTTATTAACAAGCCATGTGTACTTAATTGGGAGACCTCGAAGAGTCAACGGATACCTGGAACAGAACCGAGGGTCCACTAAAAGTAGATGTCTGGATGGTCGCGGTCGAAGTACGGGCAGAGTGGCGTTCTGCATCGCAATACGGTACGAACGGTGGTGCAGATCGATCCCTCGATCTAGCAGCTCTGGTGTGTCGTCCGCCATCCCTGCATGACATTATCATAGTTAACACATATGACACATACAAACAAAAATTGAAAAAGTATACAATAATAAATTTAAGGTACAACAAGAAATGATCGAATTTGAAACATAAAGAATGCACGTAAAACATGTAACTGAAATATATTCAAATACAAGATAGAGATTAAGAACATCATAGAACATTACATCCACAAGATAGGTTGAAACAACAAGTTTGTTCACTTGAGTTACAACAAAGCAAAAATTGTACATTACATAATCTTAACCAAGCTTACTACACATCACTACACGATCGAACCACGAGGCACGCGTGCACGCCTTGGCCTGGTGGGCCTAGAAGTTGTCCCTTCTCTTGTTGGCGGGGTACCATCCAATCTAGATCCTGATGGCGGGGCTTCTGCTGTTGTGGGCATGTCTGAGTCCTTCGGGCACTTCTTGTAAGTATGTCCCACCTTGTCGCATTTGCTGCAACGTTTGTACCTTCCACCTGCTTCGGACTCATCCATGACGTTTCGAATACGTCTTGTCTTTCATTGCCCAGCCTTGTCTCTGATCTTACTTGGGTCTAGAATATAGCTAGGTTGCGGTACTGTACCTGTAAAATTTTCCGCTATGCCAAAACCATAAATTTCATGTGACCATGTATGCAATATGGCTTCCTTGGTGAAATAGGGAGATACAAAAGTACGATCAAGTATTCCACACTCCGAGCTCGCTGCAATAACATGGGAACATGGTTTGTGGTAGAGTCTTGGCTTGTGGCACGTGCATGCGCAATACTCATCCTCCTTAAGTATGCATTCTTACACAACTCTTGTTCTATATATTCCACGCTTGGCCCTATCAGCACACAAGATTTCAAATCGGTGCTCTCTAGTACCTTGAGTTATAACTCTATGCTCCTTTGCCTTCTTACGTTTTTCCTCCAGATAATTTATCAACATATGTCCAAAGAAAACACCTCGCACTTGCATTGATAGGACAGCGACTTGGTACCGGTCTCTGAAATATCTGCATGTTCCATGCAGGATGAACTCAACAATGGCAACTAGGGGAAGGTCTCTAACACCACGCATCACCCAGTTGTAAACTTTGGCCAAATTAGTTGTCATAATGCCGAACCGTGCTCCGCCGACATCATGCAGCAAAGCCACTTCTCCTTAGGCTCATTCTCTATCCAGTGCGAAAATTTTCTCACAGCAGATGTCGATCTCCTTCTGATGTTTGGACCATCTGTGGGCAGCGGTCCTAAGGCCTCTGGACCATCCTCACCAACAGGTGCTGATCGGCTTGAGTGCTCTTCCCTTTGCTTCGTTGTGAGCTCGTTCAACCTCCTCCAAAGCTCGTTGAATTTTTTTCTCTTGATTTTGTCCGCACAGCCTCTTGAATAGATCCATCAAGCTCTTGCCCTTAAACTGCTTATAAAAATTAGCACCCATGTGACGCATACACCACCGACTTTGAACATCTGGCCAATCTTTACCATATCCCATCTCTGCATCACCGTTCTTCAGATATTCAATTGCCCGAAGAAGGCCAGCGTGACGGTCATGAATTAGGCATACACCAGGCCTCATACCAACAATGCTAACCTTCACCTGCTTGAGAAACCAGTACCAACTATCGGTATTCTCGCTCTCCACAAAAGCGAATGCCAGTGGTAAAACTTGATTGTTCCCATCCACGGCAATTGCTGTTAGTATCTGACCTCTGTATTTACCTGTCAGAAATGTCTCGTCAATATAGAGTATTGGACGACAATGCACAAATGCCCTGATGCAAGCACCTAGTGCAAAGAAAGCACGTTGCAAGACCAATACTGCACGGTCATTCTCCATGGTTAGGTATGTTATAAGATCTGTACATGTCCCTGGATTTTTGGCGGCTATGCATTGAAAAAGAGATGGTAAATTATCATATGAGGCTTTCAATGTGCCAAATCTCATCTCGATAATCTTCTGTTTTGCCCTCCACGCCTTAGCATATGAAATGGTGTATTTGAATTTATCTTCGATATGCCTTATTATTGACCTTGGCTCGTATCCCAGATTATGCACAACATCTGAATACATCTCTACAGCAATAAATGCAGATGTCATGTTTCTGTAGTAGTTCTCTACACCTTCGAAGTGATAGTTGTGCTCAGTGACTATTGACACTTTCCAATAATCCTTCCACTTTCCCTTGAATGCATACACCCTCCACGGACAACCATCGCTGGATCTCATGCACTTAACTTCATATACACACTTTGTGGACTTTGCTACCCAGAACTCTCTCTGCAGTGATACAGCCCAATGCTTGACTGCCTCCATTAATTCTTCCTTCTCTGCGTATATCGCTCCCTTGATTACCTCATTCTCCTTATACTCCCATGGAACATGGTATCCCTCTGAAATAGCAAGTCCAGAGAAGTCTTCATTAGACCATTGCCACCAATTCACATTGCATCCTTCCTCATCAGAAGATTCATCACCCTCCACTTCCTCATTCGTCGCATCTTTATTTTCCATTGCCTGAACAATGGAGTTGATCCTCTCGCCCTCATCTGCCAAGCCTCTCGGCTCACTGGCTTCTCCTTCTCTTTCTGGTTCCCACACATCCTGTCGTTGTTCTTCTCCTTGCTGAGCACGGTCGTTTTTCTCTTCCATTTCAGCATCAGTCCTAACCATACTTGTACCCTCTATATCTTGCAAGGTTGCATTGTCTTTATCGTGCACCTCTATGAAAATGCTGGGTTTCCAGCCCCGCTGCAATGTATTTTCTACGTACCATTTCCATGTTTCGGTGCAATCTACCGACATCAATTCCCAGAAACATTCTTCGTTGCCACGGTTGACTACTACATTTACTTTTATTGTGTTAACCTCTGGGTTGATATGAAATGCCCTCATTAACCAGTTACACACTGACCAAAAATTTCTTTCCGCTGGCCTATCTATCCCCTTTAGTGTTGACCCAAATTCAGACAGATCTATACCATACGGGCCATATCTGACAGTGCCACTAACATGGAACTACCGAAACATCACTTTGGTTGACATATCTATTCAGAGAAAATACGATATTCGTCACATTTCAAATCATGCAATCCATTATTTAAAGCACAGCATAAACATTATTATTCCTGAACCCTACACCCTAAACCCTAAACCCTAAATATATCTATTTAGAGAAAATACGATATTCGTCATATTTCAAATCATGCAATCTATTGTTTAAAGCATAGCATAAACATCATTATTCCTAAACCCTAAATATATCTATTCAGAGAAAATACGATATTCGTCACATTTTAAATCATACAATCCATTGTTTAAAGCATAGAAGAAACATCATTATTTCTAACATGAACTACAATGCTCTAACATCATTATTTATAGATCTAATATACATACTACTCACAGATCTACCCAGAGTCAACTAAAAACTAAACAACTCTAGTGCACATTATATGTTACTAATGCATAGCAACAGACTTGTAATGTATGAGAAACTTACCTAAAAGCCGAGGTCTCAAACTGACAGGGCTTCGCCGTTTACTTCCTTCCCCTCCCTCCTCTCCTCTTTCTTTTTTTCTGGAAAATTTAGTGAATATAATGAAAATCTGAAGAGGGAGGCTAGGTATATATAGGCGGAGCCCAAAAAACGCCCATTGTGTGGGCGTTTTTTGCGCGCCAGGGGGCCGCCTGCAAAAGCCGGCACCGGCGGCGGCCGGCCTTGTGCCACGTCACATATAACGCCCACACAGTGGGCGTTTTTTAAAAAACGCCCACCGTGGGCGACTAGTTCTGTCATATTTCGAAACAAAAAATTAAAATTGTAAAAAAAATTTAAAAAAATTAAAAATATAAAAAATTCCCTTGTGTACAAGGTTGTACATCATGTCGGTTACTTTGAACGTTGCTGAAATAATTATCAGCTTCCTCTCAGAAGAATCACCAAGAACTATATCTGCAAGTCTGGACTCTTTAGGGTGTAGTTCCACCAAACTTGTGCACATACCACATATCACATTTTGGAAGATAAGTATTGACTTCATCTTATTCAACTGAAATAGCTGCTGCAAGCAAAAGGCACATATTATTATGTAAACGAAAGTGACAAATCTTTAATAGTAATAAGTTCAGGGTGAGAAAAGTCTAGTATTTTCAAGGAAAAACAAGGTCAGTTTGGGATTCTGCTAAGAATAGCAGAATAAGATATTCAATTCAAATCCTTCCTTTCCTTACCCTATCCAATTCAGGTTTTAATGAGGCCTTCCTTAATAATTTCACTCTTGCATACAAATGTTTCATATTTCCAGCATAATTGTATGTTTGATTGCTTTAGCCATAAAAATGTAAGCCATGACAAAAGCCAACTTCATTAAGTATCCTACTCCACATCAAGTGTGCTGTTGTAGCCAATCTGGCATAGAACATCGACATTCCAAGTACAAACTCAAATCTCTATATCTCCAGCAATATGTTTCTGGTGTATGCATTTTAAAGCACTGTGTTGCTTTAAATTCTGAACCCTTTCAAACACCACGTAAAATAAAAATCAGAATGAAATGAGGACACAATTGTAGTTGAGTATTATCGATTTATAAATTCCAACCACTCTTGCAAAACAGGCATCATATTTTTTTCAAGAAAATATATCTCTAGGAAAAATGATAGATCTATTTACAAATAATAACCACCACTCAACTCTATTGGTACTTATATGCTCTGACAAAAAAGTTTATCAGCAGCTAAGTACTTTACAGTATTATGACTACTATGCAAATATACAGTCCCATGAAAATGTACAATTAATACAATGCACAGCTGAAGGGAAACCTCATATCTAACATGACCTCAACCTAAGATCATAATACATTACAGTTTAAGAGCAATAATTAGGCCAATTCACCACAGGTTGGCTTTATACCCAAATTTTAAAATATGTGTTACGGTTTAAAAACCTACCAACCAACAAAGTTACCTGCACAGAGTGGAAATCATGTTAAGAACTGTAAACATCTGATTAGCAAGAATATTGCATTAAAAACATTCTGCCACAACTGCTTGCTGCACCTATTGATTATCATTTAGTAATTTCCATGTATAATCTCTCATCACATTTTTATTGTTAGTAGTTGGCCTCTGCGACCTTCACACTTTCTAGATACAAAGGGGTATGGTATTGAGTGCCTTACCAGCTTAGCCAGCAATAGGGAAGATGGTCTGCATTGGTTGAGCACCAGCACGGAGGCCTCCAGCTTCTTGAGACCATCCCTTTTTGTTTCCAGCAACCAAGGGCAAAGTGACCAGCTCTAGGTACTTCATAATCGAGAGTTTTTGTTGTTATAGAACTGAAGTGTGAAACAAAAATATCCATAAGCAAAGTACCCAGGTGCAGAGGAAACATAAATGTCATTAGGTATAGAAGAAAATCGAATTAGTATTCTGGAAATGAAGGATAACATCACATGAAGCAGTAGTGAAGCTAAGAACAAAGAACAGAAGATATAATTGCATTTTGCCTCCAACCTAGCAAATGGACATATCTGCGTATAAACTAAAATAGAAGAAACAACACCAATATGTTCTAACAGGAAAAGCACAATATATTGGTATGAAACTCTGAAATGTGAGAAGGCCATACCTAAGCAACCACGACAGCATCAGAACAAAGGTTCCCCTGACCACAGTCCACCTGTAAACGCAATCGCAAGAAAGACACAAACAATTAGTCCCAACCATATCAATTAGTCCCAACCATATCGATCACCTGCAGGAAACAAACAAGCAGAACCTGACACTGCGTCTTTAGCTTCACCAGACGCCCTACAATGGCACATCCCAGCACGCACGTCAACCAGCGTCGCCACTGCCCACCACGAAGGCAGCAACACAGGTTCACGCGCACTTCTTCCAAAGCGTCCCTGGCACCCAGCACCAACTGGATAGACATTTTATCAAACATCAACCCAACACATGTGCCAGAGCAGATCTATGGCTGTACGCCACCCACCAAAACGCTGTAGCTGTAGCATGGCGGCGAGCTCTCGCTGCACGAGCCGGACCGTGCGGCCATTTCATCGAACACCTAAACGGCGCTCCACCCCACAACCAAAACACCCCTGAATGGCGTCGAGCTCTCACAGCATGACCTGACCATCCGGCCATTTCATCAAACACCTACACAGCACACGTCCCTAGAGCAGACCACACCCTCCACCCCTCAATTAAAACACCCTGGCATGCTCGCGCAGCGACGGCCGCACACCCAAATATTCCAATGCGACGGAGCAGAGCTGCACGATAACCGGACACCAGAAGACACGAGCAATAAACTGCAGGAACAACATTGCGAGGAAGAAGAGTAGGAGTGAGAGGCGACGCCGGATACGCACCTGCAAGCCGCTGGAGCAATAAACTGCAGGAACAACATTGCGAGGAAGAAGAGCAGGAGTGAGAGGCGACGCCGAATACGCATCTGCAAGCCGCCGGAACGAAAGGGGAGGAGAGATTTTTCTGCGACCTCATCAAATCCTTAAGAAACAACCGGTCACCATGGCCAGCAGTCGGACGATCGCCAGCTCCGCCGAGGGGGCACCCTCGCCGGCGCCGCGCGCCAGGGCCAATCGCCCGACGCCTAACACCCAAGCGAGGGGTGCCAGGTCGCTGTGCCTGTAGTGCCGCCGTGCTGCTCTGCACCACCATGCTAGGGGAGGGGGAGCCTTCGTCGCCGCCAGCGAGCACACTCGCCCAGCGCCGGTGCACCATGGGGAGGGGCGCTCGTCCCGCGCCGCCACACCTAGGGCCTCCCTCGCCTCGCCGCGCCGCCACGCAAGGCGCCTGTCAACCGCCGCCACCACAAGACTGAGGAGGGAGAGGGAGGAGACACCAGAGAGCTAGGGTTTGGTTGGCTGCTATATATTTGACGAAGACGACACGTACGGCGGCGACGAACACCACTTGATTGAGATAAGACGAGCCACGATAAAAATGGAGACGTGGACAGTCTGAATGCACGTCGTGGCCACAATGAATTTTATCTTTAAATTTAAAATTAGGGAGTGGTTTGTAGGATGGCTTGTAGAGTCTGAGCCACAGAACAACGGGATTTATGTGGCGCTGTCTAAAAGATATGTTGATGTCGGAATGTGGGGTGAAATCTAGAGGGCGAGGAAGACCATGCCCGAGAGGAAAGTCACAGAGTCTCCTAGCTGCAGTCTGTATTTCATATAGTGTTCATCATCTAAGGTTTATTCTCTGCTCTCTTGTATTTGTCTGCAATACTTGCCCGAGAGGAAATTCTGTTTTTGCCCCCCCCAAAAACCTTCCCATCAAACTCTGTTACTTGTACGTAATTGATCTTGACTCTGGGAAATACTAAATTTTAATTACCATATCAATAATGAAAAATCTGTGTGCTTCTCGAGTCTTTCATTGGTTAGTATTATGTTGTAAGTATACACAGGATTAAAGTGACCAGTTTTCAAATGAGATTCTTATAGTATGCATCACCATAGTTAGCGTTCTTCCATATGACACGCGGCACTTACTGCTGCAATTTGCTAATTTGCTAAATCCTATTTATTAGTGTACTCGAAAGCTGCGTTGTTTTTGTCTCCATGTCTGGTCTCCAAATACTGTCAAACAGCAAGTGCAGAAAGGACTCACGGGTGCATCACACACTGTTGCCACCACATGCTAAAAGGGTAAAGGGCTGCCTAGACTGAACCATCTAGTACCAGTAAACACCAAACCATAGCCAGGAGCGGCACCGATGGGTTCCATTGGTAATGGCCGAAGTGACTCGGTGGTCGGCATCCAGATGCCACCGGCGGGGAGCAAGACGGTGCTGGAGCCTGAGGCTCTTCCGGTGACCACATCTCCGGTGGCAAGATGGCCACGGCTTGGCGTGGTTATGGTGGCAAGCCGAGCTGCAGCCATGGTGATGGCGCTGCTCTCGATGTCGCCAATGGTCTCCTCCAAGCAGCGAGGCATTCTCACCATCTTTGGCTTAGAGATCCCGCTCTATGCCAATTGGTCCTTCTCTTATTCCCTGCAGTAAGTTTTTGCGCCGTTGAAGTTGAAATTGAAATATGTACTTATGCTTGCAGAAAATACTGACTTGCTCCGTTGGTGCTGTTCATGATTTTAGATTCTTGGTTGCCATGTCTGCAGCTTCAGCTGCCTACTCGCTGGCACAACTCCTCTTGATTGCACACAAGGTCGTGAAGAGAGCCCCCATTGTTCCTTCTGGACGCCACGCATGGCTGCTTTTCGCCGGGGATCAGGTTTGCCAGTTCTTGCCTTCTTGGCCATTTTTATGTGATTTTGCGACGTCCGTCTTATTATCGTGGTTTTTGCGTCACTATACTTCTAGTATCTGTTGTTTTATACTACATATCGTCATGTTTGTTGTGGCTGCATCGTGTATTTTGTGCTTTTCTCTAGATGTTTAATGTTTAATGGACGGGTCAGCAGCCATTGCCAGTGTAGGTAGCGTTGGTTGAGTTAGTTCAACTTCGAGTTTGGAGTAGTTAGACCATGATCCTGCTGGAAAATGACTAGAACAATTTAGGGTTCATTTCTTTGAGCTGCAACTTTTGGATTGACCCAAAAGCTGGCTTTCGACTTTCGTAATAATTTTTTGGGTTTATCAGCACACTAAATGCCAAAAAAAATTCTGAGCGTGCTTTTCAACTTCCTAAAAAAATCAGCTTCCCAGCCGTTTCAAAACAAGCTGAGGCCGATCCATAATTAATGGGCTTGTCTAGTTAACACACATGTGTTTTTAAGCCTGCTAGCACACGTGTGTTTTATGACAACAAAACATACGAATTTGAGGGAGGCAGAAATTTGTGTGTTTTTTACTATTCTAGCACACGAATTTTGCAAGCAAAGCAAGCCCCATCGCACAAAGAAAAATTTGTGTGTTTTTCCTCAAGATAGCACAAAAAAATAAGAAAGTGAAAAATTGTGTGTTTTCAAAAAAATTAGCACACAGATTTATACCTGTACAAGTTGTACTTGTACTAGTTGTATTTATACTTGTACAAGTTATATTGGTAATCTGTAACAAACAAGGCCCAAAACCATGATAGCAGATGTTGAGGTGAGTCCTTTCTCTTGGATCTGTTGATTCCTCTTGTTTCCCCCCGCTCTGATCTGGGGTCCCCCCTTTGCCCTTCTCTGCGTGAGGTCAGCAAACCCCATTTTTAGCCCATCCTTCTGTTAGATCCCTAATTTCTTAATAAACAATTTATAAAGAGGAATTTACCTCATTAGATCCCTAATTTCTATAGCTGAGGAAGAATTTTTAAACAAAAGTAGTAAATTAGTTCAAAAGTGCTTACCTATCACAAATTAGTTCAAAAATGCTTACCTATCAGAAAACCACACAGATTTGGGAACAAACATCCTATCCAAAAGTCTTTCATCTAGCAACAGGACGGGCTTTCTTCACTGAGAACAAGGAGAGAATCCAACATACATTATGTGAGATGGTAGTTGCATCATCTAGATTGCAGAATCACTCGCACAAAAATACAAGTTCCTGGTCTAATTTCTAGAATTAATTCCGCAACATCACAATTAATTCTGCAATCTCACACCACTAACAATTATTTATTACATTTATTATAATCCAATTGCTACTAACTACAAATCACAGAAATGGAAATTGCAGATTTCACATAGTGCAAATTGTACTTGCTGCTAATCCAATTATACCAAATGCAGTTTTCATATGGTGTAATATAGAGATGGCTACGAAAAACCTATAATCTCACAACCTGATTCATTGTCAAATCATACAAAAGAGGGTCCAAAGTAGCACATTAGTCAAATACGGACTAGTTATTAGCCTATTGTTGTTATCTGATTAGTATGAATTAGTTTATTGTCACAACGTATAAAGATGGTCCAAAGAGCTTACCTCTAACAAAACGACACAGTCCTAGCCCCATGCGTAGTCCAATTAGGATGGAATTGATCCCACCTGCTTAAAGAAACATAATACAACCAAAACTAAGACCACAGAGGACAGAAGGCAAAATGTGTATGCAAAATTAACACATAAGACAATCACATATCACATAGGACAGATGATAGATCAGAGATCACCATGCTAACAATTAGTTTGATGACCACATACATAGATCACAAATAAGAAAACGGATATTGCACATGAATAACACCATAATTGCAGTAATTTAAGTATACAATTTACTACTTATAAATTTGCAATCAAGAAATGGATACTAAAGACTAAGATGCAAATTAGGAGCTATAGGATAGCCTTTTTCTAGATTTTTACTGAGCGACAATATCAAAGATATTTACTCCGCGACAACATGATAAACAATACTGAATGACGGCTCTATTAGCACAACAATTTAGTTACCAATCTCTGGCTCTATTAGCACAAATCATTGTAAACAAGGACAAATAAAAATCAGAAGTTATTAGGGTTTAATGAAGGCATTAGGTGTCTATTGACACAAATCACTAACAGATTCGATGCTTTAGCACAGATCACAACAAACAAATTTTTTCATGAAAGACAAGAAAAAGTAAGAGGTGTGTTAGCACAAATCAACACAATGACAAAGGCTGGACCTTCGAGCCCTCCAGTAGATACCGAAGGCCACTACCGTATCTGACAAGGGGAGGCGGCAGATACAATCCTAGGCTTGAGCAGAGGTATGAACTTGGCGCCAAATGCCAACGCAATTGCTGGGTCAAATATGAAACCCCTGACCTCAATCCCTGGGTGAAACAAGAAACAAGTTAGAACTAGTGCAAAATGCTGAATGCAAGCCTTTTCTTAACACGACCAGTTGTTACAATGGCCGCAATGATCCATAGACACAAATACAATTCAACATCTTGTAACAACAACCTACCTATACAAGATGAAAAAACAAGATTAAAAACTTCCCTTATGGAAATGACAGACTTGGTTAGTTCACTCGACAAGATTAAAAACAATTAGAAGCACAACAACTGATATATACAAACAAGCAGATTGCAAACAAGTTTTCGCTTTTATCAATGAACAATTTTAAAATGAGACTAACACAATTACAATTGACAATTATTTTCTATGGAAAGACAATTGAAAAAATTTGAAATGAGACTAGCACAATTACAATTACAATTGACAATTCTTTTCTACGAAAAAACAATTGACAAAATTTGAAATGAGACTAGCAAAAATACAATTACAATTGACAATTCTTTTCTATGGAAAGACAATTGACAAAATTGGAAATGAGACTAGCATAATTACAATTACAATTGATAATTCTTTTCTATGGAAAGACAATTGACAAAATTGGAAATGAGACTAGCACAATTACAATTACAATTGACAATTCTTTTCTATAGAAAGACAATTGATAAAATTTGAAATGAGACTAATACAATTACAATTACAATTGACATTCTTTTCTGTGGAAAGACAATTGACAAAATTTGAAATGAGACTAGCACAAATACAATTACTTCACCTAGCTCATCCAAAAACATCCCACCAAATATTCTCTCTTTTAGAAACATTAACTATAACCATAGGGATCACAATACTTTGTATTGTGTTGCATGCACCAACCAATTCAACTCAAAAGTTTAAGCTGATGGAGAGAGGTGGGCAATTCACTTATATTCCAACACTCTCCCTCATGTCGAGGCTCCAGCGAGAGATCTCAGCGATGAACGAGCCTCAGACGTGGAATAGGAGCGAGCAACAATTATTTATTTTAATTGCGCTAACCAGGATTCGAAGTCGAGACCTCTGGCTTTGATACCATATTGAGTTGCATGCACCAACCAATTCAACCCAAAATCTTAAGTTGATGGGGAGAGGTGGGTAATTCACTTATATTCCAACACTTTGGAACTATAACAGACTATTCTCTCTTTTAGAATGACTATTCTCTCTTTTAGCATGGCAGACATAACTTGCTACACTAGAGATGCATAACTTGCTACACTAGAGATGCATAACTTGCTTCAATACAGATGTATAACTTCTACAATAGGGAGACAGAGAGAAAGAACGTCTACTCGAGAAAAGTTCTTAGGTTACATATCTAAAAAGCAAAGCACATAAGCATAAAAAAAGTGACATTGGAGACCATTTATTAAATAACTGTAGCTTAAAAGGTGCTCTGCCAAGCTTACTACAACAGCCCAAAACCAGCCCCTGTTTGACACATACACAGGAACAGCCTTTACAAAGGGTAGAGATTAAATTTTATCTAATACAAGCACAATCACAGGTAGATGTCTCTTACCATGCAAACATCTCTTTATGCACTATCTCATCATGCTTGGATTGTGATGTTCTGAAGCAAGCAAATCAACCAAATCTGAAGATTCTAGCCATCTTAATGGTGATGCATCTAGAGAGAGGAGTGAGTGTCATTTAAAAAAATTAGTGAAAGCTTAACACATAAATAAAGGGATCTAATAGGGAGATAAAGAGAGAGCATAAGACAGATCTTTGTAACACCCCTGGTGTTATATTAACTAAAATCTGCCATGTCATCATATGCATTGCGAAGCATTCATGATTAGGTCAACTTTGATGTGCATCAACTAAAACAAATCTACATTTTATAGGTTGT
The DNA here is from genome assembly GCA_023333625.1 of Bothriochloa decipiens. Lineage (NCBI taxonomy): Eukaryota > Viridiplantae > Streptophyta > Magnoliopsida > Poales > Poaceae > Bothriochloa > Bothriochloa decipiens. Next base: position 17,980,509 of record CM041632.1, on the reverse strand, counting down.
TTGTGTTTCTGAAATGTTGTGTTACATGAAATTATAAAACCCTTTATTTCAAAACCTTGTTTTACCCCCTTTTCTACATTTCAAAATCTATAAGGAATTTTGAGATACTCTCAATATATGGTTTGTAGATCTTGACAAGAGCTACAATAATGGTATTTAAAGTTTTTCAAGTTTCTAAAAAGAATTTCAAATGAATTTAAAAATACAGCTTTTCAGCATTTGTCCCCTTTTGATTTTAAATCCATATTTCAAAAATTATTCATAATTTAGGAAAACTTTGTATATGAAAAGTGTTTGGTTTGAAAAGTTGAGCATTCCATAGTTTTTAAGATTTTCAAGTTTTATTAAAAATCAAAAATAGTTTCAAATATTTGTTTCTAGGGTTTCGTGCCCTTTTGATTTTTGAATTCAATTTCAAAATCTATGCAGAATTTGAAAATATTCATTAAATGAAAGATGTAGCTCTTAAAAAGTTATGTAAATGATATTTTTAGAGATTTTCAAGTTCTTATAATTTTTGGAGTAATTTGAAAAATTCAGTATGACATCGGTTGCTACAAGTAGAAGCTGACGTCACCTTCACTTTCTTCTCTCTCTGTTCACCGGCGCCGCCGTGGATTCTCTGCCCATCCCGGCGTGCTGTGGCTGCCAGCGTGCACCTCTGGCTAGAAACTTCACCGCCGCGTGTCATCCCATCCTCGCGCGCTCGCCACCGTATAAATGGAGGGGGTCGGCTTCATTTTTGCTTCTTCTACCCCCACCGCCGACGCTCTGTTCTGCCGCCGTAGCTCCGCCACTCGCCGCTGCCGTCGTCGAGCCACCTCTAGCCGCCTTATCTGGTCACTGCGTCCGCCTTGAGCTCGCGCACCCGCCCAGCATGCTCATGACCCCTCGCCCCCGCTAAATTGTTCGCACACCATCGTCGTCTTCGCGGACGGTGAGCCGAGCCGCCGTGTTCTCACTACCATCGTTCGTCATCGTCCGTGATCATTTTCTTAATTCTTTTGGCAGCCGAGGTCACCCTGATCTCCTGCTGCTGATTCTTCCCTTGATTCGGTCTTTGCTACATAGGTCACCCCGGAACGCCGTCGTTGCCGTCGGAGCTCGTTGCCGCATCTTGTCCACGCCGAGCTCGTCCCTCCGACCGCCCAAATGCTCCATCTTCAAGCGCATCCGCCCCGTGGTGAGCTCCTGCATACTCCTGTGCCCTTGGTTGAGTCTGGGCCGCGCTGTCATGGCCGGCCGCCGTGCGCCACCGCCGGCATGGTCTTGCCAGCCGCCGCGTGCGTAGTCGCCGTTGCTAGGGCCACGCCTTGGCCAAATTAGCTCGCGTGATACGTCCGCGTGGTCGTGCTAGTGCTGGTGCTCACGCTAGCCGCACCGGAGGAGCTCCGGCGAGCTCTGCAGCCGTGCCACCGCGCCGCTGTGCCGCCATCGCCGCCGGCGATGTATCTCCACCACGTCCGCCACCGTGTTAGCTAGCCCAGCGAGTTCGCCTTGCCGAGTAGAGCACGCAGGTACCAGTTGCGCCGCCCAAGTCCTCGCGGCCGGCGAGATAGCCGCCGGTCAAGCGCCGTCGCCGTCGGGTCAACGCGGTGAGAGAAAAAGGATTTTCTTTTTCTTTGTCTGAAAATTCATTTAAATGCTATTTTCTTTAGAAATTCATAATTAATTTTTGGTAGCTTCAAAAATTATGAAAATTTTTGTGTATGCTCTTTATGATGTCCTATACCTAGGAAAATTATGTAATGCCAATTTTGAGTACTTTTGCATGAGTTAAAATTAGCTCATTTAATTGAAAAATACCTCTTCTATGATTTTTAATAAATCATAGAATTGTCAAATATTTATGAAAATTGTTTTGCCATCTAATTAGACCATAGTCCTTTCAAGATAAAATTTTGGGCTTAATTAGACAACTTTAATTTTATGCCTTTATTTTATGCTTTTAATCAATTAATGACCCTTTTAATCCTGCTTAATCATTATAGGATTGTTTGACTTTGAGATTGAGTGATGATCTAGGGTCATTAACCTTAATAACCTTTGGCACTTTATTTAATTGTTTGAGCTTAGCATCTTTGAGCATCATGTGTATTATTTCATCATGTTGAAGCATGTCATGTTATATCGTGTAGTCCCCGTGAACGAGGAGTGTGTTTTCGATCCAGCCGTCAAGGAAGAACATCCTCAGGAGTTGGGTGTCGAGAATTGTGGTGCTAATCCAGAGCCCGAGCCCGTCTTCTCCGACTATCAAGGCAAGCCTCGGATGCATTTAAACCTTTTCCTTGATTTTATAAAGTTTTACTCACTTCAGTTTATGAAATATTGCATTAAGTAATAGGAGTTGAGTGGTAACCTATCTTGCTGCATTATCCGCCTTGTTACCTTTATACCCTTCTTGTTACCTGTTTTTGGAAAGTGCGTAGTAATGCTTAGCCTTGCTAAAATAGATAGGTTTTCAAAAGAAGTTTCTGAGAAAAGATGAGTTTGGCTTCACCTTTTAAACCATGATGATAGTTAATAATTTGAGTCCAGACGGGTAACTTGCATTGGGAAAGGAGTCCCTCTGAAGTGTTTCCGTCTGTTGATGCCCTAGGACCCGATCGTTGACTTGGCCCTTGGATCAAGAACTTTTATCGTACTAACCACATGCTCGTGGTAAGCCCTTCTATGCCTATGCTATGATAAGACGGTCAATCACGCACTGGGAGTGGAGAGATGGCGAAGGCGGCGGAGACCGGGGGGGACAAGGTCTTGGGTTCGAGGGGTACCGTGCTCTCGGGTGGCATGAACCCGGACTTGTTATGGAGGATCCATAGTTTGGGTCGATATATGCAAGCTTAAGTGCTACATATGTCTTGTGGTTAGGAAGCCCCAGCTGGGTAGATAAGTGGTTCGAATCATTGTTTGCTCCACGAGAAAAGGAGACTTGATCTCAGCACCATCAACGTAGTTAATAAGTGGAATGTTGGAAAGGTTTACGAATGAAGTTGTTTGATAATCTTGATCTAAATTAGGACAACTTTACTTTCTGTTATAACTACTGATGAGTTAAAACTTGACCCAAAGGGCTTTTCTATAAAAAGTCCTTGCTTCTTGCGAGCCTTACCTTGTCCCTCTGGCCTGCATTCCTGAGTCTTCTCCCCTTTTTTTTGTCGGGTTAGTCTTGTTGAGTACTTTTGTACTCAGGGTTTGTTAAACCCCTGTTGCAGGTATGCCTCATGCATAGGTTTGCTCTGCACCCTGTTATATGACGGTCGTTGCGGAGAGTGATGACGAGTAGGCTGATTGGCTCTTGGGCAGAGCAAAACGTTTGGGTGATGTAATAAAGTTATCTATCGCTACTCCACTACCACTATGGTTTGTAATAATTAAACTTATGGTTTGTAAGATTTGAACTAAATAGTTTATAAACTTATGTTATTGTAATTCTTTCGCTCTTTTACTCTAATGTATATTATTTATATAAAACTGTTGTAATACTGTAATGTCTCTTTATAATGATTGATCCTGCTTGAAGAATCATGGATAATTCAGGATTCACCCGACAGACCTTTTAAGTCTTATGGAACACATGCATGGCTATCAGAGGTCTGTTAAGACATTGACAGGTGCGTGTGGGCCATATAATTTAGGAGGTTCTGCCACAATCTTGACCATAACAAGATAGGATCCTGGAAATGATATGACAAACTGAACCCAGAAAGAAGGATCATGTGGCCAGGATCCTAAATTTTCAAGTATAGTTTTACGTTTCGGCAAATGCAGCAACAAGGAGGAAAACATCATACCTCCATAGAATACCGTAACTTGAATACCCTACTAATCACTCAGATCGTTCATTCTCCCAAATCACCTGAAATGACAAAGTCAAAAATGAGGTGTCTAATCATAATTGACAAAATCCAAGATGTGTTAGAACAAATCACAAGAGACAATATTTTTCAATGAAAGGACAAGGACAAAGTAAGAGATGTGTCGGCCACAAAATTCAAAATGTGTTAGCACAAATCACAAGTGACAATTTTTTCTTTGAATGAACAAGGACAAATAAGAAGTGTGTGCGCACAGTTCACAATTAAAAATTTTAATGTGTTAGCACAAATAACACATTTTTTCTATGAAATGACAAGGACAAAAATGTGGCGTGTGTTAGCACAAATCACAAGTAACACATCAACATGCATGATCACCCCAAAGGCAAAGAACAGATATTGCACGTGTCAAATACAACAATTGCAGTATTGCAAATTTGCAATTTGCGCCTAATAGAAGTGCAATAAAGACATAGCGACTAAACAGTCTGATCCACAGAAGGACCTGCATTTTTAGCCAATTCTGCTTCTTTTGAATGGCAGGGAACAGTTCTTGCCTCTGAAACTTGGAACTTGGCAGTAGAAGCATTTTGGGCATTCTTCACTACACAAACCCCATGATCACTCTGATTCAAAGAACCACTAGGTTTCCTTCATGCTTCTCCTGCATAGAGACGGTTTTCAATCATATGTCCAGTTTTAATCATAGCTTTGGTAAACATTTTTTCATGAGCACAACAAACCTAGGGCCTTCGCAATCCTACCCTTCAAGGGTACAACAGCTCCTCTAGTTCCTTGACATGCCTAAAGAATGAAAAAATAGATGGAACAAGTCAAACATGCAATAAATTACATGAACAAGGACAACCTATTTAATTGGGGGAACTTTTCAGTAAACCAAGTGAGTCTGATACCTTAGTTGAATCAAGAGGTGTTTCCACTGTCACACAACGATCAATGTACAAGCCTGCTGGTTCAGAAGGAAGAGGTGGCATTTGAGAATTAGAAGCAGGAGGAACACTTCTTCCCTATAGATTAGGAACCAATAGGAAGATCATTAAAATAATATTTAAAGAAAAACAAGTTAAAGATTAGAACCAGAGCAAGCTTGGTTGGCATTATATAGAAGATATCAGAAAATTGTGATGGGGAATCATTAGCCATAGACACTATCTGACAACATACAACCATCCAAACATGCACCCATCCCCACCCTAACAGTCGCACACCCCCCAAAATAAATAAATTATACTCACGGACCTAGCCCACACAAAACCACAATGCCTCAACAAAGACAGAGAGAGGGAGGGAAACGCTTCTGATTCCAGAATCTAGAGAGGGAAAAAGCAACAAATATCGAGATGCTTCACATAGATGCAAGATGCAATGTACCAACAAAGGAGCAGTAGTAGCGGTGTGCACGCAATGGGTACTTCTAGTAGACCAGCCTATAGATGCTAAGCTCTGAACCATCCAAAACATACCGAGCCACTACAGGCCAAAGAGCAAACTCAAGTACAGCCCACAGAATGGGCACATCCCCCATACATGCCTCAGATGCTGCTAGCTGGCCCTGAAAGCCTAAAACATGCACGTAGCTTCCCTTTCCTAACTACAGTAATCCAAAGTGGTGTGAAACTTATGATGTATAACAGATATACCTAGCATGCAGATTAACTTGAAACTATCTTTGTTTTATCAAAACAACATGCCCCCTTCTCTTCCTGACTTCTCATCCACTTTTCCTAGTCACATAATGTACAAGAGCTTACAATAACTTTTGAGATACCACACAATAAATAAATTACATATTAAACTTAATAAATATTTGTAAAAAGCACTCCAAGACAAAACAAGTTACTAGAAAGATTCGTTCTTCTACGATTACAAAACATTATCAAGCCATCAAGATAACTGACTAAAACATGCTACTTCATTGAATTACCTAATTTCACCCAATAGCTAGCCGGTGGTTCTAAAAACCACTATCTTCATTCCTACGGAAGGTACAGAAGCTACAGGGGTTGTACCATGTACATAGACAAACACTCTTGAATCAGATAGAACCTGCTCTGTAGAATTCATTTAAAAAACATCTAATCTGGTAAGCATGAAGATCTTGAGGATCAAAGCATGACCTTGGCCGCCAATTTTCCTACTACTATAGCCTTGCTCAAAGATACCTACTGACAGCCTTATAGAGTGTTAATTGGTCCAACCCAACAAATCTCAAAGCCTAAAATTTATTTCCTTTCAGAGGATTAGGAACACTATTTCATGATATTTTCTCAAAATAAGACAGACATTGTCATGCAGTTTCATATGAAGAGGACTTGTATATTCTCCTTGCCAAGTTGTGCTATTGATTGTAGGAATGCAGGGGATTTGAATGCCATGCATACTTAGGAACTGAGGAAGACATGCCTGAGTGCATGATGCGTGCTAATAGAATGGTCCAAATAGATCACAAATCACCCAAAATACAATGGGGAAGCTTTCTCTATATAAAAAGGTGGCTATTGCATTGAAAACTCCCACTAATTCTACAAGCAACATCTTGACACTTGAGACAACCACTGGCAAAAAGAATGGTCTATATAGTGACAGGGAAGAGGTTCTGAGTTCAGTTATCTCACAAGAACATGTTTCTTGCGTGTGGCAAAATGAATAAAAATATGGAACAGAAGGAAGCTTGTTCATACCTAATAGAGTTCAGTTACTAGTTTGTAGAGAACCCTTTGCTTCCAGAGCTTCAAGTTCCTTCGGTGGCGTTCTCTCTATATAGTTGAACACAAAGTTAGATGACTAAAATTATAACATGTGTATATCAAAATCAAGAAATAAGTATGCAGATGAACAAAGATGCCAACAAAGTGGTATTGTTCTCAAGTCTGATACAGAATTGCTCTAGAACTCCTGAAGTATGATCCTTGACATCTACAGAGCTATACTTTCACAGTTAAATGCAAACTATACGTAACATTATTTTCATCCCAAGCTAGGCATTTTAGCAAACAATTAGTGGCACGCATCTGCGACTAGAAACAGAATACCAAGAAAACAAGTCTAGTTAAGTCAACACAAAAATTATTTGTCTGCAATTCAGAATCGCAAGTATTGTTACAAGAACAGTGATGCAAGATGAGTCATAGAATTCACTAAATATGCAAAATTCAATGTTACAAGAGCAGTGATACATACATGCAAACAAGCTAAAGTGTTTCTGGCAACTAAATCTGTAACAAAGGCCATATAGATTTAATTCTTGCAACTAAATCTTTAAAACCATGAATAATTGTTTCTGGCAGGAGGTCACAAAACTAAACAAGCTATCCAAACATAGTTGTATATTCCAGTAAACAATTGCACACTCACATGAAAAAAATTAAAGCACATCTCTGGCACATTACTAGCAGAAGCTATGATTAGAGTTAGCTATCATCCAGGAATAAACCATGACACATAGCACGCACGTCAATTTTTTTATCTAGCATACTACTCGATCCACAAGCTAAAATGATTCTGCACATAAGTTGGATGATGGAATGGAACCTGGAGAACAAAATCCAACATCCCAGCAAAATCCATCATCCACAAACCAAAATCCCCCAAAAATCCGACGCCAATCCACCGTATACATCCAAAATACCCCACCCAAAACCAGAATCTATCAGGCAAAACAAGCCAAATGCGGGTACCTCCTAGATCTATATAGCAATGATAGACAAGAGCAACCAAACGAATCAAACAGAGGGAGCCGACACACCGACGCCGATGGCGTAGAGCAGCGAGGTCTCCTCTCCGTGCAGAGAGGATTTGGCGCAACCGCCAAATCCACAAGCAATCAAATCCAACCTACACATCAATGCCAGGCTACAACCCTAAATCCCCCACCCAAAACGCCTCCACGAATCCTACAGAGAAACGTGATCGATTACACACCTTTGGCAGGAGTCTGAGACGAAGATGGAGTTCCACCGGACCAAATGCCGCAGCCGACGACGAATTGCCTCGAGCGCGCTCCGGGAGGAAGAGGGTCGCCGGTGACAGGGAGAGGAGCTCAAGCCGCGGCCGCTGATGGATCCCTAGGACGCGAACCGGGAGGCAGACGATGGCCGATGACGGAGAGAGGAGCTGAAGCCGCTGCCGTCGCTGAATCGCCTCGCGCGCATCGGGAGGAAGACTATCGCCGATGCCGGGGAGCGAAATGAGGAAGAGAAGCATCCGAAGAAATGAGGAAGAGAGATGACTTCGGGAGCGAGTTCCTGAACAGTTTCGACAATAAATGAGCCCCACACATCAGCCAAAGAATGAAGGGGCACATCGGTGGGAGCAGACCGCACTGCTGCCATCCCTCGATCCTTCATCGCACGGATCGGAAATTCGTGTGCTGACGGATGAAGAAACACGCGTGTGTCATTTAGCTTTCCTGTAATTAATTGGTTAATAACAGAAGCAGCCATTGAGTTGGGCTTCAATGGGGCTTGTGGGCTGAGGCTGAGCTGAAGACGAGTTGGGCTAGGCGAATGTCAGAACTATCTTCTTTTCTAATAGTAGAATCAACAGCAACAGGCCAACATCCATCATGCCTTTTTGGTGCTCAACTAGATCATTAGTGCCCTCTAGATCCTCTACTTTCTTATCACCTGTTTGGCCGTGGCGTTTACACGACCGGCGTACAGTGTTTTTGTGTCACGCCTAATACAGCAGCCGCTGCGGCAGCCTCAGCTGCAGCATGGCGTTGACGAGAAAGCCCAGATTTTATCCAATTCTGCTGCTACCTGTTTGAACCTAATGAACTCTACTGTATCCGTAAGATGAAGGCTTCCCGATTTCCATACTATTATGAGCTTAAGAACATTTTATTGGAGTCATCAGGTGGAGCTTTCCAACATTGTATCACACAAACAACATGAACTTTCTATGCGACGTCTCCAATTATTCTATGCCTCAGTAGTGTGCTGCAGACTTGTGTACCATTGTCGATCAGATCATAGACAGCGCTTGCTGGATATGGATGTATCTTTTTTTTTATTGGTATCTTATTACTATACCATTTTGTCAAAGTAATGACATTAAAGTGGTTCCGGATAGGATCCCTGAACGTTGCCCAGCTGCCCAGGTAACACAACAACCATATAAGAATCCTGGAGACTAAGACTTGATTTTAGTTTTATTTACGATGTTTGTCCTTAGCTTTTGTTTGCTTCCAGAGCGTTGTTCATCGGCTCATCCTTGCCTTTTTGACCAACCGAACCTCCTAGGCTAACCTATCTTCCAAGCTAGTAGGATAATCTAACCTCGTTAGTTGTATCGCTACCAAGAGATAACCTTCTTTACCTCAGCAAATACGACCTGAACATTTGGAGCCCTGTAAATGGTCAGCATTTCCATGCATAGCTATCTGTTGCTGAAAAAAGGATGGTAACAGCTATCTTGTGCCAACATTTGACAGGTGTTTTCGCTTGCAATGATGAGTGCCGGATCAGCGGCGGCGGGGGCGGTGGCCAATTTGAACCGCACCGGGATCCAGCACACGGCGCTCCCCAACTTCTGCAAGCCACTGCCACGTTTCTGCGAGCTCTCGGCGGTCTCCATCGCGTGCGCCTTCCTCTGCTGCGTCTTCCTCGCGACTTCTGCCGTCATCGATGTTATCTGGTTGTCAAGTCCGTGAGACGAGGTGATCCCGGTGACAGGGCTGTACTGTAGTACTACTGTACGTAACTGTAACCGAGAGCTGCGCGGCTGTACCTTTGTGTGAGGTCAAAACATGTTTAAGGCGGTGTACTACGTGCTGCTTGTTTGTACAGATCAGAATGATCCGGATGTTGATGTGCAGCAGTGTCGCGGTCTAGAGATCCAGCTGGAGTTCCGTGCCAACATTCCACTACTGGCCCCCAATCATGGCACCAACTACGGCGAATATGCCCGGCACCGTCCGCAGCGACACGTAAAGACCCTGTCGTGGACGGATCGGGAGAGGCAATACGTGCAACCCGGATCTCATCTCATCTCATCCCCTATAGATTGAAAAGATCAGTGCAAGTGCAAGTCATCGGGTCTCGCTCAGCGGTGACTTGCCGTTGCCTTGCTGTCCGTCCGACTCACTGGAGTCCTCAGCGCCTCTGCTTTGCGTCCAATTCGATTCCTACCGCCGCGCTCTCCTTTGCCGCGTGATTGCGTCCAATTCCTACCGCCGCGGCAACCTTTAACGCAGCTCGCGCCGCCCGCGGTAATGCGGTGCCTCCACCTCCACTTGTGAATTCTGATGCCCGCGTCCTCGCTCTCGCTCCCCTCCCCATCCTTCTCCTCATCTACCGTGCCGTCCGTTCCCCGCCCACTCCCACCACCGCCGCCCGCAGATGCCGCCCAAGGTGGTCGCCGTCGCCGCGGGCGAGGCCCACACGCTCGCCCTCGCGGGTGAGTGGAATCTCCACTTACTCGCGCCAATTTTCCTGCTCCATCGCTGGGCTTCAGTAATCTGATGATGAGAGGTTTCGGCGCTTCTAATTGCAGGTGACGGGCAGGTGTACTCCTGGGGCAGGGGCCCGTTCGGTCGCCTCGGGACCGGCCGCGAGGAAGACGAGCTGGTCCCCACCGTGGTGGCGCCCGCGGTCTCTGCCGGCGGGACACCGCGGCCCAGGTTCGTGGCCGTCGCCGCTGGTGCCTACCACAGCCTTGCGCTGGACGGTTCGTGCTCTGTTACCACATCCGTTCTCTGCTTATGTTCGTCGTAGAACTTAGAATTACAGTAGTTACAGCACTCAGCACTCAGCACTCTGACCAACGACGTAGAAGTGGGTTTGTGTTACTGTGTCGGCAGTAGGCAGCCGACGGTGCCCAGGATGGCCGCTCCTGCACATGCCATTCATTATCTTTGCCTTGAAATCTTCTGTACCTCGTCTATTAGGACTTCCTGCTATTATTAGTCTGACCGAGCTCTGTATTAAATGGCTGAATCCACAATGTCACACTGACCACTACAGAGAAAAATCCTTAGATTATCTAGTTTTTTTTGTATGAATATAACTTTACGATTTCCATTTGCTGTGAGTGTTTAATTCCATTGTGTGCAAAATGTTCATCGCTGCATTTTTTTTTTGTGCCAAAAGTGATTTAACACGATCCTCAGCATGCATGTGAAATGGGTGCATACTGGTTGCTGAATGAGTTCAATATGGCAGATGAAGGTTCACTCTGGTCATGGGGTTACAATCTCTGTATCCTTTACACCTCTTGACTTTATTGTTTTTAACTTTGTTAGCTGCAAATCTCTCAACTGATATGCCTGCCATTGTCGTGTGCTTCACTTCCTTGACTATTTAACGGATGGTCAACTTGGCTATGGGGATCAGAATTCTCTTTTCCCATGTTTGGTTGAGCAATTTCAGGATCTAGGTTCTCCTGAAACACTGAATGATGAAGACCAGAACACAGGTGATCGGACTTATTTAAAGGTATGAGTGTACCATCAGTTTAAATAATCCCCAAACTTTTCATCAAAAAAATAATCCCCAAACTATATAAGCTTTAAGATCCCCTAAGAAAATTTTACTTTCTATTTTGATAACCGTGATGTATGTTTGTTACAGCTGTCTTCTGTCAAAGCTGGTGGCATGATGTCATTTGCCATAGACAGTTTGGGGGGCCTTTGGATGTGGGGAAGTTGCCCACAGCAGACTGATGCTGGAGAGTTTTGTATTGCGAGTAGCTCAATCCCACTACCCGTGTGGGATTTCCATGGACACACCGTTGTTAAGGTTGCCTGTGGTAATGAGCATGTAGTAGCTGCAGTTAGTGTTGGCGAGACCTATACTGAAGGTGATCTTGTTTGTTATGCTTGGGGAAATAACAACCATGGTCAGTTGGGTCTAGGTGATAAGGAAAGTAGATCTCGTCCTGTTCTTATCTCAGCATTTAGCGAAGGATCTTCTTGGGAGGTGTATGAAATTGCATGCGGGGCTTCCCACACTGCAGTCCTTGCCAATAAGAAGTCTTCTGACCAGATAGAATCTCGGTGCTGGACATTTGGCCTTGGTGACAAGGGACAGCTTGGCCATGGAACCACAGCCACCATTTGCTTACCACAACCTGTCGATGGATTACCAACCGGATCCTTCCTTATTTCTCTTGACTGTGGATTGTTCCACACAACCGTAGTCTCCTCTGATGGAGAGGTGTGGTGCTGGGGAATGGAGAGGGGTCTTGGACTGTGCCCAGATGCTAGCTTTTCGGGAGTTGATGAAGGGGATGCTTTATATCCAATAAGGGTTCAGTCTCCTGAGACAAATGGGTTCAAGTTTCTTGGTCCAGTGCAGATCGCCTGTGGAGCCGCACACACTGTTCTTGTTGCTGGTGATGGGTATAGGATGTGGGCATGGGGCAGAGGCCGCAGTGGTGTGCTTGGGAGAGGCCAGACTGCTGACAGTTACATACCATGCGCTGTGATGTGGCCTCCTCTTGATGAGAACTTCCAAGAGATCCATGAGGATCAAGCGGGAGGATCTACATCAAGAGTTAATGATCGCACTAGCACTGAGTTGAATCAGAAGCTATCTGCTGCCTCAGAGGAGTTACAATTCCTAAGATCAAAACTGACACTGATGGAGAGATATGCCAATATACTTCACATCTCAATCTTCCGTAAGCCACTTGATGAACGGGCTCTACCACGTTCACTTCAGGAATCTTCTGTCTTTGATATCAGAAAGGAATTTGAGAACATTTTGGATGCAGCAGACACTGATGAACTTAATCGTTTGGAGATCTTCTACCGCAGCATGCTTTCTGGGGTGAAAGACAAGCTTCTGAAGAGAAGAGTCCAAGAGATGGTCCATCAATGCATTATTTCACTCTCAGCAGGGAGGCAAAACCCTCAAGATAAGTGAATTGCATTATTATACTTGTTACCACACTGCAAGTGAGTACAGTGTCTCCAAACTTGATCTCATCAAAATTGCAATAACCCTGTTATGCCAACCCACTGTCAGCATCTGTTTCTTCAAATGTATAGTTAGTAAATCTATCCTGGCATCAAGATCATCACCTTTTTTGAAAGGGCACAATGATAGCATTACTCATACTCACATGTAAGCGTATGTGTTGTTTATGAATTGTTACCGGACTGCAAGTGGGTACAGTATCACCAAGGTCTCACTAAAGTTGCAACAACCCCGTTCATGCCAACCCACTGTTGCATCTGTTTCTTCAAATATAAAGTGAGTAAATCTATCCTGGCATCAAGATCATCACCTGGTTGACCATTGCACAAAGACCGACTTTACTGACACTGACATGTAAGCGTATATGTTGTTTATGAAATTCTTTATATGATACATGCATCCTACATGAACTGAATCATGTGTAGAATATTTCTTGTTAGACATAATCTGCTGTCATCCCACCGAATTTCACAGCATGGTGAAGGACAGGGAGCGGTCAGCTCATGTCAAGGCAGGCCATGTCCTGATTTTTTCTGTAGCAGTATGGTAGCAGTAGAAGCTCCCTCACCCACGTCTTCGGGTGATGTAAGCATAGTACTAGGAGTAGTTGAGTACTGTAGCCATGCCTCATGTGTACCCGATAGAGGGTGGAGGATTATATATATATGTTATGCAATGCAATGGAAAAGGTAGCTCTTGCCAGCAGATCAGTCTCTAGTCTTCGGCCAACGCTGAAGACAATGTGTGTGCTGTGTGTGTGCGGGAAGAAAGCTCGGCTCGTCTTCTTCCCTGGTTCAGGGAGGATCTCGAGGGGGTTCGAGCAGGTGCTGCTCACCTCGAACCTGGTCGGTAGTCAACGCTGCTGGTTAGTGCCACTGCTAGGCACCTTCCAAGGTGGTCGGCAGTGGTCGGTGCTACGTCCTAGCGCCAACACGTGGTATCGGAGCCGTACATCGTTGCTAGGCCCAACGGCCGGCGATGGCGGACGCGGTGCTGCAGGGAGCCGGTGCTGGCGGTGGAGGGCAGCTCCAGCCGGTGCCGCAGCAGGTGGAGGTGCGCGTGGTCAGGGAGTATGGCGGGAACAACTCCTGGCCCATGCTCACCCGCACCAACTACGGCGAGTAGGCTGTGCAGATGAAGTGGAAGCTGCGCGCCCGGAAGTGGTGGGCAGCCGTGGAGACTGGCGACGCTGGAGAGGATGCAGAGGTAGGCGTCCTGGAGGCGCTCATGGCGTCCACTCCGAGCGAGTTCCACGAGGCGCTTAGGGCCAAGAAGACGGCGAAGGAGGCATGGGAGATGCTGGAGTCGTTCCGCATCGGCTCGGATCAAGCCAAGCGGGCCAAGGTTCAGCAGCTACGTCGGGAGTTCAACGACATCCGGTTCAAGTCCGGGGAGTCGGTGGAGGACTTCGCCCTGCGGCTCCAGTCGCTCGCTGCTCAGCTGGCCACCTATGGCAAGCCGCTGGAGGACGAGGATCTCGTCAGCAAGCTCCTGTGCGTGGTGCCTCCCAAGTACGCCCAGCTTGCCCAGTCCATCGAGATGATGCTGGACTTGTCCACGTTGATGCTCGAGGATGTGGCGGGCCGGCTGCGGGCGGTGAAGGGTTGTGGGTTGGCGGTGCCGGAGCGGGAGGATAGCAGCAAGCTGCTGCCGACGGAGGAGGAGTGGACTGTGCGCATGAAGCAGCGGCGGTCCGGGGAAGGCTCCTCTGGCCGCGGTGGTGACCGTGGCGACAAGCGACGCGGCAAGGCACCGCAAGGCAAGAAGTGCAATGTGGCAGAACCTCCTAAATCCTATGGCCCACGCGTATGGTTATTGCCTAAACAGACTCCAAATAACCATGAATGTGTTCCATAAAACTTAAAAGGTCTGTCAGGTAAATCCCGAATCATCCACGATTCTCTGAGCAGGATCAATCATTACAAAGAGACATTGCAGTATTACAACAGTTTTATACAAATAATATACATCGGAGTAAAATAGCGGAAGTATTACAATAACATAAATTTACAAACGGTTAGTTTCGACTTACAGATCATAAGTTGAATTATTACAACCCATAGTAGCAGTGGAACAAAATATAGCTTATTACATCAACCTTGATTATATGCTCTGCCCAAGAGCGAGATATCCTATTCGTCATCACTTTCCTCGACGACTGTTATGCAGCAGGATGCGAAGCATTCCTACCCATGAGGCTCACCTGCAACAAGGGTTCAACAAACCCTGAGTACAAAAGTACTCAACAAGACTGACCCGACGAAAAAGAGGGGTGAAGACTCAAGAAATGCAGGCTAGAGGGACAAGGTAAGGCTTGCAGGAGATAAGAAATTTTACAGAAAAGCGGTCTTGCTCAAGATCAAAATTACCAATCAACTTTCTTCTTAAACCTTACTCATTATTCAAGTTGTTACTACGATGATGAACACCGATCGAGTCTTCTTCTCCGAGAAGCAACGGCGATTCGAATCTATTTTCATACCCAGCTGGGACCTAGGTCACTGATATACAGGAGACTCTTAACTCCTAAGCATATCAGATGAACCGATATACCGGGATAACAACCGTAGCCATATATCACCACATGATACACGTGAGCACTTCGACCCAGTGTACCGATATACATGGAAACTTAAACCCATAATATAACACACTATGACATATGTGGAGACTCTGGCCCACTATAAGTCACTCCATGACATACGTGGGGACTCTGGCCCACTGTATACCATTTCATGCATGTGGATTTTCTAGTTTCTCGATATCACCAGTTCACCATCGACACGGGACCTAGGGCATCAACATACGTAAACACTACAGAGGGACTCCGTTCCCAATGCAAGTTAGCCGTCCGGACTCGATTTATTAACTATCATCATGTTTTCAACAGATAAAAGCCAAACTCATCTTTTTCATTCTTTTACCTTTGAACACTTAATTAATTAAGCAGGGCTAAGTATTACTATGCATCTTTTAGAACAGGTAACAAGGAATTATGGAAATAAGACAGGTAATGCAGTTGGTGGGTTTTCACTCAACTCCTATTACTTAATGCAACATATCATAACTGAAAGCGATAAAACTTTTATAAAATAGAATAGGGTTTGAATGCATCCGGGGCTTGCCTTTATGGTCGGGGTAGACGGTCTCGGGCTCTGGATCAACTCCCAACTCCTGAGTCTGCTCTTCCTTGGGATCTGGTGTGACAACGTTAAACTCTCCGTTAACGAAAACTATACGATACAATGATATGCTTCAATATGATGGAATGGTAAACATGATGCTCGATGGATACATGATCAGATTAATGGCTTGAGTACAACTTTCCTTTACGATAAAGTTACAAGCCAACCAAAACATACTTACTAAGTTCATTAGGGTTAACTACATTATTTACGAAAATTATTAAACACATGAAATAACGTTAATTAAGCCCTAATGACATGGTTAAGTTAAGCGCAAACAATTAATTAAAGTGTCAAAGGTCATTAGGATTAATGACCCAAGGTCATCAATCAATTCCAAAGTCAAACAATTTCTATAATGATTAAACTTAATTAAAGGGGTTAATTAATTAATTAAAAGGGCGTACCTAGTACCGTAGGCTCCCACACTGCGTAGGCTCCCACTCCCACCAGCAGCCATCCCTGCACAAATGTGCAGAGGCTGGGCTTTGAATCCTGGACCTCTTGGTCACAGGCGGTAAAGCTCTACCGCTTGCACCAGGGCCGCCCTTCGGGTTAATTAATTAATTAAAAGCAATAAATAAAGACAAAAAAATTAAAGTTGTCTAATTAAGCTCAAAATTTTATTTTAAAAAGCTTTTGGTCTAATTAGATGGCAAAACATATTTTAGAATTAAAAGCTAATTATTTTATTTATTAAAAATCATTGAAAGTCCATTTTTCAATTAAAAGAGCTAATTTTAGCATATGCAAAAAGTACTCAAATTTAGCATTTCATATTTTTCCTACGTAGATGACATCATAAAGAACATCCACAAAAAATTTCAGAATTTTTGGAGCTATACATGAATTATTATGAATTTCTAAAGAAAACAACATTTAAATGATTTTCTGAAAAAGAAAAAAGGAAAAAGGGAAGTTCCTTCCCGACGTTGACTGGCGGCGACGACACTTGACCGGCGGCTTTCTCGCCGGCGGTGAGGCCTCGGGTTCCAAGGCTTGTACCTATGCAACCTACACAGCAGGGCGAACACGTTGGTGGTGCTAATGGGGCGACGGAGCAGCGACGGCAAGCTCGCCGGCGTTCACGGCGGCGCGGCGACACAGCTGCCGGATTCGCCGGAGCTCCTCCGATGGGGCTAGCGCGATCAACGCCATACGCGTGACTAGAAGGTTACGATGCGCGTGCCAATTTGACCAAACGCGATCCTAATAGCTAAGTCGACGAGCACGGCGGCGGCAGTGCGCGTGGAACGGCGATGACAGGGCGGCCTGGACCAAACCAAAGGCACAGGAGGATGCAGGAGCTCACCAGGGGGCAGATGCGCTTGTTGGTGAGGCCGGGGACAGGACGGAACGGGAAGCTTGACAGCGAGAGCTATGGCAGCGGCAGTGCTCCGGTGGCAGGGTTGGTGTCACGGCGTCACCTCTGCACCAAACAAGGGAACGAAGGAAGCATCATGTGCAGCAGATCAAGGCGATTATGACTGCCAAAGGAATTGAGAAAATGAGCACTGACGAGGATAAACGACAGTGGCGAAGTCATGGCGGCTCGACGACCGGCAGCGAGAAAGACGACGGCGAACCGGCCGATTTCGGTGGCGAGGGGCTAATTGAACTAGCTGGGAAGATGCGTAAGGGCGAGACGGGGTTTATAGTGTGCTTAGTGCGGCCAGAGACGACTCGACGATGGCAGCGGCGAGCGGCGGAGCTGGCGGTGGCGGAAGAGAAGCAAGAGAAGAAGAAGAGAAATACGGCCGGCTCTGGTACTTATAGGAAGAAGGCGAAGCACGGGCGAGTGACACGCAGGCGAGGAGGTTTCCAGCGATGGTGCGCACTAGCGACGGCCGGCAAGCCGGGATGGGCACGGAGGCCACGGCGACGGCGGCGCCAGTGAGGGAAGAAGACGATGCTGACGTCATCAATACTGTAGCAACCGATGTCATACTGAATTTTCCAAATTACTCTAAATATTACATAATAAATTGAAAATATCAAAAAATAAAGATTGCATAACTTTTCAAGAGCTACACTTTTCATTTAACAAATATTTTCAAATTCTGCATACTTTTTGAAATATGAATTCAAATTCAAAAAGAGAATAAAACCCTAGAAACCAATATTTGAAATTACTTTTAATTTTTCAATAAAACTTGAAAATATTCAAAACTATGAAATGTTTAACTTTTCAAACCAAACCTTTTTCATATACACAGTTTTCCCAAATTATGCATAATTTTTGAATTATGGTTTTAAAATCAAAATGAGATAATTGTTGGAAAACTGTATTTTTAAATTCATTTAAAATTATTTTTGGAAACTTGAAAAACTTTGAATACCAACTTTGTAGCTCTTGCCAAGATCTACAAACTATCTTTTTAGAGTATCTCCAAATTCCTTATAGATTTTGAATTACAGAAAAGGGGATAAAACTAGGTTTTGAAATAAAGGGTTTTTTGAAACCGAATTCAAACTTGATTTAGTTTCTAATTTAATTGGTTGGTTATTAGTGATCACATAAATCATCCAAGGACATTTTTAGGTCAATGACCCAATAACACCCTTGGTTGACCAAGTTGACTTTTGAAAAACCTTTTATAGCTTTTCAATTTGAATTTAAATTTGAATTGCAAGACTTGGGAATAAGCTTTGAAATCCAAATTCAATTTGAAATATGGAAATCATTTTTAGGGTTGGACTTAAATTTATACAGTATGCTTGACACTAGTGTAAACACGGTTTACACCTCAGGTACATAGAATATAAACTAAGTATTTGAGATGATATTCGAAAGTAGGGTTTTATTATTTTATGCGATAACACATTCCAGAAACACAATCAACCTATGAAATGTAAACTTGTTTTAGTTAATGCACATCAAGGTTGACCTAATCATGAATGCTTTGCAGTGCATATGATGACATGGCAGGTTTTAGTTAATATAACACCAGAGGTGTTACACGTAACACCGACCTGAACGCATGCCGGCGTTGCGGGAAGGTGGGGCATTGGGCGCGGGAGTGCCCGGAGAAGTGCCCGGAGAAGAAGCCGGAGAAGGAGGAGGCCCACCTAGCTCAGGACGACAGCGACGACGAGCACGCGTTGTTGATGGAGGTGTGCTGTGCGCTGGAGGACGGCGAAGCAGCGAAGGCAGGGGCGGAGCAGGGGACTGCGCCGCAGGCTATCCATCTCGACGAGCCACGCGCACGGGCCCATCTTGGCGCAGTCGACGTGCTGGAGCAGGTGGTGGTGTCCCGGGAAGTCGTCTCTGATGAGGCGGCATGGGACAGGCCAGGGGCGGGGGAAGAGCCTGCGGCTGCAGAGGCGGAGGTGCCGCCAAGCCCAGCCGCGGAAGGCTCGCCTGCTCACTCCTCTGTTCTCAGTGGCAGCGAGGCCACGGAGGAGCTGGTGGCGGGCAACGAGCCAAGCCCAGCCCAGCCGCGGAAGGCTCGCCTGCTCTTTGCTCCGGTTCCGGTGGCGGCGAGGCCAGGGGAACACTGGCGGCCGGGGAAACTGTGGCGGTGGAGTTCGCGGCGGGGAAAGCAGGGGACTCTGCGGTGGCTGGGGTGGAGGAGCCGCCCAATCCACCCAGGGCAGGGACCTCCACCCTCGACTGTGCTCCGCCTCGTCCGACCCCTCCCCGAGAGGATGCCTCGACCTCGAGGGGTGGCTGGGCCTCGTCCGCAGGGCGGGGTGGCCTTGAGGGACGCGGGGCTCCGTCCGTAGGCCGGAGCGGCCTCGAGGATCATGGGGCCGCGACCACGAACGAGTTTTGCGAGTCCGCGCTCGAGGGTTGTTGGGCCTCGACCGAGGGCCAGGGCGGCGTCGAGGTTCGCACGGTCTCGGCGTCCGTCCTCGAGTCGGGAGGCGGAGTCCGTCCTCGAGTCGGGAGGCCACGATCGCGTGTCAGGCGGCCTCACGTTGGACGGCCTCGACCGTGAGGCGAGATGCCACGACTGCGGGTCGGGCGGCCTCGACCGCAAGAAGGGAGCCCTCGACCATAGGAAGACGGACCTCGATTCCGGGACGGGAGGCCTCGACCCCGTGGCCAGAGGCTCGACTCCAGGACGGGGGTCTCGACTGCGGGGCAAGGGGCCTCGATCGAGGAGCCGGGGGGTCGACGACGGAGGTTTCTCCGTTTCGAACGACCCAGCCTCGGGAAACACTGGCGGAGGAACCAGCCACATTCGCAGTCGCGGAGCACAACGCGAAGTGGCGGAAGGCAATGCTGGAGGAGCACGCCTTGTACACCTGACGACGGGGAAAGAAACCAGACATCGTCGGGGTGTACGACGACACTGGGGCGCGGGCGGTGGACATCGCCGCGTTCAAGCGCGAGATGGCAACTCGACTCGAGACGAGCGATCTGGGCGCTCTCTCCTGCTACCTCGGCATTGAGGTGGAGCAGGGGAGGGACTCCATCACGCTGGGGAAGCAGAGGCTGCTAGAGCGGGCTGGCATGGCGGATTGTAAGTCCATGCCGATGACGATGGAGGAGCGGTTCAAGCTGTCGATCAGACAGCGGGTCACGGAGGATCCGTGGCAGGATCACCGGACGGCGGTCAAGAGGTTGCGGCACTACATCAAGGGGACGCTTGATCAGGTAGTCGTCTTCCCCGAGCACGGCGGGCAGCGGCTGACGGCGTTCAGCGAGGCGTCGTTCAAGTCTGGTGAGGATGAGCAAGAGCTCACGGTGTTCAGCGACGCGAACATGGCGGGCGACGCGGATGGGCGGCGGAGTACCTCGGGCGTACTCGGTGGCGCCAATCGCCTAGCAATCACTGGAGAAGAAGACGGTGGCGCTGTCGACCTTCGAGACGGAGTACATCACGGCAGCCACCGTGGCATGCCAAGTCACTCTGGCGTCTCAAGAGCTGAGGCAGAGGATTGGCATGGTTGAGGTTTAGGGTTAGCAGCAAGATTAAGAAAAAATTGTTAGACATAATCTGTTGCCACCCTACCAAATTCCACAGCATGGTGAAGGACATGGAGTGGTCAGCTCATGTCAAGATAGGCCATGTCCTGATTTTTCCTGTAGCAGTATGGTAGCAGTAGAAGCTCCCTTACCCACGTCTTCGGGTGATGTAAGCATAGTACTAGAAGTAGTTGAGTACTGTAGTTGTGCCTCATGTGTACCCGGTAGAGGGTGGAGGATTGTATATATATGTTATGCAATGCAATGGAAAATGTAGCTCTTGCCACCAGATCAGTCTCTAGTCTTCGGCCAACGCTGAAGACAGTGTGTGTGCTGTGTGTGTGTGCGGGAAGGAAGCTCGGGTCGTCTTCTTCCCTAGCTCAGGGAGGATCTTGATAGGGGTCGAGCAGGTACTGCTCGCCTCGAACCTGGTCGACAGCCAACGCTGCTGGTCAGTGCCACTGCTAGGCACCTTCTAAGATGGTCGGCAGTGGTTGGTGCTAGGTTCTAACATCAACATTTCTCGATGGCTGTCATAGATGGACAACGATATATGGTTAAAGTGTTATTGGAAAAGCCTTAGGCAAATACCAGTGATGCGCGTAAATAGCACGGGTATCTAGCTTTTTATGGTGGTAATAACATTTGAGATTGTCTATTTGAATATTTTTGCAAATAGTTTTTCTTTTTCTTTTATTGTATATTGTCTTTTCTTCATGAGTCTCTACTGCATGTCTCACAAAGATCTTCCGGTAAATTTAAATTTTGGATCATCTTATACCTTTTTCTTGCGTGGATCAATAGTTGCCTTTTTGCGATAAAGATCAATTGCCAGACTACTCATGTAGGACGAAACATCTAATGATTCTTTGGTTTCTCTTTTTCCAAAGGATTATATTAGACTTGCATATATTTTTCTCTTTTTTGCCATAATAGATGGGGCCTGTTTTCTTTGAAAAAAAAACTTCTGTGTACTTTTGTTTTTGTTGTTTTCATCTTTACTGTATTAAGTGTAAATAATAAATTTACATTATTGGTAGAAAAATAAAATAATTTAGTTTTATCACAAAGAAGACGACGACAACGGCTTGCTGGTGTCGGAGTTGAGGAGCTCACTAGCGAGCAACTCCAACAGTTTTGTAATTTTTATTTGGCAAAACATAGAGTTTGTCAACTCTCAAATCAATATGGGGAGGAGAAAAAAGGTTATCTCTAATAGTTTGGTAAAATTAACTTGCCAAAATTCAAAAAAGGAAACCCGGCAGCGCGGAAGAGAAGAGCGTGCGCGGGAGTAGTGCGCGAGACGGAATGCCAAGCCGATCGTGAGTTTGCATATATGCCAATCCATACAAGATTTTGCCAAGTTAACAAAAATGCAAAGTTCATTTGCAAAACTGTTGGATATGAGTTTTGTAGAATTTTTTTGCAAAAATAAGAATGCAAAGCCTATTTACAAAACTGTTGGAGTTGCTCTTAGGTAAGCAGATCTAATCGCCGTATGACAACTTAGGATAGGTTTGGGAGGAAGAACACGACAGTGGAGGCAGGTAAGATGACGGGGCGTGGCGAGAGAAGGCAGTTGGGTGGGATTGACAGTGCGGGTGTCGCGACGCCTTACCCTGGGATTAGGTTGTGCAGGGGAGAGAGGGGTAGGGGGTGGGGGCACAAGCTCCCTCTCGTTAGGGTAGGGCAGGCCGATGCGCGGCAGTGGGCGACACAGTCGGCGGTAAGGAATCCTTGCTTAGTTGAGGACCTTGAGGGCCATGGCAAGTGGCAACTTCATGATTTTTTTTTTTTTTTTTGAATTTAGAAGATGGCCTCGGCGAGCACGAGAACCGCGCCGGGATCTCCCCTCAACCGCAAGGGAAGCGGGTGTCGGGCTTCCAGGGACGGGATCTCGCCGCTCTTGCTGCATCCAAAATACTCCATCCACTGATCCACCGGTCACAACTTTCGTAACGCGCTTCAAATAGAAATGCACAGTGTCACATCCGTTCCTTTTCTTGTCCGTTGAACAGTTTGCCTCCGTCACCCCGTGCGGTTCACATGGATCGTGGGAGTCCGGCCCGTTCTGAGATCCGCCCGCCCCGGTGTCCGAGTGGGAGAGCACGAAACTCGTGCCGCCCACTGCTGGAGACGGATCAAAAGGAAACAAAACGTGCTCCCGCTAAACAAATGTAGCCCCACCCATCGAAAACTCCCGGCCACCGGCTCTCCGCCCCAGATCGCGCGATTAGTTTAGTTTAAACCCCCGGATCGCGATTAAACTAGTCTAAACCCGAACCCCTTTGGCGGTTCCGGCTGCGCGAAGCCGGTGGCGCGGCGACGTGGCCCGCGCTAGGGGCGCCTCGAGTCCAGTCCCAACGCACCACGAGCATGCGGCCGTCGTCGCGCCACGCCCGCCGCCTCACGCGCCCGCACCTGGCCCTCGCCCAACGCCCAGGTGCCTGCCCTCTGACGGTTGGGCTAGCCGGCGGAATATTTATAGGCGGACCCCCGGACAGCGACGGGCCACCACCCATTGGGTCAAACAGCTTCAGTCCCCGGTCGAGGCGGCCGGCCCATGCGATGATGCTCCGGTTGCAGGCCGGCGGGTGGGCCCAGTACGGCTACGTGGCGATTTTAATTATGATCAAGCCCAGGTGCGCGCTTTTGGAAAACAAGCGCCCTTTTGATCCACTTCGTGGCCTCCGGTTTGTCACGCGGGGCTTGCCAAGACGGCAGTCACCGGCCGCTGGGCCACGCCGGGGTCACCGGCCCCGGCTGTCATGAGACAGCAACAGCACAGGCCGCGTGGCTTGACGGCCTTCCGTCTTTCGCGTGGTCCCCACCGGTTTCCATTATTAGTAGCGCCACGTCACAAGCGGCTGCTTTTTCGGGATTTTTAAATGAGTTCCTGATCTTGATCTCGTGCTCGAGGCAAATCTCTTTGGGAATCGCCGGCGAAGTGCTCGAGGCGTAGGGGCGCGTGTGGCGCTCGAGTTGTTCTTCTTCCTTGGGCCTCCGTTTTCTTCCACCTCCGCGGCGCGGCAGCCAGTGGTGGGCGTCAAGTCAAGACAGCGTCGTCGTTTCATCTCCGCGGTCAGGTTTGGTGTCTACGTACTGGTCCTGTAGCAGCAGTTCGTGGGCGAGGGAAGGAGATGGACTGGCGTGGTCGCTGTGCCGCTGGCTGCCGCCCCGAACTGGGGCGAGGTGTTCGTGGGTAAGGGTCGCGGGCGTTGTGCGGCTGGGAGGCGGCTACCGAGGCTCGCGACGGAATTAAAGCGGTAGCAGACGAGAGATTTATAAAGCGGCTTTGTGTGGCTCGCTGCTCGCGTCTGCTCCACTCCTCTCACCTGTTCACCGCCTCCTCCCACCTCGCGTTTCTTCGGCGGCCTCAGGTGGCTGCTTGCTCGCTGCTGCTTCAGATCCTTATCCCCTTCGCCGCTGCATCCAGGCCGTTCGGAGCTCGGAGTTTGGTTGGAGCTATTCTTTTCGGCTTTACAAGATGATGGGGCTGGCGGAGCAGCGCGTGGAGGTGCGGGGCGCGGCGAATCGGAGGTGATCCCGGTCATGGGGTAGAGTGGAGGGGGCGGTGGAGTGTGCGTGGTATGGAGCCGTCCCGTGGCGCTGCTGGCGGCGGGCGGCGGTGGGGGAACGCGGAGGCGGAGGCGGAGGCGGAGGGCGATGCGGCGGCGGAGGATGGGAGGCGTGGAGGGGAGGACGGGGGCGAGGTGAGCCTGCGGGAGTGGCTGGACCGGCTGGGCCGCGCGGTGGAGGCGGCGGAGTGCGTGCACGTGTTCAGGCAGGTGGCGGAGGCGGTGGCCGTCGCGCACGCGCAGGGGGTGGCCGTGGGCAGCGCGCGCCCGTCGTGCTTCGTCGTGTCGCCGCCCTTCGCGCGCGTCGCCTTCATCGAGTCCGCATCCGGCTCCGACGCCTCGGGCTCGTGCTCGGGCTCTGACGCCTCCGAGGACGCCGACCCGGACGCCTCGCCCCCGC
This sequence comes from Bothriochloa decipiens, assembly GCA_023333625.1. Lineage (NCBI taxonomy): Eukaryota > Viridiplantae > Streptophyta > Magnoliopsida > Poales > Poaceae > Bothriochloa > Bothriochloa decipiens. The sequence goes on along the minus strand of CM041632.1, from coordinate 17,955,671 downwards.
GGCGACGCGACGGCGCCGCCCGCGGCGAGGAGCGCGCGGGGAAGTCGTTCCCGCTCAAGAGCGTGCTGGCCATGGAGCTCAACTGGTACACCAGCCCCGAGGAGGCGGACGACAGCGCCGCTACCTTCGCCTCTGACGTCTACAGACTGGGTGTGCTCTTGTTCGAGGTGCGTTAATTTGCTTCACATCAGTATACTTCTGTTTCGCGGCACGTCTTGACATGGTTTGTGTCTACTTTATTCGCGGACTGCAGCTGTTCTGTACATTCGAAACGATGGAGGACAAGATGCGGGCAATGGCGAATCTGCGGCACCGCGTGTTGCCACCACAGTTGCTGCTCAAATGGCCCAAGGAAGCATCCTTCTGCCAGTTGCTAATGCACCCTGTGCCAGAAACCAGACCAAAGATGAGGTGCGTCTCGTGTCGTGTACTATTTTTGAGTGTGTTACCCCAGGACGTAGCATGAAGCCCTTTATGCATATTATTAGTAATGCTTCTCCTCAAAGCTGGGAACTGCATTTGTTTGTTAGTATATGTCCTGTGGTTTTACACTATAAGACAGAGAACGTGGGTTTGATAAACATGAGCATGCAGTTGTGTGAAGATCACGCTTGCCTCGAAAATTGTCTAAATCTTGCAGCAAGATAGGAAAACCAATATTCATGAGGCAGTAGCAGACACTAGAATTATAACAGCAATTAGCATTGGAATTTGCTAACAATGCTCCACATGTTCTAGATTTGATATTCTTGTTCTAGCCTCAATTTTATGTAGAAAAGTGCAGCGAACAATCTAAAAGTTGTAACAACTAACCCTCCTACCATGCCATTCCAGGACAGTTCTGCCTAGTTGTGAAAGTTAGACATATCATTTATCCTATAATATTTCGGTTTTGATACTATTCATAGTTATGCTTATTTCAAATCTTCAATAGAAAAATGTGGCTGTATTGCAACTGATGAAAGTGCCAGCATACTTCTCTCATTTTAGGTGTTCCTCAGTGGATCTTTATCTTTGGCTAGAGACTTCTGTTTGGACAATAGACCATTGCTGGGTTTTAGTTGAGATTAACTTTTTTTTTTTATTCATTGCCTTCTCTCCGCCTCAATTGCTAGTTGGTCACATGCTTGCCCTTGACGTAATTATTTCAGAAAACTAAACAAGTAACGATTTGTATCTGCATCTTTGTGTTATCCAATGAGGTTGTGCCACATTGAACTTCTCCCCTGTTTTCTTTTTTTTTTCTTTCTTTTTGTTCTACAGTGATGTGCTTCAGAGTGAGTTCCTTAACCAGTCAAGGAATAGCCTGGAAGAGCGTGAAGCGGCACTTAGGTTACGCGAGGAGATAGAAGAACAAGAATTATTGCTGGATTTTCTTCAGCAGTTACAGAAAAGAAAGCAAGATATAGCAGACAGTTTGCAGGACACTGTTGCTTTCCTCTCTTCTGACATCAATGAGGTACTCCACCAGCAGTCTGCATTTGGCCACTGTGTGAACTTCTCATCCGATTTGGATAAAGAGGTGTGCTCTGGAACTGTTGAAGATCAGAGTGATTGTGGATCCAGGAAGCGTTTTAGACCTGAGCTGCAAGGTGTTGATATGGAGGAAAATAATCGTAGTGTGGAAGAATGTTCAAGAACAGTGCCATCCTCTGAGTTAATCCAAGAAAGCGTTCTGTCAAAAAGCTCCAGGTTGATGAAGAACTTCAAAAAACTTGAAACAGCTTATTTTCTAACAAGGTCCAAGTTGTCAAAGCAAGTTGGCAACCAAATAAGTAGTTGTAATCGAGTTGTTAAGAGGACTACTGGTTCAGCTGTTGGGACTGAGGCAAGTTCAATAGATGATTTTTCTTTGGAAAGGCAATATGGTAGAAGGCAAAGAGGTTGGGTGAACTCTTTTCTTGAGGGATTGTGCAAGTATTTGTCATTCAGTAAATTGAAAGTTCGGGCAGAACTGAAGCATTGTGATTTACTGAATTCATCAAACTTAGTCTGCTCCGTAGGGTTTGACCGAGATAGAGAGTTCTTTGCAACTGCTGGTGTAAATAAGAAGATAAAAGTGTTTGAGTATAATATGATTGTAAATGAACATTGTGATATTCACTACCCTGTGGTAGAGATGTCTAATAGATCAAAACTGAGTTGTATTTGCTGGAACAGTTATATGAAGAGCCATATAGCATCTAGTGATTTTGAGGGTATAGTACAGGTATGCTCTGTGGCATGCTTTTATAATTAAATTTGTATTCGATGCAATTACCATAATATCCCTGTATTTTCAGGTTTGGGATGTTACTAGGAGTCAAGTTTTTGTTGAGATGAGGGAGCATGAGCGACGCGTGTGGTCAGTGGACTTCTCAATTGTGGACCCAGCAAAATTGGTCAGTGGGAGTGATGATGGATCTGTGAAGCTGTGGGATATGAATCAGGCAATTTAATTCTTGCACCTCTGTATGTCAGCTTTTTAACTAACGATAACATGGTTATCAAACTTGTATGTGAATGTAGAATTACTTCACTCCATTATAACACATTGTTGTGAACTGTGCAGGCTGGGAGTATTGGCACTATTAGAACAGGGGCAAATGTGTGCTCTGTGCAATTTCAACCTGATACTGCTCGCTCCATTGCCATCGGCTCTGCAGACCACAAAATTTACTGCTATGATCTTCGTAACATACGAGCTCCTTATTGTACACTAGTTGGGCACACAAAGACTGTAAGCTATGTTAAGTATCTGGATGCATCAACAATAGTATCTGCATCTACTGACAACTCATTGAAGCTTTGGGACTTGTCGATGAGTCCAGGAAGGGTAATTGACAGTCCAGTTCAAACATTTACAGGGCATACAAATATGAAGGTTTGATAAAACTTCCACATGTACTTGTTCTCTTCTCATAATACTGCTCTACAAGTGGTTAGTGTCTAGTCTTATCTTTTGTAAATGTAACTAGTAGAATATCTGATGGAAATACTATGCTAGTTTAATTTCAGAAGTTGTACTATTGCAATGAAACACTAAGGGCACATTTGGTTACTTAACCTAATTTGCTCATCTTGTCTCGCCCAGCCAATCTTGCTCTACTCCACCAGCAAGCAAAAATCTTGCCACAAAAGCCCCAAGGCAAACTCACCAAGGAATTAAACGCTAGTTCTATCTTGATTTATGTCTGAGCAAGGAAGCAAAGTCTGGCTGGAGAACCAAACACACTCTAATACTGTATATGTACGGAGTATACTGTTTTGACAATTATCGGTGCTATCCTTTATACAACTACAGTGCATATGTTCTTTTCCTTTTGTCTCGATCAAAAGAATTTCTAAGATTCTCTTTTCATGGATCAGTGTGCAAAGGAAGTGCTTCAAATCCCACTGCACCAGTTGTTTTTTTAGATATTTAGGTTGCTTGACAACCCTAAATTGGTTCACTTAGTGTTTTTCCTGCAGATTTAGTTACCGGCTTATCCCTGTAGCATATTTACATAGTGGTTTGTAGTTGGATCAGTCAGTTGATTTCATGAACTATTTTAGTGTCTCGGACTCTCAGTTGAGTTTATAATTAACTCTCACGTGTATATAGAGGTTACCCTTCAGCACAACATACCCTTCGTATATTGTTCAAAAAAAAAAACCGTACCCTTTGTATACTGAGTTGCTTTTTGTGCTGAAAGGCTGACGCTTTCATTGAGTGACTTATTTACTTATTTGTTAAACCTTTTTCCAGAACTTCGTCGGCCTTTCGATATCTGAAGGTTACATTGCTACTGGCTCTGAAACAAATGAGGTATGCATCAATACCACAGCTAAGCTTCCACAAACTTGTCTGGACATCTGACTTGCAGTTAGATTGGCCAGTACTTTACCTACCTTTATATGCCATATACAGTGTAGTTAGTGATCATGATTGATAGATATAGTGTAGTTCAGTGCTCATGATTTAGTCTTTCATTTACTGTGCCATATGTATATGCCATATACAACGAGACTGAAGTGGCTTTCATACTTCTCTAAGTTCCCGCTTTATATAAAGGAAGGAAATGCAATTCTGATCGAAGCAGGTGCAAATGAATATCCTGTTGGTGGTAAGCAGTCATTGTGTAGTGACTAAGTTTTAAGAAGCATGTGCTGTATCAAACTGTCAATAGATATTTATAAAAAAAAAAACTGTCAATAGACAAATGTCATAGTATCCTCTAATTTTTTAATAGATTGGTACATGTGTCCAATGCCTGGAATTTCATCGAATAAAATGTTAAACTCATATTTTTTCTTACTTTACCTCAGGTTTTTGTGTACCACAAAGAATTTCCCATGCCAGTATTGGCTTATAAGTTCAGCGTGACAGACCCTATATCAGGCCAGGAGATTTATGATCAGTCACAGTTCATTTCATGCGTCTGCTGGAGAGGGCAGTCTTCAACTCTTCTTTCTGCAAACTCCAGCGGCAACATTAAGATCTTAGAAATGGACTGAGGATTGGAGTTCGCACCTGCTGAGTTTCGGCTATAAATGGACCGACTTCTTACCAAGGTTGTGCGTGTGTGGCTTCAAAGTTTGTGGCAATTAAATTCAGAGTTGCCAACGGTGCGAGGTGCAGCTTAGTCCGAGTTGCAGAGTCGGGGGAGGTAGGAGTAGCTGTAACAGATTTAGCATGGTTTGATAGGATTACATATTAGGAGACAGAATTGAGGCGTGGGATAGTCCCACAAGGAAAGGTTTTGTACATCATTGGTTCGAGGTATACTTGTACAGGCAAATCAATCCAGTTTTTACCTAGCAGCATCAGGCTTTTGCTCTTGCGATAGTGGTACTTGAACGGCAAAAGGTATAAAGTGGTCTACATCTGTTGAATCAAAGATCAGCATTTGGCTCATTTAGCTCTCGTTTTCTATTCCCCGTACAATATATTGATAAATGTGTTGGCCTTCCAGGCATCCGGTGCTTCTTCGATCAGGTAGTATTTGTTTTCTACGCATCCTAGGACTTCTCGACGTTCGTCTGCAGACGTGAGGAGAGGAGCTGTGCAAGAGGATACAAGAATTTTCAATAATTGTCTGAGTTTATGATATACTTTCTTTCTCGATCGAGAACTTGTGATATACCCCATATATGCTTCCTACATGCTAAATTCTAAATTTGTAAGACGGTTTTAACTTTTTTAGATATACAAATTTGATATGATATATTTCTTGGTGTATAATAAAAGTCATGTATTTAAAAAGACAAGAACTAGAATGTCTTGCGATTTGAAACAAGGCAATACTCTCTTCGTTTCAAATTATAAGTCACTCTAAAAATTTTAGAGGCAAAATATTTTAAATTTGACTAAAATTATAAAAAAAAACTATAAAGATTTATGATATTAAATATATGTAATGAAAATTTAAGTAGTGAGAAATCTAATTATACTTTATAAATATCATAAATATTATTATTTTATTATATAAATTTATTAAATTTAAGATATTTGATTTTATAAGATTTTTAAAATAATTTATAATTTAAACGATGATTAGATGAACACGTTGTCCGCTCGCTGCGCCCTACAGGCCTACACCACCACCACCATAGATATTCTTACTGCATCCTGTGTCACTTTCAGCTGAGCCATGACTCCGTGAGTGGTTTTCATTGCTCCGCGGATCCGTCGTGATTGGTTGCGGTAGCTATTTGGTACTCCCTCCGTTTTAAATTTTATTTTGATTTTTTTGATATATGTATTTTGCTATATACCTAGATAGATAATATATTTAGATACATTATAAAATATATATATAAAAAAATCAAAATAAAATATAATTTAAAACTAAGGGAGTAGAAGCGATTGAACGTGAACGTCGCAAGATCTCTGAAGCTGGAGAATGAGCTGGCAGCCGAGTCAAGGTACGATGAATGCGCACGGAGCTGCACTTGGAACATGGACACGCGCAGGTGAAGGCGCTGCACGGCCAGCCCAAGGAACATGGACGCGCGCGCGACGGACGATAGGCCCTACCGTCAAGAACTCCATGACGTATAGGAATCCCTTGGAGAGGATGAGAAGGAGAGGAGGGCTCGCACGGCGCAGCACTGCACAGCACAGCACAGCAATTTGTTCGTTCTTATCGGCTTGTCCCCCGGGCCCCCAGGCCCCGGGGCACAGACCAGAGAAGACGCAGCACAGCTGTTGATACGACTACGTCCTACGATTCCAAACGCGACGTGTCGGAGTGTCAGACTCCGGCCATCCGCCATTACAGTACGGCTTATTAGTAATGCCTTGTTCTGGTGAACTTGCAGAGCAGAGAACAGGTTTCAGGGGACGCAGGGCAGATGAGCCCGAGAGTGTGCGTCTTCAGCGGTCGTCTGATTGTTTCTCCGCCAGCACCAATTGGTAGGAGTAGTACATCGGTTCCCTGAAATCTAACGGTTTGTGTGTTGGTGTTGGTGACGTATGCTCATTTGCTCGGTCCCTGATGTGACGTCGACGCCATCGATGGACAGTCATGTCCACAGCACACAAGATTACCTCAGGAGGAGACATCATATCGTCTGCTCATTAGGACGGTGTATGATCTTATCCTACGACTGATGGCGATTTATGAGGCGTACCCGTTCGTTCCTACGGAATTGGCGTGCGTTACGTGTGTACGTGAGGTGACGAGGGCTTGAATCGTCTCGAAGCAGTTCAGCGTGACAGCAGCTCTCGAGCGTTCAGCACGCGCGCCCAGTCATTGCAGCCCTTGGCACTTGGCAGGCTTGTGGCATGGCGCGTGGACGAGAGGTGGGCGTGGGGGCCTGGCGGTTGTGTCATTGAGCTTTCGTCTTCGTGTCCGTGGGCCGTGTGGTGGCGGTTACTATCCGATCATGCCATGGTACGCCGGAGGTCGTCGACTCATCGTCATAGCCGCGCCCTGGCGTTCGACGGCTGACATGTTGTGTGACGTAGCACACGATCAGAGGTGTGTGTGTTTTCCCGAACTGATCAAGCATATGTACTTTCACTAGGATGGGATATGAACATATATATGCTAGACCTTTGGTAAGAAGTGTACCAACTTGCTTCCTGCTCTGCCTCCTCAAGCTCTGCACCCTCTTGAGCGTGCCTATCTCTATCCTTGAGGGGTAGCTGCTCCTGAGCAGCTCTGAGGGCTTGCTGTCGTCTACAACGATAATCTCCTCTAGGATCTAGCAGGCTGATAACTTGCAAATGGATGATAACTCTTTTTAAATTTGTGTTTTTATGGGCCGAAAATATTATATATAAATTGCAATGACATTGATTTACTAGCTTCTTTTTTAATGGTATTCTAGATATTTTCACCTGCCGCAACGCAAGGACATTAAACTCGTAGGAACTGTCAATAACAACGTGGGGACACAATTAAGTTGGTGCACGTAGAAGATTAAAATTGGTATTCCCCTCTATGTATGACTTTTAAAAATACTTTCAAAGACCGCCTAACCAAGTAACAATGATTTATGGGGAAAAAAAGACAGTCAGTAGAAAACGTCAGCCGCAAGCCTTGCCCCACTACACATTATAGTCGAAGGCTGTGGACCAGGACACCTTAACAGACACCAGAGCACCATTGTGGAAAGAGTACTCTTTTTCTTCGCTGCCATGAATATTTGGTTTAAAAACAAGAGGCGATTTTCCCTCCGCAAAGTCCACCAGAAATTAGTCATCCTTCTGTACAGCTGCTACAAAAACCGTTGGAATCTCCCAGTCGAGCTGACGAAGCTGTCACACTCACAATGTTTGCCAATGAAAGCGTAATAGTTCTTCTGAACAATGGTGTATCCACACATTTGAATGTCGAAACCGCCTTCAGGTATTTCCAAGAAGTCAAGCTCTATGGTTGCCTCGAAACCCCATCGAAATACAATGAAATCAAAAACTGCAGAACCATATAGACCGCTCATAGGGCATCTATAGAGAGACTCATAATAAATTTGATCCTCGATGATCTCCGTGCAACTATCAGCAAGGGTTTTATTGTCTGTAACGTCATTCCCTGCTGCTTTCACTCTGATATCAACTTCAATTAGGCAGCTGAATTTCATAGACATGCCTCTTCTAGGGCTCAACAAGCGGAGATAGCCATCAGTGTGTCATTTGTAAGAAAGCAAGAAGATATAAGTCCATATTTAGATGTTCACATGCTTTGCACGTGACTACAAATCACCATAAATAAATATAGCAAGATCCTACCTTGCTACGTACTTATAATACCATAGCTAATTTGAATAATCTTATGACTTTTCATGCCTAAGTGGAAATATATTGACAACTTGGAGCTTTTTGGCATACTTTCCACATTATCATGATATTAAGTATATATTTATAACCTACTCCCTCCGTACAGTACGTTCTTATTATTTTTGGACAAAATAATTAAGGAAGAGAACAATAGACGCATATAGCCTTCGCTCACCTTCCTAATATATTAAAATTCTGATTGATTCCCATAATTCAAGGATGAACTCTTAGTCTTCTTATACAAAATAGGCAAACAGATGATTATTTTCTCTATAAAACATAATTATGTATTTTTATTTAAGTAAACTTTATCTTCTTGTTCCTCACATGCACTATATTTTAGAAAAAATTCAAAAGCCAGAATATACTGTATTACAAGTAGTGTTTTGAGATGATTTATTGAACCCAAAAGGCCACAACTCATATGTGCTACAGTATATCCATACAAATTTCTTACATAATTACTTTGAAAAAATGCTTACTTGCGAAGTATAAATGAATCAAAGGCTTATAGAGCACTTACAAGGCTAATATCAAGTGGATCTTCTCGTGATCGATTAAAAAGATAATTATGACAATAGTCCTCACCATCACGGACGGCAACAATCCCATACACCTCAATTGGACTGGTCACATCCGCCAGACATGTTTGCAATTTCACATTGAAAATATGTAGAATAGGGATTGGCTCATGAAAGCATTGATGCCCAACTCTTGGATGATTGCATTGAGTATAGCGCATTGCCGGCAAGTCAGCTAGAATGAAAAGAAGACGTACGGGAAGAGATCAGTACTGTATTATGATGGAGTTTAAATAAAATGATACTATTATGTGGATGTGAATTAGATTATATTATCATTTAAATAAAAATGCTCGATCATACCCTTAAAATTTTGAAGTTGATACCTGCTAAAAATACTTACACTCAAATTCAAGTTAGGAAAAATTGAACGTGGTTCGTGGGGTGTACACCCACAACTCCCTTACGAATAATTATTATTATACACTAGCATCTCGCCGTTTGTCAATGGCATTCAAATTAGTAATGAAAATTGTAAAAATATTAAATAATCTAGACCATTGGACCTAAGAGAAGCAGTGAAAGTGAAACATCCACCCACAACCAACAACTTGAATCTTAAAAACAGTTAGATAGCAGTATATTGAAAAAATGTGTGTATGACGAGGGATGACATAACTTACTTTCAACAAGTTTACTCATGTGGTAGTATCCGTGCCAAACTCGATCCCCAACCTGCCTCCGTTCTCTAGTGCATTCGGGAAGGGGATGAAGGTTGCCGTGGAATCTCGGCTCAGATGGGATGCCAAAAGAAGTTTTCATCATGGTTAGTCTCTTCGTCTTCCACGGGGCCAAGTTTTTCAATAAATCCTGCCACTGGTAGGAACAAAACATAGACAAAATTCAATCAATCAATATGCACTTAAAAAACTTCCCGTCATGCTAACAATCAGGTGCACTAGGTAACATCATTTTTGGTATCCCCGGCACTTTCTATTCTAGACCCTATTTAAAACGCATGGCTTCAAATGAAATAGCACAATTCCATTCCAGCAGGAATCCTGTGGAAACCACACGTTCATTATCAAGAGAGACAGTGTACGTACCATCTTCAGCTTTAAGTTCTTCGTAATCAGCATCACTGAACAGGTAATCTTCCTCATCGGAGACATCAGGTTGAACATCATCTTCTTCATTATCGACGAGTCCAGGTTGAGGCACCAGACTAACGAGAGCCAAGCAAAGCAAGTCCATCGCGAGGACGCTGGGCCCAAGGTGGTGCTCGACCGCTGCGGGTTGTGGCGCGGCGAGCCTATACGGTTTCTATTTGCTTCTCCCTCACGTATCCTTTTTATCTGACGGTGATCAATCCAAGTAGTAGGCAAGTCCGTATCGGTGTTGGACTCAAAATCCAAGTACGTAGGCAAGTCCCTATTCTTGACTGGATGCATTGATCTCTACACCGGGAAAAACAAAAGGGAAGGAACCCTGCCTGTAAAAAATCGGAACAACAAGAAAAAAATCGGATAGGAAATCAACCGGCAGAATTATAGTAATACTCGAATAGTATTATTTTCCATGCTTTTAGTGAAAATAGAGAGGGATAAAACTTACGTTTGTGTTCCAAAATATAATTTTTTTCATGTTTTAATGACTGTCACAGGAGAACAAAAAACTAGAAAATACTCCATCTGCTGCCCTCGACAGTCGACAGCCCCGGCCCCACGCGAAGCCCCGCGAGCTCGCCGCCCGCTAACGGGGCCGTCGGCCCGTGCCCCTGCTCGTCTTCGCCGCCTCGCCCCTGCTCGGCTGATGCGCAACCGCCGCAGCCGGCCCCGCCGCCGGAATGCCACCACGCGCTCAGCCGGCAGCCGCTAACATTTGGGGAGTGGGATTTCCCGAGTGTTCGACGAAAGAAACGAAATGTCCCCGATGGTGATGCCTAGATGGAGGTCAGTTGGTTTCTTTGGGTTCTTGCCTTGTTGGGCCTTGTTAAGCTACTGGGTACGAAGGAAAATAAATAGAAAGACATGTATATTGGGCCAGATTCATTACAGTGACTTCATACGAGATTTTCTTTTTATTTTTTGGATACATATGCATCTATATATACTTAATTCTCAGAAAAAACTATATACTCGAATTTGATTGTAGTGCAGATCAATTTTGTATTGATCAAATTGGTTTGTAGTTCTTCATGTATTTGGTATAGGGCGACCGTACATTTCATAAATTTTAATTGGTATACACTTCGAGCAGATAGAGTGAAACTATGGGCAATTGAAGATTGAAATATCAGAAGCGGTCACATCTTGGCAGAGAGAAGAAAGAAAATAGACAAACTATAGGCTAAAAGATGGATCCATGTCAAGTGTTCCATCTCATGTTTTCGTTAACAAACTTGAGGAACATCATATGCATCCAAAAGTGACGTCCTCATAAAAAATGTATGATGAGATGCAGAAAGAGCAAAACTTGTCACTACGGTAGGTGACTAGGATAACAAAGCAAAAAAATTTAAAATACATAATTAGTGGAGACAAGTATACATTAAATGGTAGTGTTAAAGATAAAGACGGATGTTTTTTAGAACTTTCTAGATAAATAATGAGATTACATGATATATTGTCGTTTCATAATGAAAAATAGGATACTACAGGTCTAGACATACTTTTATGGTAAAACTATCTAAGAGAAAATTTCAAATTGGGAAAAATATATAGATATTCTTGAAATACTATAGTGACCATGAGCAGCTATAAATTGGTATATCAATCGATATGTGTTCACAACTTCACACCCATAACAAGCCAACATAATTAATAGAGTCATAAGATAGCCACCTTATTTAAGTCAGGATTGTCGTGTTTGTATTATAAATTATATACGGCTGTACATGATTCCAACACAAGAACAAGTTAAAAAATATTAATAATATCATATATTGTTGTTAACATTTATTTATTAGACATAGTCTTAAGAAAATTTTTAAAAAGTAGTGTGCACACCCAATGTTATGAAACTATTTTCACCCACATCAGTTCATAGCCATCTTTTATTTAGGATATTGTATTGTACGATGTCTTATGTGATAACAAATACAGAAATTTCACATCTTCAATCGGTCATTATCACTTCTGAAAATACATTGAGTCAGACCTCAAAGTCGACTCAATGTATTTTAGAAAATCACTTCTGAAAACACATTCCTTTGGAACATCTATTTTTTATTTTAGATATCAAGAATTTATTGTGGGTTTAGTATTTGATGTTCAGCGCGGCTATGTAGAGGGTTGCATCACTCAGATATATAGAGATGGAGTTGTTATTCAAGAGAATGTGGTACAGTGCAGGCGAATTGTCAACAAAAGCAGACTGTATCAATAGCAAAAGAACTCACACTTTGAAATTTAGTAAGAAATTCAATCCGTGTAGATGAGCCAAATTGGCGATGACGGAGTTGTGTGCCGGTGTTATTTTGAGCTTTGATGCTCATTTGGCCGGTCCCTAGTGTGCATCTACCTCTGGCTCTAGGAGAGGACATTGTCTGCACTGCTATGATTGGTGGCGATTTATGAGATGTACTCAACTACTCATACGTTCGTATGGAATGCTGTCGTGACGTCGTGTGTGTGTTAGGTGTGTACGTGAGGACCACATATCACGATAACAACTCCCAAGCGTTTAGCACGCACGCCAAGTGCGGTCCATGCACAAACAAAACCAATTCATTGCAGCCCTTGACACTTGCGGTTAGCTTATTTATTTGTTTTTTCTTTTTTTGATAAAACTTGGCGGTTAGTTTGTGGTATGCCACACGGACAAGAGGTGGCATGGGGCTTGGTGGTCTGTCTGGACCGCATTCCGGCTCGGTTGCCATTGGGCTTTCGTCTTTGTGTCCGTGGGCAACTGTATCGTGGTGGGGTTTACCGGTTATGAAAACTATTGAAAAAAAACCTATATTTTTCCTCCTCAATTGTTGCAAAAGTACAATTTTCTCTCTGAACCCAAAAAACCAGATAAATCACCTCCCTCAACATTTCAAATTGTGTATTTTACCTCCCTCGAGCGATTTTGTCCTTTTCTTTTCTATCTGTTTCGACTGAATCTTTAAAAAAATCGTAGGAAATCATAAATAAAAATCTAAATTTGTTGTACTCTAAATAAGTAGATGAGTAAAATACACTGGCGGCCCTTTAACCTGTCGGCATGTGCCACTTTAGACTATAAATATGCAAACGCGAAAAAGTGGCCCCTAAACTTGTCGCATATGCCACTTTGGTCCATAAACTTATAAACATAAAAAGTGGCCTCTAAATTTATCGACATATGCCACTTTGGTCCATGAACTTATAAATACGAAAAAATAGTCCCTCAAGCTTGTTTACCGTAGGTCCATTTCCCGTCCAGCCGACGTTGCCGCGCCAGTGTGGCAGACGATTGGTTTTGGCGGGATTTTTGCCGCTCGTGGCCTTTGGTAACTTTGCAAAGGACACTTGAGTTCTATTAAAAAGGGCAACTAAGAGCAGCTCCAACGTGCTTGCTAAGAAGGTGCTAGTAGGAGAGAGAAACGAGAAACACAAACAATACATTGCAGACCCGATGCTAAGCAAGCACCAGCAAGCACATGTTGCCTGTTTGAGCACCCGGTGCAAAAATAAAAAGCTGCAGTGTGTCAGCACTTTGGCCAATGCGAAGGAGAAACGAGGTGGATAGAGTCCTGGTGTCATCTTTTTTTATTTGTCCTGGACCAGGCTTAGCAAGGGGCTAGACGTTTCACACATTGGAGCGTTTTTGGCTAGCAAAGAACCTGATGACCTGTCCAGTCTCACACCTCGCCTAGCGAACATACGTTAAAGTTGCTCTAACCCACTCTGCAAATTTGCCAAAGACCACGAGCGGGAAAAATCCTTCCAAAGTTCAAGGGCTACTTTTTCGCGTTTGTAAGTTTATGGACCAAAGTGTCATATACCGACAAGTTGAGGGGGCACTTTTTTTGCGTTTGCAAGTTCATGAACCAAAGTGGCACAGGCCGACAAGTTCAGGGGCCATTTTTTCACGTTTGCAGGTTCACGGACCAAAGTGGCATAGGCCGACAAGTTAAAGGGCTGCCAGTGTATTTTACTGTAAGTAGATCTATATGATCATTATATACTATGGTATGCTTTAGTATAAAGTTTTTGTTGTAAATTTAGATCAATAATTTTCCATAATTAATTAAAATAATTCATAACTACAGTTTTTTTAGTCCAATTGTGTTGAGATTTGTATGGTGGCCTAATATTGTATGTGTAATGTAAACTATAGTAAAAATTTCATACTAATTGGATTATATATAACTTGTTATATATTTATTTAGGTTTATGCTTATTAAATTTTCATAAATTTATAACTAAGTTATACATAATCTAATGAGTATGAATTGTTTAATATAGTTCATGCATACAACAATTAGGCCACATTAAAAATTTCACCACAATTGGACATTAGAAACTACAACTATGAATTATTTTAATTAATTACTTAAAGAATAGATCTAAAGCTACAACAAAAACTTTTCTACTAAACTATACCATATTATAAGTCAAAGTGTAGATGTACTCACGTGGAGTTTAACAAAAATTAAAGTTTTCATTTTATATTTTTTCTATGATTTAATATTATTTTTTTAAAGATTTAGTCGAAATAAATAAAAAAATACAAAATTACCTTCAAAACCGTTTTAGGGAAGGTAAAAACACATTGTTGAGAAGTTAAGGGAGGTGGTTTACCCGTTTTTTGCGTTCAGCGAGAAAAAGCAGACTTTTGTAAAAATTGGGAGAGACTTATTTCCAGAAGTATCCAATCCTGACTTGTCATGGTATTCAGGATCGGAGGTCGTCGATTCGTCGTAGCAGCGCCCTGGCGTTCAAGGCAGTCGGCGGACATATTATTGTGGTAACGCAGCACATGATCAGAGGTGCTTTCCTTAAATTGGAGCAACTTCAACAACACAGGAAATGGAGCAACACTTCAACAACACAGGAAGTTAACGAAAGCACAAAAAAGATACAGACCATATTAAGTTTACAGTCCCAGCCCCCATGGATATGAACGCGACGCGCGCGATCGAGCCCTTTGGAAGTCTAGAGAGAGGCGGCCACGGTCATTATTAGTTAACACTTGGATCGGTCCTGCGGCGCGAACGTGAAGCGTCCGGCGGAGTAGCGCGCCTGCAGGCCACCGGCGAGCGTGACGAACCTGCGGAACTTGAGCGGCGACCCCTTCTTCCGGCCGGGTCTGACGGCCACGCGGCACCCGCGCGCCGGCGACCGCGGCACGTACACCTTGCAGTTCCTGCTCGTGAAGAGCGCTGCCTGCGCCCCCGTCTGGACCAGGAAGTAGCCCTGCGCGTTCGTGGCGTTCCACACCGAGAGCGCCCGGTGGCCGTGCCGGCACCGCAGCAGCGCCGAGGCGTCTGCACGTATATACACGCGTGCGTGTTGTTACATGATCGGAAATGACTGGAAATCGATGCTAGTGACGAAGAAACACAGCCGAATGAAAGAGCTAACTTACTCCTGAGAGGCGACGCGTTCCTGGACTCGCGGCAGCTCTTGCACCACACGACGCCCTCCACGCCGATGGTGAAGTTGAGGCTGGGCTGCGACCGGGGAAGGCCCATGGCCGAACCTGGAGATGGCAGGCCGCCCACAGTGAGGATCATCGCAATGGTCAGGCAGCCTAGGAGGCTTGTCGCTAGAAAAGACGCCATTGCAACTGATTCTGAGGGTGACGTTCTCTAGTGAATAGTAGTGATCATGCAACTCAAGAGCAGAGCAATTTGTAGCTAGCGCCAACTAGCTAGCACGTCTATCGAGTCAGAGATCAGATTCCGGTCGGCTGGCTCAAGCTTAGAGATACCGTCAGATATATGCTTGCGTGTGCTCTTGACAGATGCGGCGTGCATATGGTGGTTGACTGGGGAAACAGGTTACAGGGCTTGCATTACATGCATGTGGATGTGGCTAGCTTCGCGGTGCATCGCAAGGCGAGTAGCATCCGTACCTGATTGCGGCTCGTGCACT
The DNA here is from genome assembly GCA_023333625.1 of Bothriochloa decipiens. Classification (NCBI taxonomy): domain Eukaryota; kingdom Viridiplantae; phylum Streptophyta; class Magnoliopsida; order Poales; family Poaceae; genus Bothriochloa; species Bothriochloa decipiens. The sequence continues at coordinate 17,939,838 of CM041632.1, read as the reverse complement.
TTATACTACCACAAGTGGATAAAGCTGTACTTGCTTAAATCTGAATGAAAAAGAAGTATACATTGCAAAGAAATGACACTAATTAAAGTGTTTTGCAAGTTCAGCCATAAGCACCCCCGGCCCATGATTGATACGAGTACGCAACATTGACAGGGAATCCCTTAAAACCGAAAAGGCAAGTCTCAAATCATGTGGCGCCGTACACGGGGTGATGCTGATGCACGGAAGTCAACCCAAAACCAATGTTGTTGCTCTTGATAGCATCAAAGGGGCGGCGATACTTCAATTTGTGTGGGAAGGGTATAGTCTTGTGTCATTGAGGATCGCTATCTCGTGAGTTGCTTGATGATCATATTAAAGCCGACCCACAACGTAGATGCGCAAGTCAACCCAAAACCAATGTTGCAATTATAGATTTCCAGATGGGACATGACAAATAGGCCAGCAAGAGGCTGCTATGTTTGGCCACGTCCCTAAGCATGAGCATGCCCATTTCTTTGCGAACAAGAAGAAGAATAGACGATGTTTACTAAGAAGCACCATATGACGAAGTTTACTAAGTCAAAGTGAGCAGACTGCATACATCGTTGTGGTCGACAACTATCAGACTAATATAACGGTGTTTTCTAATTAACAGCGGACAAAAAAGCTACATCGTTTGCACCTAGAAGAGCTAAGCTACTATGCACACATTCATGTATACTAGCATCGTGCCTGTGCGTTGCTACGGGATAGCCAATTTTTTTATATAAAAACACATGGATCGCACAACAAGATAACAATACTATAAAATTAAATAATGACTTAAGGTGACATTTAATATAAACAAGCAAGTTTGTAAAATTAACAAGATAACAGAGATAACGGTGTCGCTGGCTCGTAAACTCTACGATCATAGAGATCATGGTGTCGCAAGCTCATAAACTCTACTATATAGACTTTTCGAAGATTCGTCTAAGATAATGTTTTATATCATCAGGAAGATATCGCTGATATCCATTTATTTTATGCGCCAACAAATGAACAAATAAGTTTTGATGAATCTCCGTACCATATTGTACACATGAATATATATGTAAAATATTAGTGTCTGTCACATGGGTAATACCGTGCCTTGAAAATTTTAGAAAACCATAAAACAAAGTATATTATACTTACCTTACAAATTTTTACACCTTTAGGTCTATTCCACGCAGACTTATAGTAATATGCAACCGAACACCTAGAAGCAATCGACCGGTAAACAGGCAAGCAGCCAAATACCAGAAGCAGCCGGCGCTCATCAATCAATAGTAGCATGCACGACGTACCTTACTGAACAAAGATGTCTTTCAGCATACTTGACCAAAGTAGAGTAAAAAATAATTTTGTTCAGTAGATGACCACCACACATCATCACAAAATTCGTCCTTAAATCAAATCATTAACAATCCCCATTGCAATCTCATTTTCCTCTGCTCTCTATGATAGCAAAAAAACAATCAACAGCTAGAACTATGGTAGTTCAATGCCGCAGCGAGATCCAAGTACGTGGACTGCAGCAGCAGCGCGGTCCAGGCTCGGCTATGGCCAGAGATGGCCGAGGCTCGGCTACGACCATGGAAACCTAGCAATCACAGCCATTACAAAAGTAGGAGCAACGACGGCTGGCAAACCCAGATCGATGGAGTGGGAAGATGATGACAAAACATATCGATGGAGCACGAACGAGGCAGGGAAGACCATCGTCAAGGGCTACCCTTTGCCGGAGGTGCAGCAGGAGCGCGTCGTCGAGGCCTTGAAGGACCCTTTGCCGAAGGTGCGGCAGCAGCGCGTCGTCGAGGCCTTGAAGGACCGTCGTTCCTTGATCGGCGCTTCACCCTGAAGGACCATCGTTCCTTGATCGGCCCTTCAACCTGGCAAGCACCGCCGTCAGATAGGAACCTGAAGATGCAAGTGCTATACTGAGATGCAAGCAAAATCTAGATGCAAGCAAGGCGTATATACATGCACATTGCACGTACGGACTTGCTAAGTTGCAAGCAACATCGAGATGCAAGGAAGGCCAATTATATATGTGATCCTCTTTTTCAATCGGATATTTTCCTTTTTTCAATCGGATATCACAGCAGTCGTGCATGCAAGAATTACGGGATTATTTGTTTTCTTCTCTCTTTTTCAACCGCATAGCAGTGGCATGTCCTTCTTTTCAACCCCATGTCAGCCGCACGCATGCAAAAATTACGGGGATCATTTGTTTCTTTCTTTAACCACAAATAGCAGTCGCATGCAATAACTATGAGATCATTTGTTTCTTTTTTTCAACCGACCTCACAGCAACGGGGGAGGTATTGCATGGTGAAAATTTTGGCGACCCCAAACATCTACCGTACGAAACCGAAGCCTCCTTTTCATCCTTTTTATTTGTGGGAGATATATACAAATATATACATAGAGCACGTATCATCGCCATAACAATGAGATGTTTTGCGTCGACAAGTAATATATATGTCCGGTGAAGTATTTATATATAGTCTATATGATCTAGTTTTATGTGGGCCCTGGAGAGAAACATTGGATGGAATAGATCTGATATATGACAAAATAGTTGGTTCGTAGATGCATGTGACAAAACAGGTGTGTGCTTGTGCTGCACGTGCCATTGAGGTACCTGACATGCCGATGACAAGGTAAATGTGGAGATAGATCGTTGGAGATGAAGGGTAGCTATGCCTTGTTCGGCAATAGTGCAACTCAACATCCATCAACTTGGCAATGGCTTAGGGGGTCAGGGATGAGTTGGTTGCTACTAGCAAGCCATGGCTTTACATGGGGGCTCTGAGCCTAGGAGGAAGTTGCGATGGCGGAGGTTGGAGGCTTGGAGCCAAGGTGATTAGGGAGAGGGGGAGCTCTAGGTCGTGGCGCTAAGGGGTTAAATAGGTGGACAACCACGCAGGTGTAGTCACCAGCTCTGACCGCCACACTATATCGCCGTATCCGATTAGAAAGAGGCCCAATCTGATATGGAGGAGCTAGTTCTAATCCAATGAATACACTGTATTAAATCAAAGGAGCGACACCTTGCCCTGTCTTTCTCTCCTTCCTACATCTTTTCTCAATCTCTGTCCCACATAGGCGCAATTGCGCGGAAGCAAAGGGCATCACGTCGGCTTGGCAGTGCCCAAATTGATGCCACAACCGTGCCACCCAAATTGAGGCGGCTTAGATGGACGAACGGCGCAACTTGTTCCTTTCCTTATTTTATTTTATTAACAAAGGCGGTGGTCATACAATGATACAATTAGAAACTTTGATCAACAGAGACATCGACGAATCAAAGGCTAGGGAGTTTGTCGCTGACTGTCTTTGGAATTAGTTATTGTAGTAGTGTACTTTTAAGTAATAGCATTGCATTGGTAAAATAGAGAAATATAATAAGTATATTTCTTGGTTAATTTGTTGTGAAAATAGGCGTAGTAGAAATTCATTAGAACACAGAAGGGTTTTTTATTTCATTTGTTAACGTAAAAGTGGTTTGAGAATTGTTGGGGTATGGTGATTACACTCAAGTAAATGAGACGAAAACGATATGCGGGTTGCGATTGAATTTCGTCCTCCTCTAAAACATACATTCTAGGGGGTATTTATAGGCTCCCCTGGCTTCGTCGTTTAAAGAATCTTATAACTT